>JWIW01000010.1:0-670764 GCA_000966855.1 Fusarium sp. JS1030 | reverse complement strand
TTTTTTTTTTTTTTTTTTTTTTGGCAGCTACCTACTCCGTAGGCTTTACTTGCTATCGGATACGGAGCTTGTGTAGATAGATGCCGGTTTCTGGAGCAATGTGCCATCTCGTTGTTTCCGGCACCTCCAAAATTAAGATTCGACTCCCCCAGGCCCCGAGGCAGAGAATTTACAGCAGGTTTTCAGGGTCCAATTAGCGCTTTTTGCAGCGCTCTCAGGGGCATTGGTGATCAAACATGTTCTACCGGCTGCTCCGCAGGGCCTGCGACTTGATCGAATTTTCGTATCCATCCTTTAATTAAAATGTTGAAATGCGTCGTAACTACCTTAGTCTTGCAGTTGTTACAGCGGAATCAACAACATTGGCTTGCCATCCATCTATTCTACATTTATTTATCAATTAATACTCGGCTTGTACACTAGCTTAAAATTACACTCAACGACGAATACAATCTGCTGTACTGTCCTGTACCTACTGTCGCTGACGTCCAGTCTGGGTCAATCTGTGGGGTCACATGCCCCCCAATACCAGAAAAAAAATCAAGTTTAATTAATCTCCCCCCAAGCAACATGTGAACGAACGATTCGTCCCCTTCCCCTTTTGCAACCCCCCTCTGATTAATCTGGTGAGGGAAACCCCGACCATTGGTCGTTCCACTACTAACAGCGTCTCGTCCTATGACTGTCGTTTTGCCCATTCTTTTGCTTATCCGAGCTTGCCGAAAATCCATCCACGAGGGCCTTTGAATCTTCCGTTTCGGGCCGCCCATGCAAGTCTACCACCATGACATGTGCGCCGGGAGTCCCGTTCCCGCGCATTCCAATGTATGAAGACGTCATGCCGAGACTGACTGGTGTGGCTGGGTTTTTGTGTCCGTTGGATGCACAGTCAGCAAACCACTATTCCAGCTCAGCTTACGAGCTTGCTGTAGCCATCGAGACATCCCGCTCGGGACATATACTGCGCATGCAGTTCAAGAGCTCCAACATCAGTAGCCGTTGAACCCCTGTATATGTACGTGTGCAAGCACATCTCATCATCAAGCCTTGGATCACTCGGTGATCAATGTGACCCGACATCACTGTCATGGATGGAAAAGGGGCTTCAATCGCAGAATGGTCCCATCAACACGCAAACCATGAATCAAAACATGCTGACTTGATGTCGACGACTGCTACACGTCGTGCTAACCCTATCCCTTACATCCAGCTGGGCCTAAACGAGCCCATCTCTGCAGATATATACGTGGCGTGCCTTGACCGATACTCCTCGTCCCAAACGAGGGCATCCCCTAACGCCCTGTATCATTTTCTCAAGCCCCTACTCACGTGCTATATTTATATGTCCATATAGACATCCCCACGGCTATACACTGCAGTAATCATCGTCAAATCGCCCCCAGGGTATCTCGCACAAAATGCTCCCAGACCAAATATGCTAGTCATCCCGAAACGCAATCCCAGTCACAAAAAAACAACGCCTCGCTAGATGCAATAGTACTGACACAAAAGCTTCGCTTAAGTCGCCCGCTGTGGACTTGTCGAGTCCGAGTCTTGTCGCCGATGATCCAATGATGACCTCTCCGACAATGAGTCATCCTCGTCGCCAGAATAGTAGTAGTCATCTTCGTACATCGTCCTCGACTGAACCCCCCGCCATAATGGAGGGTTGTTGGGCGGGATGGGTTGGTCGCCCTGTTGACTTCCCGAGAACGTGCTTCGACTCCTGTCCAGCTGTGTCATTTCTCCTGATGCGTCTCTTGATGCGCTGCTGCGACTGTTGGTACTGCCGCTGTTTACAAAAGCCTCCCTGCTGGCCGACTGTTGCTCGGTTGTGTTGAGTTCCTCTTCCTCGAGAACCTGCTGAAGCGCCGCTCCTCTTCGCGGTGGTGCTGGTATCACCGTGACGGGAAGGCTTTCGGTATTGGGTGTTGACCGCATACGATCCCGTAGCTTCTCCGCCTGATTTGCCGCAAAGTCCTCCAGCCGAGCCCGCAGATCCCATCGACTTGGCTCTGTTGCCCTTCCCTCATGCTCCGGTGCTGCCTCCTGCTGCGCGTGTTGTGCAACCTCCTGCGGCGGGTCCTCGTTCGAATGACGGAACATCGGATTGGCGAAAGTGAGGCCTCGCCAACCGCCTTGAGTTGGACTATTTGGCGAGTTTGCCTCCAAATCGATGGATTGTCGGCTTGCTGGTGACACCACGTGCCCGTTCTGTACCGACGCCGGCGCTTGATTAGAAGGGCTGGGCTCGTCGCTCGCTTGATGGCTCTGCGGAGAGCTATTTTGCCGGCTCAGATCCACCATGCTCTGCTGGGGTAGGGGATCAGGAGTTCGTGTTGTCGCTTCGGATGGTGGTTGATACCGTACGGCGTAGACTGTACTTGCTGCGCTAGCCGTGTCGGTTCGACTAATGGGTGTAACTGCAGGAGCTGGGCGGGTCGGCCAGATGGCGGGTCGCAGGATATTGCCCATGGTTCTCTGCGTCGTTTGCTCGGTAGTCTCCTCGGGGCCATCATTGGCCTGTCCACGGTATCGGTTGGTGATGGCGGAATAATTAACCCATCCGTTCGCCACCGCTGAAGCCCCTTGCTGCCGCTCGCCGCTGCCGTCATTTCCTGCTGCCCCTCCTCCTCCTCCTCCTCCTTTCCTGTTCTTACGATTGCGAAGCCACGGGAACTCGGAAGCGTTGATTTCGAGTGTGTCGTCGCCGTCAAAAACTTCTCTACCGAGGATACCGTCCTTCTTCTCCTCGCGCTCGAGCGCCTCGATTCTCTCCACCCACTCCCACACAACCACACTGGCAGCTGCGGCACCAACCCACCTCACATAGTCTCCCCATCCAGTAAATTCAGGTTGTGAAATGTCGAGAATGAAGAAAACGACGGGTATCAAAATAGAGGTGATTGATATGATGGCGACAAGAGTAATATTCTTCATGAAGGGATGATAAAATGCGTAGCGCTTCTTCATAAGCGCAAAGTAGACGACCCAGGCTGCGTACAGGAGGCCCAAGGAAAGTTGGAAAAGATAGCTGAGGGCTGGGACGGGATGAACAAAGTTCTTCGGCCGCACGTTAGTGTTAATGCCATTATCCGAGTACTGGAAGCTGGTAATTGCGCTGAAAATAACGTCGAGGGTGATGAGTGCAAAGGCAACCCATTTGATAATGATCTTTTCTCGTTGGCGAGGGAAAAGGCGAATCAAGGTCTGCGCCTGTGCAAGCCAAAGAAAGGTATCCGAGACGAGACGGATGACCTTCAGTTCCACGCTATTCATCACTTCGTCTTGTAGTTGCTTTGCGTTCTGGATCCCCCATGTATATTGGTTCTGAGCCACCTGGAACGTGTCGGCGGTGGCAATCGTAAGAGAGATGGCAACGGTCAACGCGGCGACCTTTTGCAGCCACGGACGGCCTCCGATGCTGACGCTGCTAGATGAGCTGTGAGTGAAGCCGGATCGCCGGCCGAGATAGACAATGCCGCCGTCGAGAAAAGAGCGTGGGGTGACGAAGAGCATGATGACAAGCATGTAAGCCGTTACAGTAGTCGCGGCAAGGGCATAACATATAGGAAAGGTAGAGGCGTAGAAGGGATCGCGAAAGTCGGAAAACTTGGGACTGCTCTCAGAGGCGTCGTGCTGGGTGAGGCTGCTCTCATCGCCAGATGCAGCCACGGTCATTGATAGGTCGACTCGAGGCATGAGGTGCGGCGTCGGGCACGGCACTTGGAAGATGGCGGGTTCGGTCAAGGGAATGGGAAGGCCATCGGATCCCATTGTCATGATACCGGCAGCGGGTAAGAGTGTCGTCGTGCACAGCGACGGAAGCGCCGTGATGGTCGCAGAGACCAGCTGGCTGGCGTCCATTGTTGCGGCTGGCCGGTGATCAAGGGGGCAACACACAACGGAACGGCCAGCCGCGAGCGACGGGATTCGCGAGTCGGGGGGATTCGAGGTAGGTTAGACAGTCGCCATGAGAGGAAGTTGTGGAATTATCGGCGTTGTCGGTCGCGAGTTAATGGTATATCGCCTCCGAGTCGCATTCGACTCGTCGTGAGAGGTTCTGGGTCGGGGGACAAGTCTGCTCGGGCGCGGTTTGGGGGGATCGTGGGGCGAGAGAGAATTGGACGCGGTTCCTCGGGGGGTGAGATTGCTCAAGGGCGATGCTAGCAAGACGACAAAGCCGCGACAGGGTCTTAATTTCGCGAGCTGCTGACAACAAGGGCTGGAACACCTGCGATTTCGAGTACAAGAACGCGTTCGGATAAAAGCTTAAGATCGAAACCGAGAGAATGGTAGATTCGGGTTCCAGGTTTCGTAGAACGTGCCACAGACAAGGGACCCCGAAAGACACAAATCAAGTTGGCGACAGTACTTGCTTGGACCAGACCAGACCAGGCTAGACCTCCAGGTGGGGTGGGTGATGGAATTAGTGATGGGATGGGGAGGCTGTGAGTCTGGGCGCCGAGAAATCTTGGCTTGCTTGGAGTCGATTCTGTGCGTCTTCGTTGGTGGGTGCGCAGTGAGGATCGGGGGGGTGGCGATCTGGAAGGATAAAAGAAGCGTCGACGACGTCAATCAAAGATCTGGCGAAGGGAGAGGGGATTCGAGTCGAGTCGACGGTTTCGACAAGGGCTCCTGTTGAGCGTTTCGTGAGAATGAGACACAAGACAGGTAGAGACGGTCCACGCTTTCAAAGTGGAAAACTGGGGAATCGAGTTGTTTTTATCGGGCGCTCCAGACGTGGGTACGGAGTAATTCTCCAACGACTTTAACCTCAACAGGCATGTTCTCCAGCGCCTTTGCTTCCAGAGACCGGGCGAGGTCAGTCGACGGTTGGAGAAGGGGGGGGATTGTCAGGTTACCTTCTTTTTTCCTCACTGGGCTGGATTTGACGAAATGGAGCGACGCACTGTACCAGCCCAGCGACACACGGTACGATGGAGGATCACCAGTCAGATGGCCCCTCGATTACCTGAAATAAACGACATGGCCCTGCCTCGACCATGAAGATCACTATTGTTGTCGTTGTAGGCTTTGCCGTTTGACTTGCTTGCCGCATAAACCGTTTCTGCATCGCCGGTGCAGCACGTCGTTGCGGGCTGTTCGTTTCCGATTAACTCGCCGGCTGCACCATACCCGCCTGCAACGGCCACGCACCGAGGTCGGTTCCCATCACGGAGTCCATGTGCTGGAATGCAGCCCAGTCCTGGAGTACACGGTGCGCATTCATTCCGTTAGGTTGATTTAAGATGTCCTCCCTCCCTCCATCAACAACTTCTGGAGGAAGCCAGCCCAGTTTTCCCAGCCAACAACAGCCCCTTGAGGACACGAGTGTAACCCCGCCATCACGTCAAAAAATAGCGGGTGCGCCCCAAGTATCTCGCGGTGGCTGTCGTGTTTTCCCTTTCTTCTGAAGCCCTCTTATTCACTTCTGGATTTGGTTGGTGTCGCTTGCTCTGAGGCGCTTCTCCTGAGACGAGTCTCTTGCTGGGAGATTGGAATTGGCTATTCTGCAACTCCTGATTGTCGCAGAATTTTGCTGCCACGGTTGATTCGATTATTCCCTGCAGTGGAGGTGAGCCGATACAGTACGTAGCCCGTGGGAGCCTGCAGGATGCCCTAGAGGGCAGCGAAGCAAGCCACCAAAGGAGAGGGGAACCCCACACCACTCAGCCACCCGCACTGTGCATCCTGGAGAATGGGTTCGGAAAGGATCGCCGCGCAGAGAGCCTATTTCAACAGCCGCGAATTCTGACATTTTTGGACTCCGGTACAAGATGCTGAGCAGCTGAATGGAAACGTCTCTGCTCTGGTTCTCCTCCCGAGCTGCGAGGTACCTGCACAGGACCTTTAATCACATCGTGTTCCACCTGCGTGAGGGGCGATAAGCTTGGCTATGACAGACACCTCTTGTACATGGGCGCAAACCCTCTTTTGGCTGAATCTCGTTCGGCCCGCCCGATGAACTCTAAAGCCAAGCGAATGGCCATGACCCAGCCTGACACTCGACCTTCTTTCTGCTCTTCTAGACTCTGCAGGCTTACTGTATGTATGTACTTGCACCCAGCCGGTTTTACTGGTGCCCGTGTTAGTCGAGAAATAGGCTCTGAGCATCAGCCCATGAGGCGGACTTCAACACCCGCCGCCGGCTGTATGGTACGGCCTCTTGTTCGCAGCTTCATTGCTCCGTCTCACATTGTCACATTCTTGCAACCACCTCTTCTCGCCGCGAGTCCTTCCTGCCTCTCGGCCTGTATCCCCATCGTCGCACAAGACATCGTTATACAATCAAGCTTTCCCACCGCCAAGCCTGCGCAGGGGGAGCGCTACACCCACGTCTTGGCAAAGCTTAGTTGTCGTCTCCAGGGCCCGCATCTTGGCCTCTGCGCAACGCTCTCCAGTTCTTGGCTCCCTTGGCTCCTTTTTAACGACGTTGCTGTGCATCCCATTGAGAGTAGAAACTCTTGCAGATCCCCGTTGCGTCACCACACCATCCACAATTAGGGCCGAACTGCAGCTTGACAAGCTGTGGGTGTAGCCATGTGATATGTACAAGAAAACTCCCTGGGTATTGATTGATACGTAACCGCTATGAACCTCATGCAGCGGATTTTTGATGCGCCCAGCAACTGGCCCTCTTGCGCCAGGATGAGAACCCCCTAACGCCAAACTCGATCAAGATGCACGCCCTCGTCCTCTTCGTCATGGATGCAAAAGCAAAATAAGATCCCCTGCCATCGCTATGCCCCGTTTTCCCTCAAGTCCCTGACTGTGCCTCATTCCTCTTCATAGTCCGTGTCCTCCTGCTGCCCATCTCGATACCTCATCTCCAGCACCCACTTTTCGTCAAAATCAATGCCTCGGCGGATCTTGGTGCCTGCCTTTCTCCAGACCGCACTCCCGAGACCAATATCTGCAATGAAAAGGCGCCACTCATCCTCATGGGCCGCATTGTTCATGTACTCTGGGTCATCCTGGCTCGGTGGTGTCACAGCTTCGAGCAGGCCTCGTTTGGGGGCTCCCATCGCAACAACATAACGCGGTTTAACAAACAGACGGCTACCGTCGATGACTGCCACCTTGCCCGAGGTAGGGTCAATTCCCGTCGGAACATCAACTGAAAGAACAAACGCCTCGTTGCGATTTGCCCACTCCATCAGTTCGTAGACTGTGGCCTGGTCGCCGGTTCGTAGCTCCTCAAAGGAGATGGTCAACCCTAGAAGGGCGTCGATAATGAGCGAGATTGACACGGGAGATCCAGACGACGAGCTCTTTCGTAAATGTTCGAAAAGGTCCGTCTTGCTGAGAACCTTGCCGCCAAAGGCCCGATACAGCTGGATCTGTTGCCTGATCTCTTCGAGCAAGTCTCTTTCGCGTTCAATACCCACCACACACATCATGACATTGACGTTTTTGTTGCGCAGATGACGGCCCGCAGCAATGGCTCGGATACCTGATTTGTTGTTGCCCGCCAGGATCGCTACCGCCGGGCTGCTCAGTATAGTACTCGAGGAAGGGTTAGCACCAGCCAGTCCAAACCGAACCTTGATGGCAGGGTCAGAGAGCGCCGTGAAGGCCACCTCGGCGATACCACGCCCTCCATTCTCTGCCATGAGCTGTTCCGACAGCCCAACCTCATTCGCAGCGATGTTCTCGAGGTTTAGCATCTGTAATGCTGAGACGGTCTCGAGCCGCTTGTTCGAGGGGACAAGGTACAAGCCGGGCGGGTGACCTTGCTGTTTTCTGCTGTCAGTACTGCGGGACTCTGGTCTGGAGATGGACAAGCGAGAAAGATGGCTTGAACGTACGCCGGAGTTGACACGGCTAAGCGGGAGGCCACCCGGCACCGCAGCAGCACTAGCCTTGCGTGACTGTGACCTCCGCGATGGTCCCGACTTGCTGTCGGCCCTTCGATTGCTCTGGCTGCTCCGTAGGTCCCGCCCTGCTAACCTCTCTGCCTCGTTCAACCCGTCGTCCGCCTCGCTGTTCCAGAAATCGGCGTTCTTGCCGGCTGTTGGTGGCAAATCAAGAACATTCTCTGTGTAGTGTAGATTCTTCCCGCCGGCTGTTCCAGGTTTTGGCCTGCGGTTGTGAGAGACTAACCGGCTGGCATCGTCGATCTGGTCCTCCTTTCTCATTTGATCGAATATGGTGCGTTTGTCGAACTTGGCAAGGTTGTTCTCAAAGTCAAACTCGCCCATCTCTTCGGTGACATCCTCGGATGCCCACCCGTTATCAACAACCCCCTTACGTCCTTTGCCGTTTCGTTTCAAAGAGTGGAATGGCTGGAAGGACGCCGTGCTCTGCAGGATAGGGGTCTGCCTCCACCCTTTGCCTCGGCTACCAGCAGGTGAGCCGTCGGGGGGTTGCCCGTCTTCTTCCACTCGCCGGGGTTTTCCTTGCTTGGACTGGCGAGAACGTCTGTTCTTCTTTTTCGTAGATTGGGCTTCTTGAGACTCGACAGACTGGCCGTTGCCTAACTCGGGAACCGTCTCGCTAATGCCCAAGTTACTTACTGAGCCGGTCAAGTCATGGTCGGGAGTAGGTCTTCCTGGAGTAGACGCTGCTGCACTAGCTTGAGTGGCGAGCAGTTCTGATCTGCCATCTTCCAGACCTGCAGCTTTCACATCTGAACCAGAGGGTGTTGCGGACGTCGGAGGTCTTCCCAGGCTAAGGATCGCAGGGTCGACAAAGGCGGGCTGGGAAGGCGGTTGCGAGAAGGTTGATGCGACGACGAGTTCGGGCGGAGGAGGAGCATAGGTAGCTGGCGCATCGTCTGTCTTGATCTCGGACAGATCAGCGATGTTAGCGGCATCGATGCGCAGTTGCGGGTGCCATTCTTTGGTGCCCGGAACGAACACTATAGCTAGAGTCTCAGCAGATGTTCCCGAGAAGATAGATCAGAGCATACCTACCATTCGTCAAGGTAAGGCCGCTGCCCGCCTGGACATCCCGAACTGTCCCCGTAAGTTGATATGCCGCGGGCTCCCTCAACACTACCCGCATGTGCAGGCCGATGAATTGGTTCGCCATGTTCAAGAAGGGTCTTGTAGAGGTCGGGTGTCTTCTTTAATGGCCTAGTTCCCGACGCGATGGTGCCTGTATCAGAAGATCGTCACAGTCTAGACGTCATCAAATTCCCACGCGAGCCGCAAGGGTTGATTCACAGACGGGCAGCGTCAAATGCCAGGATCTGGAGTAGTTGGGAATTCTATCGCAGAGTATACCTGGAGTCTTTGTGGCGAAGACGGAGCGAGCGACCGGCCGAGTTCGTGACGGCTGACAGATGCGAGCTCCTGGACTAGGAACGGGACGAGACGAGACGAGGCGAGAGGGGGGAGGTCGGCACTTGGGGCGTCCCCGTGAGCAGGCAGAGTCGTGCGAAGTCAAGACGTTCCGAGTCGGAGTAGTAAAGTTCTGGACGGCTCTGACGTTTCAGAGGAAGAGGGTTCCCGTGAGTGCGCGGATCGGATTTTGGGATTGCGATGTTGTGGATGGGGTTTGTGAGGTTCAACGTCCCACGCTCTGGCAGCTTGGCCCCATGTTCGACAAAAAGTCTCCCACCACCGGCCACTAGGTAGCTGGACTAGCTTATCGATAAGGGAGACCCAATGGCTCATCACGGACCTGATGGTACCCAAACATCATGACAGCAGCAATCATTCATGCGCAATTCTGCCCATCACCCAAGACTTCAATTGAAGTGAACTGGCTGCAAGGTACTCGGATCGCTTTCATTCTTGGCCCAAGGCTAAAGAAGAGAGCAAGCTATTGCGACGGAAATAATATTTGGTGATGTAATAGGCTTTTCCCCAGTAACCAAAGAGAGGCACGAGGGCGGCATCTAGACCCTCTCGATATCACTACTATAGCTGGATCAACTCAATGGAACGACTGGTGGTTTGCACATCAAGATTAATGATGCCTCTGAAATTATTCGGGCTGCTCTTACTTGCATCTTTCAGGACCAAGATTTGTCGTATGATCTAGCACATCCGCTGAGTCATTGCAACTATGCAGACCCAGCCATCCTAACTAACTCCAGACCGATGGTTAGAGCGGCAGAGAGACTGGCCCAGCCGCCTGGATAAAGGGCACCCAACAAATATAGCAGTAGCTAGTTGTATTATACTCGAAAGAAGATGTACGCCGGATGAGATCTCGGCTGGTGTGGAGCTGCTCAACACAAACTTACACCAAAGGAATCCTCAACAAAGCAGAGAAAGATGGACTTGACAGAGAAGGAAGTTAACTGTCATATCGAGTCAAGTTGTCATGAAACTCGGATGTTCCGAGATTAGATAGGTATCTACTAGCCATTGGCTTGACTGTTTATCCCGACCAACCCGCCCTTTATTCAGGGCGGCCGTAACGCCCCATCGCATCATTGCCAGCTTCTAACTACATAGGAAGATAAAGCCGTTCTAGTACCCACCCCCCTATCATACAGCCTGCGCAATACCTAAATCGACATACACATGACGAGACCAACTTATCCGCTACCAATTATGCTTAGTGGCCATACGATGCCATGGCCTCTTCTTCATCGTCTAGATTCACAACTTCGCGTGCTGGCTTCTTGGAAGGCGCGGTCCCAATGCGGTTCGCGACAAGGTCCGTGATGGACTGGGGCTTTCTTCCGATGGCGTCCTCAGCACTGTAGAGCTGGTTGTAAAATGTTATGACCCTGGGGTGAGCCATAACCTTCGACTTTTCGAAGCCAAGAACCTGCAAGCCATCCTGGGTGGTTGCTCGACTGAGAGCAACATAGGCCTGGCCCTTCTCAAAGACACGTCCGAGGTTAACCTTGACTCGCTCCAGAGTTTGACCCTGGGCTTTGTGAATGGACAACGCCCACGCCAAGATCAGAGGCAGCTGGGTGCGCTTTGCTTGAACCTCTCCGTTCGGTAGCTCGACCTTCCACTCTTCAGGCTGACAGAGAATAACCCGTGATGTACCGTCCGTCGCCATGAACTGCACAACAGGGAATTTTACGCCGCTAGAGCTTGTTTCAGCGTCGCGGCTGAATGACTTCAGTAGCTTCCTTCGGGCCTTAGCCATAGGATCGTCGTCGTCGTAGTCGTCTACTGAAGTCATGTCGAAGGTCTTCTCGTCCGAAAACCCGATGACCTTGCCCAAAGAACCGTTGACTAATGATTCATCCAGGTTCTTGATCAGCATCACTTGAGCATTGAGCTTCAAATCGATGCTCTTGGGTGCCATCATGTTCATCAGCAACTTGTCTCGGACTTCCTCTTTGCCTGTATCAAGTGCATCGTACCGCCGCACAGTACCTGGAAGTTCTCTCAGTCGCCTCTCGTTGGAGCCCTCTACTTCATTTCGAGTCGAAAACAGCTCTGCAGTCCCCAGGCCGTCGTTGAAGTTGAGGGGTCGTGCTAGGGCCTTGAAAGCCCGCACAGTATCCTCACTAATGCGACCGAGACGCATCTCATTGAGCATGTTGGCAAACTGAGGGTCTCGCTGTCGGAAGACTTGTGTGAGTCCGATAGTGTGATCAATAGAGGTAGTCCAAGTGGCAGCGTCAAATGCAAACTTGGTCTCCCGCTTGGTTCCGTGATCAGGAACTGGTGGAAGCTGGAAGAAGTCGCCCGTGATGACGAGTTGGATGCCACCCCAAGGCCTGCCGTTGTTTCGAATGGTTCTTCCGATCTGAGATAGCTTGTCGAATAACTCCCCATCTACCATCGAAACTTCATCAATGACGAGGCATTTGGTCTTTAGCCAGCGATTTTTGGCTTTCGGATTCCGCCGGATCTTCTTGATCAGAGTCGGAGCATCTTCCTTGCCCAGGCCAATACCTGAGAAGCTGTGAAGTGTAATGCCACCAATATTACATGCTGCAAGTCCAGTTGATGCGGTAACCGCAACTCGCTCAGGGTCTTTGGCGTACTTCTTTTTTAGATCGGCGATGATGGCTCTCATCAAGACCGATTTTCCTGTTCCAGCTGCACCGGTGAAGAAAACACTTTGGTTCTTATTGACAACGAGATCCAGGACATGTCTCTGCTCCTCGCTTAGGGAGATCGCGACGTTGCCCTTGGCATGTGATGTGGCAACTTCCTGGATTTCGCCCATAGACATGCCGGTGTTTGGTGTAGGCTGTTCCTGCTGGCGTTGGTTCCTGAACTGCTTCTTCTGTTCCTTGACTGCGCTGGCAGTGGGGTTCCAGAAATCCTTTCGTTTGTTAGACGGAGTCTGGGCAACTTGGGCATAGTCGCCGTTGTCATCTTCAGGCTCTTCATGTTTGAAACTTTGGGGAAGGACCCTCTTCTTTGCAGCCGGGAGTTCCGTCGAGTCCTTATCACCAGACGACTCGCGTTTCAAGGTTCTATCGGTTGATACTGAGGTCACTGATGTGGTCCGTGGAGGTAAGAAGTGAGATACGGGAGATGAAGACCAATCAAGAGGTTTCTCGGTTTGCGTTGATGTCGGTGGAGGAGGCATGTTCTCATTAGAAACTGGTCCGGTGGGGGTGGCCTTGGGTAGGTCTGGCAAGGCGTCGGGAGCCTTGAAGTCAAGATCAAGATCGTCATCATCACTAAAGTCGTTTTCGGAGAAGTATACTGCTGCCTTGGCTTTGGCCTGGGCGTCTGGCCCCGTGAGATCAACAACGGCTGGCTCTTGCTTGAATGAGGTTGATCCTCCGTACAGCGACGCTAGCGAGCCGCGGCCGGCACCAGCTGCCGGTCTGCTGACGGGAGGTGGATTCACGTTGGAGGATCGGTTATCCAGAGGCTTCGAGAATTGTTGCATGGTCCTCGCCGACACAGCAGCAGGGTGTGGCTTCTTGAGCTGTTGACGAATATCGGCATTGTGGGCACTTGGGCTGCTTGATGGGAGGAATGGCTTGGGCTGTTGGCTCCTTTGGGGAGGGCCGTTGGCCTCGAATTCGTTGTTAGCCCTGGCTAACATTGTTTCGAAGATAGGTGACGGTGGTGGGCCAAGAGTATGAACATGAGCCAGTTGCTGTACGGCCCGGCGGAGAAGGAAGCCACGTGTCGGCGAGGAACGTATAGGCAGGCTGGTGATGCCAGCCGTCATAAACTGGTGGTGGAGTCGAGAGAGTGGTCGGTGACGATTTTGAAGAGGAAATAGACGAGTTAGGAATGTAATGGGACGGAAGGAGCAATCAATGGGCCTGCACTGGAGCCCTGATCGGATGGAAAGGAAGGACCGTCAATTGCGACCCCTCCAGCTTGTCACATCTGGCAGGGCAATGTAGCAAGACGCGTCGGAGCTCTCAAGGCCGGTGCACCAACAAATGGACTGAAGTTGACTGCATCTTGACGCGTTCAAGGCGCGACGTGCGGCAGCCCCTCCTGAGACCGACGTCGCTTAGTCACGTGGTCTAAATTACTCCACTACCACCTCACCTAGGCAGGCATCGATCCCACCTGTGAGTGCAATGACATCCTTTGCATTGACTACAGCCATGATAGAAGGTGGGAAATACAGTTCGTCATTCGTTATTACTATCTTGTTCATTTTGGTGAAACATTTCGTGTCTCCTCATTGCTCGTCCAGCCTAATCCAGAACCAAAACTCCATATCAGAACCAATGTAGAAGGTATCACTTCACCCAAAAACCTGCATTAAAGATCGGAGCTAAACCATGCTCAGGTAAGAAAAGAGATGTCAATTTCATATCGCACAGTTCTCAGTTGCGGTATTATTCTCGGTAGATCACCTGTCCACTCACAGGACGGGATGGACGAGCCGACATCCTGTTCGGGTCCTCTCTTCGACGCATGTATTCTCTAGCATCGCGATTGGGCCAGCGAAAGTTGTCACGGTTGGCATGCGCATAATCGTCTTCCAGTCGGTCACGGAACCTCGCTTTGAGATCACGGCGCTGTCGGACGTCTTCATCCAGATGCTCGAAGCGGCTGTTGTCCCGCCGGACCTCACGTTCGCGGTAGGCATCCTCCAGCCGAGCCCTTTCTAGTCGATGCTCAACGCGGTCGATGTCACTAGCAAAGATCTCTCGCCGGGCTTCAGGCGCAGACACGAGACGGACGCTACTGCGCTTTCGCTGGATGATGCGAGGGGATAGAGCCCTTCTCCGAGATGATGCCCATTCTGGCTCCTCTTCCTCCCGGCTGGGATAAAACTCACGTCTTGGCGATCTAGTATCGCTTCTGCGGCGGCGAGGCGAAGAGTGACGGACAGGTTGCCGAGACGCATGTCTCGAAGCATGTTTTTCAGGGACGTACTCTGATTCTCTCTTCGCATGGCGGGAGCCACGGACGACAACGCTTTCACGATGGTCCTTGCGTTCTCGGTTCGGGCTACGCCCTCGGTCATGTCGCCGTGGGTTTGAATCAGAGCTGACAGATGATGGTCTGGTGCCTTCGCTTTCGTCTTCTGAGGACCATTCGTCAGATACCGCCGAGCCCCGACTGCTCCGGTCCGAGCCATCATACACTCTGATCTTATCGTCGCCAGTGGTCGTCACAATAATTCGTTTGCCTGTTGATTCTATTGTGGCAGGTAGCTTTGCAGGCACCCCGTTAGGGGGTGGTGGGAGCTTGACCTGGCCATTGGCCGGAGGCATTGGCTGTCTACCTATAGCTGGTCCAGGAGGGATTGCGCCAGGGGCCAACTTTGGAGGCGGAGGTGGGATGTTGTTCATATTTCCCGGGCCCATCACCTGTCCAGCTTTTGGTGGTGGAGGAAGTCCTCCCACCGGATTAGGTTGAACGATAGCACCCGGAGGCGGAGGAGGCCCCGGCCGCGCCAGCGGGACCGTGGGACGTTGTGGCTGTACCGCAGCATTTGGCATGAACTGGGGATTCATCCCACCAGGTCTTGGTGCAGGAGGAAGCGCAACGTTCGGCCTCCCAGGAACTGCAACTGGAGGAGCCGGCGGAGGTGGCGGTCCTCCTCTCCCTATGATGGCAATAGGAGGGTTTAGCGTTGCATTGTTACCTTGCCTTACTGGAGGGCCATGCTCTTCATCGTCCTCTGACTCCTCCGACTCGTCGTCCGACTCATCTTGACGAGCCGGTTGGACTTGTGGCAATGGACGATTGAGCTTTCCTGGTACA
Source organism: Fusarium sp. JS1030 (assembly GCA_000966855.1). NCBI lineage: Eukaryota > Fungi > Ascomycota > Sordariomycetes > Hypocreales > Nectriaceae > Fusarium > Fusarium sp. JS1030. The sequence continues at coordinate 655,693 of JWIW01000010.1, read as the reverse complement.
AGTGGTTTGCCTGGCTGCTGCGGAGCATTCATTCTAAGCGGGCCGTTCAATCTGGGGTCCATGGCTGGGCCTGCAGGCCTGACAGGAGCAGGAGTTACAGGGACCGGATGTGAAGCGGGTGAATGGTGAGCAACAGGGGCGAATCCAGGCGACATAGTTGAAGCCTGGTGCCTCCTCCTCTCCCTCTCTTCTTCCTCAAGCATCCGCAAGCCACTCTCACCGGGAGCGGGCATCCGCTTGAAGTAAGCGATGATAGCCTCTCGCTCCATCGCGGGAGATCTGCTTCGCTTGGAGTGTTTTTCAAACTTCTTATCCTTGCGGTACTTATCGCGTCTATGCCTGCTGCTATATTTGACATGGCGATCGTCCACAGGGCGGAACTTGGACTCAAACTGAACCAACTTGTGGCAGAAGCGACGATCTGGATCTCGGCTCTCTAGGTCATCCTGAGCACACTCGAGCTGACGCTGAATGTGTAGGTTCTTGGCTTCCTTCTTCTCAAGAACTGGTTTCGTGTCTCTTATGAGCTGCTTGACCCTGCGCCTCGCGTCTTCTTGCGAGATGTCTCTCGGTTCAATCTGAAAGACGCGTTCCCAGGTCGGCTTTAGCGGGTATCCAAGGTCATCAACACCGTGGGAGGTGGGCGCCTTCTCAAGGCGAATGACTTTGTATGTGGAGAGGCGCTCGCAAGCTTCAGCTTCAGTGAGGCGCTCACTCCGGATATCCACAATTTGGACAGCATCTCTCCGGCGCAGATCCGCAGGAACTGCGTACAGGGGAGGGGCAGGAGGATGTTGCGAGTGAGGCATCGTACCTGCAGGGAACCCAGCAGGGGCAGTGTTGTGTTGAGGAACTGGAGCACCCTGTGGTAGAGGAGCTCGAGGTTGGTGATTGAGTGGCTGTGAAGGGCTGTATGGCATGGCCCCGGCAGGGATGTGCCCAGGCATGGTGTAGTTGTTTTGTGATTGCTGGTGAATGTGATTTTCAACTCTCATGCCAAGTGGAAGGTGAGGCGGTTGATATATCTGACTTGGATTTCAGGGATACCAGGCAAATACGAATTGCGATGAGAGCAGGGGGCTGTGATTCAACTCTATTCGTGCAAACAGAGAAGAAAAGTGAGGCGGTCGTGATGCCAGAGGTGGGTGCGTACTAATGGGAAGATGGAGGGTAGAAGGCAGGTTTTCAACAAGATAGCTTGATGAGGGGTAGAGCTCAGCCCAGGTAGCCCTATATGTGAAGGCTACTTGAGAGAGGGGTTTTGCAGTTTGTATGGGAGGGAGTGGTTGAAGAATTGCCCTTTTCTGTTTGTTACTTGATGGGCGATGGTTGATGACTCCAAACAGGACTTTGGGGGGAGAATTGAGGACTATTTGAACTTGGAAAGGTGCTCTCTTTGCTTCGTCTGAGCAAACCATACCGACCGGACTATTTCGACCCAATCCGCAATGAGCGCAGATACTATTCGTTCAGAGAACCCAAGGTTTCTGCATGGCATCTGGATGCAAAGTCGTGGCCAGCGTGGTTGGAGGTTTGGAATGGTTCGCCCACGAGGCAAAGGCACGTCGACGCCATTCAGCCGACGTGGTATGTGTGGGTGCATACTGCAAGCCCAGAACACTTTGATGACCACCCTCTCCCTTGAGGTTTCGAAACACTCAGCCGCAACAAGCGCTATCTGCAGGCGCAAAGTTGCATACCGGCTTTTCTTGACCAGAAGATGCACATTTTGACTCGCCCGACCGACAACACGGGCGATGTCTTGCATCAGCACGGTGAGCAGACGAGGAGATGTTTCGGGATGTCTCATTGGATCATATTCAAGTGGTGCCGAAGTGCGTCTCTCGATATTAGACGGTCTACGATGAGGTACAAGGCCGAGGGCCTCATTCAAATCGATCTGAAAGCGTCACCGATGGTCTGTTTTGTCCGAGCCAAGTCATGCAGGGAGCCGAACGCCCACCTTCACGATGTCACCCGTGTGGCTTTGTCGACGTCCCGAGCCGTCTCCGTCTGCACGAGGGTCTACGATGGGACATGAATAGTTGTTTCGTTGTTTTGGGCAGGTGAGTCTGACGCGGCAATAGAGTATGATGATCTGGTGATCCTTTTGCGCTGCGTAACCGCTTCTATCCATAGAAGGTACTGGGATACTCGTCACAACATATCTGAGTTGCCAGCAGAGCCAGCGCGAAAGAACTTTCGGGATCAGACAACAGTGTCAATCATGCGATTGCCGGGCAACAATGCAAGATAGAACTTCGTATGGATACATTGGGCGTTGATGCCGCCGGGATCTTGTCCACGACGCTGTGCTACGGCACTGGTCCAGCAACAAGAAGGCCAGACCAGCATTTGCCACATAGTGACATATATCGGGAGTCCACCGCCGCCGCGGCTGTTGCCCCGTGTGTTGTTGCAAGTGCCAGGGCGAATCGGCGCTGTGAAGCGGTGGACAATTTGACATATCGGCAGGGGCCGTGTTAGACAAAGACCATGAGATTGTCTGTGATAAACAGCTCATGGAAGCATTACGGCCCAATGTTGATCGAGTGAACTACAGCGAGTATCGCCTTGTTTGACTGCAGAGACCGAAATAGCTATTCTGCGGAACGGGCGGCTGTGCGGACAATTGCCAGACGGGCGATGTTGACAGGCGAATCGCGTTGGAGAGAGTTCCTTAGCCGTGGACGGGTTGACGGGGTCCTTGGTGCATAGATGCAGAGCAGGTGTTCATCGGTGACAGGCGGCTCCGGAGCCCACGGGCCTGGGTGTTCATCGAATCGAGTTCTGCATGCCAAAAGTGCAAATCGGACGTCTGTTGTGGGATAGAATTACCGGCGTTATACACTGACCAGGCTTTGAGCATTCCGGGCTGCCAGGTCAGGTCCGTCGAGGCGTAGCCAAGTTGTGTCAGCTGAATCCAAGGGTCTGCTGCGCGTGATCGAGGGCATTCTCCCCTCCCCTTCTTCTTGTCGGCATCGAATCCGCCCGGTCATTATACGTGGCCAGGATGGATATCTTGGAACCCGCTGCGACGGGCAACGAAATGTAGCCATTCACAAGCTTGCGCAACCACAGCCTGGTTGTTATGCACGATGGGCCAGTCAGCACTCGCCCGGCTGCGCTGAGTGAGGCGATCCATTGCTCATGCTTTACGCACCGGCGATGCTTGGCATAAGAAATGCGAGATGTAGAGTTTGATTCAACTTGATCTTTTGTCGCTGTGGTTGCGCGGTGGTGGTGGACGGGGCGATACTCTAATACGTCGAGCGCATGACAGATTGGAAAAAACAGGGCGGACAAGTGCACATTGTCTCCCCAAGCCCCTGCAAACGTCAGAGAGATGGATAGATGAGCCATTGAGTTGTCTGTCGGTCCTGAGGTGACAAGCCTTGGCTTGTATGTAGCACATTCGCCTGGCAACTGGTCGCCTCGCAGCAGTGTTACCCTCCCAGCTGTCTCTTGTGGCCTCTCACAAGCCTTGCCCAGCGACTGTCTTGTGTGCCACATGCCTCTTTGCTTTTTATTCCAGAACTCGGCCCCGGGGAGACAAAAGACACAGGAGAAGTCATTATAGGTATTCCCTCGAGTCATCCTAATATTCGGTTAATACTGATTAATTTCTTTTTTTAAAATAGCACGTAAAGTTTCACCTACTTTGAAGCCTTGATTTTTCCTAAATAATTATGACTTTAGGACTAGGTGAGCATAAGGATATCTGTCTTGGGACCCGTGTTTTCCAACCACGCCCAGCTAGGGCACATCGGCGACAGTGGCTTAAAGAGCACCACGGGCGTTGCCATACCCGCAAAGAGAGGGCGATGATGGGCAACACGAGTGGGTTGCACCAAACCGTGCCGGGGCGGGAAAACGAAACATGCCGGGCGGGATCGACACACAAGTCCGTGTCTCAGAGACGTCGACATGTCTCTCGGGCGACCCAGCAACAACGGAAAACGGTTGCCTCGTGGCCGCCTTGCTTGAGTGAGGGGGCTTTGTAAGCCATGGCAATCATGACGAGAAGCTTTTGTGTCTCGGGAAGATGGTTCAGACAAGGCAACCGTTCTTGGCAGGCAGATGGGGCTGGTCGCCTTGCCGCATTTTCGGGGTAGGTGTCTGGATGATGGTGATGATGATATTGACAGTGATGGTGAAGGTGACGGAGCAGAGTTGCAGGTGACGGCTATTCTATGTTGGAGAGGTAGGTACGTAGGAATGGAAAAGGTAGGTACAGGGCCCTCCCCCGGAAATTGACCTTCCCGAGCCTCTTGAACTCAGGCCGATTCTTTCGGAGCTTTTTCTGCAGCCAGTAAAACTCTTCTTCCTTTCGTACTGGACATTGATTGATACGTTTGAATGTCAAGCAATATGTTTCGTTTCGTGTCCAACACTGACAGGTTACCACCCTTCTCACTTGCAAACAAAACTCAAGGTCTCTCGACTGGAACCCCAGAACATGCCCCTTCTCAGGCTGACTAGATTTTGACTTGGATGAGGGCCACTCGGGCCATTCTCAGCTCTATTTGACCAACCCGGCCCGCCAGATCTCGAATCTAGTATACCCCGATACTGGTAGGGCCCTCCCACATCGAGACCAGGATCTGCCTGTCTCCCTCCCAAGGCTCCCGGCCATGAGAGACCTGAAAGTTGTCGACCAAGAGCATGTCGCCGTCCTCGAGAACGACGTTGATCTCCTCCTTGTCAATGACATCGATCAACTTGTCGAGATACTCTCGGGGAATAGGCGTTTCGTCGCCATAAACACAAGGCAAGTCTTGTACCATGGGTGAGTACTCTCAGAAAGAACGAGGGGTCTGAGAACTTACAAGTCATGCCGTCGCGTCCGATGTAAGGCGGGTCGAGAGCTCCAATGTCTCTGGTGATGCCATGTCGACCGACCAGCCCATTGAACCACGCAGGCCTACCACTAGAGGGCACTCTTCGGAGACCTAGTTATACTCGTCAGCGGCCAATCCCACGATCAAATAACTCTGTACGGTATCCTACCAGGGATATGCTGCGTCAGTTCGAGGCTCCCATCCTCATTCCACTTGAAGTCATGCGTGAGTCGTCGAACCTGCTTCTCCACCTTTTGCCTCGTCGTCACCTCGTCGTCGCCGGGCACGAGCTCCTGTCCGAAGCTGAACTTGCCCGCCCAGTTGAATGAGTTGACCTTACTCTCCTTTCCGGGGGCTCGGAAGATCATCTTCATGCCCAGGCCGCGCTTATGAATCTCGTCGACCAGCTCTGGGATCTCGGCCTTGACCCTGTCGTAGACATTGGCGCTGTGGGCTATCGGCGAGGCGCCTCCTTCAGGGTTAAGGTCTATCAGTACAGTGAATGAGAGTATAATATCCAGGTTGTTACCTTTTGGCGCCTTTTTGGCACAATAGAAATGGATGTTGGAGGGAAATCGCGTGTATCGAGAGTACTGACGAGCTCCGTGTCAGATATCTATTTGGATACAAGTTGGCCAGAGCGTGGCAACAAACCTCATTATGCTGATAGAAGCGAGTCAACGGAGATCCTTCATTCGCAGTCCAGATATGCTTGGCAACCTGGGTCCTCTTGCCAGCCAGACCGATCTGCTCGAAGGGATGGTATCCCCGTCCCTCTTCAGCCGCGCAGATGAGATCGGAAAAGGTCTTGGCTGAAGGGTGACCGAACCCGCGGAGCAGCACGGCGCCGTGGCGATCCAGTAGCTCCTGGAGCCTCCCCGATTCTGCAAGCTCCCGGAGAGCCGCCGCTGATTCCGCGACAGGGGGCGGGCCCGAGCCGGCACCTTGGACGTGGAGGCCGTAGGGCAGGGCGTTGCCATAGTACGTCCGAGCTCCGGGGACCTCGAAAGCTACAAAGTCGATCGACATGGTGAGATGGAGGAGGCGGGCTTACAGCCTTGAAACCAAAGTCCTGATGGCGTGATGCTAGGGGTGTTTGGGCGGTAGGGGAGGACTGACTATATGTCTATGCTTTCATCCTAAAGGATGGTATTTCCCCGAGAAGCGCAATTTTAATCATGTAAGATATGGAGCAATATGGATATCTCGGATCACTATTCCCGAGAAATATACCCTTTTCATCTATGCCAGGCTCCCCGGCTCGGATACAGCCATCACGAATTCTTAGCGCCAAGCACGACTTGGATGCTTGACTGACTAAAGGAAACATAACTAGGGAATAGAAACCCTCAGGCCGGTGGATTTCTATTCCCTAGTCAACCCACATGTATCCTGGGAACTTATTGTTTCTGCGCGTCGGGCCGGCTCCGATTGAGTCTCTTTGGTTGTAGGGTTTACAAGCACGACATCGCAACTCCAAGATTACGTGCTTAAGCCGGACGCTATGGCTTCCACAACGGGTCACCTATTACCATAGACTGAGTATAATTCTGTCACTAGTTTTCTAAAGAGCCCCATTGGTATATAGTAACTATTTATATAATGCGTCGTGTATGTAGCCATTATCCAAGTAGATTGAGCCACCCGCTTCTTCGCCAGTCAACACTAAACCCCTTGATCGACATCTCCAGGATGTCTACCAAAGATGAGATCCAAGGCACGTAGCCAGTCGTCATGGCCAATTGTTGCTGTACTAACCTCGTCTAGTTGCCCCAGCTGCTGCTCGTGCCTCTGGGGACGACAGCGAGAACACGGAAAAGTCGACAACCCTGGGAGTCAATGAGGCCCATGTCCTTCAGGAGCGGACCATAGGAGTTTTTGGTGCCGCTTCGTTGATTGTCAACAAGATGATTGGTGCTGGGTATATTACGACCGCCCAATCTTGCACCGTCAACAATCACTAACCACCGATCCAGTATCTTCTCAACACCCAGTGGCATCTTTAAGCTCTCGGGCAGTGTGGGCATGTCCCTGATGTGCTGGGTTATCGGGGCGGCCGTGGCAACTTGTGGTACCTTTGTCATGCTCGAGTTTGGCGCAGCTATTCCAAGGTCTGGCGGCATAAAGAACTATCTTGAGCGGTCATTCCATCCTCGGTTGATGCAGACATGCATCTACATTTTCTACTGCGTCTTCCTACGTAAGATCCACCGCTCAGTATTGATGACCATGGAACTAATCAAGGTGTTCTTTTAGAGGTATCGGCCAGCAACGCCATCACCTTCTCCTCATACCTCCTCGTAGCAGCTGGCGCCGAGTCAACAACATGGAAACTCCGCGGCGTTGCCATCGCGGGTGCAGTCTTTTCCTGCGGAGTCCATGCTGTTACACCAAAACTTGGACGGTGGATTTCAGATCTGCTCTCGGTCGTCAAGCTGTTTACTCTCGCCTTCATCGTCTGCTGTGGCTTTGCTGCGTTGGGTGGCCATCTCAAAATGGACAAGCCTCACAACTTCTCAGCCGGCTTTGAGGGCACTTCGAGCAACGGCTACAACATCGGCACAGCCATTCTCCAGGTCATATTTGCGTTTGGTGGCTACGACAATATCAACGCCGTAAGCAGCAGTTAACTATCCGCTGTGAATCCCAATATTTTATTTCTGACGATTTGAGTCAGGTGCTTTCAGAAGTCCGCAACCCTCGCAAGACTCTCAAGCTGGCACTGCCACTGTCCATGGGAACAGTCAGCGTTCTTTACATTCTCGCCAACATTGCATACGTGGGTGTCAAGTCTTGAATGGTCGATACCAGGGCCAACTAACTATTCTTTCAGTTTGCAGCCGTGTCCAAGCAAGAGTTTCGCGAAGCTGAAGTCACCGTCGCAGCCAGCCTCTTCAAGAACATGTTTGGAGACAAGGCAGCTGTCAAGGCTCTCCCGGCCCTGGTAGCTCTCTCGGCCCTCGGTCACCTGCTTGGAATTGCCTTTACTGTTCGTAAGTGCTGCGACTATCCCGCACGCTCTTGGCATCTTTGTCTCTGACCTCTTGTTAGCGCGCATCATCCAAGAACTGGCCAAAGACGGCGTCTTGCCCTTCTCCAACTTCTTCATGGAGAACAGACCCTTCAAGACGCCCATCACGGCTCTGGCTCTCCACCTCGCTGTTACCATCCTCTTCGTCTGTGCCCCTCCAGCTGGAGACGCCTTCAACTTCATCGTGAGCCTGTCGTCTTACCCGGCCACGGTTTTGTTCGCCGCCATCACGACTGGCCTGGTCAAGCTCCGTCTCTCACCAAGTGAAAACTTCAAATCCCCATTCACTACCCCGTGGGCAGTCATTGCCTTCTACCTCGCTGCCAATTTTGTAAGTCTCTCAAGTCAACTTGACCGTGCAAGTGCCAAGACGCTAACAATGGCATCCAGTTCCTCATTGTGATGCCGTTTGTTCGACCTCCTGGAGGAAAGGGCAACACGTCCTTGCCTTACTGGCTTTCTCCATTTGTTTCCGTCGCAATTATGGCACTAGGCATCCTGTATTATGCTGCCCGCTTTGTTATTGCGCCCTTTGTCTTTGGCTACAAACATGAGCGGATTCAGCAAGAACTCAGCGATGGATCAAAGATCACTCGGTTCCGAAGAATTCAGCCGCGAAAATGAGAAACATGTAAGATCAAGTTCGAGCAACAGACAATGTATCATTAGAAGAAGTCAGATTCAAAATACAGAAGTGGCTGATCCAGCCAATCTTCCTTCTCCCGCACCACCCTATACTCTTAACGAAAAGACGTAAGCATCACCAAATGTCGGCAACAAATTGATCCCAATACCCTAACATGATCACAAAATTCTACAGAAAGCCATCAAACCCATAATGAAAGTGATGGTAGACACCTAATTTGTGGTCCTCACAGGGATTTTGGCTCTTTACCTCCTTTTTCGCGACAATATAATAAGGCGAGATGTCCTGAACCTAGTTAGCACCCAAGCATTATTCATTTAACAAAACGTTTGTTGCGAATTATCCGTAGAGACCTAAGTTTAGACCAAAAAAGAAAAACAGTAATTCATTTTAACCGTTTCCTAATCGACCCATGCCCCCGGAATCCTGCCCTTTATTTTTAACGCTTCAAACTCTCTCAAATATCCAACCTTGCGCAACTTTTTCTGCTGCTTCCGCTCGAATCGGCTGTCCATGAGATCGCAGGCATACGCCAATCCCTCCACAGCTCGCCTATGCTCCTCGGTCCAAGGCTTCGGGTGCCGATACCAGTTCAGAGACCACCGCTCCAGCGGCGCCCGCACGATATCACCGCCAACCTGTAACGGGTGCTTCCAAGCCCGATGCGGTTCGCCGCTGCCTGGCATCAGGTAAATAAATCCGTGAGCCTGCCAGTCGACTAGATGCGGGAATTCTGTAAACAGCTCTGGGGCAGCTGAAGCAGCGTATGATGTGGTCCACGAAGGGAGTTTCCTCCCCCTGTACTCGCGGACTGTGAATTCTCTGAGATAGCTCGAGTATTCCGGGTCGCCCCTTAGTTTGTCCCAAATCAAAGCAGTATCTCGGGCTTCTTGCTCGAGGTACCGATCAACGTCGACGCCGGCTTTCTGTAGCATCTCGACCCATTCGTGGGTCACGTGCAGGCCATGCTCGCTGCAAGGGCTGCGATAAAGCAGGTGTTGGAGAGCAGAAAGACTTTCCTCGTTTGTTTGGTCGGGCCATGGCAGCTTGATGTGGACATCCAGCCCGTCCGCAATTGTTTGCCTGATCAAAGATACCCATCCATTCCTGTCTGAGAAGTCTTCCTGAACCGCCGGGATGGCGTAGAAATCGACTATTTTCGTCCATAGATACCTGTTGAAAGGCTCCCATTCCTCCGAGAAGTATTCTTTGCACGCCTTGACACAGAAGTCGACATGTATCGCCACAACGGATCTAGATATTAGGGCATCAAACTCGGTAGGTGTGAGCTCATCACCCCGCGCTTCGATATATGTGCGTACGTATGTGTAGTCGACCCGGGGATTCCAGTGACTCCAGTACCTATGTAAAATGCCATTTCTAATAGGTAGATGTTGTCTGTATGCTTGGAAATTAGTTCAACAGTTCATCTGTCGACCAAGGACTGCGGCACTGACCTTTCGTGAAGTAAGCGAGGACACTGATCGATCACATAATCATGGATACGGTTTGCACTAGCCGTCAAGGCCAACTTGAATATTCCGTCAGTATGCCGTATTTTTTCAATCATGTTACGGTAGGCTCACCCCGAGAAGGGAATCAGTTTCGCCCGACGTCGAATCGAGTAGGTTCAGGCTCGAGGCAGGGGTAAGCGAGTACTTGCTCAGTAATTTCTGGAACTCAGCAACGTCATCTGTCCTGATCGCTTCTGAAATATCTTTCACGAACCACGAGTGTTCTTGGAAAGTAAATATGTGTGGAAACCGCAGAGATATACACATGGGGCTAAGGGAACCGCGCTGCACTGACAGCTTGGCGTATAATCCAAGAAGGGGCGAGCCAACGAGAAATGAAGATTCCTCCTGGACCGTAGTAGAAGGCCAGTTGCCGGTGCCTTGGCTTGTTTTTCGTACTCTTCTCCTTTCCATGTGATACAGCGAAAGACAGGACCAACCCCATTTCTGAGATTGGACGACGGACCGAGCCTTATTTCTCGGTTGCTTGATGACGTCTGAGCTGTTGCTACCGGTAATCCCCGGATCTGTTTGACTGGAATTGGTGACAGCTAGACTCTGCGAAGGTTGAGAAACCTGTGGAGATGGTCGTAGGTTCATAACACTGGTGCTTGTAAGACTTTGCTCAGACTCACAATTCTCGACTTACAAAATGTTGGTCGTCATGTGCAGATGCAGTGAGGTGAGTGATTGATCTAGGTCCTCATTGCACTTTCGAAGTGCTCCCCGATTCTGAACAAAACGAGTTCCCATAGTATTCAACGGAGTGCGCCGAGTAGGCTGACTAGAAGTGATCTTGGCGACGACTTGGTGAAGCCGAGTAACCTTGTCACGACAGTCGCACATGATCCTGTGCAGTTTTTGCAGCAGTACAACATCCCAGGGCTTGGGAGCCTGCTCGCAGCAGCTAAACGCGGCCTCAAGTGAGTAACATATGGCCTCGATGTTGTCGAGCTTGTCGGATAAGGCTGACAACTCTTTGGCTGCCGACTTGTACGCTTCGATCTGGGTCCTGATGGCGGCTGCTGTCTGAACCAGCTGCATGCCCAGGGAAACAACCCCAAAGGCCAAAGAAACAGGCTCCATGGTTGTTGGGACAATTTGAAAAGCGCGATGTTGGATGAAGAACTCGATCATCCAGGGCTCATGGGGGAAGCCCAGGTCAGGCTGCGAGACGTGGCGATGGCGGGGCTGTGTGCATGCCGAGTTTCGATTCGATAGGCGTCCATGCAGTTGGAGACTGGCGTGCTATTCCTCGTCTTTGAGGCGCATTTGGTGTGTGAGAGCAAGTCTGCCTACCCGCTAGATGGCGCAGAATACTAGGTTTCAACGCTCATCAACATCTTTGTTGACTTGTGCCCAATTCCCCTAATCCGTTCCCTGAGCCAGTCAACCGGGTTCCATCTCCGAGAGTCTGATGTTATTCGATAATGATTATCATATGTCAAGGTCTAAGCTGAGTTGGCTGTGGAAAACCAATGCGTTGTTGAAGCCAGGGTGATTACCCAGGCACCCAGGCAACTCGGCAGGAGACTCTCAGCCGTTCAGGCATCCAACTCCACCACCCAGTCATCGACAGCCTTGCTTCAGTGGCTCTGCCTGTTATATACCACAATTGTCACTGTTTCTCTCAGCGAAGTAGCTCAACCAGCAAACTTGAGTTCTTACCTTGTCCCCCATGGCCCCCCCCCGACTTCGCTTCTTTTTGGTTGATCGATTGTCTTGTGCCACCAAGGCCCAGGTTCGACTCCCCATGTTAGACTGCTTCTCTGCACGCAAACACTTTGTTTTTTTTTCTTTTGGACATTCAATATATTGAAAAGTGCCAGGGTTGACATCTCTGTCCTGTCCTCAGCATATAGTTGTCCTTCTCATGGTGGGCCTTCAAATCTGACATCTCTATTCCTTCTGTGACCGAAAATGAAAAACCAATGTGCAAAGTCTTAGGCTAGATATACGTAGGAGTTGCCCTCTCTCTCAATGTAATCCTTCTCGATAAGACTACACTCTGTGTTAGCATTTGACAGCTTCGTAGGCAATGGGGCCTTTCACTCACCTTTCAATCTCCTTCTTAATCGCCGCCGGCTCAACGCTGCCTCTCTTCTTGGTCAGATTAATCACCTCCGCCACCAACTCTGCATGGCCCATTGTCTTTCGGCTCTTCATAATTCTGACAATAGCCGCCTGCGTCTCAAACCGTCGGTCTTGCGCAATCCTCTCGTGTGTCGCCTTGTTCTCCTCCTTGGTTTCTTTGAGCTGAATCTGGTTAATCTTGACACGGTATTTGGGGTCAGTAAAAGTCTTGTTGAAGGTAAAGGTATCCGTGGGTTTGACGTCGCGGCCCTTGGGATGCTTGGTTAGTACTCGCGCCTTGCCACATGCAAGCGATTGTAGCGTGCGGTCGAGGTCGCCACCCTGAAGGCCAGTACCCGTAGCGATCTGTTCATAGGCCAGGAACCCGTCGGCGGGTACGGTGTTGAATAGCATTAGCACAACAGCCTGGTATGCCGATACAAGAAGCTCCTTGGTGCCCTTTGCAAAGGTAGCCTTGATGGCACAGTGTGCTAGCGAGTGTTTCCAAGTCAAGACTCTGCCCGTGTGCTTGTTTTTATAGTACTGATCAAAGCGCTCGATCTGCGTAGCCACCTCGTCGGGTAGATTGAGGCGGACATCTGGATAGGTTGGCCAGGCCGCGGCCGAGAGTATCATGACCTGAAGGTCCAGAGGAGCCTTGCGTTCGAGGCTGCCCTGACACCATTGCTTGTATGACTCCATCTCGTCCTTGGCAAGCTCCTGATCCTTGAACATTTGTTCGAGATTGTGTGTAAAGTTGGAGCCACATTCGCCTCGGAGCTTCGTGAGCATGTTTCGTTCCGCGTCCTGGCTTGCGCTTCGACCCATCAACAACCTTCGAGCCAGATCCTTCTTGTAGAAGGCCTCAAACGCGTCCTTGCCTTCGATGAATCGGAAGAGCTCCAGAGCTTGGTCAAGCTGCCGATCAAGCTCGGCATCCTCGTCACCAGTGCTGGCTTGCCCTTCCTTCTCCGCTGTCGCTCGATCCTTTATGTCTGACAAGAGCTCCTTGGGTAATGATTTCAAGCCACCTCTTAGAAGCATGTCGATGTACTTGGCTGTCATCTCACCAATCTTTGACGTTCCCGTATCCCAACATGATGCAACCTTTCGGTCATTCATGAATTTTCCAAAAGCTTCCCGCATACCCCAGAGAAAGTCTTCGTCCTTGCCAAGGGCGTCTCGAATCATTAGGTCGAGAGAGCGTCGATGCTCCAAAAGCCGGAGGACCATTTCATCACCCCGGGCCTTGTCGCTAATAATCGCCGCGCCTGTTGTCCTAATGTAGTCTCCCCACGGCGTCTTCATCTTCTTCTGGATACCCGATAACCGTAGCAGGTCGTACAATGCCTTCATGGATTTGACCTCCCTATCGGATAAGAGTTTTGCTAGATTACCGCTATTGAGGAGCTTGTCCGAGTAGTTATCAATCAGGTGCGTGTGGGCCGAGTCCATGAGCTGCTTCTCGGTGGTGCTGTCCAGGTTGAACTCTATGCACCGATGAGCTTCCTTCTTGAGCAGATTCTCACTGACATGGATGTAGTCCTTGAGACTTGAAGCACCCCAGGTCTCGCCAAAGTCCTTGAAATATGATTCGGAGTGGTTCAGGAAGACAGGCTCGAAATACTTTACGTAGACGCCCAGAACATACAGCATCATGATAGCGTCTTTCAGCAGGGCCGAGTCCATTCTGTCGTCGCCTCTTCGGTCGAATTCGATCAACGCGCACATGCCCGCAACCGTCTTGTTACCAGGAGAGGTCTTGAAAACTGCTTCTTGCGAGGGGAATGCCATTCTTCGAAATTGGCTGATGGCCATGTCGTTGATTGATGGCAAGCTCTCTCGTAATAGATGTGTTCGGTCAAGAAAGCTAAACGTTGACCGGATCAATATCTGGAATAAGTCAGCAAAGGCAGCCCAGGCATATGCTTTGCTGACAGACGTACTGTCTGGGTATTCCAAGTTTTCCACTCGGCCAATACGCTCCGCAGAGCATCGAGATCCGAGGTGCCCCCATTGCGCTGGATCCTTGGAAGGACGATGCGTTGCAAGTGCGCCTCGATCCTCTCTTTTAGCATCCGGTAGACCTTGCCCGGGTCTCCCTTCCGGCAGACATCCTCCACGCCTCTGTACAAGCGCTCGAGGGGAACGTCGGGGGTCCTCCCTGCAAACACGGCTTCCAGGGCTCCCTCAAGCTCCTTCTCTGTCCGCGCATAGTATTCGGTTACCTGCGCATCGCGACTTGTAGGTGCTCGCAGGTTCTTTATCACCAACTTCTTGGCGCCAGTGTACGGCTTGAAGGCAGAGGGCTGCTGGGTGAGGTCGATGGTCTCGGGGAGCTTGCCCCGCGCTTTGGCGCTCGTCATAGCGGCCGCTTCGAAACGCGCCCGCTTGGAGGCGGCAGTGGGTGACGAGGGTGAAGAGGACGAGTCGAGCCGCGGCCTACGCCGGGAGGGAGAGGTCGATTCGGCTGCCACGGGTTGCATGGAGCGACGAAGGCGAGGGGGAGGCCTGGAACAACCGTTGTAGAGCTGTCACGCAGGCCTCGGCTTCTCGGATTGTCCGGTACGGGTTTGGTGGATCGCGACAGCTGGGTCAGGTGATAGCGAATGCTCGTCGACGGATCTGATTCATACAATCTCGATTGCTTGAGAGGATGAACGGTGGGGGATGTTTGGCTGCTGAGTATGGATGAAGGTGAGCCGCTCTATGGAGTGCTGTAGTCTGGGTAGTCTATCGCCTTATGTCATTTGGGCGCGATAAGATAACAGAATTGCTGGAGCTACTACCTTAAATGCGCCTAAGTCCGTTTCCCAATTGTCATAGACCAAATTAACCAACCAGCTTAAGCAATGCGCTGTAATTATCCAATAAGAGCTAACTGACGCGACTGGGTATCTAAGCACGCAGTATCTACCAGCGTTGAGGAATCAATATATTGTACAAGGAATCATTGCACGAGGGTGTCCCATCTATTGTGAAGTTCTCTTCCCGTCTTTCCAACTTTTACATCTTTATCGTGTAGCAAAGTACGCTTAGGCATATGCCGCCCATCCTGGAGCATATTAGTTCTAGTCCTTCCTTTAACTGCACCAAAGACAGAAACTCACCAGAATACAAAACCGCTAGGTTTCTCTCGTCCGTTGCTTGATTGATCAAATCGTTGACCGTGGCCGTTACGCTCAAAGTCTTGGAAAGCTTCTTCCTCACAATCTCGAGAGCACGGTCGGCTTCGGATGGTTCGTTGACATGGCCCACCGCTTTCTTGCCCTTCTTGGTCTCCGCTTCGCTCTGTTCATCATCCATTACTCCGTCATCGTTGTGCCTGGCCTTCTGAAGCTTCGCAAGCCGTAGCGGCGAGATCGACCAAGTGTAGAGGGGATCATAACGCAACACGTCGAGGATGGTCATAATGGAGTATTGCTCTTCTCGCAGCGCATCCAGAGTAAACTCGCAGCATCTCCGGAACACCCCCTCTGTCTTGGTGATACCCATTCCATCCACGATGTCTCTTGTTAGTCGGAAGGGGACTAGCTCTGGCACAGGCAGGATACGGCCAGCTTCAAATGCCACACCCAAATCAATGTGGACAACCTCACCCGTTTTGTGGTCCAGAAGAATGTTATGACCGTGTCGATCGCCAAGACCGAGGACGTGGCCCAGCATTGATATAGCCGCGGTGCTTCTTGTATACGCCAATCTTTTAACAAACCACTCATCTGGGTCCATAAAATGCTCCATAAAGAAGTATCTCATAACCGGATGGAACCTCTCGGTGACTTTCCGATAAGTGCTGATGCGGGTCTCTACCGTCCGACTTTGGACCCCAAAGATTTCCTTACGGCATTGGGAGCCCTTCAGATCCCTGGGGTAGTACCGTTCGTGAGCGGGCATAAGAAATTCATGAAGCGGAATGGTGTTCGGGACGAATTCAATCAATCCAGACGATGCTGTGAGAGGAAGCACCTTGTATGTCCTGATCCCGAGATTGCGCTGTTGAGTCGTCCTATGAAGCTTCAGAAGAGATGACACGGCCGAGAAGACCTGTTCCATGATGGCATCTTGCCGAAGGTCATCGTGCCCGCCCTTGACCAGTTGTTTGTACCGCACACCATCACTTCCAAGAGCTGTGATGATCTTGGGTGCGCTGACACCAGAGGCGATAGTCATGGTCGGCTCCAACTTGGAGATGATAGGCACCTTTGAGTAGTCTTTGGTAGCAGAAAGCTCAATGTGCATGGTTGGGGAAGGAATTCGGTATTTGGCGAGGCAGTTGACGAGGTTGTGACCCGGTGTCGAATCTCTCAGTGCGATCTTAGCTCCCGACTTGTACTTGTTCGGGTTGCGGTCCATGGCCAGAGCATGGTAGTATTTGCTCGTTTTATCGATGGAAAGCCAGATGCTGGACACCGATTGTGTTTCAGCTAGTCGTTTGGCCACACGATCTGTCGCTCTTACACGCAGAACTGCAACCTCGTCCTTCTGTTGGGCCTTTGCCTTGGTTCCGGACCAAATTTGATACATGCCGTGGTAAGGATGGTCGACGCAAATCTTGTAAACCAACTCCAACAATAGCTTCTGGAATGTAGTATCATGGTCTTGAAGCCGCGATGTCAACTGGTTGGTCAGACCAGCAAACTTCCTGGTTGGCACTTCAGAAAGGTATCGCATAACTGCCTTGTTTGTCATATCCTCCTCTGATCGTTCAAGCCAAAGAGCCGTGAAACGTAAGGCATCGTTGTTGTGTTCATCGGAGGCGATGAGAGATAAAAGGTAGTTCTCAAGACTGAGGCGAACAAACTCGCTGCGCGTCTGCTCGACTCGCCGGAGTTCTTGCTCATCCAGATCCAACCATTGCTTTTCCTTGTTCAATACGTGCGAATAGCGGGTCTTCAGCTGACTATCCCTCGTGCTCGATATTAGTGACTTGAGTTCGGACACCTCGTCACTCTTGGCCTTTCGCAGGTTCTGAAGTCTTGTTAGATCTTCCAACCCGTCCGGATCCTGCAGTTGTTGGTCACAGAACATGGCAAACTGATGGAAAACCAAGCCAGCCTCCCGGCCTTGACCTTTTCCCTTGAGCTCCTTCAGGGCCGGCTCAAGATACTTCTTCTGAATGTCATGGGGCTTCTCTAAGCGAGCAACAGAGACCTGGTAACCGATCTTGGAAAGCAAATCAGATCGGCTGACTGAGATCGTTTGTTTCTTGAGGGAAGAGTCTCTGTCGATACTTTGAAGCATGCGAATCGAGGTGCTCATCTCCCCATAGTCCCAGAGCGAGTTGGCGGCTTCGATGTTGATCGCGGCATCAACATAGAGATCCAGTGACGCACAGGGTGAGATGAGATTGGTGAGGCACATGGAAATATTGAGACTCTCCTGGGTCGCTTGATGGTAGCGATAGACCTCAGACGCAGTGATCATCGACTCTACCTCCATCTGTCTTGCAGCAGCAACAGAAAGCTTAATGTTACTTCGGAGAGCATTTTGCTGACTGACCATGCTCATTGTCGTTCCACGGCAAGATAGAATCTGACTAACGCTGTCGTACCTATGAAGAGTCAGTGTCATCACAGTCCAGTATTGCAAGTTCCTTACAGTCCACTCCTCATCCAGTCGCTCCGGCTCTTGAATTTACCGAGGATATTTTCCATTTCCGAAGTATCAGAGACGCCAAGAACATCATCGAGTTCTGTCAAGGAAGCTAGTGCTCCCAGTCTTTTCCGAAGGGCAGTAGCATTCAGGCCATGTGCAGTTAAGCTGCTCATCGTGCGGCTGAAGCCATCGTGGACTGCTGTCCGAACTGCCGAAATGTCCGTTGCCTGATGGATGCTTTGGTAGGCTTTGTAGACAGTCACCGCATGGTGATTGCTAACCGGCGCCGGAAGATTCCAAATTTCTAGCTTTCTAGCCGTGCTAAAGGTGCTCTCGAGGGAGGCAGGGGATGATTCTAAGTTCTCTTGTGTTTGAAGGAGGCTGTTTGATAGTCCGGACAACCCAAGCGTGCTCAAAGCTTTCACTAAGGCTTGTCCGTCTGACTGGGAAACAGGATTTCCGAGGCGAATATTGCTGTCGTATTGAGCACCCCGGAATGCAAGGCTCTTGGGTCCATCATTTTCGTATTCTACGCGGGCGAGCACATTTGAAAGGCTGGCTTCTTCTGGCAGTCCGTAGTAAGCATCAGGGTCGTCGATGTTCTCGAAGACCGTGAGCAAGGTTTCGCTCATGTCTGCTTCCTTTGCTGCCGATGACCTCCGCGAAGCTCGCGAAGTTTCAGATGAGACGAGTTCAGCGAGAAGTAATGCTGTTTTGTGCATTCCGCATCGCGATGCTGATGCCGAAGCCAAGGCATAGTCCACGTCCAGCCAATGCGACCGGTCGGCTATGGACGATTCCTTCGGGTACTCTTGAGTTCTGAGGTATAGAAGGGTATTGATCAGCAACTTCAAGTTGTCCTTCGCAGCAGGCGCCGTGCACTGAAGCCAGTCTCTCATCGCTGTGGACAAGTGGCGTTTGAGAGTTTGCTGTTGGTTCATCTGAAAGTAAAGAACAAGATGAATCACAAAGGGGAACGCGCTCTCCGCGAAATGCTCAACCCTCGCGAGAATAGGGGACAGAACCGAAAGAATGATCGAGTCCGGGACAGACTGCGCTAAATGAGCGCTGAGCTTCAGCAGCCAGTTCTTCGATGAAAGATCTTCCGACCACACAGCCTGCTCATCCATTGAAGATGGGGGTGTTCCGGTTCCTTTATCCGATGGGGGCGATCTATACGCACCCCACTGTGATGTGAGCAGGAGGGACTCTGAAAGACTTCGCTGGCAGGCTATAACTAGCGGCTCATCTTCTTGTAACGCAGCTTCAGAGACAGTCGATCTCAGAGCAGCTTCAGCCAGTCCAGCTGTTATAGAGTCTGGGTTTACCGTTAGGTCCTGAAGAAGATAGAGAATCCCCATTTCTGAGCCGTTAGATCCCGGGGCTATCTTCTGGTAACGATCAAGGTATGATTCGCGCAGGATGTCTGCAGGAATACTCCCAGAGGCTGAAAAGGATCGACCAATCACTCGTCCCGCCCATGACAAGTACTCGTCACTCAGGTCTTGTGTATCACAGCTTTTCCACACGGCTGTAGCGTGCTTCAGAGCATCACTGTCCGATTCGATAATGTCATCCCTGCTTGATATTGGAATGCTAAAGTCGCCGCAGAGAAGACCAAGTGCCAATTGGCGGGACGAGTCATTGAGTAGCTGGTATTCTGAGCCTCCGTCATCCAAGATGTCCAAGAGCAACTTGCTCTCCGCTGTGCCTCGCTCAGCATTGCCGGACGATCGAATGCGAGCCGCAGATTGTGTGATTGACTTGAAAGCTTTACGTTGCTCTAAGCTCTTAAACATCGGAGAATCGTAATCCTCCAAATACTTGCTGAACCATCCATGAAACTTTTCGGCTTTGCCCATGGTGGCCTTGAATTGACTCTCCTGGGTCGTGCTGGACTGACTTGACTCTAGGAAGACACGGAGAGAAGCCAGAGTTGATAAAGCATAGCCGGCGAGGAACGAGGGCGTCGTAGTTAGATGTTTTGATCCTTCAGCCAGAAGATACTGGCTGATGCCCAAGGCATCATCTGCGCACTCCGAATCCACAATGAACTTGCGGGTGGCATTGAGGAGCATCTCCAGGGGATAAGACTCCAAAGCAACAGCGCCAGCCAGAGATATTAGAATCCTCACTTTTCGAAGGACGGAGCAGGCATGCAGGGGCCCTAGAGCTGAATGGACCGTGTTGAGAAGCTTTCGAGCGATCGAGACAACCACAGGGGGTGTCCACAGCTCATGAAATTGGAATTCTGTGTTTTGACATAGCCGGTAAAGCTCATTGATGAGATACTTCGCTTTGAACATTGGCTGCTGGTTCGCCGGCAGCTCCGCCGGAGAATGAGCAATAGCTTTCATAGCACTCATGATTTCGCCAGCGTAGTCAAGCTTGAACCTCGCAAAAACCTTTTCCAGGGAGTTTTCTTGGTCAATTAGGTCAAAGAAGAGAGCCGCGATATCAACGAAATTGATGTAAATCGCTTCAACATATGCCTTGCGACCAAGCATTTTCTTGACATACGTCTCACCTCTCTCCTTATCATCGCCTCCATTGGAATCGCCAAAGATCATGCTATAGGCGACAGCGGTGGTGAAGTTGTCACGTATGAGGTCGTTCTGGGATCCCCCTAGCAGGCGTGCCACCTCTGTAGACGCCTCGTCTTGCCCACGCATCACCGTCAAACCAATGGCTTCGGCCTGCGCAGATTTAAGAAGGTCACCCAGAGTTGCAAATCCAAAAATGGAAAATGGAATGTCTTCGATGGGGTCACATTCCAGCCAAGTATATAGGAGTTGCCGAGAAAACAAACGAAACAAGACCTTTGGTGATTCTAGCCGCAGTGTCCGTGACACATTTACTAGGCAACGAGTTGCGTAGTCTGTAGAGCTAGGTATCTTTCCTGGTGTTTCAAAGATGTGGTAGGTACACCTTCGGAGCAAAGTCGACCATCGGCATGCCAAGTTGGATAACACGAGAAGCCGAAAAGCGATGCCTGTTGTGTCGGTAGGATCGGTCGGTAGGCTATCCAGAACATCCACAAATACCTCATCATGGAGCTTCAGAATGAAGAGGTCGAAAACATCGGCGATTTTCTCAGATATAGCATACTTGACAGACATTGGCCCATTCTTGAGGATGTAGAGGAGGCAGGTTCGAGAGGAATCAAGATCCTGATCTTTGCCGTAATCTGAGTTGGCCCGGAGAAGGGTGAAAAGCAGCCGCACCATTGAGATCTGAGCTCTGGGGGAGAGGATGTTCGATGTAAGACAGACTTTGACGAAGTGATAATAGAGATCGCCGACCCTTTCAGAGAGATACCGCTTGTCGTTTAGCCAAATGGGGTGGAGGCCGTCAATAACTCCAATACAAGTGCTCAAGGCAACTTCCGCACATTGGTAATCCATTTGACCGACATACTCTCCAAGTCTTTCGATAATTCCTAGGGCATTGTCTGGAGTGACGATGAGATCTGATCTGAAAATATCAAACAACAAGTTCTGACACATTAGCAGCTCGTCGTCATGCATATTTATCAGATGTTCCACGTAGCCATCAGGAACGAGGCCAATCTGGCCAGCATCTTCACTGATGATGAACAGAAACCGTAGACGAGCCTTGGTCTCGGTGTAAAATGTTTGTGTATCCATCCGTAACTGGGTGTTGAACCTTGGAATTGCGGCTGGCGTCAAAATGGAGCTAGCTCTGCTGCTTTGTGAATCAAAGTCCTCGTCGATATCCATCAAATCAACATTGTTGCCGGAACTCTGCTGGGTCCGTCGATCCTCGATCACGGTCCAGATTTTGGCCAACAGACGCAAGAGTCCAGCATTGTTGGATTGGATTTGACTGAGGCTCGCTGTGGTCAGATCGGGCATGACAGGTCGCACGGCGCGCAAGGTAGAATCGACGAATGCCGTGGGTTCAACAGATGTAAGAGCTGCTTCAAGTCCCTTCTCGAGGATTTCCATCAGTGTGGGTTCTACAGAAGAGGATTGGGTCGAGTTAAGGTCGCCGATCTGCGGGAGTAGCATCGTGCCGATTAAACAGGCCGACAAAAGACTCTGAAAACGATCAAAGGATATCTGTATGCCGCCCTCACTCATCCTCTTCGTCCATGAGGCGCAAAGCTCAGTCAATTCGCCAAGCTTGGGGTAGAAAAGCTCAAGGGTAAGTTTTTGGGAGGCGTAGCGAGTATTGGCATCGGCAAGTGGCGGGGAGTTGATAGCTTGTAGAAAGTTGCAACGTCCAGAAGTTGTGGGCTTTTTCGGCTCGTCTTCAAGAAGGAGAATATATCGACTGAACGGCTCGATCTCGCGTAATGAGTTCCATGTCTCATTCAATGGTCCCCCTGAAGCCGCTGTCTGAGAACCCATTTTCAGCTCCGGCGTCCCACAGCAGGCCCGGAGGAGATTCACAAACTCAATAGGGTGAATGTGCAGAGAGTGGTAGGAGGCAAATGTCGACTCGTCTGTTGTATTGTCAGAAACAAACAGCGATCATGCAATGCTGAAGAACTTACTTGGGTTCCAACGAAGGAATACCCATCGGATAATGTGGTGGCAAGTACTTTGGCTGGCACTTGGAATCCTAGCATGTCGAAGATGAAGTACGTGGAACATTAGGCTGATTGAGGCATCGCACAAAACGCTAGGACCGCTAACATCAGCAGTCGTAACAATGCTGTTGATATCCTGGGAGATGGTGTGGTAGGGTAACACATCTGCCTCGAGAATCGCATGTAACAGAACACAGGCGGCCCGACTTGTTCCAGGAAGACTGATGGACCTCGCCGCCAGATGCCAGAGCTGTCTCCAAACGTCTGCCTGGTCATGGCAGCTTTCACAATAGAAGATACAACTAAGAGACGTGAGTTATCCGTTCAGAGGGGCTGAATATCTTAAGTGGCAATCTTACCTTGCCGAGGCAACAAGCGCCCATGACGCTGTAACAGGGTTCTTGTCACTTGCCAGAGATACCAAGTCCGGCAGCAAGTCGAGAAGCTCGTCACGACCCAACGAGTTGCTGGCAAGGAGGAATGGCACCAACTGTAGCGCTGTACGTCGAACTGCCACGTCCATGGCCTTCAATTTGAGTCGGATACGGCTCATGTCTTGGCGGATACGGCGTCTTTTTCGTCGCTGCTCATCGTGTTCAGCGGCACTTTCTTGACGCTTATCCCGGGACAGTACCATGATACGCTCAAGAAATGCTAGATTTTGCACAACTGCCCAATGCCCTTCGCCATACACGTTGTGTGGACGTAGGCCAAAAAGATCTAGCTGCAGGCTGTAAGCGGGAAGCGAGGATGGAGAGAAGGTAATATCGCTCAACTGCAAGCGAAATGCTTCGCCGCGTTTTGAATATTCAGTCCAGAGGTTCTCGATCAAGTCCTCAAGATCTTGGCGAATATTATCGTCCGTAGAGTTGACAGCTAAATGCTCGATGTGAAGGTGCGCGAGAAAAAGACTCCTAGAAATCTCGATCCTCAACGCTCTGATCACTTCGTCTTGAGAGACCTTTTCAGATCGCCACCAGTAACTCATAAGAGGCAAGAGGCTTTGCACCATCGAGATAGAATGTGCCAGATCGTCGGTTTGGGTTGCTGAGAAGAGAGCATTAATGATGGCGAATGCCAACGTTTGCAGGGAGCCAAGGCTGAGTTGCTTCATGCTCAAGACTCTAATCACCACTTGCGTGATGTCCTTCAATCGCCGGAGTAAAGGCGCATTCCCGCCCATCACTAGATGATACAGGCCTTCCAAGACATCTTTTAAAGGGCCTCCCTCCCCGGGAGCGGTGCGCCGCTGGCTTTGAGTGGACGGGGTTGATCGTCCAGTCGAGCGCGTGTATCCTGAACCTGGAGCTGGGGACGCCCGTGCTAATGTCAGAGCACTGGCATCTCCCTCATCTGGGAGCATGAAAAGAGCGACATCAAGGAAGAAATCGACGCATAGTTCCCAGGCTTCGCCCTTCTTTCGAGCGAGTAATTCCACATGGGCTGGCCTCGAGAGAACCTCGGTTAAGGCTTTGATGTAGTCCTGAAGTAATGGAGGCACAAAGTCGTCGTTGGGCCCGGGTAGAACCTGTGTGATATGATCAACAATGGCAAGCAGCGTCTTTCTACCCAGTTTAGAGACGCTTCGTCCCGCTGCCATCCGCACAGCAGCAGCGCACTTTGATAAACGAGACGCGGCGGAATTGGATGTGGTCTGGGACTTTTTCTTGTCGTAGAAGTTTGGCTTCTCTCGAAGGACAAAACTGAAGATGGCTTCAAAGATTTCGTGGTAGCTCTTGTCGCCGAGATCGGAACTCATCAGCTGTTAACAAGCATGTTCAATCCCAGTTGAGGGCCCGGAGCTTACAGGTTTGCGGAACGATTTCGCGGGTTGAGAAGATGCGAGAGTTCTAGCATAGGGGTAAGCCAATTGCGGCGACAGACACAAAGCATACGCCTTACCATCGACAGCTTTCTCTCGGTCCCTGAGTGAGGCTGACTTCACATCCCCTATGGCCCGTTAGTATGAGTTACTCAAGAGTCAAGAGTGCAAGTTACGGACGCGCCAGGCTCATGACGTTTGATCTATGGGACGCCATGTTGACTACGAAGAGGCGATCGGTCGTTACAGAATGGTTCGACCTTGCTCTTGGAGGCTTAAACGGATGGACATTAAGTGTTGGGAGAGACGATCATGAAAGGTCCAGTCCACTGAAGGAGCTCGACAGAAGGCTGCCGTGAATAAATTGGCGACATCAGACGCGCCCACGGCTCTGTCGTCTGAGCTCAGCTCCTGCGCTAGAGGATGAAAGCGGCAGAATTCCAAGAATACGCAGAAATCATTCAAGGAAACAAACAAAGATCCAAATCGAATTGAGTCGCTGACATTTTATCGTAGAAATGGTCCTCTTCGTCCAAGCCTCCAGCCTCAGGGTTGGTTTGGTGGTTGCTGGCTTGGTTGCCTTGGAGCTTGCTTAGCTCCAGCTTTCAGGGCCCGACGGGAGCTAGGCAGGCGGCAGAATGCTCACCGCCCGAGCCCGCTGGCCAACCAGAGCTCGGTTCTAGCTCCAACTTTGGGCAAGGCTGCAGAATCTCAAAACAGCGACCGCGAGCAAGCATCGACAAAAAGATCCGAGACCGCCAACCCGACTGTACGCAGCACGGTGCAACCTACGCAGCTTGCATCGACCGCATGCTGTTGGATCTCTTACCAACATGCGATAGTCCCCAACCACCAAAATGGCCGACATCACCGCTTTAGATGCCCTCCAAGCGTTCCACCAAGGGCTTCTATCGTTACGCGAAGGTCGCGTCGAGGGCGCAGAAGCTCTGAGCAACGAATTCCTCGTCCAGGTTTTCGAGTCGGAACTTGCCAAGCTTTGGGATAAGCCAGCGAGGAACGAAAGCAATCGAAATGCAGTCAAGTCTGGTAAGGAACTTGGTCGGCGCGCCGCGGTGTCTCCTGCTAATTCTCTGTTAGGCAAGGTTATCATTGACGGCGACGAATACTCCATAAACGACAACTTCCAGCAAGATGTCCTGACACTTTCCGACGAAGTCGAGCTCGATGAGCTTGAGGCCACCCGATGTCTCCTCGAATCACAAGAAGACCCCTCCACCCTCGGCCGCTCACTACTCGAATGCGCCATCATCCGATTTCACCAGCAGCGCAAGTACGTCCTAGACATTGTACGCCTCCTTCTCGAACTCGATGGCCTTGATGAAGACCTTGCCGATTCTGAGGCCCTTGAAAGCGTGAAACTCTATGTCGCAGAGCGGCTGCTTCAGCCCAGCATGGGTGCCGATGCTACGAAACGGATCGTGCCGAGGTGCATGGCTTCCATGAGAGAGATCAAGGCATGGCTCCAGAAAATAAGTGACAAGATTGCCGCGGCCCAGACGCTTGGTCAAACTACACCCGGCGGCATGTCCGAGCAAATGGAAACGATCGAGTTCTCGCGAGTCAGCCTCATCCAACAACACGAATTGCTGGGTGTCATCCTCTGTCGGAGCGTCGAAATGAGACAAGGATCAACAGAGGACTTCTTTGAGTTTGTGTCGACACTTAAGCGATTAGACAAGTACGATTCTTTGTTGGTTCATCTCATTCCGTCAATCGGGGCATACATCTCAGTCTTCGGCTCTGCTGAGGGAGGATACGACTTGATCAAAGCTCGTGAGCTTCATGGCAAGCTCTTCCCTGCGGACGACTCGCCATGGCCACTATCCCAACTACATGCAGCTTTCCGCGCTTGGTGGCTCGCCGAGTACAGCGGCTTCTACGTCGACGATCCCCCAGAGGCGGCGATCCCCCCTAATACCGACCTGGATGAGGGTGAGTACTCCTATAAATGTTCACATGCACGACTAACATTTCACCAGAGGATCGTCAGAGATCAAAAGTGTTCTTGGAATCTCTCAAGGATGGATCTTTCGATTTTCTACTTTCCATTGCTGCCGATGTGAAGTCTCCTGACTGGCACGACCCCGTCAGAGCAGGCATGCGCAAGTGGCTACAACGCAAGTCCCCTGCGTTGGCTCCGGATGCAATTCCATTTTCCGAATTCTTCCAGAAGACTCTCATGCTCCAGCTTGAAGTGTTCGTAGATGCTTTCATCTCGAACCTCCCCGATGTGCTTCGAAAGTTACGTGTGGAGGAGGACGAACAACGCCAATCGAGCCAGACACACGAGCAGGACCTGGACTTGGAAAGGTTTTTGCTTATTATCGCCTATTCGTATGAGGGTCGCCCAGATGCCGCCATGAACTTCTGGTCTGATCCGGACAGTAACCTTGCCGGGTTCATGCACTGGGCTTCTCGGAGGGCATCCACGCCTCTAGTGACGGCTTTCTGCGAAATGTTACAGGCAATTTCAGAAAATGAGGAATGCGCTTCCGCTGCGCACGAGTTCCTAGTTGATGAGGGACACCACTCCTCTGGAAAGATGAGGAGATCACAATCTTTGACATGGGCACAGATTTTCAGGGAACTGGATTTCTTCTCTAGCAAGATCAGGCAAAAGCCAACGCCGACTCAGACCATCAGGTATCGAAATGAGAAGCTGAGTAGCGATCAAGCCGAGACGGAGCCCGAATCAGCCATGATGCTCGAGTGCTATCTCCGTCTAATGTCAAAGTTAGCGAGCGAAAGTGAGACGACACGGCAGTTCCTCCTTCACAACCCCAACTACAGCCTCGTAGAAACACTCTATGAGCTGGCAAGCAGCCCCATTCCTCCCCGGCTACGAGGCTGCACTTTTATGGCTCTTCGGGCCTTGATGGCCCGAAAGTCCCTCCAGGAAGGCCATGTGATGTGGAGCTGCCTCGATACGTGGGTTGCGGGAGGCTACGCATCTCACGCGACAGCACCTCACCGTCAAGCGCAGCAATCCCCTACCGTGTCCATGGACCGTATCTTCGATGAAATTAGCAATGGATTCGAAGATCCAGAGTCCTTTATTCAACTACTACTTTCCCTGGTCTGCCCAGCAACCGACAGCAGTCCTCTTAATGATGGGCTACCTTTTCCAGAGAACCTTGGTTCTGCATTCCGTATGCCCGGTATCGAGGTGTATGTGGACTTTGTGATGGGTCTTGTATTTGCCTCCAAAGCCAATGACCTCCAAGATGTGAACCAGACCCGAGTTCTCCGCCTCAGCTGCCTAGAGTTCATCCTCATCTGCCTAACTACCTTCAATGAGGATCTCATTATTATGGCAAATGAAACGAACATCAACGTGGACGGCGTCATCTCAGCTACAGATCTAGCCACTTATGTGCGCATGCACCCTTTCGCGAGGGTCATGGAGTGGATGTTCAATGACAAGGTGATGGCTGCTCTGTTCAACACCATTCACCAAGAACCTGTTGATGTTGGGAATGCTGCACCCGATTCGCCGCTGATTCTCGGTATCTTGCGTGCAGTTGAGGTCATCTCCAAGGTTCTTGATCTTCAAGCCACCTACCTCGAGCTTGTCCGGCCCATCATCAAGCTTCAGTCCAATCAACGCCGGCCGCCTGTGGCGAACGCCGCGTTTGCTTCGTTTGAGGATGGCTTGGTGACCAGACTGAATCTCGTTGTGGACCTAGGCAACTATTGTGGCATCGGACACCCGGAGCTTACACTTGCTTGCCTGAAGCTCCTTGAGAAGATGTCCTCTTCATCCAAGATCACCGCAATCTGGTCAGGCTCCAATCGGCAAGCGCACCGCAACAAGGCGATCGTTGCCCTGGAAGCGAACGGCGAGCACGAGGCAATTTCTCGATCATTCGTTTCGGAATTAATCACCCCCTTGGAGGCTGGGCGAGAGGCGGACTCGCCAGCATACATCACCAAAATCTACATACTCGACTTCCTTTATCAATGTCTACAAGAGACTCCGCGAAAGCCAACCATCGCGCATTTGTTGCTTGGTTTCAAATGTGGTATTGATTCTCTCTCGATCGACGCTAAAGGCGCTTTCGCTTCGAGAACCTCCTTATTCCACACACTTCTGAGATTGCTCTTGGAGGCTCCCTCCAGCGATGCTCAAGGGATGCGACAATGGCTCATCGCTATCAAGTCGCGAGTGATGCGCATTCTTCACATTCTCTGGAGCTCACCCCTGTCCGCCCCTCTAGTGGTTGACGAGCTTCGTGAGAATGAGATCCTCTTCCATCTTCTGCTTCGCGAGATCGTCATCAACCCCGACCTACCGTGGGAAGGAGAAAATGTTGCTCTTGTTCACTTCCCAGTGACTGAAGGTGCTGTGGCTCTAATCGACTTCCTGGCTCTCCGCAGTATGGGTCTGGAATACATCGCGATGGAGCTCTGCAGTATCTCGCAAAACCGCATGCCCAGCGTTAAGCGACGGATTTTCGAGGCCTTGAATGGCCAGATTATTGGAGAAGGCAATACCCCTATTCAAATACCCACGATTTTCGATCTCTATGACTTCCTCCTCCCAGAAGGCGCTTGGGAGATTCCTTTGCCTCCCCTCCAATTCTATAAAGACCTTGATTTGTCGGCATGCTTAGAAAATGATGCCGACGCCAATCCGATCTACAATCTCGAGCGCGTCAAGGAAATTCTACTACTGAAGCGTGGTGAAGCCCAAGGATCGGGAGCGTTGGTTGCAGCTCAGGACCTTGCCGCTATCGAGAGAGAGGAAAGCATGATCCTAGAATATCTCATTTCTTCCAATCGGCAGAAGCAGCTTACGACTCAAAGCTTGAAGGTCTTAAGAACATGGACCAAGCTCCTGCTCGTCATGATAGAGTCAAATGACTTCAGGGGCTCAGCACAGACTTCTTTCTTCCTGCAAGCCCTGCAATCAATCCTGCCCAGCCTCGAGGCCTTTGCTTCCGAACGACCAGATGAGGCAATCGAACTTGCAAGGCTAGCCAAGATTCTCCTCTTCAAACTTGACCTCTCGGCATCCACCGAGGACAAGCAGGGCTCGGCCATCGGCAATTTGGTGAGCGACAAGCTATATCAGCTCTTCCAGATCTGTCTTCAGGCCATTGGCAAGTGGGCCGGGACTCCGGAGCTCAGATCGGTCTACTACGGCATCTGCTACCGTTATTTGACGGGCATGTCTGATCAGGGTCCACTAATCTCCAACCGCCCCAAGACCATCAAGACTATCCAAGTGTATGGTGAGCGGCTAATCAACGTCATCTGCGACGATGCCTACGGTGGCGAGGCCCAATGCCAGACGGCAGCATTGATCCTGCTGAATGCCTTGGTCAGCATGGGCCGCCGAGAAGACGAAGATCACGTTGTCGAGACTCTGAACCGGCTCAACTTCATTGGTATTATGGTTGATTCGCTGCGAAATATCATGCAAGAATGGCACGAAGTCTTCACCTCCGGTATGTTCAATGCCTTCCACTAACGCAATGGAAACCATTACTAACCGCAATGTCTCTCAGGCAATGCAGAGCAGCAAAATTATCAGAACGCGCGTCTTGCGCTCCTCCTTGAGCTCTCGCAAACTCGCACCGGCGCCAAGTACATCCTCCACTCCAACCTCTTCCGGGCGCTCGAGATCTCTGGGCTCTTTGCGGCGGACCCTGAGCTGCAGATCAACAGTACCAACCCGCGTGCCCTGGAGCAGCACTATGACCTCCTCGCACAGGTTGTCCGCATCATCGGCGCCGCGCTCGTCTCACGCGGCAGCCACAACGTGGTGCAGGGCCGCAGGTTCCTTGCTGAGCACCGCATGCTCGTGACGCACACCCTCAAGCGCAGCGCAGGCATTGGCAGCGGCAACGCGGATGAGGGCCTGGAGGAGAAGATCGAGGAGCTGGCTGAGGGTCTATTGGTCATCATCGCGGCAACTCGGTTCCTTGAGGTAAGCACCCCTAGAAGCTTGAGAAAGATGGAGCACAGCGCTAACCAAACTTGATAGTTTGAGAATGAGATTATGCCTGAGCCTAAGCAGCAAAATCACGTGCTCTTCCACTAAGTTGATATAGAAAGAGGAGGGAGTGTCTCACCTGTAGTTTACCCCTGTCAAAAGAAATGTGTGTGTATACTCGAGTTGGGATAAAACTTGCAAAGTTTAAGCGGCGTTGGCAAGGAATGAAACATGTATCGTGTGGCTTAGTGTAGTGGTAATAATCACCACGTAGGTAGACAAGATAGAGAGCGCAGAAGCGGATTCACATCTTGCAACACGGGCCGATCAGGAGAAAAGGGGATGCTCATGTCATGCAGTCATCGCGATGATGGCTCAGCATGGCGAAGGCAGTCCAAGTTGACCATGTCAATAATTTTCAAGTCTATACGCCAATGTACCATTGCTTAAGTAACAGTGGGTTGGACTTCTAAGTTGTCCCTATGTGACTCTCAGGGGTAGCAATATGTGTTTCCCCAAGACTCCATGCGCCGATATCCGAACGGCGTATTAGCCCCTAGTCGCTGCCCATAAATCAAAGAAGCCCTGTGTTCCCTTATCCATGTAAATGCTGGGTATCTCGAACTGACGTCCCAAAGTAATCCATCCTCAAAAGTAAGAAAGCAACGGCTCAGCCGGGAGGATGTGTGGCGGTAAAAGGCACTCTGGTGCCTAGGGTGAGCGCCTGATATGCCAGTGAGATGATGAGCCGTGTGAAGGCGACGAGTTGGATGCATCAAGGTGCCATGACGCTCCGTGCGCAAATCCAAAGTCGGTAGCCTTTGTAGATGGACGAGTAGATGTGATTGGATGAAGTGTGTGCTTGTTTAGCGCTGCCAAACAGATCAAGACATAGTATTAGCCTTGCGTTTGCCCTTCCGTGTAGCTGTCATGAGCTTCAGCTCAAGAGGCCAAAATCCCTTCGTCTTGGTGTTGTAGCTGTCACGAGGCTTCATGTCAAGCTTCTGTCGACACATGGGGCATTTTCCTTTGGTGGCCTCCACGTGCAGAGATTGGTGCAGGCAAGAAGCACAGTAAAGGTGGCCTGGTGAGAAATGTCAGTAAGCGTTGTTGGAGATGCCGGGCTACCGAACGGTGGGAGCTGTTGGAACCACGTACCGCAATGGGTTACTGTCAAGTTGGTAGCGTCATCCATACAGATAACACACTGGAAGGCAGCAAGCTTCACGCGGTCGTCCTTTTCTGGCTTCTTGAGATCCTCAGGCACTTCGTTAGCCTCGGTGAGATCGATGGTGGCCGGGTCGGATTTGGGCTCGACGTCGATGGGCGAACGAGGTGGGCTTGGCCCAAAGAGGTCGTTCTCAAACTCCTTGGGCATCGGGGTCGGTTTTCTCCTTGACGATGCTCTCGTAGGATTGGCGGGTGCCGCGTTTGTCGAGGTTCGGCGCCGCTTGCTCGTGTGCACGGGACCTGTACGACCAGTGGCAGCCGCGGCTGTTGTTGTTCTTCGAAGAGCAGGGGGCATGGTGTCGGAGAAGGAGCTGGCCGGGCTGTCGAAGAGGTCGTGTTCGTCAAAGGAATCGGAGGTGCGCAGGGTAGACTGCGACTCGCCCGCGGCGTTGGTTGAGGAGGAGAGTTGGGTCGTGGAACGTTCGGGGCCGGAGATGTCTGATAGACAGATGGTAGAGGGGTGGCGTGGGGCGGTTGCAGTGTTGGTGAGCGATGGAGGCTGCGGCGTGGAAGCCTGCAGTGCTGAACGGCGATGGCCCGCACCCTGGCTGTGGCTCTGGCTCTGGCTCTGGTGTGAATCCGGGTTGGTGAATGACGGATATGTTGAAGGAGAGGAAAATTCGCCGTTGATGATGGCGGCGAGGAAGGGGTCTTCGACGTCGACGTGTGAGGGCTCGAATTGGTGGTGCTCTAGATCAATCAGTGGGTCGCCGTTTGACCACAGCTCCAGGTGCCCTCCCTGCCAAATGGCGGACGCAGATGCGGATGCAGATGCAGAGGCAGAGGTAGAGGCAGATGGCCGTCTCGACAGCCTCCGGGGCGGTGGCGTCGAGATGTTTAGGGCAGGTTCCGCGTACGCGTTTGCGTTTCCGCTCGGCGTGGGAGACGAGGCAATGTGTTGTTGTGTCGTCGTGGTCGGAGAGAGGTCCCGGAGGTAAGCTTGGGGCGGATTTGAGGGTGGCGAAGAGCCGAAGGCGATGGGGCGAATACGCTGGCCGGCAGGGCCACCATCAACCTGTGATGTGTCGATTGGCCTGGGTGAATGCCCGGCAGCTCGGTCGGGCGACGAGACGAGTCTGGTGGACATGGAGATTGCAATCGGAGGGCTGTTTGCGGTATTCCAAAACAGGGCAGCGTTGTCTACAGGGAGGGCGGCAACAAACGAGCGTCAGGACCCGCCAACTCATGAGGGCAGACAGATAGCGGCGGTGCCAATATCACAGCAGGGGGAGGAGGAGCAGGAGGAGCAGAGAGAGGAAGAGGAACGGAGAGAAGAGAGAGGCTCTAACCTTGCAACAGACGAGAAACGAGCGAGTCCATCCAGAAGAATCCGCGGTCCATTGTTAGGTCGGCCGCAAAAGTGGGCGTCACGGGAGGGAAATGGTGCAATGCGTTGGAGTATCGACCACTGTGCGGTGCTGTGCCGTCCCCGTCCTGTGCTGTGCTGAGTGGAGGCGCGTTGCCGAAGACGCTACCGACTCCCGATGTCGACGGGGCGGCTGGACAAAGAGAGCGAGGGATATATAACAAGAGCAGGCGGCGTTCTTTTGTTCGGTGCACGCAAAGACAAAGATGGGCGACATGGAATGAAGCATACACAGGGAGGAGAAAAGAAGCTCTCGCCGGGGATGGGCGGGCGTGCAGTTGGCAAAGGTTATCGACCTCGGAGGGGTCTCGCTCGCTCGGCCTGGATGCACCGGCAATTGCAGCCTCTTTTTCGCCTGCGACACACGACAACGTGATCTCACGGCACGCCCAGCAATAACAACTGAGAGTGAGATATTCAGCCTGCTAGTCCCCTTCCACACAACACTAGATAGTGCCAACGTCCAAGACACGCGTCGGTAATTTAGGGGTTTTTGTTTTGTTTTGTTTTGTTTTTTTGCTCGATTTTGATATGCTGTACAAATTTTGTGACCAGATGTGCAGGCTGCCAGCCACTGTTTGACAAGTCCAGTGAGTTGGGTCAGTCCTTCAGACGTGCTAACATCGTGTACCTCTTTCATGAACCTATCGACGCTGCGTTCTTCGTTGTCGTTCGCTGAGGAATTGATCTTATATATCAACCTTTCTTCGTCTTCACTAGAACACTCATTTTGATCGCCTTGGCTTTGAATAGAGTCTCTTTGGCAGCGATGCGACTCTCCACCATTAGACAATTCAACGCTCTTGTCACACTCATTGTATATTCCCAATTGGCGATCGAAAAGCTCCTCTCTATCTAGAGATTGCACCCCCGGGAGAGTCCCCAGCAAGACCTCGGAGACTCGTAGGACGTCAGCATCGCCAATCTGGTCGCCTGGAGATTCAATTTCAAGTATCTGCACCGCTGTGTGCTCGGCATAAATCATGACCAGGAACGCGAATTGTGAGACGACACAGTCGATTGCTAGAGCCGGCCATAGCTTGCTGTCTAACCTGGCCTTATCAGATAAGCCGCCAGTCTCCCGTCAACGGTGAATCTTGCAGGACCCCTCCTCCCCACTTTCCATGGGCACGGAAAAGGACCCACCAACACAGGTGCACGCCGTCATCCACTTGCAAGGGGCCCTCTCCAATCCAATTTATCGAGATGGAAAGCCAAATTTATCATCACCTTGTCTCGCTTCAACCAAGCTCGGCAGCCAGCGAACCAGCGCAGCTTGAATCGCGGGCGCATCATCGACAGCATCAGAGTCGTGATGCCACCGCGCTTCGCCTGAACCATGTTCACTCCTGCTGCTGGCCGTCCTTTGCGCGCTTCGACTGCCAGCTTCATCCGCATCGCCCGGCACCAGGCTTTTCGTCGCCATGCCTGGCGCGCTCATGTTCGATGGCTGGCCGCCGCCGCAAACAATGCAAAATCAAAAAAACGAAACACCCTTTCTCGTAAGCCTCCAGAAACACTTTTTCATGATTTTCTCTGCTAATCGCACTTCCAGTCCCCTCACAAGCTCGATACAACGAGATCGGCGTTCAGCAACTAAGCTCGCATGTCTTCGACCAAGTCTTCCCCGATGGCACCAAACCTCCCCCACCAGAACTTGTCGAGTTATCCAAGGATCATCTCCTTCGCCATGACTTGCTTGGCAAGAATACGGACAAATCCGAGCCCATAGCTTTTGATCTGCCTCCCCTACAGGGCCGCACCCTCGACCAGCACTTCTACAAGCTCGGTGTTGATTGCGCCGAGCCATACCTCACCACAGCCAAGCAATTTGCCCGCGCCAATCCGCCTCCAAAACCTAGGAAATGGGTTCGCCAAAGTGGCTGGACCAAATACTACCCAGACGGACGAGCCGAGAAAGTGGATGCACCAGACGAATCAATGCTTTGCTTCGACACCGAGGTTATGTGGAAGGAAAGCCCCTTTGCAGTTATAGCATGCGCATCAAGCCCAACGGCATGGTACGCTTGGTTGTCGCCATGGCTCTTGGGTGAGACGGAGAATGACCGACAACTTATTCCCCTTGGTGATCCTACCAAAGACCGAATTATTGTGGGACATAACGTGGGTTTCGATCGAGCGAGAATCTTGGAGGAGTACAGTGTCAAGCAGACTCGGAACTGCTTCCTGGATACCATGTCTTTGCATGCAGCTGTCAACGGCATGTGCTCGCAGCAAAGGCCCACCTGGATGAAGCACAAAAAGAATCGTGAACTCAGGGAGCGAACTGCTAGCGAGACCCCCGATCATGAATTAGCGGCGCTCTTGAGCAACCAGAGTATGCACGACGAGGAGGAGCTCTGGGTTGAGCGAAGCTCTGTCAATTCTCTCCGGGATGTCGCCAAGTTTCACCTCAACATCTCAATCGACAAGGCTATCCGTGACGACTTTGGAGAGTTGGACCGCGACGGCATATTGGCCAAACTAGATGAACTGATGGATTACTGTGCAGCCGATGTGTCAATCACTCACCGAATCTACCAAATCGTCTTTCCCAACTTTCTCCAGGTCTGCCCGCATCCCGTCAGCTTTGCGGCCCTTCGACACCTATCCTCGGTCATTCTTCCTGTCAACAAGTCGTGGGATTCCTACATCGCAAATGCTGAAGCAACCTATCAGAAGCTCTCCGACGCGGTTCAAGAGCGCCTGATCGGCTTGACTGACAAGGCCTTGGAGATCAAGAATGACGCAGACACGTGGCAAAACGATGCGTGGATGCAACAGCTTGACTGGTCAGGTCAAGAAATCAAGATGGTGAAGGGCAAGCGAAAGAATGATCCACCGAGACCAGCGGCCAGGCAGAAGAAACCAGGGATGCCCAAGTGGTACAAGGACCTATTCCAGAATAACGACGCGTCTATTAATATTACTGTCCGAACCCGCATTGCGCCTCTGCTACTGAAACTTGCTTGGGATGGACATCCTCTATTCTGGTCAGATAAATACGGCTGGACATTTCGGGTACCGCAGGAAGAAACGGCCAAGTATACGGGAAAGCAAATGATCCAGTGTGTCTTTGACGAAGCGGAAGCCACTCTACGCGATGACCGCACCCATGCCTACTTCAAACTTCCTCACAAGGATGGCCCAACCGCCCGCTGCGTGAATCCAATGGCGAAGGGCTACCTATCGTACTTCGAGAACGGTACGTTGTCATCGGAGTATTCATATGCCAAAGAGGCACTCGAGATGAACGCATCCTGCTCGTATTGGATCAGTGCCAGAGACCGAATCAAATCACAAATGGTGGTCTACGAAGAAGATATCCCTGGCAGTAAGCGACGCAAGAGCAAGGCCAATAGCGACGGCTTTATTTTGCCGCAGATCATCCCGATGGGCACCATCACTCGACGGGCGGTCGAGAATACCTGGCTTACAGCTAGCAACGCCAAGAAGAACCGCGTGGGCTCTGAGTTGAAGGCGATGGTCAAGGCCCCTAAAGGTTACTGCTTTGTGGGAGCAGATGTTGATTCAGAGGAGCTTTGGATTGCCAGTCTTGTAGGCGACGCAACATTCAAGCTCCACGGTGGTAATGCCGTCGGGTTCATGACACTAGAGGGCACAAAGGCCGCGGGAACCGATCTTCATTCCCGGACAGCGTCCATTCTAGGTATCACGAGAAACGACGCCAAGGTATTCAACTACGGACGAATCTATGGCGCTGGTCTCAAGTTTGCGGCCACCCTGTTACGACAATTCAACCCCAATCTCTCAGAGAAGCAGACAATGGAGACGGCCTCCAAATTGTACGCCAATACTAAAGGTACGAAGACAAACCGCAAAGTACTTTACAAACGCCCTTTCTGGCGGGGAGGCACCGAGTCATTTGTGTTCAACAAACTGGAAGAGTTTGCTGAGCAAGAGAGACCGAGGACACCTGTGTTGGGTGCTGGAATCACCGAGGCCCTCATGGGTCGCTACATCAGCAAAGGTGGCTACTTGACGTCGCGCATCAACTGGGCGATCCAATCGTCCGGGGTTGATTACTTGCACCTGTTGATTGTTGCCATGGACTATCTGATTCGACGATTCAACCTGGATGCTCGACTGGCTATTACAGTGCACGATGAGATCCGCTACCTGGTGAAGGAGGGTGACAAATACCGCACAGCACTCGCCCTCCAGGTTGCCAACGTCTGGACGCGGGCAATGTTCGCTCAGCAGGTGGGCATCGAGGATCTCCCGCAGTCATGCGCGTATTTCTCGGCGGTGGACATTGACCATGTTCTGCGAAAAGAAGTAGACATGGAGTGCATCACACCCAGCCATCCAACTCCCATTCCACCGGGAGAGAGTATCGATATCACAACTCTACTCGAGAAAGGCAATGCGGCCAAGCTTGACCCCGCGATTGTGCCCAACGCCAAGCACGCGCCCAAACTCGATCAAATCGAGTACACTCCCCGTGTGCCTGTAATGCAGACCATCCGGGAAACGACAGAAGAGAGTCTTCCATTCCTCAAGGCCCAAATCGTCAGCGACGATCAGGAACTCCGAGACCTGATCAAGGCCCATAACGCGGCGGCGAAGAAAGACAAGCCAATGAGCAAGAGGACATTGCAGAGCGTATTGCCATATCGCGCCTACCCTAAACTAGTGCCCATGGATGAGCCTATGTCGGTGTCGGAAGCTCTAGGTATGAAGTACCAGAACGGACATGAGGTTGGTAAAAACCGCTGGCAGTTGGCTCGAAACATGAACAAGGGTTCAAGGCCAATTCCGAGGCTATAAGCTCTTCTTCACTGTTGAGTTTTCAGGGCTCGCCAGGCGGACTTGTATTTTTTTTTTTTTTCCTTTGTCGTTTTTCAGGCCATGTATTAATGTCGTTGGTGGACTCTGATGTATGAATGTGTATGATTGTGTCTGCCGTTAGGCGTTGGTTGTTGGGGATTGATGGCGGGATACATGGTCTTTTGAGGCGTTGAAAACAGAAAGGGCAGGGTAGGCATGAAAGCCTTTGTTGTATATCTACGTGTTGTATATCTATGTGCTGTATTCTACTACCTTGGATATCATTTTTGTTCATGTATGTCCATGTTTTGCCCTGCAGTGGAAAGTCGGGATCGATTTCTCCCCCGTCACGACGCCAAGCTTGGTATCGATAAGTTAAACGGAGCCAGTGCATCGATAGGCTTGAGGCTTGGCTTTTGATCAAAGCTCAACCCCTGTAGCACATCAGCAGCTTGGTTGCATGTGTCGTGTGGCCGTGACTAGCACTAGCAGGGAAAGACGGTTGCTTCTAGTTGCAATCTACCTCTGGCACAAAATATTCATCAAGGGTGCTATGAATGCTCTGGAAACGATAGGATCAATGCATTGGTTCTGGGTTCTGGCAACCTCCAAGTGCTGAGCTTACGGTTAAGCTTCAGTGGAAACAAGCTCAATGGCTCAAGCGTGATGACGAAACAGGTCCGCACGCAGTGGGAAAGCCCCCACTAAAGGCCCTCGTCATCGCTCCTCGAATGTTTCGTTTCCTCCTCCATCATCTCCAACTTAACAGACCACAAAAAAACTGTCGATCAGGGGAGCCCTATCCCTTTATATTCGTCTGTCCCTGTTGCAATACTCGGCTTCTTTTCATCTCTGCCAGCAACTCTCGCCATTCTTT
The DNA here is from genome assembly GCA_000966855.1 of Fusarium sp. JS1030. Classification (NCBI taxonomy): domain Eukaryota; kingdom Fungi; phylum Ascomycota; class Sordariomycetes; order Hypocreales; family Nectriaceae; genus Fusarium; species Fusarium sp. JS1030. The sequence continues at coordinate 617,393 of JWIW01000010.1, read as the reverse complement.
CCAAGCTAGTTTCCCCCCACCTCCCCTCGACCGAGCGACCCCTCCAAACGCCGATTGTAGAGCTCCCAAGCCCGCTCAGTCACATACGATTCACTGCTGAAACACGACTTGAGACGGGGGATAGGAGCGCCTTCATATACAGAGAGGAACCTGGGATACGAAAGAATTGAACATACGTTCGCCACAATGGTATCCGTCGACGAAGCCATCCAAAGACTCCAAGAGTCCCGTCCCCCTGCTACCGATGCTTTCACATACCTCACCATCGTTGAAACGAACCTTTCCCCCGAAGTCCTGCCAACCCTCCAGGATATTCTTGAAGATGCTAAACTCACCAATGACATCGGCTGGGATCTCGTCGAGATGCTCATCTCCATTCCTGGTAGCGAGGCCTGCCTAGAGACCATTGCCCGCCTCGGAAACCCACGTGAGGTCATCATCAAGGTCCTCGAAGTTCTTGAATCCAACTCCGAATCTGCCGAGGCTGGCGATGCTTCAGCAAGCGCCAAATTTATTACATTGGTCGGCATGTTGAGCGTACTTCACAGAAGACTGCAGGTCAAGGCACCGTCACGATTCCTCCACACTACACTACAGACAGTCTACCGGGCATATAACCCCCAGGGTGCCGAGACCACGGCCGCTGTCATCGACCTCGTGCGATCACTTTCTGGCAGGAAGCGGCCACCCCTACCCACACGGCAGTCCAGCACAAAATTGGAAACGCCCTTCCAGGGGAGTGATCTTTCCAAGAGTGCCCCGGATCCCGAAGCAGATGCGGGTCAGACGAGCCCAGGCGAGCCCGAGCTTGTAGCCCGGATTTTACAGTCTTTTATCACAAGCATCCTTGAAGCATATGTCAACTCTAACAGCATGGAGTGGGCGGCAAGGCTTTTGGAATATTGCACTCCTGAGAGAATCGTGCCGGGTCGAGCAACTATGTTGCAGGCGTTTAAGCAGGTAGAGGAACTCCAAGCCAGGGACGCTCTAGCTGGACAGTTGGTAGTAAGTTGATGACCCCCATCAACGGTGAATTTATATTAATCATGTCATTCCAGGCCGTTGCTGGCGACTTGGGTCTTTCTAAAATACCATCGGCGCAGGTCAAGAAGGCCCTGGAGGCTCCAATCTCCAAAAACCCTCTCTCTGTCGAGCCCGACTCTCAGGATCCCGAAGCCATTAAGCTCTCAACCGGTGGTTTCCTCTGTCTCACGGCGTATCGCATGTTTGCATCCGATATTTTCGACGCTGACTACGATCAACCTGATGTGAATATCTTCCCCGAGCATCATACTCTGTTAATGCGGTTCCTCGGAGACGAGCCCCAGGCCCAGATCGTGGGCAACCCCGGTACTGTCGAGGCACTGATAGTTATTGCTCTGTGGCTCCATGATCAGAAGCGTATAGTTGGTGCTGAGAAGGAGGTTAACTTCATGTCGTACCATCACCTTTTGACGCTTGTTTCCGTCTTCCATCCGTCACTGCGAGTGCGGAATGCAGCCACTATGCTAGCAGGCTTAATACTTCACGCGGATCCCGACGAAGACGACAGGCTGAGCATTCTCGAGGACTTGCTAGAGAACTGCATGTTTTCGTCTTTGCAAGCATGCGCCGTGACATGGCTACGCGAAGAGATTATCGCAGCACGCAAGTCTGGCTCCAAGAGCCGCTTTGCCAATCCGGATTGCCTGGATGCTCTCCAGTATACCCTATTCCAGGATCTTGTCTATCTCAAGGAGACGGGTGCAGTGGAGCTGTGGGAGTACTGGGTACAGAATGCGCCGTTCCATCTTCAGGTCGCCAACTTTGCTCTCTTCCTCTTTGGCGGGCAGGATTACAAGGACCTTGCCCCACCGGGAATGGCTGCGGCGATCGAGCATCGATACGTCAGCCCTCTGCTCTTTGCCGCAAAGAAGCTCCAGGAGGCAGTGGAGAAGAAGGAGATTGATGGGCAAGAAGTAGAGGGCGAGGTGCTGATGCAGCTGGGCATATTGACGAATACACTTGAGCGGGTTCCCCTGCAGTAGATTTTGCTTACGACCGGATGAAGGCACCACATCTAGTTGAGACCTGGATTGATGGAGTACGGAAACTGTATATGGCGCAGCATATGGCGAGATGTGTTTGATGATTGTACCGGAGGGGTTTGAGACTTGAGATATGGCAAGGACGGATGCGCAGGCGCTGTTGACTCTGCATGGTTTTGCTTGGAGTTGGTGGTGTTGTTGCAGCGACAGTAACATGATGTCGGGCAGCTTGACCTGGTGTCACTGCCTTTGCGCACTATGAAGCTCATTAATCCGTGCAAGACATTACATTAGCCGAGCATAGTAGCACTATTTGACAGCTCAAGAGCAGATATTCCAGTAACCGTCGATGGCGAGCAGATGTGTAGGGTAGCTGGAGGATGACCCGCAACCGGAGCATTATCACCGCAATTGCGCTAAGCTGGGATCGATCGACTGAGACAAATGACAGATGGAGTTTCACTGCCAAGCTGGCAGCGTGGCACTGCGGGTGCTGCTTGTGGCCAAGCTACCAAGGTATTTCGCCGACATCTAAAAACTGTCGTATACCTGGTACGTCATAGCTAGAGCAAAGTAGAGCGAAAAGGGGCTGCACTATGAGTGTACTGTACTATGTCTTTCTGCGCCCTAGCAGACGAGGCCATCACGAGACACAGAATCAGAGACTAACAGTAGCTGACGGTCCTTTCATCTGATGGCAAAACAATGCACATCCCCCGGAATTTAGCGGGCCATCATCGACGATGACTTTCGGCTTCTCGGCGCCTTCGCTCCAGGGGGAGCCAACGCCACTCGGGGGTGTTGGGGGCCTGTTCCTTGCCAACGTTGAATTTAAGCTCGCAGGCCAAACCAACAAGAGCCAAAGCGCCAAGCCACCCCCGGTCAGAAGAGGTGGATGGTGACATCATCGTCCATGCGGTACATGGGAGAACAGCTACAAAAAACCAGAAAATTGGGAGACGAGCTAACACAAACGACTGCGAGGCTTGTGACGCCAGACACGGGAGATTCCCCCCTGGGCTGAAAGACTAAATAAAATGCTCCGATGGGAAAGGGGAACCCCAGCTTGTTTGACTTTGTTGCGCCAGCCACTCCCTCCTGAGATGCACCAACAATGATAAATCTGCACGGCTTTTGCTTGTGATTAACGAGCAACAAACACCACACGACGACGCATCTGTTTACTCACCTCGCAAGGATTGCCCGACAGAGATTCTGTAACCACAAACAACAACCACCATGGACAAGCAGCGAGAAGACCTGAGTGATGGCGATGGCGCGCCAGATATCAAAATCGAAACGACAGAGCAGAACGACGGCGAGCAGCGCAGAACAACACTACTAACGCACCCCGAAGGTCATGTCGCCTTTCCTGTACAGATACCGCCGCCAGTCGACTCCCCCGAGAGCCCAACATCCCCAAGAGACGCCGATAAGCCTCAGGGTGCGGACCAAGGAAGACCGCGTGTCCGATCAGAGCCCGGCCTCGCATCACATGTATCGAATCGACTTGCAACAGGACAGCCCCGGGCACGCCAGTCACGACCAAAGCCCATCAATTCGTGGCAGACAGACCAGCCGCGACGCGATCACCGAGGGCACTCTTTCTTTCGACCGGGGCCAGCCAGGGCTGGTACTTCATACCTCAACAAGGCGATATGGGAAGGGCGACGAACTTCGGAATCGAGCTCGAGTTCGAGTTCACTGAACGAAGACAACCACCAGGATGGCCAGAAGCAATTTTCCGACCAGGAGCAACGAAGGAGGGCTCACGACAGGATGGTTGCCGCCAACGAAGAAGAGGATAGATACCGTCACTTCAGTGTTGGCAACCAGAACTACCGCACATCTGGAAAGGTCAAAAAGGACGGCCGCTTGCGCATTACCGTCAACGAGACGGCGGGTACTGGATATCTCGCCAAGGCCCTGGGGGCGGCCATTAACAAAGTCGCTCCTGTGAAAGAGGAAGGGGGAGACCAAGTGCCAGAGATCAGACTGCCCGATGGTGGCCCCCTGTCCTCGGCATCAACAGCTAGAGCCGAGACGACACCTCGTTCGCGTCTGAATATTGTCATCATGGTCATCGGCTCACGTGGTGACGCACAGCCGTTCCTCAAGATTGGCAAGGTCCTCAAGGAGGATTATGGGCACCGCGTGCGCATTGCCACGCACCCTGCGTTCCGCGAGTTTGTCGAGAAGGACTCGGGTCTCGAGTTCTTTTCTGTCGGCGGCGACCCGTCCGAGCTGATGGCCTTCATGGTCAAAAACCCGGGGCTGATCCCAACTCTGGAGACGGTCAAAGCTGGCGATATTGGGCGGCGGCGCGCTGCCATGGCAGAGATGTTTGATGGCTTCTGGCGCGCTTGCATCAATGCCACTGACGACGAGTCGGATCGCCAGAATCTCAAGATGATGGGTGAGAAGGATCCCTTTGTGGCCGACGCCATCATTGCCAACCCACCCAGCTTTGCACATATCCATTGTGCTGAGGCGCTGGGCATACCGTTGCACCTGATGTTTACCTTTCCATACACTCCAACCCAGGCCTTCCCTCATCCTCTGGCGAGTATCAAGAAGTCCAACGTTGACCCTGGATATACTAATTTTATCTCATACCCTCTGGTCGAGATGATGGTGTGGCAAGGGCTTGGAGACCTAGTCAATGAGTTTCGCGTCAAGACGTTGGCTCTGGATCCCGTCTCGACCCTCTGGGCTCCAGGTGCCACCTATCGGCTGCATGTGCCGTTCACATATCTGTGGTCGCCTGGCCTGGTGCCCAAACCGCCAGATTGGGGGAGCGAAGTTGATGTGTCAGGCTTCGTCTTCCTCGACTTGGCCTCAACTTTCGAACCCCCCCAGGAGCTTGAAGACTTTTTGGCCGCCGGCGATACCCCTATTTACATTGGCTTTGGATCCATCGTTGTCGATGATGCCGACAAATTCACGGAGATGATTTTCAAAGCAGTCGAAATGGCAGGCGTTCGTGCTCTGGTATCTAAAGGTTGGGGTGGACTTGGCGGCGACGACGTTCCGGAGAACATATTCATGCTTGACAACACCCCTCACGACTGGCTCTTCCCAAGAGTCAAGGCCTGTGTTATCCACGGTGGTGCGGGCACGACGGCCATCGCCCTAAAGTGTGGCAAGCCAACCATGATTGTCCCCTTCTTCGGCGATCAGCACTTCTGGGGTAAGATGGTGAGCAGCGCAGATGTTGGCCCCGAGCCAGTCCCATACAAGTATTTGAGCTCGGAAAAACTGGCAGAGGGAATCAAGTTCTGCCTCACCGACAAGGCCAGGGACGCAGCAGGGGAAATTGCCGAGCGGATTGCCCAAGAGGGCGATGGAGCTACTAATGCTGTCAAAGAGTTTCACCGACAACTAAACCTCAAAAGCCCTACCGTTTTGCGGTGCTCCATTCTCAAGGAACAAACCGCTGTCTGGGAGTTAAAGGGTACACGTGTCAACCTTAGTCCTCTGGCCGCCGATATCCTTGTGGACAACGGACTGCTAAGCTGGAAACGCCTGCGCCTTCTACGGCATGTAGAGTGGAACGACTTCGAGGGACCTGGGGAACCGGTGACGGGAGTTGCAGGGTCGATCGCCGGGACGGTGGGTGAGGCGTTCACCGGCATTGTCAGTGTTCCATATCACTGGGCCAAGAGAACGAGATCCCGTAGGAAGAGGAAGAGTAAGAAAAACCCAAACGCAAACCCAAAAGCCACGACAAAGATGAACGGTACGGTGCCCCAGAACGACCTGGCCGATTCCGACAACCCCGTGGACGCTGTATCGCTCCGGACTGAGACGACAATTGGCGAAACGAGAGGACAATATGTTGGTGATGTGACAAGTGGTGTCGAAAGGACAGCTACCGCCATTGCAAAGGCTCCGGTAGACCTCTCCATGGCGCTGGCTCAGGGGTTTCATAATGCTCCTCGTCTTTATGGAGATGATACGGTACGGCGACCGCCCCGAGTCACGGGCTTCCGTTCAGGTCTCCGAGCGGCGCGCTTCGAATTTGTCTATGGTGTCTACGACGGCTTCACTGGTGTGGTTCGCCTCCCAGTCCGCGGAGCAAAGGAAAACGGTGCTATCGGGCTTGTCAAGGGAACGGGCATGGGTCTGACTGGACTGGTTCTCAAGAATCTCGCCGCCCTTGTCGGCCCAGTCGGATATACTCTGAAGGGCGTGGTCAAGCAAGCCGAGCGATCCAAGACGCCACAGAAATCCATCCGTCGTGCTCGCATCGTGCAAGGGCAGAGAGAATTCCAAGTGTTGCCAGATGATCGTCGAAAGCACCTCAGAAAAGAAGTCGTGGAGGGATGGCATGTCATGAAGGACCTTTGCGAGATGGTGAAGAATGCAGAGCGACAGCGAGGCATCGCCGGTCAAATTGACCGAGTACTTCTTGATACGGGCGCTATCTTCGAAGATGTGGACAATGCGAAAAAGTCTCTTGAGGCGCTGAAAAAGGGAGCGACTCTGGAGGAAGTGCTGCACCCGGAGCGAGGACGGGGCCGCGATGGCGAGAAGCGTGGCGAGAAACGAAGCGTATCAATTCGGAGGTCGCTTAATTTGGGGAGCAAGAGCAAGGACGAGAAGCGGGCATTCTCGTCGGCCAACAATGACGCCGATGGAAGTAATAATGAGCTCGTACGGGCTGAGAGGTCGGCGGAGACAGGGAGGCTGGCAGTCCCAGGGAGCTAGGACATGCTTGTTTGTGGGCAACAGCACGGCGTTGGAATCTTGATTTCTCTGGACGGACTACATATATACCCAGGTAGCTTTGTATAAAACTATAATACGTAATGTAAGTTCGCAACTTCTATGCATGGTGCTGAGGACGAGCCATCCTTACGTGGTAATGGGATGTATGGTTACCCAATAATTCGTTTGTAGACGGTCCGACCTACGTAACTTTCATGATCATACACGATTTTGTCGTTGGAGAGATGGCGAGTCGGAGGGAGCTGAAGCTTCCTGCTCCGAGCAGCCTCAGGTTGATTTAGCGCCGGCGGTCCCTGTCGTAATCTCGGTGACGGTCACGGTCTCGGTGTCGGTCGTAGTCCCGGTGTCTATCGCGGTCACGGTCGCGATGTCCGTGCCGATCTCGCTCCCTCTCGCGCTCACGTTCGTGTTTGTAGCTATCCTCTTGACGCCGGCTTTCCTTCCGTTTGCTCTCCTCTCGGCGGTACTCGTCCAGTCGTGGTCGGCGATTCTTCTTGTTGCCCTGGTTCCATCCGCCGAGATCTTCGGCTTCCTTCAACTCCTTTGCGCCAAGGCCCAAGCGGTTAGGGCGACGCTTGACTTCCTTCACGGCCCCGCGGGGTTTACCGTCCCAGCCCATGCCGCGAAGAAGAGCGGCGCCAAACTCTTCCACGGGCATGGCTTCGTAGTCGTCGAGTGTGGATGCTTCCCCGGTGTCTTTGATATCGCGACGGTAGGCGTCCTCCTCGGTTGGTTGAATGATCTTTTCCTCTTCAGCTGTATTGCCCAACAGTGCATCGATAGCCTCGTCGTCTGCTGTTCGTTTGGGAGGCGGTTCTCGACTGTCATCATCTTTGGAGGCTGCATGCCTAGTGGGATCGGGGCCGGTTTCCGTCTCCTGATCCTCCTCTTGCGTCTTTTCCTTGATAGTAAGCCCCCATTTGAGACCCTTATCCTGATCTGCTGGTTCTGTCTCGACCGTAGTCCCATTCTGTTGCGCCCTGGCCTCCTCCGGTAGCAAATTCTTCCCCTTTCTTTGCCCCTTCAGCTCTGATTTCCAGTCGCGATTCGGTTGCCGGGCGATGACATAGTCCTTCTTCTCTGTCCTTGGGTCCTTGGTCTTTCGTGCCGTCTCTGCGCCATCCGCACCAAATCCTGTAATCTTCTCATGGCGGCCTCGATGCTCGTCGTCGTCCGGTTCGGAATCGGAGGCGCCTCCCAGTGCATGAGATCGAGGTCGTTTGCCGAGGGTGGAAGGGGGAGCTGGCCGTGAAGTTTTCTTTGAACTGTTGTTTGATGACGGGCCGAACTTGATGGCTATCCGCGGCGCGGTAGCCTTGTTTGCTTCAGGCATTGCGCGTTATTGTGGTGAGGTGGTGAAATTTTTGGGGAGGTTTGACGGAGAAGCAATATGTAGGTAGGCACCTGCTTTGGCTGGGTCGACAGGTACGTCAGATCCCGCATACAGAATGCGCCTGTGGCTGGCGATTGGTGGCTGGTGCCGCAGAGATAACTACTAGCAGACTGTCTTTACGCAGCCAGCCACAGAAGCCCGTCCGTACAAATGGAACCGAGTGCTACCACGTCCGGGCTCGGCCTAGGTACCGAATATTGATAGTGGCTAGTTAGACAAAGAAAAGTGTAACTTGGCTGGATGATGCAATGTCAAGTAGATGATGGAAATAGTGATGAAAGAATTTGGAAATTAGGTTGAAATCTGGTTTGCTGGTTGTACATGTACTTGAACCTAAATGCGGCTGATGATAACCCTGCCTAAGAAGCGGCTGAGGCTGCCTAACAGCAAACCTGAGGTGATGAAAGGAAAAATTAGCATAGTGCGCAAAACTTGTTCCGCACCAAAGCCGTCAATGTGCTGCGATTGTGCATGGGTCTCTTCGCCCCCCCTTTCCGTCCAGGCCGCCAATGTCCACTAGCGCACTTGGCGTGGCACCAAGGCCGGAATCTGTTAAGGGCCTCATCAAATGGCCACGAATCATGACACAGTGCGGAACCCATCCACCCTTTTTTCTTGCTCCCTGTCAGGTCCTTATCCCGTTTCGCTGTGTCGCCGATAAGAAATTCGACTCTCCTCTTCCCTCTCTCAGTCTCTGCCTCCAGCTCGCATTGACCTGGCTTATCCCAAACCTTGCAACTCTCTTCCCACCCAACCTGCTTGCACACGCACCACTCGCACTACACCCACCAGCTCCCTGAGGCCTGGCGGGTTGCCCCCCTAAACGTACCGCTAACACCCGCAAATCCCCCCTCTCGGCCCTTCCCCAGTGTCCCCCTCCGCCCGCACCCCCAACTAAACTCGCCTGCCTTCAGCGCCTTCAGCTGCAAACCCGCCCCAAACCACCAAACAATCACGGTATCGTATCCCCAGAGACAAAAATTTGACGCCCTCCCACGACCTCGCCGTCGACAACGACACCCCAAAATCAATCCACAACAGCCCCTTCCATCGTCTGAGACGCGTGCATTCATCTCGGACGACCTCACTTGTTACTCTGCCACGTTCGTTTCCCCCGAAAACGGATGTCGCGACCACCGATGCTATGACTGAGGTCGGAGCTGCCGATCTATCGAGGCTGCTTCAATCCAAGCGCAATGAGTGCAGGTCAGTTATGGCTCGTACGGAAGAGCTGATTTTTCCGATTCCAATGATATAATTTTCGGCCTTCTAACTTGCATCAGTTCAATTGTGACGTCGCGGAAGCGCAAGCTGCGCGAGCTGTACGCTGTCGCGACACACTCGGAAGGCCTACCACACCCAGCTTTGACAAACCCCGACGCGCCCACCACAACGCCGGCCGAATGGCAGTTTTTGCAAGCCAACGATATCTTCCAGTACGTTGAAGCAATTGATAAAGCGCCTTCTGGCGCCTGCTTGGGCGCGATTGCGTGCAAGGTGCTAACCGCATTGTAGAGGCAAGACATTGAACGAGACCAACATTCCCACGAGGCCAACCCTTTCGCTTGATGCCCTGAAGAAATCCCTTGCAAAGTCGGTATTTATTGTGACCGAGCCTGCGCAACCACAGGCGTCGGAGGATGTGAAGAAGGAAGCGTTGGTAAAGACCCAGGATGAACGACAGTTGAATGGAAAGCTTTCACCCACGAAACTTGAGGATAGCCATCTTTCTCAACAGCCCTCGGCGACACCAGCTTCGCCCCAACCCGCGACAACCGAGAATGCACCTCAGATATTGTCGCAAGCGAAGCAAACCGCGCCCCCGCCCACGAACGGCACGGCCAAGTCCACTGGTACTACAGATTCACCTGCACCTACTCCCGTCAAGCCCTCCGTAAGGTCGACAAACATCGCTCCGAGTTCTTCATCTCCCCGCGAGAACGTACCTGTGTCGCGACAGCCGCAAGTCACCTTTCAGGCCGGAACAAAGGGCGATGGTGCTCAAACTGAGACCACAGTGGTGGAGAAGTCTGATCAGGGAACGGGTGTTGCAACTGGGACTGGACCTACTCCATTGTCAATTAAGCCCCCGGCAGATGTCGTTCGTACCTCTGATGCCTTGTCTTCTCCCGGGTCGACTGCGCAGAGTGCCGCCACGCCTGCTGTTCATGATGCTTCGACTGACACCAGCCCAGAGAACGAGGGCCCGCAGTTCGTGGAGCCCGTGGAGCAGAAATTGGTTGGAGATGATGAAGAAAGAAAGGAGGATGAAGGCAATGACGCTACCCGTGCCTCCTCACCGGAAGACCTACAGGATCGTGTGCTGAACGCGCCTCCGGACTCAGCTGAGGCCCAACTCCTCCAAGAGTCCATTCGATCTAGCGCTGCAGCTGAGGCGGCAGAAGCGGCAAAAGCAGCCGAGGTAGCTGAGACAGCGGAAGCGACAAAAGCAGCAGAGACATCAGATGCAGAAGAGGCAGCAAATGTGGCCCAGGCGACGGAGGAAGCAAGAGCTGCAGCTTTAGCGAAAGCTACCGTGGAGCCAAAACCTGCTGCTTCTGTTCCTGTACTGGGCGATACCAGCATGTCAGGGACTGATGATATTGCGGCTGATACTGCCCCCAAGGTCGACGAAGAGGCTGATAAGACCGATCAACCAGCACCTAGTTGTGATGATGCTTCTGCGAGTGTTCAAGATGCGGATGTGTCATCTAACAAGGAGATTCCGGATAGCCAGGAGGAGACCGTGGATCAGATGGATGTTGATGCTCCTGAAGCTAAGATACATACTGGAAGTCAACCCGAACCGGCGAAATCACCAGAAAACTCAAACGTTGTCACCGATGCACCGTCGACCCCTGCCGCTGCAGTCCCCGAGCCAATCCGCAAGGAAAGTCCCCCGAAAGTCGAACGTGCAGTCACAAGAGTTTCCTCCGGGGCAATGCGTCCTAAGTCTGTCAGCGAAATCGTTGGTGCTACTCCTCGCCAAACACCCACTCTCGAGCGCGCTGCTACAAGCAAGAGTGTCGAGAGTCAACTAACGCCCTTGACTTCTACGCCCAAGTCGCCAAGTTTACGACAACGTCAAATCTCTGTACACCGGAGGCAGAGATCTCGGAGCCAGCCTTCAACCGTGGTCTTTGGGAAGCAACCCAAGCGAGTGGAAGATAAAGCCATGGTCCCGGGCCAGCGGGAGACTATCAAAGCTGCCGACGACTACTACACCCCTCTGTTTGTCCAGGGCTTCGCGGGAAGTTCATCCTGGATGCAGCCTATCGAGAAAATCCTTTACACTGCGAACAAGACCGTGACGACCCCTGACGCCAATCTTGCTATCCAAGATCATCAAGCATGCAAGGTCTTGCGGCGAGTATATCACCTCCAACAACATGACAAGTGGTCTCTGCGCCAGCCTAAGCGATGCCCCGAGCCCACGCGACCGCCATCTCACTGGGATGTGATGCTCCAAGAAATGAAATGGATGCGCACAGATTTCCGGGAAGAACGGAAATGGAAGAGGGCCGTGGCCAAGAATCTCGCGTATGCCTGCAAGGAATGGCACGAGTCGACTGTTGAGGAACGAAAACTTTTGCAAGTTCCAGCTGTTATCCCTCCTAAAGCTCAGCCGTTTGCCGACGTATCCATGACCGAGGTAGATGGTGACACTACTGAAAACCATCCGACCCCTGATCTTATCTCTTCTGGAGATATTGAATCACCCGACAACTTGGACGAACTAACGGAAGACTTCCCAGAGACTGTTGCGCCATCCGCCATTTTTACGCTTCAAGAGGACGACGTTATCTTTGGTCTGCGCCGCACAGCGACTGCAGACCAGTTACTGGAAGAGCTCCCAATGTATGGAACTCCGCTACAGGTACCCAAGTTCGATCTCACTGGCCCTGAGTGGGATCCAGATGCCCACTGGCGACGGCCAGCCCTGCCCCTCAGCAAGTACGTCGAGGGCCACATGAAGCTGGTTTCAGACGGCCCGCCAAGGAAGCGCAGCCGGTTTGACTACCAGAATGAGGACTCTGAGGACGAGGGCGAGACCACCTTCGTCAGCAATGATCCTTCACCAACCCTTCCCTTACCGCCCCAGACCAATGAAGTTGCGTTGTTCAATCCTGAGATGAAACACATCCGCGATCGCTTATACGCAGGTCATCAATTCCGCCCACCTTCGGAGCATCCAATGCCTACGCAAAGCTTTTACGAGTGCCGCAGCCCATCCCAGTGGACACTGGCCGAAGACGACGAACTACGCACTCTGGTTCGAGAATATTCATACAATTGGTCACTCATTTCGAGTCTCTTGACCACCAAGTCCCTATTTACCTCGGGAGCTGAGAGACGAACACCTTGGGAGTGCTTCGAAAGGTGGATCAACCTCGAAGGACTTCCCGCAGACATGCAAAAGACACAGTACTTCAAGGCCTACAATAGCCGGATCGAAGCTGCTCAGCGTGTCATCATGCAACAGAATCAGCTTGCCGCACAGCAAGCCAGCGCATCTGGTGGTGCAGTGACACCCGTGCGAAGACGACCTTCGACGCCCCTGAGGGTGGAGAGGCGGCGTAATCAGAAGCATTTGACTCTGATCGACGCGATGCGCAAACTGGCCAAGAAGCGAGAGACAACCATTCAAAAGCAACAGCACACGGCATCACAGAACGCGGCTAACAAGAAGACAAACGACTCTATGTCGCAACGCCCCACGAAGACTCCAAGAGACTACAGCTTGCTACGCTGGGAGCGTGACCAAGCTCTGGCAGAAAAGATGGCGCAATATGCCACAAGGCAAGAAGCTCAACGACGAGTAAGTATCCCAGCAGCCCGAGGCGAGCATGTTGGGCCGATGCTGACGTCTTTCAAGGCTGCCTTGCAAGCCAGAGCACAGGGTCAAGCAGCCCAGATGGCTGGAACTCCCGGGGTGGCGCAGACTGGCCAGAACTCGGCACAAGTTGCTGCTGCTGCTGCCGCCGCCGCCGCGGCTGCCGCTAACGGCATGAACGGAGTTGGCCGTGTCAATGTTCCTAACCAGCTTGCAGCGGCTGCCGCTGCCGCTGCTGGACAGAACCGCCCTCGAATGCCAATGCAATCACCTGCTAATGGCATGGGAGGAGTTCCGTCTCATATGACTGGTGGCCTGGTTCCGCCAAACCAGATGAATGGTGTCCAGCAAGCCCAGTTGCAGGCGATGCAGGGTCAACACAACCGCATGCCTATGCCGAACCCACAACCAGATGTCAACCTGATGATGCGGGCGCAGCGTATCTCGGAGCAGCAACGAGCTGCCGTCCAGATGCAACAAACGCAAGGCCCAGCAACTCCTGGCCAGGGAACGACAGGAAATCAACAAAGCCCGCCGCCTAACATGCGTAACGGTGTGAATGGTGTCAACGGTGTTAATGGGACCAACGCAATGAGCCAGCAGAACTTCCTTAGCAATGCCCAGGCCATGATGGCATCGTTCAATGCTAATAACCACACGAGCTCGACGCCGCAAGCCAACGGTCTCCATATGCCATCAGGCCCTGCTGGCTCGCTGGCTCCACGGCCTCAAACGCAACTCCCAGCCAGCATAGCCAACCAGCTTGCTCAACTCGAGGCACAGTTCCGCGCGAAGAACCCTAGCCTCACACCTGAGCAGTCTCGTCAGCTTGCGACGGAACACCTAACCAGGGCCATGATGGCGCAACGTCAGTCAGCCATGAATGCTGCAGCCGGTGCTGCTAATGGCCAGGCTGGCCTTGCAGGTAGCATTGCAGCTACTACCAGTCCTCACCAATATGCTGCTCTTCTTCGACAGCAGCAACAGCAGCAGGCGAGCCAGGCAGCCGGCAGTCCGTCGCAACAGCATCAACAACCACACCAGCAGCCTCAGCATCAAGCCCAGCAGCATCAACCACAGTCACAGCCACAACAGAAGCAAGCGCAGCCGCAACAGCCACCACAACAACAGCAACACCAGCAGCAGCAACAACACCAGCGGCAGTCAAGCGGCAGTGCTACGCCGTCAGCGGGCAAGTGAGCAGACGAGGTTGAATGGTCAATGTTTGGGTTTTTGATGGGGTACTGGACGAAACAGCGGTGCTATTTTCTATGATGAAAGCGTGCAAGCGAGAGAGGGCATTTTGATTCGGATTCTGCAATTGTATGAAATGAATGGCTGGAACCTGACTGTAACTAACATATTAATCGTTGTCGAGGCAAGCATACATGGTTGATTGCTTGCTTGCTTGACCTCGAAGACCTTTTTGCCCAAGGCGCTTCAAAATAACACACCCTTCTACATATTAAGCTTGATGACGCTGGTCTGTTTTCCCTCGTGATTAGAACACGGTGATGAATTCTATAATAAAAGTTGAAGGGGCCTGGATCAAGTACCATGCATGGCTGAAGCCCGCCTGTATCTTGAACTAAACCCCATTCCCGGTCATATCCATGCAACTATGCTCGTCATTTATATATGCATCCCTTGATTAAACAAGATGTTGAGACTTGCTTCTCCAACATTCAAAACCACCATCAAGACTATCTCAAGTGATTGCTATGGACTTGTAGCAGTGTGCATGGCTCATCTTTCAAGCAGATCTACAGTCCAGGCATTACCAACACAGACCCTACAGCTTCCTCACAAGTAAACTTCAGGTCATGGACTTGATCCATCATTTATCTATCATAAATGTAATGTCTATACTAAACCTAACGCCAGTCATGCACATAAAATATAGTACAACCCGACCTCAAGCGGGGAGCCCCTATAAATCTGATCGTCCCACATGTCCCCTTCAACTCGGCCCACCGCTGCCACCGCCCCGCGATCCATCACCTTGGAGAAGCAGCTTGGGCTTGATAAAGTCTTCGTCCAGTTGATGGAATACACTGGCCGGATCATCAGCAGCCCAGAGTTGCCGGATGGCCCCGGTCGCGGTGATTGGTTGGCTGCTCGGCGCCTCCAGTGTGGGAGTTGCGAAGGCGCTATCAGGTCGCGATGGGGGGCCAGGGCTGGCACGCGGGTGTGGCGAGCGACGCGCCGGCGGCGGGAGGTCAGAGGTGTCAATATCGCTACCGATGTCAGAATCCTCGTTGGGACGGAGGAGATCGGAACGCTCCAAGTCGTCGGGGAAGCGCATGGAATTCTTTCGACTCTTGCTTGCAGGACGAGCTCCAGTGTGTGGCGACGAGGCGCCTGAGACGTAGCTAGCAGACTGGCCAGCCTCGAGGCTGCTGAGGGCGACGCTACCGTTTCTGCGAGGGTTGTAGCCAATGCCGGTTCCGGAGCGCTTGACCTGAAGGCCACCGCCAAAGGTTTCAATGTCAAACTCATCGTCACTGTCAATTTCCTCCACCACACCTGTTCGAATACCGAGAATCTCGAGCATCCGCGCAGTTGTACCACCAAAAATGATAACCGTAAGCACGACAACGACCAAGACGGTAGCTCTCAGTGCATACGAGTTCTCGCCTGTGAGAAGGGCAGCCAGAGCGACACCGACAGCCCCTCGCAGTCCCGCCCAGAAGAGCATGGCCTGATAGTTGTAAGGTAGCTCATCGCCAACCTCCATACCACGTCTTCGAGCGCGGTACCGAATGAACCAGTTAATAGCTCTGGACAAGGGGAACACAGCGACCCATCTGGCAGCGCACACAGCCAGGATGGTGACGATGATGAGGGGTGGCTGGAACTGAAGGGCATTATCGGTAAACAAAGCCAAGCCAAGGTAGATGAAGATGAAGTTTTCAGACAGTTGCGCTAGGATTTGGAAGATGAACTTGGTGGTAAGTTGTGTTCGCCTCGACATGTTGAAATAGGCGTAATGTTTGAGCGTGATGCCGCAGAAAAGCAGTGACACAATACCTATACAGTGTTAGCATGTAATGTTGGTTGGCAGACAGAATTTGCATACCAGACATGTGCAAACCATGCGAGAAGAAATAAGTAGCGTAGGCGATCAAGACGATCAGGCAGCTCTCGATCTTGGGGAATCGGCGCAGATAGGTAAACTTGAGCAGGAGGGCAGTAGCCACACCAACCAGAAAGCCGATAAACATGCTGCAGAAGAAAACCAGCAAAAAGATGCCTGTACCCTCGAAGAAGCTGATGAAGCCAAGACTAGTGGCTTCGCCCTTGTTGTACTTCTGGGCGGTTTCGAAGATGACGATGGCAATGGCATCGTTCAAGATGGACTCGCCAAAGATGATGGTGTACAGCTTGGGGTCGACCTTGTACGTGTTGAAGATGGCTAGAATCGTGACGGGATCAGTAGCGGACAGGGTTGCGCCGACCGAGATGGCGTCGACAAACGACATGGTTAGGGAGCCGGGGAGCTGGGTAAAGAGCCACAAGATCAAGCCGATAACAACAGCCGACAGAAACGTCCCAGCAAAGGCAAATGTCAGGATGGTGCCGATATTGCGGAAGAAGTTTGCCTGATGCAGCTCATATCCCGAAGACAGAATGATAGGCGGTAGTAGCAGATTGAAGAAGATCTGGTAGTCGAAGCTGATGAGGTTTCGAATGGAATCACCGGACGTTATCAAGAGCGTAAGGCCGACAACCATTCCTAAACAAGACAGTGAGCGCCTGCCCCTAGTCGCAGGACATAGGCTTGTATAACGCACCGGCAAAGATTGATATGACGGTTTCGTGGACCGCGGTAACCTTTTTCATCTGAAGCATATAGCTCGTGAAGAGGGCGAATATGAGCAGCATGATGGAGATGAAGAGCGCCCAAGCCGCGAACAGCTCCTTTTTGGCGGAATCGCCCTCTATAGGCCATGGTCAGTATACTCTCGATATCGATAAAGATTCGCCGCGCAACGCGACCACGCACCCTCGGGCTCGGATTCTTCGTCGGCTCGCTCTATGTTCAATTCGTCAGCCTCATGCCGTCGCGGGAGCCATGATGGGCATTCTCCATTGAGAAGGGGCCATGGGAGGGATGTGGCGTACTAAGGAGCTTCATGCTCATGGAGAGGAGCTCTGAGGAGACCATTGTGAAGGTGTTTGTTTGTGCGAAGCAGATGGTCGAGTCGCTCGATGGCTCGGGGATGGGGTCAGGTGGGAAACCCCTGCGCGAGCCTCGTAAGCTGCGGCGTTGGGAACATGCGCAGGGAAGCTGAGGGGTCGAGACGGAGGAACAGGCAGTCGCAGGCTCGGGCGAACAGGACAGCAGCGACGCCTCCGAGGTTGGAACAAAGGGATGAGGACGTAGGCAGCGGCAATAGTCGATGTGGGAGGAGGACTAAGTAGATAGTTACAGCACAGTACGTAGAAGGCTGGGCGGGTTTGATGACGGGAGCAAAAGGCGACAGCTTTCTTGAAAGACGGCGTCTGATTGGCCGGATCCCCGTACATGCCGCCGCCCCAGCACCACCTCGGACAACACCCCCGCTAAGCTGTATCGAGTAGTATCTTGATGACGCCGAATCTCCAGATCCGTAGTTTTGAGCAGTTGAGCTGAGCCCAGGGTTACGTCGCTGGCAGTTGAGACGGCGGGGGTATTGGTATTAATTTCCCATGTATCCGTACGTAGTATCAGCAAGAACCAGGAAAACGTGGCCTCTTGCACAGTCTCAAGTTCGGCAGTAACCTCGTGGCTTCACCAATCTTGTTGACCTTTATAGTTAGACGCAAAGTCTGAATGTGGCAGCTGTTGGTCGGCAACATGAAGCCAATTTGTGCGCACCAGAACAAAGCTCGGCTCCGGTTTCGTACCTTAATAGCGACATGAAAGACATCCAAAGGCGCTCTGATACTCAAATCCCGACCAAGCTCTTCCTATTCTCGACACAGCGGCTCCAGATACACCCATGAGGCAGCTGAGGAGATAGATTGGCAAATAGCCTATAGCTGCTGCGTCTCTGGTCGACCAACCTCCACTGAAGCTGCTGCAATCTGGCGGGGCTCTCCCACGTCCTGGGGCCCTGTGCCGGGTGGGGGGCCGGGGTTCCTGATGAGGCTCTTCCAGCGGCCCCATCCGCTAAAAACACCGAAACCAACGCCTGGCGCGACCTCCATCTGGTCTTGTAGCTACCTGGGTCTCCTTGTCTTCAACAGCTTCTTCACCCTCCTCCACGGGCATCTATCACCTCCTTCGTCTAGTTCCTCGCACAAAGCCCATTCCCTCACCAGTTCCCAGACAACAATGTACCACCTCGCCAAAGGCATCTACCTCTATGCGACGAGTAAAGAAGGTTAGCGTTATGTCCTGTCATCTTCTCTCTCGTGAACAACCCACCCTGACCTCTTCAGAATATTCCGTCATTCTTCTGGGTCTCGACAATGCCGGCAAGACAACCTTTCACGAACAAGTCAAATCACTCTTCCTACCGAATGCCCCCGAACCCAAACTCAAGACTGTGCCCACCGTCGGCCAGAACGTGTCGACAATCCCGCTCCAGGACATGTACCTCAAGCTGTGGGATGTGGGCGGCCAACTCTCACTGCGCAAACTATGGCAGAGCTATTATGCCAGCTGCCATGCGATAGTCTTCATCATTGATAGCACGGACATCGGAGACGGGAACATCGAGCACGAGGATAGCGGCAGGTTGGACGAGTGTAGACTGGTCCTCGAGGACGTCCTACAGAACTCCGAGACAGAGGGCGTACCACTGTTGATCCTAGCCAACAAGCAGGACCGTGAGGATTGCGTCGAGACGATACGCATCAAGGAGGGCCTGGTGAAGAAGGTTATGGAGGGAGATAAGGGATCTGCCATTCGCGACTCACGTGTGCTGTCCATGAGCGCCCTGACTGGTGACGGAGTCCGGGAAGCCATCGAGTGGGTGAGGACAAGAGTACAATGGAACAAGGAGTCACGGCCACCCATGATGCGATAGTTGATTTGGGGCAGTATTTCATGGATTATGAGCAACGACGGTGACTGGACTTGACAAGTCCAGCAAGACATCTGGCAGGCGTACACATTGGGGGTTCACCAGCAGCATTAGTTTTGTCTGGCATCACGGAATATTGAGCGATCTCGTCAGGTTACGCGGGGTATCATGCTTCTATTTTCTCTTGGATTCCTTTTGTCTTGCCTTTTTTGTTTGTTTGACGTTGTGCCGTAGACGTCAGCGTCACCTGTCGTTCTCAGCCGTCAACTCTGCCAGTAGTCCTCCCTTGTCTCTCCGCTTTGCGTCCTCGGCCAACTTGCGATCTACCAAGTCGTTCAAGTCCTTGGCCCGGTTCAGGGCTCCTTGTGCACACTGAATAAACAGCGGCGCGTCCAGCGAGGTTCCTCCAAGCTTGGCGATCTGGCAAATCTCACCATGCTTATTGAGACTGTATGTGCAATAGGATACTCGGAGCTGCTCCTCCAGCCAGTTCGTGTCGACAAGCACCTGGTTCCCCTCCTCGCCAAAGAAGCTAAACGTGACGCAGAAGGGAGAATGCAGCCAGCTCAGCGGGACTGGTTCCCTCTCCGCGGGGGTGTAGATGGTGAGGTTCTCGCCCTCAATGCTGGAGTCGGGCTTTCGGAAGTGCCGAAGGGCTGCGACCACCGCCAAACAGGCAGCGTCTGTGAGATTTCCATCGTGAGTGAGGACATGCAGGTCGGCTCGGATGGACCAGCACTTCTGCCCAGCAATGAGACACAATGACTCCGTATCGAGGGCGCCAGATCTTCGGATTGTCTTTTCGAGAAGCCTTGACAGTAACACTTCGTCCAGTGAAGGGCGATTAACTTCGTATGAGGGTGCTACCATGGGGCTAAGTTCTGAAGTGATTGTGAAGACTCCGTCAAACGGACGATCTGAGTAGGGAACGGTGACCTCTGCCGAGACCTTGACCAGTACTCTGAGCGAGATGTTAGGAATTGTTCAATAAAATAGAGAATCAATTAGCATACCTTGTTTTTCCATACTTGACCTCAGCCACACCATATTCATCTCCAAAGGTGAGTTCTAGAGCTCGGAACTCGTCGAATTTTCTTCCATCTAACCGCAAGCCTTCATCCAAGGCTTGAACGAGAAATGTCTTCTCAGGAAGAGACGGCTCTGCTTCTCGAGGCATCGTGATTTTTGTTTTAGTGATCTGCTGCGGGCACCGAGTGTATACAGCGTAGAGCAAGCCTTTGAAATTCAAGGTTCTGGGGATACCTATGCGACGCCGCTGGAAATTCTGCCGGGCGGTGAAGCCGCAACCAGGCACGTCTCGCGTCACGACCTCAGCCATTTCTACTGTCGTTCCCCATATCACCTGCATTGTTCTTCGCACAGGTCAAGATACTATCGCCATGACTACCGCTCACAGACCTACATTCGATCCCGTTCGTAATTTTCCTGCTGCGCTTTTGAAGACACACTAACATCCAACAGGCTCGTGGCAAAGAGGCCCTTCGCGGCCCTGCCTACCACCAGCGCCTACTACCCGCTCACACTCAACTCAAGTATCGCCAGGCCGGCCAAGGTGGCGATGCCGACGAAGAACCTTCCCGCGATCTCGCTGCCGAGCTTCTTGCCGCCGAAGCTGCCCACTTCTCCAAGAAGAATGGCGCCCCTGCCCCTGTGGACGATGAGGAAGACGAGATGAGCAACTCTGGCGGCGTGAAGCGCTCACTTCCACCCGCTTCGGGCGAGGATGAAGATTTGGAAGCAAAGAGGAGGCGGATATTGGCGGAAACAAGGGACATTGATGCCGATGACGATAGTGAGGAGGACGACGAGGACAGCGACGATGACGACGATAGCGATGACGATTCTGACGCGGAGCTGCAGAGAGAATTGGATCGTGTGCGGAGAGAGCGTGAGGAGAGGAAGAAGAAAGAGGTTCGTCTGCTCGGTTACTGAATACCATCATGCACGAGATGCAGCTCGCTAACATCTGCTACAGGAGGCTGAAAGGCTCCAGGAGGAGCAGGAGGCTCGAGAACGAAACATTGCACTCGGAAACCCCCTTCTCAACAAGCAAGACTTTAACATGAAGCGCCGGTGGGACGACGACGTAGTGTTCAAGAACCAAGCACGAGGCACAGAGGACAAGGGCAAGAAGAAGGAGTTTGTAAACGTGAGTCTTTCTTTTTCTGCTTCTATTCTCATCGCATCCTTTTTGGGGGGCTCTCTGCTCCCTTTTTACTATGTACATGAATCCTTTGGAGAAAAGAGACAGAAAGAAAAAATAAAGGGAAAAAAAACAATTCGCTAACCCGTGCCCCCCTAGGATCTCCTCCGTTCCGATTTTCATAGGCGCTTCATGAGCAAGTACGTTAGATAAAATGACATTGGATCACTCCCCCGCTTTAGACATTAGATACCCTCAATCAGTTAAATGCTTTCCTCCGATCGTCGTCCAGCATCCGATGCGTGATCCTCCTCGGCGAGGATTTTGTTCTCCATGGCTTCGAACGCGCCGACCAACTTGCCGTACTTCTGGTAGAGCCCGTCACGGAAGCCCTCGTCGATACGTTGAATGTTGCCCTCCTCGGTCCATCGCTTGCCGATGAGGTCGTCAAACGTCTCGTTCTCTTGACGCTCCATGGCCCAGAGCGCCTTGTACGCGCCGCCGAGTGCACAGGCGTTGCCACCAACATCGAGCTTGTACACACCTTCGCTACCACCGAGGACTTCACCAATCACGCGAGCAATGGCCGGGTTCAGGGACCCGCCGCCCACGAGGTAGATGCGTCGAGGCTGGGCCGGCAGACCAACTCGGGGGCTGTGGACGAGTTTCTGGGAGCGCAGGCGCATCGACAAGGCCTGGGACTCGACAATCATGCGGGCGTCCATCTCCTTGTCCCATCCGCCCTTGACCTCTTGCAGGTCAGAGCCATCGGGTTCACACGAGTATCGCCAGGTACCGGCACGGATGTTTGGGACAGTCTCGCGGAGGTAGAAGTAAAGGCCAAGCTTGCGCCTATCGTCCTCCTTCACGGCACCCATCGGAGGGGTGTTGTCAACGGCCTTGTTGAAGTTCTCCCAGCCGGTGGGGCCGTTTTCAGGCTTAGGAAGCTGGTCGCGAACTCTCTCGCGCGCAAGTCCTCCGTTCTTGTAACAGAGCATGAACATGTAGTGGCCGTCGGTGGTGGGGTGGTTGAAGAAGTGATAGGAGCCGTCGGGCTTGTACTTGGGAGTGTTCATGAGGAAGGTCGTGGAGGTGCCGAGGGAGACGATGGCGTCGAGGGGTCGAAGAGGTAGAGCGAGGATGGTACCTGGGTTATCACCGGTGAAGGGTGTAATTTGACAGTCAGGGTGGAAGCCGTGACGGTCCACGAAGTAGGGAGAGATGGGACCGAGGATTGCACCACCGTTGAGACTGGGCTCGCCAAGCTTCTTACGCAGGTTGATGGCGTCGCGCTTGCTACCAGCAGCCAGCTCGAGCAACGGCTGACTGAAAGTCTGGCGTTCAATGTCCCACAAGTTCATTCCGCAGACGTCGCTTACATCCATGGGAGCAATCGCGCCGAGGAAGACGGAGGCGAGCCACGAGGAGACGAGGGAGATGTGAGCAGTCCTGGCGTACATGTCAGGAAGATCCTTCTTCAGACGCATGATTTGCGTCCCAGTGAAACGCTGTCACGGATTAGCACCACTTCTCTGACCAAAACATTTCTCAACTTACATGATGCGCGCCGCTACCTGTCACCTCGGCGAGCTTCTGTCGGTCGCCGAGGGCGGCGTCGAAAGCGTCGCATTCGTTCTGGGTGCTCTGATCTTGCCAATTGGGCGACCACTGATGCGCAAGAGCCTGTGGTAACTGGACGACAAGAGGCAGACGTGGGTCGAGGTGGTGGAGGATCTCGTAGGCGTGGCCGTTCCAGAAGACACTTCCATGCTGCTGACAAGAACCACTGATGGCGCTGATGCGAGAGAGGGGAACGGGCATGGCCTCGGCTAGCCGGTCGAGGACGAGATCAAGCGATTCCATCCACATTGCGACGGGGGCGTAGACCTCGCCCGTCTCTTCATAGACGTGCACGCCTTTGCGGATGCCATATTTGCGACCAAAGTCGGCGTCGAAGTCAACCTTGGCTTCACCGACGACCTTGAGGTCTGGATCAACAACGATGGCTAGTGGGAGTGTTAGCTGCAAGATTCGTAGAGGCTGGGTAAATAAGAGACGTGCCTTTGAGCTGTTGTGTTGAGAGGTCAAATCCCAGATACAGCGGCTTCGAGTCCGAAGACGTCTCCGGGGAGGCTGAGCGGGCGAGGAACGGCATGGTGAATTGCGGAAGTAGTGGCGACTAAGATGATTGGGGGGGTTTTCAGGACGTATTGCGGTCGGTCAAGACGGCGTGCCTGTTGAGAGTCCAAGAGGTCGTCGTCGCAGTCTCAAGACACTGTAGTTTAGAGCGGGCAATTCAGGCGACGTCAATGGGTTATGACAGAGTTGGCAGTGGGCACCGTAATGATGACGACAGCGTCAATGTCAATTAGTTGGGTTGGTTGCGTGTCCAAGTCGCGGGAAGGGAATCGAGATAGAGGCAAAGTGTTGTGTGGCTGTGTGATATAGAGAGAAATAGAGGCAATCTACGACGATCAATGGCAATGGGAAGGAGGAGGAGGGGACGGGAAGGAGTGAGACACAACACCAAAAAGGGCCACGAGCTTTATACCCTTTACTGTACAGTATCATCCCTCCCTCCACAACTTGGTTGGACTAGACCGCCACCCGCAACGGGAAGAGAAAAGATGGATGGATGCCCGGTGTGTGGGTAAGAAGCCCAGAGCTTGTCCACCGAGCTCCAGCAGCTCCAGCTCCAGCTCCAGCCAGAGAGAGGGGGAAGGCCATTATCGTGAGAAAAGGCGTGCACGCAGTAACACGAGCTGCCCTCGCAAAACACCATCCATCCATCCATCCTTCCTTCCTTGCCCCAACAGGGAAATTCTTCAAAAGGGTTTAGGCACGGTTGAAAAACGGGCTCGAGGTCAGATGAACGCAATTCCATGTCCGGGACTATATCCGCGCCCGGCATTGGCACATGAATGGCCCCTGCTAGCACAGGCACGAGGCTCCCGGGGCACTTGAGCCCCCTGTTCATGATATTTTTTTGCCTTATTTTTATTTTTTTGCTTGTTTTCTGCTTCGCCCCGGGGGGTTGGTAGTCAAGTTGTGCTATCTGTCAAGTGATGATGCCTTTTTATCCATTACCATCATCTTTATGATCTTATCCTAGTCATGACCGCTAATCCCCCCACGTTGTCGGTCAAGGGCCCCTTTCCAAAGACTGGAGAAGTCGAAAGAAACAGAAGCTGCAAGAGCTCAGTCAGGGCAACTGATTGATCTATTCGCCTCTTTCGGTTTCCATCATATTGACGTGGGGTTTCGCTTTTCCTGTGTTGCGTGTTGTCCGTCCGTCTGAAGGCGAAACTGATTTTTAAGAGGGGGCGTGTCCATGTACCAGGTACCAGATTCAACAGCAGAGAATTAAGCACTGGGCAAAGTCTGCGATACGGATGGAGCCGAAGGAGGTGTGGAAACAGACAATGCGCGGATCAACAGATAGGAACGAGCTGCTGGGAACAAGAAGGATGCCACTCGTCCTTGGCGTTGCAACAGAAACGACAAAGATTCTCGCTGATCGGCATTTCTGTAACCAGCAAGCATCCTCTCCCAACTTGGCCTGAATCTGCCCGTTTCCCGTCAAGTATTCATTCCATCGTCTGCTTGATTCTATGAATCTCTAGTGTTTAGCTTTTCCTCCCCCCGGGCTGTCAATTCTAGAGTCAACTTCCATCTTTAGGCTAAAACCATTCAAAGGCAGCCTCCCTTCTCACCCCCATCTCTCTGAAATATCCCGGCCAATGGGGCCCGTGACTTTGGGTCCTAGCTGGGCGTCCTCGCACTCCCGCCGTCCTCGTGAGCACGGTGAAGCGCCAATAGGCGACGAGCGCTTGTAAGAATGGAGGTGCTTGTGTGGCGGGCCGGCCACGATAGCATCCATCTTTTGCTACTGTAGCTACCTACTGTAGTATCTCCCCTACACCCCTCTGTATCCTTCTGCCACTTGACATACAACACCTCTCTAGCTTTGCTGGCGGAAAGGGTTAAATGGTAGAACAGTGAACCGGGCCATGGGTAGTAATGAAACAAGGGAATCTGAAGAAAATGAACCAACGTCGTATGGAGAAATGCTAGTCTTGACGTGGGCGAGACTTCACCTCGGAAGACGGAACACAGAGCATAAGGAACCTAGAGATATTGATCGATTGATAAATTTCTGTTGTTTCTTTTGCCGTTGTCCCCGCCGTCTAGTTTCCTGAATTCCTGTTGGGGCGCCTGAGATGGCCGACGCCATGCATGTCTTTATCTGCATTGTTCTAACCCGCGGCCGACGGTTGTGATCTAACGCAGCCGCTCTATCAAATGGTATATGTGCTATGCCCTTGCTAACTTGCTTGCTTGTGCTGCTTCCTGCTTCCAGGTGCCCACTCTCCCCCCCTCTGCCGTGTACGAGTGTCTGCGCCGCTGTCACTCTCAACGTCGCTCTAATGCATCTTGTGCATCACATCTCCTCCGGCATTGACCGCAGCTGCATGATTAAGAAACACACGGACGGGACCTCTGCAATTCCGAGCAAGGCGAGTCTCATCTAGAGGAAGGGGAGAAGAAAGGGACGGAGGGGGTGTGTGCTTCTGCTGCTGCATGTGCGCATGTGCTCGTCGTCACTCTCACCGACGGTCAGGTAAAGAGTAAAGCAGCTGGGACTCCGACATGGAAAGCTTGCGGCCACTCATCCGCCATTCCAGCTCATCCGGTCGGTCTCCACCGGCCCGCAGCCCAAGGCCAAGACCCCAGAAGCCAAGCTCGAACCCCGGTCGGGACAAGCAAGACAGGGTGGGATGCCCAGAGGCTGGCTTGGGAATGCAGAGGGGGAGAACGGGATGCGGCATGGGTCATGGTCGATGCGGAGAGCCCAGGTACAGACGGACATCGTCTTGTAAGGCAGAGAGGCTCTCGCTTCTTACACATTAGAGCACCACTTCCTCCACTCTAATGCTTGTTCCTGTTCCTGAGCTCGTGGTTGCCGTTTGTCTTGGGGTCATGGCCGTTGGGCTTGTGATCATGATGATCGTGATCATGGTCCGACTCTCCTCCATCGCTTTCGTCGGTCAATTCTTCCACCTCCGATGGCGGATTCACAGTCCCGGGGATAAAGTCGTCAAACTTGGCCTTGGCAGGTGCCTCCTTGGGCGCGAAGCGAATGCGCACCCTTCGTACACCGCGCACCTTGCCTCCGACCTGTGTCCGCACCGCATCTTCGACCTGCTGTGTCGTGCCTACCGACCACGCGCCTGGTACCGCCATCTCGAGGTCCACAAGGTAATTCTGGCCTGACTTGATACCGCTCACCTCACGTAGCTCAACCTCGTGTCCTTCGCCCACGCCCGCCAAGGCCTTTCGGGCATGCTTGGTCACCGACATCTTGACCTCGTCGTCGATGCCCTGGTCCGCCAGCTCGCAGAATGCCGCCACAGTGTTTCCCAGGCCAGCGTGGATCACCATGAACGAGATGAGGAGACCACCGACGGGATCCAGCCACGCCGCGTTCTCCACTGCATTAGCTCCCAGGATGGCAGCCAGCGTCACGAATCCTGTCAGGCTATCAACGCGATGATGGATGGCATTGGATGCGAGTACCGATGACTTGCGTTCCCGCGCGACCTTCATTGCTGCGATTGGTCAATTCACATCCTTGAATTTTCGATTGGCTATGCGATCGCGGATTTTTAATCCAGGCAGAGCCATGGGTCGCTATGATGGCACCTCCCCAAAAAAAAATACCACGTCGCCTTTGGAACCAAAAAAAAAAGGGGGGGAAGGAAACTTACTTGCATGATACAGCCACTCTTTGATAAATATTGTTCCTGCCGCAAGCCATGCTGCGTGCATGCTTGGAATGCCAAGTGCCGCGGCTCCATGAGAATGGCTATGTCCGTGTCCGACGTGCTCGAGAATGTCGTGGGCTGCTTCAGGGTAAAAGTGTCCATAGAGACTGATGCCGCTGTCCCATCCCATGTATAGACCACCAGCCAAAAGCATGCCCGAAACACCGAGTGAACCAAGGCTCTCAACCTTGCCAAAGCCCATTGGGAACCGGTCGGTCGGCGGCTTCAAGCTCCATGTTACGGTCGCGAGCGTCAAGATGTCGGATGCAAGGTCAGTGATGCTATGCCAGGCGTCGGCGGTCATGGCCTTGGAATTGAAGGCCCAGCCGCCAGCAAATTTGGCTATCGCCATGCCCAGGTTGGAGAGCAGGCCGATTCGCGTGATGCGGACGCCTGGGTCGTCCTTGTTGGCCGAAGTCAGGTAGGCATTGTCGTGGTGGTGGTGATGGCCCATGAAGCCATGGCTGTGGCCGTGAGCGTGTCCATTGCTATGATCATGGCCATGCTTGTCATCATGACCGGAGTCGGTGTGTGATCGCATCTGGGGCGTTGAAGCGGCGACGAGGGTGGGTAGTGATCGGAGTTTGCTGCGCAGTGCGGTGAGATGTGGGAGAGAAGTTGTGGAATGATGGGCGGCGGAAGGCGTGGTATTTGATATGTGATGGGATGGCAGCTTGGACGAGGCTGAGAGGTAGGCGCAGCTGGAGAGGGAGAGGGCTGCAACGATGGAAGCAGTCTGCAGAGCGCGTAGACAGGCGACGTGGGGAGTGTGTGTCCTCAAAAGGATCATCTGGCCGCGTCCATGCCGCGCGACATTAGGGTGTCTGTGGTGTCTCCACGACAACTTGAAGCCACGGGCTGCTGGTGTCAGTGCTGGACCTGGAGCTTGCGCGGCGGGCGTTGCCGACGTCACTCCTCCAGACAGGCACAAGGCCACGCCCGCGGGACGCCCGGCCTGCTGGAGACTCATATATCCGGCAGTTGCTGGCAGAACGGGAATGTGGGCGGAGACCCTCGCGGGAGTCCCAGGACGGCGTTTCAAGGGAGGATGGGTTGCGTGTCCTCGTCCTCGCTGCAGAAGGTCAAGATATGCCGTATGGGTTGTATGCCGCGCGCAGTGGTGGTGATGTTGGTTGTGATTCCGGATGTTTCGTCCTTTTTTTCCTCGCCTGGTGCTGGGCCGCGCCCGTTAACGGAGCATGGCCCAGGTTCAGGTCGGGTCGGCTTCGGTGCAGGGGAGTTTAAAGCGAGCGGAATTGCTCGGTCGGACCGGCCTATTGGTCTTCACAGGGGAGGTTTTGGGGGTGTTTTGGGGTGTTTTTGCGGGAAGAGAGAAGCAAGATTATCGAGATTATCAAAGGGGAATCAAAGGCCTCTCCACCGCGAGCCAAAACCTGCTGCGGCAATTGGCAGGAAAAGCAGCGACGCCATCGCCCAAGCCTGGGCTTGCTCCAGCTGAATGAAAGGATGGGAATCCACTACTACACTACAGCCTCTGTCTGGCCTGATGAGGAAGCGCGAGGTTCCGGTCGCCGGAACTGCCCTGAACTGCCAAAAGCCTTGACCGCCGCGGAGCCCTCGGTGATCTCCAATCTACAGGGGGCGGTCAAGCGCTTTCAGGGCATCTTCAGGGCCATCCAATTGAGTTTCAGCGCCATCTTGCAGGGCGATCTGCCATAGTGCATCCGCCCCTGGAACTCCCTCACAGGGGATGCCCAGGCTTACCGACCTTTCAAGAAAAAGGCACAGCCCGGAGTTACGAAAGCAATGACTACCTAGGTAGGTACTTTTATCATCATCTTTGTCAGCGCGAAAGTAAACCTCCCTACTCCGAGGCTCGACTTCGGATTGTGGGGGACGAGCCCGGGTTCCTTGAGGACGCCACCAACCATCCCTTGAAGAGTCCGAATTATAGTGAGACTCGTCAGAGAGTCTCATTTTCTGTACGGGCCACTTGCATTATACAATCCAGTGTAATTATTTCTAATAGATGATCTTCAGGAAATGAACATCTTGTTACGCAACTGAATTGCATTATCCGCTTCAATTCGGTCCTCCCAAAAAGGAGACTTTAGGTCTCTCAGATAGACCGATTGGCTTAGACGCTGCAACCATCCTCGTGCAAGGCTGAGAGCCAAGCGGCCAGTAAGAGAAAAGAGAAAAAAAAAGTGCAGGCCCCGAAACCAATGACGCGCTCTTCCGAGCCTTGAAACAAACTCCTCGGCTTTAACTACCCATACGAGATGTCGTCGATTGTAATTAATTCTTCTCGCATTGACACGCGCCAGCCCTTTGCGTAATCTTGGTCTTTGCTTTCAAAGCTCTGCGTAATACCTCTCGTCACCAATTTCCCCTTTGCCCCTGGCCGAGCTGCCATTCGGCCAATCCGTCGTCAGCCATTGCAAACCATCGTCGCATTCGCAAGACTGTAGTTGCGCCACCAGTCTTGACTCGAGCGAGCTGCGTTGCATCGGCAGCTTCGCCATCACTGCCAGTGATCCCCCAAAAGGCTGAGCCAATCGTTCCAATGAGGAAACCTTTGTTACGAATTCCTTACACAGACCTCCTCCTGCCCTCGATTGTCACACCAGCCTCAGCCTCAACCCTTCCCGGCGCCATCGCCGCCCTCCACCGGTTCTTCGCCGCTCCGTCACCGGCACATCTACCGTCGTCGGCCGTCATACTCACCGGCGCAGGTCTTTCGGTCGCCTCTGGCCTGGCCGACTACAGGGGCGTCAAGGGCACTTACAGAGTCAACAAGACATACCGCCCCATTTACTACCATGAGTTTCTGAACAATCACGAGGCCCGCAAGCGTTACTGGGCTCGCAGTTTTCTCGGCTGGTCAAGCCTTCACAAGGCAGCGCCGAACAGTGGCCATTATGCCATCAGAGATCTGGGCAATCTCGGTTTGGTACGGAGCGTCATTACTCAAAATGTCGACTCATTCCATTCAAAGGCTCATCCCGATCTACCAACCCTCGAGCTACATGGATATCTAAGGTCCATCGTCTGCACCACTTGCTCTTCCGAGTTCTCGAGAGATGAGTTCCAGGAAGACCTCGGCCGGCTTAACCCGCGGTGGGCCGCTCTGCTGAAAGATGCCCTCGCCTCGGGTGCTTTGGACACAGAAGACCCAGCCGAGCGTAGATTTAAGGGAATCAAGATGAACCCCGACGGTGATGTTGACCTGCCCGATGCTCCCTACACAACCTTCAGATACCCATCATGCCCAAAATGCTTGTCCAATCCACCAGCAAATGCAGATGGTCACCAACATGTCGTCCAAGTCGACCCTGAAGGTGCCTGGGTACCCCCTAGTACTGCAGGGGTCTTGAAGCCTGCTGTTGTCATGTTCGGAGAGAGCATTGCCACCAGCGTTAAACACGCAGCCGAGGAAGCCATCGACAGCGCCGGCAAGTTGCTTGTTGTGGGCACCTCACTCGCAACATACTCAGCTTGGAGGCTTGCCAAGCGAGCGCAGGATCGAGGCATGCCCATAGCCATCATCAGTATGGGCGGGGTCAGAGGTGAAGATAAGTTCTTCTTGGACTTGGACCCAAACCAACAAGGCGAACAAGGTGTGAGAGTTGCGCTATCGACAGATGACCTCCTTCCGGGTCTGCTCTCGGCGCTGCGCAATGATGTGCTTCCGCCCGCTGGAGAACCAGCTGCATTGGAAGCGTCGATAGGCAACCATGGTGCTTTCAAGGACATGCTCTCTTAGACCTGGTGTCCCTGTACAATAGTACCCAACCGAAGGATAGACCCCGGTTTATTTAAAAGAAATTTCCGAGGCTGGCGGTTTTGGCCTTCTTCGGCGCAGCTTCAACGCTGGGTACTTGCTCCTCGATCTGAACCTCGGGTGTTAGAGTTGCAGGTTCACTTCGCTTTGCCTTGTCTTGCTTCGACTTCCGGGCCGCCTCGTCGCGTTCGATAGCCTTCAGCACTACACAAGCTGTCAGCGCTGATATTAGATTCATTGAAGACTACACTCCTACTCTCTTCCCAGTCCGCTTCCTTTTTAGGATCACCGGTCCCAAGTGCCTTCTCGACGTCCACAGGCTCGCCCTTTTGAATCTTTTCCACAACGTTCCTCAGGGTGGCAATCCGAGACTCGGATTGCCGCATGTACCGATCAAAAGAATTCCGTAGCGCGATCATCTGGATTGACATGGAGCCAATGAGGAGGAAAATGGCAATAAAGAAGGTCGCCGGATTCCATTCCCTCGACTTCTTCTTCAACTGGCGGTTTTCCTTTCGCAACGGCTTCGGCACCAAGGATCTCCAGAACGAGCCGTCAACGATGGTTGCAGGGGCGGTGCTCGAGAGGCGAATACCGGGACGAGAGACATGTGGCGCTGTCAATGCAAGCGAAGCCGCTCTCAAGCTGGCCGGGCGGATCGAAATCGGGCGAAGTGCCATTGTTGAGCGTTTTTACACCGTTTGCGCACTTCAAGGGCGATGTCTGCAGCTCAGACCAAGACAAGACGCCGAGAACTTCCATCAGAAAAAATGAGTGCACGGGCCAATCAATCCGGGGTCTAGCGGTTGCCCCAGACAACCGCCGTTGTTTAGCCCACTATCACCAATTCCGGCGCTAACCACACACATCAAATTCAAGACCGCAGCCTTTGCTTCATTTTCTCCTATTGTACCTCCATTTGGATAAGATCTCACGATTTGACGACGGTATGGTTAGAGACTCGTACACATAATCGACATGGCTTCATCTCAAGCAAAGGCCGACGCGGCCAAAGCAGCACTCGCGTCGACGGCGACGTGCACGACGGCTACCGTTGTAACGCTCAAGGAATTGCTGCTACCCGACGCCGAGACCTCATCTACCACACCGCATACGAGTTCACGAGCGACAGGCCGCACGACAGGGAACCCCAAGGCGAAGAAGGGTGGCACTGGTCGGACTCAGACCGCGAAGGCGAGCGATGATCAACTCTGCACCAAAGACCGTGCCGCTCTTGCGACGCATGTTATCAACATCGCCATCAAATCTCTTAACGAAGCTACAAAACCTGCAACGCCCTCGACACCGAGTAAACGACAGCCCTCCCATGGCGATCTACGAAAAGCTGCGGCACCACGGACATTACGCAGGTCTCTGTCTGCACCCTTATCGCCACTGCAGCCCCGAACCTTGAATCGAGTTGCGACCTCACCGAGCATATCCTCCAAAACGGCCTCCCAGCCAATGGCGCAGTCAACAGGGTGTCTTGCGACTGTTGAGTGCGCACGGCTTGCTTTTGCCTGTCTCCGCTCCATCATGGGCCCTATTCAACCTACCCAAACCGATTTTCAGCTTGAGAATGGCATGTCGGCGTTCATTGGCAAACTTCTTTCGCTTGGCATCCAGGATCAAGCTCTCAAGGAGCTAAGGATCCTAAAGCGGAGGTTGGATGGTGCGAGCAACAAGACGCCAAAGCCGGCCTCAACCGAGAGTCAAACCGCTACTCAAATCATTGCTGAGTTGCTCGATTACGATGAGGCTGTTCCAGATCATCTGCTCCCTGCTATCACAACATGCCAAGTTCAGGTGCTGCGCTGGATTTCACACTCGAAGAAGGCTGCTCAAATCGAGGCAGCATTGCCATATCTTGAAGAAACCCATCCTTCATCACCCATCAAACTATTTGAACGAATGGGGGCACGGGATAAAAAGGAGACACAGAAAGCAGCTCGTCAACTTGCTTCATTATCGCAAACCCTCCTAGCACTGGCACCGAGTGTTTCCAGTAAAGAAGATCAAGTCGCCACAGAACCAAGACTCAGTCCTACCCCTCGCGCTGCTTTCAAACTGCAGGTCCTTTGCTTCAAGGCTCAACTACGGTGGTGGAAGATGGCCGGTCATCGAGGCAGTGTTGACGACGACATCATGTCGCCATTCGCTCGTTGTGTACGCGCATTCACACGACGCCAGACATCCGCAAACGGCTCTACCTACGACACAATCTCTACTTCATTCAACGAACTCATGGAACTTGTTGGCACTCAGAAGTCGCAAGCCAAGGCTTCTTCAAGCTCACCTCTAGCCTCAATATACCAGCTTCTGGGAGTTGCCGCTCAGACCGACCGACAATACGGTGCAGCCTGCCATTGGTTCCAAATCCTCAAAGACATATTGGACCCAGAACAGGAATCAACTACTTACATCTTTTCGGTATCAGCTCGTCTTCTTGCAGCCCTATTGAAGCAGGCGAAATACGATTCCAAGACGGAGCAGCTCACCCAAGAGATTATCGAATGTCTGGACGGCAGTCTGACTGGCAGCATCACGGAGCTGAACGATTTACTGGAAAGCCTTTCAGTCGCCAGGCGGTCAGCGGTTGGACTTCTTGTGAACAAGATGAACCAGTCCAAGGTCGAGAGCACAGCACTCAACTCGGTTTTGGACCCCTTGAAGACCTTCATCATGAGATTTCCTCGGTTCAGCCGCCGGTGGTTGGGAGCCTCTCCTGGAAAAGATGCCACAGCCAAAACCCTCCTGCAGTACGATCAACGACGACAGGTGTTGATGCAGACCATGAGCCAGATCCTCGATGGTGCACTGATGGTGCTCAATAGCGAGATTCAATCCAACTCGATAGCTTGGAAGCCCATGGACGAAGTGCTATGGGATTGCAGCAAGTTAGTTGAGTCAGTGCTAGACCCAACAGTCTCAGTGTCACGGACAGAGCAACTCAGCACGTACTATATCAAAATCTCTAGCCTTTATTTTGCGAGGTACAATCAGCTACGAAAGGACATTGGCAAGTCGAAGCAAATACACAAGGAGGTTCTCCAGTCTCTTAGCCGATCCATTGAGATGATTCAAGACCGGCCCATGGCTCAGCAAGAGAAGGCGCAGATTTCGACAAAACTGGAGCTTTTCGCGGAGCTTTGCAAAGCTGCCAATCGCAGTAACGATGCTATCCGTACTCTACGATCAATCTGCACCAACATGATCGAGGAGGGCGCCCTGGTCAAGGTCACAACGGCTCTTAGCTCCCAGCCACCAAGCATCGCTTGGAGCTCTGATGAAAAGGCCGAGACCCTGTCACGCACACTGCGCTCCATTGCAAAGGTCGACCAGTCTTGGAATGATTGGGCCTTTTTCTTGCCCGAAGGTGAGCGTGCTGCTGTGCTGGAGCACCTGATGCAAATTGTTGGAGAAACAGCTGCTCGTAGTGAGCCTCTCAAGTTACATGACCCGTCAGTTCAGGCCCTGTTGCGTATTTATACGCCTGATCGGTTCCCCATCCGACGTCTCCGCGTGCTACTTCAATTGCTCTTCCAGAACATTGGAGAAGAAAACGTCATGGAAGAAATCGGAAACCTGGTCGATGAAACGCTTCAACTGCTGGATAACAAGAAACACGGCGAAGACGGCTCTTTGGTCCGATATATCCAACATCTACGAACATACCACAATTCTGTGTCAGCCTTGGCTGTGACTGACGTCCTGTTTCCCGTGGCCACAATGAGAGACGCCATCAGTTCATGGAAATCAATGACCGAGTCTTGCAATTCACGAGCCGAGCTCTGCGAACGGATCGATAACCCAGAAGGCCTCGTGACATACTTGCAGTCAGCCAGCCAGTTTGCGAGTCTCCGGGGCGAGAACAGGCTGCAGCTTGAAATTCTAGAACTTTCAACGCCGCTCTCGAAGATTTTGGCAGAGCCAACATATAATAACGTAATTCTTAATCACACTCTACTGGCATCGCAGCATCTGAATATCGGCCACTTTTCTGAGGCGAAGAAAACTCTCGAGGCAACCAAGGACCTTCTCGATCAAGCAGAAGGGGCATCTCGTGGCCTTGTTGCAGGATTCCACCTCGCCCAAGCAGAGTATTATTCCGGCATTGGTAGCATTGAAGAAGCGTGGGTTAAACTTCTCAAGCCGCTCTAACACAAGCTAACTACGATCCAGTAACTCTTCGTTGGCGGCTGCCCAGGCAATTTATGACGGGTCAACCTCAACCTGGGCTCTCTCAAAGTCTCAAGTCAACATGTCTCTTGCTCTCAGCTCGTTTCTCGACTCCGTTCTAGCATTGAAACAAGGTCGAGTTCAGGAAGCTCTCACTTGCATCAAATCCAGCGTTCGGATTCTCTCGCATGACTGGTCCAAGATCGAAACGACACCATCTAGGGCTACGAGTCCGAGTGTACTGAACGCCTCTACAACTAGCCTTGACAATGCCAATGCTGGCTCCAAGCTAGGACAAGTGATTGGTCCTCGATTCTGGGCTCTAGCATTTCCTCTGCTGCGCGGTCTCCTGCACATTTCCTCGGTATATGCCCACCTCGGCATGTTTCAAGAGACCATCCACTACGCAGAGTCTGCTCAGAAGATTGCTGACAGCACAGGCTCGCCAATGTATCGGGCACAGGTGCTGGCCTGGACAGGTTCACTCTACCATCGCGCTGGAAAATTGACTAAAGCACTCGACTTTGGCAATGAGGCTTTGGGCGAGATGCCTCCGGATGTTTGCGCCTCCCGAGTTCAAGTTGCGTGCCAACTAGGCGGTTTATATCGAGATGCCGGTGATGAGGACAAGGCCCGCGAGCTTCTTCAACTTGCAGAAGAGACCGCCCAGCGCCTTGGTGATCACGGAAAGGTCCTTAAAATCCAGACAGAGGCCAAGAAAACAACGGCATGTGCCACCAAAGCACGAGCTACTACAACAGCGCGAGCGACGCGAACTACTACGAGAACAACGAGGGCCAAAGCCGCTGCTGCTCCTCCTGCTCCGCGAACTCGAAAGCGGGACCCCGCCGCCAAAGTTCAACTTCCCTCGGCAGCGGAGGTACTAAATCTTCCCAAGGATGTGTACCAAGCATCCCTGATGGCTTCTGTTCTTCTGTCTAGAGCCCTGGGCTTCATCAATCAGAAGGATTGGGCATCGGCACTGTCAACTCTGGAACATGCGAAGGGGCTTCCCAAGCTTTTCGGCACCCTCTCGCAGGAACAGGTGGTGACCGCGATCTCTCTCATCGGCCATAGCACGGAGCAGATGATTCATGATCCAGTTTTTTCTGTCATCCAGGACTCGACTATCTCGTTCCCAGCTATCGCCGCTCCTGACAAAAGTGCTTCTGGTAGGCTCTCTCTCAGTCAAACGCCTCCTCGAAAGGGTCGTGCCGCGATAGCAGCCACGGAACGAAATGGTTCTAAGGAGCGTGGTGTCCCTGCATTCGCCGATGCTCTGAGACAGGCTCAAGAGCTACTTCTCGAAGCTCATGCTTCAACTCTGTCCACTGCCAACAGCACTATGGTTCATCGAATCTCGGCCTTGCTACAAAACACAGTCATCCTTCTTTCTGCCACCTCTACAACGCAATCCAAGGTCCTTGCCGGTTCCGGATTCGCAACTTTCTCGGTTGATCTAGCCCGCAATGTTACATGGAAGCGTGAGCAAAGCACGCTCCAGACCAAAGAATCGAACCAGACCCAGGCTCCATCAGATGAATTCGACGCTTCCCACGCGTCGAGACGCTCAAGTCTCGGACTCACAACGGAAATGACCAAGTTCCAAAAGAACTACATTGACTTGGTGCCTCACAATTGGAGTGTCATTTCCGTCTCTCTTAGCGACAACCATCATGACTTGTGCATCACCAAGTTCCAAGCCGGGCACAGCCCTTTCATCCTTCGATTGCCTCTTGAACGTGCCAACTCGCGTGATGCGGACTCGGAGGTTTTCAACTTCGAGCACGGAAGGGAGGAGATGCTAGAGATTATTGAGCTCGCTAATGAGACAAGCCACTCTGCCAGCCGCGATTTCAGTGCCAAGGGTGCGAAGTCTGCTTGGTGGGCAGAGCGAGAGGCTCTGGACGAACGCCTGAAGGATCTTCTCAGCACCATCGAAACAACGTGGTTGGGTGGTTTCAAGGGGATCTTCTCCCAGCACGAGCGACGCCCCGACCTCCTTGCCCGATTTCAGAAGAGCTTTCAGCAGATTCTTGACTCGAGCCTCCCTTCTCGAACCCGAGTCCGTGGAAAGAAGACAACCAAGACAC
The DNA here is from genome assembly GCA_000966855.1 of Fusarium sp. JS1030. Classification (NCBI taxonomy): domain Eukaryota; kingdom Fungi; phylum Ascomycota; class Sordariomycetes; order Hypocreales; family Nectriaceae; genus Fusarium; species Fusarium sp. JS1030. Next base: position 580,388 of record JWIW01000010.1, on the reverse strand, counting down.
CAAAGGTTTCTCTTGATCCTCGCGTGCTCGATCTTTTCATTGGTCTCGGTGATCCCACCGACCCCGACAGCGATTTCGACGAGGCACTCAACGATCTGCTCTACTTTGTGGTAGACATTCTCCAGTTTCACGGAGAACGTAACGCTTACGACGAGATCGACTTTGATGCAATGGTGGTGGAAACATATGATGCCTTGCGCGGATACTACAATGCAGCCAAGACGGGTGCGGAGCGGGCAGATGGTGCGCACACGGTCCTCGTGCTTGACAAAGCGCTACATGCTTTTCCTTGGGAGTCAATGCCTTGCATGGAAGGGCTCGCAGTCTCACGTGTCCCCTCGCTGGCCTGTTTGAGGCAGCTCATTCTGGAGTCACAGCCATCGGCCAACGAGAGTGGCACGTCTGAAGACACTCTTGAGGGCCACTACGTTTCTGCAGAGCGAGGCACCTACATCTTGAATCCGTCAACCGATCTCGTGAACACGCAGGCCACCTTCCAGCCGTCTCTCAAGACTCTTCAAACCTGGGATGGTATCGTTAACCGTGCTCCCAAGCAGGATGAGTTTGAACAAGCGCTGTCGAACTCGGAGATTCTACTCTACTTTGGTCACGGAAGTGGTGCCCAGTACGTGCGGGCCAGGACCATCCGTCACTTGGCAAAGTGCAAGCCAGCGACCTTCTTGATGGGCTGCAGCTCAGCGTCACTGACGGAAGCCGGAGAGTTTGAATGCTACGGCCCTGTGTGGAACTACATGATGGCTGGGTGCCCTGCTGTGGTGGGGACGCTATGGGACGTGACGGATAGGGACATTGATCGGTTTGCGGGCCGATCGTTTGAGGAATGGGGATTGTTCCCGGGGGGCACATTCAAGGAGACTAAGCGAGCCAAGGGCAAGAGCAAGGCCTCGATCGATGAGGATGCTAGCGAAGCGGAGGGAGATGGCCTGGTAACGCGCAACGTGTCACTAGCAGAGGCGGTTGCGCGATCCAGAGGGGCGTGCAAGTTCAGGTACTTGAATGCGGCGGCGGTGGTACTATACGGAATACCAGTGTACATCAAGCACAAGGAAGAAGCGTAGACAAGGGATGGGTTGTATATAGTGAGCCAGACAATGAGTGGCCCAGGGTATAGAGGTGCCGTGGGGCATGAATGAGCACAGCACAGCACAGCATGGCGAAACATTGCAGGCGTTTGGACACTGGAGGGCAGCATACATAGATGGATCGGTTTCCGATGGATGGAATTGGATACTCTGATGCTTTGAAGTGGCAATGGATTCGTCTTGATGGGTGACTGATGCATGGCCCGGCTCGTTCCGGGGTTGCATGATGGCGATTCACGAACAATGCTTGTGGGACTTGGAGGCTCAACTACTGTAGGGCCAGGCGACGGTGAAAGGGTTTCAGCTTTAAGGTTGCTGGCAGGTTGTATCAGTTTCGGAAGTGAGACAGCAAGAGAAAACATGCAGCAATCTGATGGCACACAATGGCGAGCTTGACATGCGCGGTGGACAGGGGCGCCTGTCTGGCTCTAGGGTAGTGCATAACTATGGACGAGTTGGTTGCGAGCAAGTGACTGTCTGGATATTTCCTATTTGGGACAAAACAAGCTGCAATCCCCGAAGGCCATCAAGTCTGCTCTGGGAGCTTTGGCTTCAGCCTCAGCCAACATGAGGAATCAAGGGACTTGATGGGCCAATCGCAACCTGACGGGTTCGTAAAGGTGTCCCCAAGGCAAGGCAGCGAGAGAGACTCACGGACTCGAGCGTATGTGCGCAAGGTGGCTTGGATATCAAGATTGGAGCACACCCATACAGGCCATACTCGGAGATTATGCAGCTTTCACCCGTTTGAGGCGTCTACCTTTTGCATTATTTCCATTGTTGCTTCGTTTCTTTAATAACGGGCCGAGACAAGACGAGACAAGACAGGACAGGCACAGGGAGACAGCTCATGACTATGAATGACGGACAATGGATGATGCAGTGCCACCGGTTCACGCCGTGAAACAGCTGGGTATGGTGCAGCAGCCAGAGATGGGACGAAGGATCGAAACGGGCCGAGGGTTGAGAGGAGAGGATTCACGGCTCAGGTAACCGCCGATGTGTTATGTTGTTGTGCTGTGCTGGCTCACCGTTGGCTTGAGCATCAAGTTGTCATGTCGTGATACCTTCCAGAAGGGAGCAGGTAGGCAGCTGGAGGCCTGAGACAGGCTCGTCTATATTCGGAGCCAGGATGCATGAAACATGGCGTCTTTTCGAAAAGAAGACGGCAAGCCTAGGGTAGGGAGGGTACTGTAGATGGTCTAGAGTGTAGAGAGTAGAGAGTAGTCATCAATCAATCAGGCTGATGGGCTCGGATACCTTACGCCAAGGTTGTTTCAAGGCGCGGAACCGGGTTCATCAATGCTGTTATGCGCGGGCTAATAAACTGCTAGTCGTGAGAGCCCCTTTTGCTGGCCATTAACAAGGCTTTAGTCAGCGGCTGGCCATCCCACATCTATTTCTGGTGTGGGATAGTAGGTTTGAACTAGCGACAAGGCATGTTTCCTCTGTAATTATCCCGAGCAAGCCGTGGCCGTAGGGCTTAGGGGGAGGTTCTGTGTCTGCAGTGCAGTGCAGTGCAGTGCTTGGGTACCTACAGAGCACTCAGCGCAGTGCAGCACAGTACGGTACAGTTGCCTCGGCTGCTCGATGGGGCAACCAATTCATTCACTGCCAATCTCGTCTGGTTGTCACCTCAATGTCGCGTTACCTTTTCTTGCTTTTCACCAGAAAGACAGATAGAGTCAATGACATACAGCCAAGGTTACGCGTCAGGCTGTCTCTCCTCTCGCTGTCACCTCTTGTCCGATCTTGTTCTAGTCCTGACCTTCCACGCAGACGGGATTATCTTGACAGTTGCTGTTACTGGCCGTGGCGCTGGCGCGTCGCCGTTTGTGGACGCACAACAACTCTTGGTCGCCGTCGTCTCCCCCCTCCCATCGACGTCGAGTGCTGCGCAAACATGCAGACCGGGTTGCCCTGCAGCGTCGCAGGCGGGACCCTTGTGACGCTCATCACCAAGTGCGAAGGCGAAGTGAAGGCGAGGGCGAGGGCGGAGGCAAGAAACGGATAGTCTGGCAGACCCAACAACGTACACAACTCTGACGAGCAGCACTAACCGCCAACCGGGTGACGATGCTCCCGAATGCACTGCGACGCTGGGCCATGGAGCTGTTGTAGTTGGCTCCCAAGGGGTAAAATGAGATGGCCAAGGTTGTGAGATTCTAGACCTGATCGTCGCCCTCCTCTGGCAGACGTCACAGCCTTGGGTCAATGCTCTGCGCTGATAGCTCTGGGCGATCACGGCTGCGAATGCCATCGTGACCCAGCGATAAACAGCCCTAGAAGGCTCAACTGGGAATGATCCAGTTACGAGGGACTTTTGCCCGGACAAGGGATCCATGGCCCCTCATCAATGGCTGCTAGGCCAAACTTTTTCTCCTGCCTGGCCTTGCTTTTCTGTTTCGAGACCCAGACAAAGATCCATGCCATGCGCCATCCACAGCCTGACGCTTCAGGGTGGGTGGTTGGTTCATCTAACATTGTCATACTGAATAATTACAGTACTGCACAGTACAACAGCGGAAGAGGAAAAGGGCTCACCTCTCTACAGTACAATTCTGACGCTGCAACCACCTCATTCGTCCAGAATGTTCCTTTGCTTCGCGCCCCTTGAACCAGAATTATTCCACGCTCATTCCCACCCAGCATCCATCATGATGGCACCTCCTCATGCCTGTCCTGGCTCGGCCGGTTCACACTTCTTCACCCGGCCTCGGAACTTGCCGTCGAGCATGGATTCCCAGAGACGTCTACCCCGGCCGGGATGCGCAGCCCAAGCCATCTCCGTCCCGTCTCCTCGATTGGCGTCTGCAGATGTGCGAGAGCGGATCATGTCTGCACTTGACTGACTGACTAACCACATTGCATGTCTACACACACACACACGTGTGCGAGCGTGCGTGCGTGCGTGTGCTTGCCCGGTCCAGGGGCTTCATCACCTCCGGGTGAACTCTACTACATATGATATAATACCAATCACGGCCTATTTCTGTCTAGTCGAAACCCGATTGATGCCAGAGCCCCAAATTCGATGCCCAGCGTCGTCGACGAGCAAAACAACGTTTGAGGCAAAGTCAAATAGACTTCGTCAACGGGCGCCCAAAGCCACATCGTGAGAGGCACAGCAGTAACATCGTCCTGCCATTGAAGACCCCTGGCAGCATCGGCAATGCTTGATTAGCTGCCTTGTCTTTTCTTTTTCCGTCCGACCCAGAGTGTCGAGTTGCTAGTGCGAGATCCAGCTGAGGCGGCGCCCTCTTAGCCACTGTAGCCTTGCTTTTTGCTCCTTGTCTTGTTTTCCCCTTGCCAGACATATCCAGGGATGGTTTGGTTTGCAAGGACCCTGGCCCGCGTTATCTTTCCGTCCGTGTCTCGACGGAGGGAACCTTTTGTCGAGAGGGAAAGAAAGGACACCAATGGGAAAATAATGCCGTGTTGGCGAGTTGAGGCTGCGTGTATGACTCCCCAGGTACCTCTTGGCTGAGAGGCAACGGGTTCAACTTGGAAACAGAGCAACTTGTCAAGAGCCCGGGTCTGAGACATGCCTGGGATCTGCATATCAAAAACCGCGGCGACGTTTCCACGCGGCATCATGCACCCATCCAGTATCCAGTAGCTACGGATTGGATGGATACCATGGAGCCTTGGGGTCGACGTCTGAGCCCTGTAAGGTTGGCGTTGGCAATCCCGCTCTGGGCCCCTGTGCGATGTCGGGGCCGGCGCGGAGGTGCCTTCCTCGGTTGGAGTTCCTGCCGCGCTGTTTGCATTCAATGGAAATGGAGGAAGGAGCTGAACGTTTTTTCGGTTATCTTAATTCAACTTCACTCGATCACCTGTCTGTCCAGGTCTGCAAGTCTTGGTCCTCAATCATCAAAGATCGTCACCCGACAGCGCATCGCGGCAAGGCACCGTTTGGGCAGCAGTCTGGTTCGTGCTAAACACGCTCATCATCATGCCCGCACTTGCACTCAAACACAGACCAGCACGTCACCCCCTAGGGGACCTTTTACACCCACCACCCGCCTCCACCGCGTCGTCGCCGGCTCCACCACCTCCTTGTCTGTCCCCGACAGCACAGAGCCTTCAAGTCGACGCTCAACCACGCCAAAGGACGCAGGCGTTTCTCTACCCCACAGTCGCACGCCGGGGCCGTGCGCCGCAACCTATCGTGATCGCTGCTTTTGATTTCCTTCGCTCCATGTCCCCACTCATCCGGGCCTTAAACCCCCAGCTTCCAGGACTCAATCTCTTCCACCCCCAGGAGCCCGGTCACCTCTCCTCCGATTTTCCCTCCTCCATCCTTTAGACAACGACGATCCAGCACCTCTCCTCTCCCGGACCTCAACGGCCAATTCTTCTCGTCGAAACCTCGCCCAGCTGCCCGACACGAATGCCATTGCTGAACCTGAACCCGACCTCGGTGACCCGAACCTCCTCTCCTCCACGAATCCCCCTTCGCCCCAGCAGGGGCGCAGCCTGTCGCCGCCCCCAGCTCCAGTGCGGGGAGCCGCTGAGTACATACCCGTTGGCTTCTCCATAAAGCTCCCCCGGACGACCTTGGGTCACGTCAACGCACTTGCGCCGCAGCAGTTCAAACCACACAATAGCTGTACCTGCAACCGCCTCCTTATGAAGACCTTGCGCAGCAAGAGTGCGCGTACCAGCCCCGTTCCTCACCGACCTCTGCCTTGCTTCGTATTGCCGTAGACTCCTCCGCCATTCCCGCGCTGGGTCTATTGAACCCGGACACCCGCACCGGATCTTCGGCCTCTCAAGGTCTACGTCGTTGTCGGCAGAGCAATGTCATCCGGCCGCGCCGTCTCGGACACTCATAATGCCCAGCAGCCCTTCGATTCCGCCTCACAGCTCTACCGCGACGTTTCTGACTTACACCCTGTCCCATCTCCCTCCCACGCCGCCTTGATGGACGCCTCGCGCTTCGACGACTTTGCATTTGCTTATCAAGGCCTTCCCGAACAGCCCTCTCTCGCTTCCTTGACAGACCAGGCCAATACCTCCCAGTCCCCAACTGCGTTTCCGCAGCACCAAACCATGTCCGCAATCCCCCCCAACGGTCTACATTTCGGCACCATGCCTCCGGGCCACCGGAGTCAAAGCATGGAGGGGTCAGACGTTGCCCCCGATCGGACCTCTCCTGTATCAAACGCTCTCGAAGACTCGGCCACCGATGAATTTGGATTGGCTTCTCGCAACCGTGCAGACGGCACGGACCTTGGCGGCAAACCTAAGGAGGATAAGGCCGATGCAGCACCTGCATGGAGTGAACTCAAGACCAAGGCCGGTAAGGAGCGTAAACGCCTCCCGCTTGCATGCATTGCATGCCGCCGCAAGAAGATTCGCTGCTCAGGGGAGAAGCCTGCCTGCAAACACTGTCTGCGCTCACGTATCCCGTGTGTCTACAAGGTTACCACCCGAAAGGCTGCGCCCCGGACCGACTACATGGCCATGCTCGACAAGCGACTGAAGCGCATGGAAGAACGCATCATCAAGGTTATACCTAAATCAGAGCAGGAATCAACCGCATCTGTCACCCGCGCCGTGGTTAAGCCTGCAATTCCTGGAAGCGTGCCTTCGGCTAAGTCTGGCAAGAAGCGCGGTGCCGAGGAAGCGTTCGGACCCGACCTGGAGGCGTGGGCTAAGGCACCTTCAAAGTCAAAGATAGCTGGCGACGATAGACCCAGCACCTTGCAAGTCCAAGAGGCCGAAGAGAATAAGTTACAACACGAAGGCTCCGAGGCCCTTCCATCCAAAGAGATACAGGAGCATCTCGCTGAAGTTTTCTTTGACAACATTTACGGCCAATCTTATCACCTCCTACACAAACCGAGCTACATGCGAAAACTAAAGTGTGTTGTGCTGATATAAACTGGATTTGACCCCGCTGACTGTTTTCAGAAACGGAACATTGCCCCCTGTGCTTGTTCTCTCTGTCTGCGCCGTTGCTGCTCGCTTTACTTCGAATCCACAAATGAGCTCCTCAGGACCCGAGTTTCTACGTGGAGAAGAGTGGGCATCGCACGCGCGAGATATCTGCACAAGGAGATATGAGTGGCCAAACCTCACCATACTGACCTGTCTTCTTATTCTAGGCCTGCACGAATTTGGAACATGCCAAGGCGGCCGTAGCTGGGCTCTGGGCGGACAGGCCATCCGGATGGCCTTTGCTCTCCAACTACACAAAGACTTGGAATATGACCCATCGGGTCGGAATGGGAACAAGACCCAGCTTAGCTTCATCGACCGAGAGATCCGACGGCGTATCATGTGGGCCTGCTTCCTTATGGATCGCTTCAACTCGTCCGGTACGGATCGACCCACGTTCGTCAGAGAAGAGACGATCCAGATCCCGCTACCAGTGAAGGAGAAGTATTTCCAGCTCGACATGCCTGCACCTACCGAGACGCTGGACGGTCAGGTTCTTCACCCCGTATCGCCCGATGACGGACAGCTCGCCGACACACGGGAGAACATGGGGGTGGCTGCCTATCTAATTCGGGGCATTGCCTTGTGGGGGCGTATTATCACCTACCTCAGCCAAGGAGGAAAGGATACAGACCCTGGTCCTATGTGGGATCCCGAATCACAATACGCGATGCTCTTGAAAGATGTCCAAGACCTCGATGCTGGTTTGCCATCGTCACTCAAGTACTCTCTTGAAAATCTGGAGGTTCACAAAACGGAGAACACGGCAAGCCAGTTCCTGTTCATGCATGTTTGCCTGCAGCACAACATCCTGTTCATGAGTCGTGCTGCTATGTCGGCGAGGAAGCAACAAGGGGTCCACGATGACTTCTTCTCAGAGGCAAGTAAGAGGACATTCAATGCTGCAAACCGAATCTCGGACCTTTTCAGAGAAGCTGAGCAGTCGCGATGCTTTGTCTCTGCCCCGTTCGCCGGGTACTGTGCGTTCTCCTCAACCACAGTCCACATCCTGGGCATCATCTCTCGCAACCCTTCCATGAAGCCGACAGCAGAAGCAAACCTGACTACCAACGTCAAGTATCTTCACAAGATGAAGAAGTATTGGGGCATGTTCCACTGGATGGTAGAGGACGTCCGTACACAGTATCGAAACGCCCTGGACGCCATGAGAGCTGGCGCAACCCCCCACGAAAGGGCTGCCCAGTCTTCTTTCCTTCAATATGGAGATTGGTTCAACCGTTACCCGCACGGCCTGTCCGATGCTGAGTTTATGGATCCTGTCACGCACAAAAGAAAGGATTCGGGAGCGGACGGTGTTCTTGAGGCCAAACCGGAGCTGCAGTCGGTGGAGGAATACTTTTCAACCCTTCCAACAACACAAAACATGGAAAACAAGGAGAGTTCTCGTATCGCGGCGGGTAAACGCAAGCCTGGTCCCAAGAAACCAACTAGTGCCCCGGGCCAGCAGCAACTTGAGTCGATGACAAACCCAGACGTGGAAACCACCCCGGCGGCAGTACAGCAGCAACGCAGATTCTCCGAGGCTATGGGCATGCAGACCAGTGGGCCAACCGGCTTCAGCCCGCTCACTGTGCCGAATTCGCAGAACCCGGCTTTCAGCAACGCAATGTCCCCAATGAGCCCAGCTGGCATGGCTGCTTTTGCACACCACGCTCAGATGCCTACCTTCTTCCCCCCTGAGCTGCTCTCCATGAATTTCGGGCAGGGGGCAAATGGGACCATCCACCCGCTCGATCGACAGCTTGTCTTTGGAGGGTATTCGATGGATACCGCGGCTGGCTTGACTAGCGGACAGGATATGATGGGCGGTATCGACTGGGATACTCTTGCTGCGGGTGCGCAGCCTGACGGAGGCTTACAAGCTCGACGATCCAGTGCCAAACCCGGCATCAATGGGCAGGCGCCGGGTGTGGTTGACGGGTCAGGGGCCCTGGGAGGCCCAGAAGCATCATCAGCATGGTTCATGCCATTCAACATGGAGCCACCGGAGATGGGACAAGATCCCGGTCTGAGTAGTATGAGTGGTGTTGATCCATTTGCCGGAATGTTTAGCGGAGGAAGCGGCTTGGCGACACCGAATCCCCTGAGTGGGCTACAGCAACGGGGTCCTTAGGAGGGTCTGCCAGAGTGCTGGGCCCGGGCAGCAGATTATTCCCGGAGGTCTCCACGACTACAGAAGTTTGCCAGTCGAAGGCGTTGAGTCGGGGTTTATCGTACAGATTCCAGAGTGGGGGTAATGGACGACGAGCTATGTCTGTCCAGAGTTCGGGACATTTGGAGCAGAAGAGGACACATCGAGGGAGTTCAAATGTGAATAGGGAGAGCTTATTTATTTGAGGCTTGCAAGGCGAACATACTGGGCGTGTTATCACTGGGTAGGAAAAAGGGTCTTTACAGCATTCGAGATACCACCACACTTGACCATGCTTCTTTCTTTTGATATATATTGTGTTTTCTTCCGAGTTTCGTTTGGGATGTGAAATAGATGCTGTTGGGTGAAACAGACGACCAACTTGCAAGTCGACAAGGCGATGTTGTGTAGTCGCCGACTATGTAGCACGGTAGAGTCACGATCCAATGGTAACAAAGCTGGAGATAGTATGCTGAAATCAATTGGCCCTGCTTTTAATGTACCCGACCTTTCTAATAAGAACCCTAGATATACAATATGGAACGCCCGACTATCACAAGGCCAGTGCAGTGGTATCTCGCTCAAACAGTCCCCCGGAAGCCAGCCAACCCTCATTCCTCTGCCACAGCGGCCGCACCGTCGCTCTTCTTGCCCTTGGACCTCTTGCGCTTCTTCTTCCTCTCGCCCACGTCGCCAACCACATTGCTGTCCTTGTCTGCCTTGGGCTCGATGATAGCGCCCGCCGCATCGTCGTCGGCAGACACGACCCTCTCAAAGCCGTAGGTGGGACCCGTGCGCTCAAACTGCTTGCCAAAGATGTCGCGGCGCCACTGCCGCAGGCGGGCCTTCTTGCCGAAGCGCTTGCGATCTTTGCGCTTCTTCTCTTCGTCGCGGAACGAGGCGAGCTTCTTGAGGCCGGCGTACTCATTGAGGGCTTGGTCCGAGGGGGCGAGTAGGATGTCGCGGGCCGTCATGCCAAAGGCCTGGGGAGACGTCTCGCGGTAGCGAAACCTGGCGTGTGATGGTTGACTGAGGAGGTCGTGGTTGGAGAGCTCGAGTTTGGCGTCAACCAAGGCCTCGAGTTTGGCGCGCTCCTGGCGTGCTGCTTTCTGTGACTCCTTGCGAGCCTTCTTGTGGTCGGTAGTCTTGCGTTTCTTGGACGGTCTGTCGTCATCTTCATCTTCGTCTCCGGCCCCGTCTGCCGCATCTCCTTCGACGTCGCTTAGGCTGATCTTGGGCTGGTCTTGGTCATCTTCAAAGTCAGGAATGATGTCCTTGATGTCAATGTCATCATCCCATTTGGGCTTCTTGGGGTGCTTCTTTTTCTTCTTCTTCTCACCATCCTCTCCCTCATCCTCCTCTTCATCAGATAATGGGGCCTCTTCCTCCTGGGCGTAGTACTCGTCACCAAACCGTTTTGTCATCTCTTCTTCCCACTTGTCGTCCTCCCATGCGTCGTCCAGGAACTTGATCCACTCCTCATCAGTCAGCTCCTTGCCTGCGCTGCCTGCCGCGTGCTTGATCTTCCGCAGCTTTTCCTGGGCCTCCTCAAGTTTTAGCTTTCGTAGCCGAGCCTTCTCCTCGCGTCGTTCTTGCTTCTCGGTTTCCTTCCGTTCACGCTCCAGCTCACGCTGACGCTTACGACCACTCTTCTCCTCGCGTCTCACAGATTTGGCCGCCGCGACGTCTCGGGCATACGACCGAAGAAACTCATTGCTCTTTTCGGGATCCTCAAACCGCAAGTTGTACGCTTGCTCAAACTCATCAGCGCGGTCGTCGTCTTCTCCCTCATCTGACTCGAAGGCCTTCCAGTTGGAGCCATCCGGGGGAACCCAAGCGCGGGCACTCATGAAATTAGACAAGAAGTTCTCGGGATTCTTGTCAGCATTGGCGACATCGACGTCAGTGATAGCCATGGCTGCCTTTCGAGAAGGGTGAAGGCCATTCGCGTCCACCTTTGCGGCTTCTTTTCGTTTCATAAAACCACCATCCTCGTCATCGGAATCATCGCTGTCAGCAGCCGCGTGCATTTCGGCGACAATTGATTTTTTCAAAGCGTCCTGCTCCTGGTTGTATGTCATGGGCGTATCCTCATCCTCGTCGTCGGCACCTGTGTCGCCCCTCAGGAGCTTTTCGCGGTGATAGTCCTTCAAATAGACGGGCTTTTCCTTCTTTTCCTTGTCGGCGGTGTCTGCGACTTCCTCGGTATTGTAAAATGTGACTTCCTTGTCATAAACCTTGGGATCCTTGTTGCGGATAGCCTGGAGAGTGGCTGAGATCTGAGCATCGAGGTCCTCCGTGGCAAGAAAGCCATCCTCGTCTTCAGTCTCATCAGATGAGGACGAGTCGTCGCCGTCGTCGCCGTCACCAGAAGGCTTCTTTCCAGTCTTCTTGAACTTCTCCTCCAACCGCTGCCTCTCTTCTCGCTTCTTGTTGTGCTCGAACCGACGGGCGAACTCCTCGTTGACCTTGAAACCCGGCGCAGCGACTGCGGCTCCTCCATCATCAGATTCAGAGTCGCTCTCGTCGAGCAGGTTGCGCCTGGCGCCTTGGGGGTCCTCGGTGGCTTTCCCCATGATCGAAACGGCTGGTTAAATATTCGACGATTCCCCGTTTGCAATCGAAAGGCTTCGTTACCAAGTGAAAAGAGCGAGAGTCAGGGCGGCGAGGAGAAGATTCTATTTTGAAATGGACCTGCCCCAATTAGAGCTTCCTCATACAGCTCGACTTTTTTTTTCTGCCCAGTCTTAAATTTTGGCGGTCGAGATCGGCAGAACTTTTATGCGTTGACTGCCCCGCCATGAAAAATACCATTTGGGCCAGCGGGAGGATATGTAGGGAGGGAAAAAGAGCCAGCTAAAATAAGTCGTGCATGTTGGCATGTCTATAGCACCAAGAATACGCTAATATTTATGTCGATTACCTGCCTATACTTTGGCATCCGCCGTTTTTTTGCAGGTCAGTCCACCTCCCTCGTCGGCCATAAGCCACCTTACACAAGCCGCTAACTAGGTACCTAGGTGGCTGACCAATAAGCGAAGCGCTCTTTCTACCGAGCTGCAAAAGACAGGTTGGTTCGGCTGGCAGGTGAGGTGCGCAGGACAAGTGCGGTACGTACCGCCGGCTTTCCCTGACATTTCAACAGCGGCCTCGTCATCGTAGCCAACCAACCACCGCCACTAAAAGTATAGGTACCTTGGGCCTGGCTCTGCCTCTGCCTCTCTCGCACATACAACTGACGTCTTAAACCTCCACCCCAGGCATCTCTCATCGCACACCTTAGCCAACCGATTCCTGCTGGCCTTCACATCGCTGCTTCGTTCATTTCCCTACGTGTCCGCTTTCGGCCATCATACTCTGTCGCTTCACGGCTCAAACCCAAGCAAAGAATCCATCCGGCCTCATCTCCGAGCGATCCCGCCATCATGGCCGATTCTACCAACGCTCCCAAGCCGAGCAGCAGCGTCAAGCTGGTGCTCCTGGGCGAGGCAGCCGTCGGAAAGGTGCGCTTTTACCGGCTTGTTCTTAGCAAAATATCTGTCGAGCATGCAAATTGACCTTTGCGATAGTCGTCCTTAGTTTTGCGATTCGTCAACAACGACTTTCAAGAAAACAAGGAGCCCACTATTGGTGGTATGTACTCCCTCCGTCCCTAGTCTTTGACCGTCTCGCCGCTGACACAAGACACTTGCAGCGGCCTTTTTGACCCAGAAGTGCAACCTCCCGACACGGACGATCAAGTTTGAGATCTGGGATACTGCCGGCCAGGAGCGTTTCGCCTCGCTGGCCCCCATGTACTACCGAAACGCCCAAGCCGCTCTCGTCGTCTACGATCTTACCAAGCCCACATCTCTCATCAAGGCAAAGCACTGGGTCGCCGAGCTGCAACGACAAGCTTCTCCCGGCATCGTCATCGCATTGGTGGGCAACAAGCTAGATCTCACGGGCGATTCTTCCGGCGCTGCCGACAGCGAAGACGGCGATGAAGGGGAGTCTGGTGATGCCCGAAAGGTCTCAACAGAGGAGGCTCAGTCGTATGCTGAAGAAGAGGGATTGCTATTCTTCGAGACCAGTGCAAAGAGCGGGCACAACGTCACCGAGGTGTTCACCGCCATCGCAAATGCGATACCCGAGACATCGTTGAAGAGCGCAAGGGGTGCCGGTGCCTCGAGCACCGCTGCCAGGGGAGGTGAAGAGCAAAGGGTGAATCTGGGCGGCCCCAAGGACGCTGGTGCCAAGGACAGCTGCGCTTGCTAGACGGGCCTGGGTCGCATGCGGTTGGATGACGAGAGGACAACTGAAGAGGTGCAGACAAGGTGTTTTCGTATTGTACGGTATCCTGCCCTTTTTCCTGCGAGCCGGTTGCTTGGGTCTGATGCTAAGAGGAGCATCTGGGAGTTGATGTGCGTTTCTTGTTACTACCTAGCAAAGTTTTGTTGTGGCTCTAATCGACACTTGCCCTTCAACATCCATACCATCTAATCACGATGTTGCTTGAGGAGGGATCAGCGAGGGTCGGAAGAGGCGGAAGAATCGGGTGTCTGCATATGAATCTGTAAACGAGTCAAATCTTTCAAGATCAAGCTTGTGTTTGAGGCTGCAATGAATGCGCGCCTGGACAACCACACTCATCAACCGTGTCTCACTGGTTCGTACGTAGCTGCGGTACTCTACCCACCCGGGCATTACCGCTGTAGGAAGGCAGGCAGCCAGCTAGGTGCGGTCATCACGTGACCCTCAATTCAGCTCCCTGCGTGTTTGGCGCGTCTCTCCAGACAGGTCCACTTTTATTCTTTGAGCAAGCCGGCGACAATTCCAAAACTCCTCACTTTTTATTCAATATCAAAGCCCCAGCCGATTGCCGTTGGCGTTTGCGTCAGAAGCAAACAGGCTCGGCTCCTTACAGAGCATTTCTTTACCCGAATTGCCGCCTGATCCGTTTGCCCCTGGTCGCACCAGACCCCGACGTCACCTCTTCACCACCAAGATCGACCCTCCTGCATCTCTGCCTGAACATATCTCCTCCCTCCCTTCCTCTCGCACCCAACCTCTCCATGACGCTCCCTCTGTTGTTTTAGGCTTTGCCCCGGCTCACGAGTTTGCCTGCGCGAAGGACCGCGAAGCGACCAGGATGGCGTCGACGATTACAGAAGCTCAGGCGGAGCTGATTCGGTGCGTTACACGACTCTTGGAACCGGTTCCGGCCTGCCAACTGACACCTGCTCTCCTCTAGCTCCCTCGCCCCCGACGACATTCCAATCAAGCTTCGATGCGCTATCTGTAGCAAGCTTGCCGTAAACGCCTACAGGCTGCCTTGCTGCGAGCAGGCTATCTGTGAATCATGTACGTGTGATATTCCAACGACATCTTCCAGGGGGCCCAATCAAGATAGCTGGTGCTAACTTGATGACACAGGTCAATCAAATCTGCCGGCCTCATGCCCAGTCTGCGAACATTCTCCCTTGTCCGCCGAAGACTGCAACCCGAACAAATCGCTGCGAACCACCATTAGGGTCTTCCTGCGAACTGCGGAGAAGAAGCGCGAAGCCAGCCGACCAAAAGAAGGCAAAGATTCAGAGCCTGCGACACCTGTCGAACCCCCAAAACAGTCTCTTCAAGGATCGGAGACCCCTGCGATCGAGACACCTTCTGAGCAGGCCCCGGTAAAAGGCGCGCCATCGGGCGACGCGGTTTCTGCGCATAGCGAACCCAACGACGTTGCTCCTGCTCAGCCCGCTGATCAGGTACTTATTTACTGGCCCTCCTTCAGCAAGAAATTCCTAACCATGGCATAGGAGAGCGCTCATGATGACAACCCCGCTCCCCAGCAACCTCATCAGGATGATTCGGGCCACACCGAAGCTGCGCCAGTTGAAGCTGGCGCCAGTGATGAAACAAGACTCGACAACACTAATGAGCAGGCTCTTGTCCCGACAGAGGGCGACGGTGACCAGGACGATGACATGAACATCGGCGAGCAGCAAGAAAACCCCGAGACGGAGTCAATGAACGGCAACTTTCCCAACGGCAGCTTTTCTGGATCTGGCGATTTCAACCAGATGCAGATGATGATGGCCATGCAGAATGGCATGACACCGAGTTCGTTCGGTGGCTTCCCCATGATGGGTAAGCTACAATATTCCCAGATGTCTTGCGACCCAGCTGACTGACTCACTCTTCTAGGCATGCCAGGTATGAGCATGGATCCGATGACGATGCAGAACATGTACATGAACGGTGGCTTTCAAGGCATGGGCATGAACGGCATGGGGGGCTTCGGAGGTGGATTTGGCCAAGGCTCCAATAATAACTGGAACGGTTCACAGTCGTGGAATTTCGACCAGAATAATTACAATCAAAGTGGTCCTGGCATGGGAACTGGTGATTTTGGGAGCTTTAACTCAGGATTCCAGACAGGATACAATCAAGGTAATTATGGTCACTTCAATGACTATCGCCGCAACAACTTCGGACGTGGTCGCGGACGCGGACGAGGATACTACGGGGGCTACGGCCGTGGAGGTTATCAGTTCGGAGGCAACACCAGCTACCAGGATCAAGGACAGTTCTCCCAACACGGGGCAGCTCTTCAGGGTCAAAATGGCACCGTTCAGGGCGAGTCGACTGAGGAACAAGAAGTGGGCGAGCATGGGCGAGCTGCGCAACAGGGAGAAGGAGGGTCTGAAGGGGTTGAGGATGCCAAACCCTCGAATTCCAGCCATCAGGATGCATCCCGTGAGGCTATAGGCAATGAAGCTGCTGGCGATGCCTCCGTGGCACCCAACATGGGATCAGGCGTGGGAAACACGGTTCAGCGCAATGGTGCCGTGGCCGTTCGATCAGTCGCCCCAGTTTCAGTTCCAGATGTTCCTCTTAACGCGCCCACAGGGCCCAAAGCAATGAGGCAAGGGTTACCTAACACAAGCCTTCATAACCTCCGCGCAAGGGGGTACCAGGTGGGAAGTGATGTGGCTCCAGCCAAACCAGCTCCTCCAGTACGAGACAGCCCAGCTGAGCGAGGCCGATCCCGGAGTAGTTCTCCCGATGCAGGCCGTGAGGGTGCTCGTGAAAAGGACAAGGACCGCGAGTCCCGTCGTGAGTCCAGCAAGGAGCGACCTCGCGACCATGATAGGCGCGACAAAGATTATGATGACCGCGATCAAGACTACTCAGCATCGAGATCCCGAACCGCCAGTCAGAGCCGCAGCCGGAGCCGGGGGCATAGAAGCTCCCGTCGACGTAGACGCCACCGCTCCGAGTCGGTCGAAGACGATGGCTACGATGACGACTTGCGTCGTAAGAAGCACAAGAGCCGCCGTCACCACTACGAGGATGAGGAACCTTCACGGTCCAAGGACAAGGACAAGGATGAAAGATACGCCGATCGAACTCGCTCGGCCTCGCCCACTGATTCCAAGCGATCAAGTCACCGAAGCCGCCGTGACAGGGACTCTGACAAGCGGAGGGACCGGGATAAGGATAAGGACAAGGACAAGGACGACCACCGCAGCGACGACCGCAAAAAGTCCAGTCACCGCTCATCCCACCGTGATAGAGATTACGACCGAGAGCGACGTCGTGACAAAGACAGAGATCGCAATGACAAGGACCGCAAGGATCGCAAGGATCGCCACCGGGACAGAGATAGGGACCGACGCGACCGAGACAGGGACAGAGACCGTGACCGAGATCGAGATAGGGACTCGAGATACAGCAGCAGGCGGCACTCGACCGACGCAGGGGACACGCCCACTGACCGAGACTCCAAACCTCCATCCGGGCCCCGTGGCTACGACATCAAGGGCAACTCGTCCAGTCGGGCTGACAGCTCGAGCAAGGACAAAGATCCGCACACGCTCGAACGCGAGGCACGCAACCGTGAGCGCCTGCTGAAAGAGGCCCAGCGTATCGCAGGTATGGCAGGCTGGAAGCGCGGCCGTGGTGACGACGGCGATGACGCGGGCTCACGTAAAGGCCGCCGGACCACTTCGTTAACGTCTGCTGCTGCGTCACGTCGGAGCGAGGCCGTCAGCGGCGGTGATGAGGAGGAGAGGATGCGAAGACTCGAAGCGGAAAGGGAGGGTGATCGCTGGGGTTAGTTGCCACAGCGGACGTTGGGGAAGCATATCGTCGCATCCAAGAGACAGTAAATGAACTCTTGACATCTCCCATATTGGTTCTCTCGTTTTGTTTTTCAGATTCTTCGGTTGGCTGGAAAGGGGGAACGGGGGAGGGGATCAAGGTTGCATGTAGGCATCCAATTCATGGCTTGCCCGGTGTTGGTGGTCAAGGGGAACAACAATCGCAAGCTTGGAGTCTTGCAGGAGCGGAAAACACAGAAAACATGGCGGAGACGACAAAAATCTCACCAAGTCTATAAGAGAAGCTGTCAGAAAAGGCCAAGCGAGAAATCATGGACACCAAAAATT
The DNA here is from genome assembly GCA_000966855.1 of Fusarium sp. JS1030. Taxonomy (NCBI): domain Eukaryota; kingdom Fungi; phylum Ascomycota; class Sordariomycetes; order Hypocreales; family Nectriaceae; genus Fusarium; species Fusarium sp. JS1030. The sequence goes on along the minus strand of JWIW01000010.1, from coordinate 562,758 downwards.
CGCATGTCTCCTTTTCCTTTCGGTGGCCGACATGTTGTATCATACTTTTTAATCGAGTCTTGCTTTTGAAGACTACTTGGAAGATGTTTTCCTCCACATGCAATCTCCTCGTGACGTTACTTGGGCCGTATTCTCAAGGGTAAAGCGAGGTCCAACTCGAACCCTCCTGCAAAGGAGTGATATGTAGCGGCCTTGGTTCTACCTGTAATGAATAGGCAGAGGTAGGACAGGGCAGGGCAGCCTACTAGACATCGTGAAACAGTATTTGGTCTCGAAGTCATCGTAGCCGAGCATTACCAACATGCTTTCCAACCAAACGTTTCTCATCACGTCCCCCATCTCCTCCTCAGCTTCCTTCCTCCTTATCATGGGACTTTCCTCCTCTTGGCACGTGTGAATCATCAAGTTCTTTCTCATACAAACACGCATCCAGCAATTGAGCCATGTTCTATCATCCGCAACGCCTTCTCGTATGCCCAAATGCAAACCAGATATCCCAAGTACCACCGCCACCTTTCTCTGTCTTGTGTATGTGTTGAAACCCATTAAACCCCGTCCGTCTCTGCTTGTTTTTCTTGGAGCATAGCATAGCCAACAGGCATGCCGATAGGAAGACAGCCTGTTTAGTATATACCCTGCGTGCGATATTGGAAAGTGTCATAGCTAGTTGCATAGTTAGAAAGCGCCATAAGACAGAGCTTAAGGGGTGTAGAAGGACTTACAGTCGAGTGTAGTAACTGCCAAACGACTTGGCAACGAGGTCAGTCTCAACAAATTGTTCCGCTTCGTCTGCGCTGAGATGGAGCTGAAATCTCTGTCGAAGAGTGCTCGTAACCTGAGTAACGCCAACTGCGAAGCAGGGCATAGTGGAGTCGTGGCCCATCATGGCAACTAAGTCGATGATATTATCCGCCGAACGACGCAGGGCTAGAGAACGTTAGAGGGGGGATCCGGGAATTGGAAAAGGCAGTCAACTGACCTTGGAAAGCTTGTTTGCAGAGCTTCTTGTAATCTTCGTAGTCGGGCGAGCCCAGTCCACCCAGGACATCGACGTACTCGTGCGTGAGCTTGAAGGGTGCCGCCTCAAAGCCGACTGAACCGGGCGAGTTGGATAGCATAAAGCCAAAGTCGATGTGGATGATATGGCCTTCGGAATCCACCAAGACGTTGCCGTTGTGTCGATCTTTTAGCTGCAGCACGTACGAGATGATGCTGTATGCAGCCAGGGACTTCTTGAACGCATCCACTCCGGCCTTGAACGGCTTGCTGTCAGGCTTGCCGAAAGCTTTGAGGAAATGGTCCCTCAGCGTGGCAATTCGATGCCGAGGATTCTGGCCAGACTCGATAGAAGCAAGCGTGAGACTTCGCTTCAGTGAGTGTAGCGACACGCCGCTCGTGATGGTTTCAATCAGAGCTGACGATTCTCCTGTCACCAGAATCCGCATGCGCTTGACCCAGACATCGATGCCTGCATCAACCCAGATCTTGTGGCAGACATCGATCAGTTGGCAAGCAAACGCCTCTTGTCGCAGATCGGCCCCCGTCTTTACAATTACGCTAACCAGATCCCAGTTCTTCATCCATCCATAAGGTGACGACTTGCGAATCCGCTCCTTCTTAGCCTCCCAAGCTTCGCCAAAGACAGCCGCACTAGGGTCATCACGGTCGCCCCGACGTTGGACACCTCCCGTCTTGATGTCATTCTCCATGCGTTCCCGGCCTGCGCTGGCGTTGAGATTCGAGTCGATTTGCGCGTCATCCTCCAGATCTGGGTTGCTAGGGGCAATAGGGGTCGTGTTGACCCTGGCGATGATCGTGTCAAATGTTGGTCCCTGATCATCCATGTCGAAACTCTGCTCCTCCAAGCTCTGCATACTGGCAATTATCTTGGCTCTGATAGCGGCCACTTCCTGCTTTGGGCGCTTTCCGCTGGTTGCTTCAAGCTGCGCAAGCATTTGGGAAGCAGTCCGCATATGAGTTGCCAGCGCCGAGAAATCAGGTTGGTCGACTAGCGCATTTCTCTGGGTAGGCAAAGTCATCCGCCGCGCACCCGGCCCAGGACTCGTGGACCTTGACGTCCCTGTGCCAGAAGTTCGAGGCGTCGTCACATCCAAGGTCGAAGTAGAGGTCGTGGCTCCACTGGGGAGCCGCTGGGCGCTGTATTGCTGTGCCGGTCTCGAAGGAAATCTAACAGGGGATTCATCTATGCCTCTCAGCAGTGGTGAGCTTCCAAGGTCACCCGAAGTAGGCTCAAAGACACTATCCAAAGCAGGTTCTGGGGCCTTCACCGTTGGCGACAAGCGAGGGGAGTCTGACAGGTCAAAAATACGCTTCGTCGTGGCGCTGCCGCCCAGCAGATTGTTGAGAAGACGCTGGTTGTCGGGCGCATCAGGGTCGAATGAAAAGTCGTCCCGTAATACTTCGACCATGATCAGGTACGGCACCTTTTCTGCACTATTGAGCACTGTCGCCTCCGCAGGGTTCACCCGCACAATTCGGTGATGGCGACTCTTGCCAGGAGACCCGTTAACGAGCGTCGGAGGACAAATGACTGGAATGTCAACCTCGGCGGGAAGATCCTGGGATATCAACGCCAGCTCCGCTCGAAGGGCACTCATGCGGGCGGGCTTAGGAACCAATACCAGCCGATTTGAGATGCCCTCGAGAGCCGTCAGGAACTGAGTTTGCGACCTAAAATAGTGCTGCCTAAGAAGCCTCGTTTTCTGCACTGGCGACAGCTCATTGGCGGCTAGGATAGCCTTGGAATGATGTGAATGCCTCCTGCTGATATCATTTGGCCTCTGCAGGTTCCCTGCCGAAACTGGTGTCGATGGTCTCGTCGCAGGACGAGGGGATGGCAAAGGAAGAGACGACGTGCTAAAATTAGCTTCCAGTGACTTCATCTCGAGAGCCGACGGTCGTGTCGTACCGACCGGTGTCTTGGACCTGGCAGGGGGGATTACTACCGTCGGCTGTGCAGGAACGTCGCGGGCAGGCTTTGGCGAGGAATCTCTAGATCCTTTAGGATCTGGCGCGCTGAAAGTACGCCCGCCATCCCGGGCGCGGCGCGATCGCGAGTTCGCGGATGTGACTGTGCGAGCCCTCGTGGGCTTGGGGTTTTCCTTGCTCTCGAGGGTAAGGTCAGTGATGGGTTGCGGCTTGCGCGCCTGCGCGACAGCGAGAGGGCCAGCCCATTGCGGTATCATGGGCAGCGCAACGCTGGCAAGTACAAAGCTGGAGAGAACAGTGACGGGCAAAACATTCTCCTTAATCTTCTCGTGGCGAGCGGTATCGGCGAGTCCAAAGACGATGTGCTGGACCTTGTTGTAGACTCGACGACACGTCTGGAACGAGTCGGACTGCGGATTCGACGAGAGATCGTGGAGATAAGTTTGAAAGAGCCAGAAGGTCTACACACATACGAGAGTCAGCATCCATTGCGAGCTTGGAGTCGAGGTAGTGCCCATGACGTGGCGCCCCATTCCGTCACCCCCAACATCACACGTACCAACAGCGCAGCTGTGACGGATTCCTCGCACAAGTCCAACAAAAACTCCTCCAGTGCCATTGACTCATTGTGGACGCTGATTATGAGATGGCATAGCTGCGGCAGGAAGAACTCGATATCCTCGTAGGGGAATTGGCGCAGCTTCTGGCAAAGGACATAGTGAATCCCCACGTGGTCGGCGTAGCGGCTGGCGCGACAGGTGGCATTAGCGATTGCAGCAGTGGAAGGGACCAAAGTCGGAGGCGGCGGAAGTGGAAAGGCGGTGGATCAAATTGGAGCAGACGCAGATGATGCGAGGAGCGGGCAGTGGTTGTGGACATTGGGGGGGCCTGCACGATGCTGCAGAGGACTCACGAGAGGTATGAAACGGAGAGAAAGGGGTTGGAGTTGAAGACGTCGGACTCGAGGAATCTCTGAAGCAAGTCCCACGACATTGGGGTTACGCAGGGGAGCGAGTGTTAATGAGGGACAGCTGGCGGTTCGTCATCTAGGTTCGGAAAAAAGGAAGGGGTATAGATGATCGATCGGGTCGGAGGAGGAGCCGAGGGCGAGCGAGGAATCCGAGGTTGAATCGAGAGGGCATTCGCATGGGTGACGACGATAAGTAGTTGATGGTCGATGTTCAATTACAGGAGGGTGTCCGCAGACAGAGGCAGGCTCCTTATTAGTGGACGGGAGGCTCCAGCGGGCAGCTCAGTTGGTTTATTTTAGCCTCCGCCAGTTCTTAGGTAAGGCGCAAGCCCCCTGGAGGAGCCACCAACAACTCCATCTCACAGGCCACATCAGGGACCCTTTTAGCTGCCAAGGAGGACACAAGGCCAAGCGGGAGCGGTTCGGACATAGGGCCGGCTCCATATTTCCCGCCGCTACAAGCCATGGCCAGGAGATTGACCCGTCCATCCTTTGCGCACATGTAGCCTGATGAGGATCTTTGCATTTTTCCTGGCACGAAGCTGATGATCAGTCCATGTCTCGAGCTATTCTTACCGGAAAGAAATCATGGCCTCGGGGGAGATAATGGCTATGTTTCTTCGAGTATTACGCCCTGACGTCAGTCACCAACTACGTCAGCACGCAACTGTTTACTCTACTCTAACATCCATAGGTAGGTCCATGCATGGATGGCATTCCAATCACCAATACATTGTTGCTAATGCACCGCTCTCAACTTTACTTCACATAAGCCATCGGCAGTATGGATAGATGATATGAATGACCCAGCAGCTAGCTGAGTTCCCTATACCACTCGCTTTCCAGGACTGGCTTCTCATCTGCGAAGCCAAGGTGCAGGGTAGCCTCACTGAGAGGGGGATAGAATTCCAGGGCTTAGACGACAACAAAATGGGGAGCATGGGTTACACATGTTCAAAGATTCCAACCCGATCGCGCATAGTCAGTTGTTACGTGCGAAATGTCACTTGCACGATTCACCATCATGATACCCAGACGCCGAAGCAACATGCACCCGCACGACAGAACGACATGCGGGAAGCTTCACTTATGCATGACCTTTTTCACCTGTAAAATGTCCAACGCCTGAGTGGAAAAATGCCCACCGGCGGAGCACCAGCATGTACAATAACACTCTCCGGCGCGCGACGCTTTACGCGGACGCCACATGAAGCCTCCTAAAATCCATCATACAGAGTTTCTTCCTGGCGCCAAACGCCTGCTTAATGCGAACTCGCCCCTGAACGCCGTTTCGTACTTGATCGTATCCTTCATGACGCATCCCAATATCCTCAACAGGCCATATGTTCAGACCAGATCACAGAAAAAAAAAAAACAGAAACAAATAAAAACATATCACGTCTTCTTCTTCCTGCCACCACGCGTCCGCTTTTTGGGTTCCTCCATCTCCTCGTCGCTTGAGCTGTCCTGTTTGGCCTTGGACTTGCTGCCCTCCTTCTCGTTCTCGACGCGGCTCACAATGTCGCGCAAAAAGTCCCACTGCTCGTCCGTCTCCACCACCTGCTTGAGCATCGGGGCTGTGACTCTCTTAGATCCTTTCTCTTTCGCTACATCGGCACTTTTTGATACCAACTGGATCATGAAGAGCTCGAGGGCCTTGCCAACAGCAATTGGCGTCTGCTGCGCAACCTTGCCAACCTCCTCATCTGCCTGCATGATGCGTTTGATTCTTGCGGTGGGAAACTTGGTTTTGACGGGGGATGGCTCGATCACAGGCGCCGGAGGCGCCGCAGCTCTGCGAGGAGGCATACTCGAACTAACGGGCGCGGCGACGGGAGCGGAATGGGGATCCAGAGCGCCAACTCCTGACGGCGGCGCGTAAGCTTGGTTGTACGTGGCCACACCGGGGCGCGGAGCTTCTTCTGTGTATTCAAGACCGTACGACACTGGTCGCGGTGGTTGATGTAGAGACAAGGCGGCTAAATTGCCGTCGTAGCTGCTCAGGGAGGGTGCTCGCTGCGGTGGTGCAGAGTAAATATATTGGTTCTGGGCAGAGTGCTGCGACGTCGAGTAGGGTTGATATTCAGACCTAACGGATCTTGGCTGCGTCGGGTGTTGCTGTGGGATCGGTTGCTGGCTGTGGTCGGTGTCGTTGGTGTTGTCGTTGTTGTTGAAGGGAAGAGAAGGTGGAACGTAGGAAGAAAAAGAAGCAGACCTGCCGTAGGTTGGAGACTCTGCTTTATATTCGTATCCGGGGCTAAAGTGGCTGCCAGCTTGTGGATGTTGCAACTGTTGCGGCGCGGGTTGAGTGGGGCCACTTGAATAAAAAGAAGAGAGGTCCGGAGACTTGGGAGCGTAGCTGTCGTCGGCCGACATAATAAATAATTTTTTTTGTCGGGGCCTTGTCAGTCGCGGTGATTAAAAAGATTATGGTGGGGCTTTGGCGCCGAAGCGGCCGGAGGGGACTTTATTAAAGCCCAGCAGCGAATGAGACTCTGCCTGAAAGGAACCCCCCTGATGATTCCTTGCCGATGAGGCTTGGTTCGTCTTTGACGGTGCTCGATAGATGGGTGATGATTTGGGGTCTAGGCAGCTCGGCGGGGCCCGATCGAAGCAACCAACGCGGTGCGGCGGTGGATGATGGGAAAACAGCCTATGCACAAGACACAATGTGGCTGCGTGGATATGTACTAGCTGAAAGGGCGTGTATGTGCCTCGATACGTTTGTGCCCTGGAGGGGCTGTTTGTCGCGAGTACTGAGGGCCTAGACACACAGTCCTGTCTGTGCTGGCCAGTAGCTTGAAAGGAATGGGGGTTGACAAGAGCATAAAATCAAGTCTTGTTAACTTGTCAACCTTCCTCGAGTTACGCCGAGACTGTCGCTCTGGTAATATGTGTGAAGGTTTTGGTGGATTGGGTTTGTAGCCAAGGTCATGCGATCGTCCAATATGATGGCCGGAGGGGTCTGAGCTGACCGATAACCAACACGACGTAGGGAGACAGTTGCTGGGCTATGTCCTATGGAAGTTGTTCAGTCCCAAGATCGATTGGATCCAACTCAGCCGCAGCGGGAGCTGAACTGCTGCTAATAAGCTCACAGCAGCGGTGCGCGAAGGACAGGGGGATCAGGGGGCCCAGCTGAGAGCTCACGAATCAACGAGCTCCTGCCCCGTGGCTGGGGATGACGACGTGGTTTGATTGACGTGACGTCGAGTGGGGCGTAATGCAAGATGGCCGGCCCGGGGCCATGCACAGGAGAAGCTGTGAGGAGGTGGGCTCGTCGATGAAAGTGGTTCTCGTGTGACAGCCGGGACAAACAAGAGCACAATCGCCCTTGAAACAACCAGCAGCCGGTTGGCCACAGGAGAGGGGGAGGGTTGCCGGGTGGCTGTGCGCAAGGCAAGTGACCGAGAAAGAGGCGATTCGAGTTTGTCCAAGTCTCAAGTGGCGGTTGGACACGGATGAAGCTCCCAAGGCAAACAAGATGACTGTAAGACGGTGGACAACAAGGTATCCTGGTAGGCAGACAGCACCTAATACGAAAATGCAGGACCACGTTTGTACGTGTCCAGCCTGGTTGTGATCAAGACAAGACCTACTGGGTGAGTCCTGGATGGTGGTCGAGGGGGTGACAAGTGGAGTTGCAGAGTATTGAAAGTTAAACGTTCAAGGTGATGGAGAAGGGTTGATAAAAATGCAATGATGGCACTTGTGAGCTATGTGGAAGCGACAAATGGTACACCAAGGCTTAAAGAGAAATGCGATGAGATGCGTGTAAGTGGGAGGCAGCTTTTGTGTGGGTACGGTAGCTTTCGGTGAGGCTCCAGGCGATGAACGGCCTCGTTTTGCGGTCAGGCCAAGGCCAGGGGCGTTGTTGGATCGTTCTTTCCTCGAAGCGAAGAGGGGCGGACCAGTCGGCATTGGACGAAGCGGCGGCAAGTGGCGGGGGAAGCGACGGGAGGGAATGCCGGCCGTTTATATGCACGACGCGGGGCTCTTACTCCGCGACACAGGACACAGGCACACACGCGCCTGCACTGGCTTGACGCCCAAACAACAGACGGCCTGTCTCGAGCTGATCCCCCTCCCCTCCTTCTCTATGCGCCGGGACCAGGAACCGCAAAGGAAGGAACTCTGGCTGGGGCGTGCTCACCTTGCGCGCCCCATAAATTGGGGATTACACTTTGCGGGCATTTGAAGTGGACACTATCCCTTTTGGGAAAGCGTGCTGTGCATCTCATTTTCTCGCCTCGCTTGCCTTACTCACTGGACCTTCTTCTTTCATACGCACTTGAAGATCGCGTCCTGATACTGACTATCTAGTACCTGCACACTGGGTTGTTGACTGGGCTACGGATGTTACGGCTTCATGGCAAGGCCTCTCTGAAGCTCGACTAGAGGCCAGCATGCGCCACTTCTTTCCTCACTCTCAACCGCAGCCTTTTCGAGCCATGCTTGGGTGTCAGCCGCACAAGCTCCATGGAGCCTTCGGTGGAGCGGGTCGCATCTCCCATTCCTTGTTCGCCAACGAATAAGTGGCAAGCATGCAGTGCTGAATCAGATATCAAAGGGCGTAATGGGTCATTAACTGGCATGGCTTGGATGCCTCAGTGCAGCCCCAGGCTCCCGTCTCAGGCTCCCGCCGTCCAGCCTGATTGAGGTTACATGTGGCCTCTGTTTGGTAACATTGTCTCAACCTATTCCGTTCCTCGTTGGAGTCCGTGATTCAAGCAGTGGCATTCGAAAGGCCGAGAAGGCAGTAGACTAGGGCGTGGGGTTCGTAGCTGTCTCTGCCTCGAGGCTGAAACCCCTCAAGTCACTGAGCAACGCGTTTACAACTTCTCGGAACCCATTCACAGCCTGTCTATGAATCCCACGTGGATGATCGCTCTCAGGTATGATTCACAGTTTCCTTATCTCTTCACCTGATCTTCAACTGTGGTGATGATACAAGTTGAGCTTTCATCTCGGAGCAGGCCTGGTGGAAGACGAAGCCGAGCCCTGTCCTCTGGTTCCTGATCCACCACCGTCTGAAGGACCTGTCTATGACCGTTTACTTGATCTAATCTGATATTTACACTTTGTCCCCGTTAAGCGTACCCCATTCGAGCATTCGTCTTCTAATCTCTTTGACGGCAGTTCGAAGCCCCTGCAGCCTCTTCTCTTCTGTGCTGGACAGGAATATTGATGCCACTGGCCATGCATGGATGCCTCCGTCAAACTTCTGCCCTTCGACCTCGATGCCGATCTTGGCTTGCCGCTTGAGGAAATCTTCAATATCAGGCGCAAAGACCTCTTCTTCCCCGAAAATGACAAAGTAACCTCGCTCTGGGCTGGCAGCCTTCCAGAGCCTGTCATCGATGCAATTGCCCGGTGATGCCGGCTGTTGCTGGATCATGTTATCGCCTGCATACTCATGGGCGTACTTCCACAAGGTGCGTTTGTCTAAAAAGTCACTCTTGGAGCTATAATGCAAATTCGACATGAGCGTTACCCAAGGCGAGATAAGAGTGGCCATTCGTGGCAGAGCGAGGTGCGTCGGCTCAGGATCAGCCAGCCCACCGCGCACGTCGACTTTGATACCCTTGCTGTCCTGATTTCCAGCCTGTGCGCCAAGCTCGAGGAGCAAGCTAAGGACCAAGGCGCCGCCAGCAGAATCCCCAGACACGCAGACTTTGGAGGGATTCTTGACAACCTCGAGAACATGCTTGTAACCTTCCAGAGCTTCAAGAACCTGCCTGGGGTACACTTCATCAGGCACTAGAGTGTACTCGAGTGCAAGGATGGCCGGGTTCGTAAACCCAGCTTCGACGAGCAGGTGATGCCATACCATGAGAAACTCGAGGTAAAAATAACTTGAGCCCATGACGAATCCGCCGCCTTGAGCACATTAGCGATGAGGATGAAATATCTTGAGGTAGATTGGGCTGTCGCACCGTGAATGTAATATAAGACAAAGTCCGGAGGGTGTTCTGGTCGATGCATAATCCAGGTACCTCGTGTCTGAACGGCCCCCTGCATGTTGTCAACGACGTGGTTCCGAACAAGCTCTTAGGGGGAACCCTACCCGTCCAATGGAGTATTCGCGATAGTAGACTGGCGATCTCACATAGCCATGCCGAATCATGCGCCATCGGAGAAAGGGGAGGGCAACATATTTGGAAAAGAAGACTCTTCCAACCTTGGCGGGAATGTTGGCAAAGGCATATCTCACACAGCGTATTACTAGGTCCTCGAAAACTGTGGCGCTCTGCGTGAATGGAAGCTGTCGGTTGGGATGAGTGAAGTAGCGGTCTTGGATAAATTCGAAGGGAAGTTCGAGGACTGGACATGCCATGTGAGTTCACGTGAAGTCCGAAATTGGCACTGATGAGGGATAACTAACGGAGAAAGGGCAGAGCCCTGAGGCCAGTGAAGAGAGTTGTGAAGAAGCCAGCGCGCAAGATCAGCTGCGGTGCAAGGAAGGCGAGAAAGACTAGACAGTCGACGAGGGTTATAGGGCCGAGGATCATGATGTGTGAGCGTTTGTCTGGTGAAGTGAGATGAGATTCATGTGCGCTGAGCCCTGCCGAGGGCCAGAGTCGGCTGAGTAGATAACGCTATGTCTCGTCGAAGGATTGTGTTTTGGAGAGAATTATATAGGCTGAGCCGTAGTGACCGAGTACAAAAGACGCTGAACGAAAGTGGTGAGCGTGCTAATTGAGTAATTGAAAAAAGGAAGGAATCCTTGACGCGTTGAAGATGTTGGGTCGATGATGGAGGGGCTGTAGTTGGCGCAGCAGCTCAACGGCCGCGAAAAACCTTGGCCACCACCCACGGCTGTCAAGGCTACAGTATGCTCTTTCACATGTGGCGCCCCTAGGCGGAGGACTTTTCCAAAGCTGCCCTATCTATTCTTCAGATAGTTATGGGACAAACAAATAGATGGAAATAGCACAGTTGCTCAATGCTGAGCCATCAGCTAGCTAGCTGACATAAGCGAGTTGGGAGTCGCTCACCGCATGAGTAACGTTGGACCGTTCCAGATGCCCTCTGTTCAGGAAGCACGTATGTCTGTCTCCTTTTCTCGGAACCATCCAACGTTATCGTCTTACTGACTGGTAATCTGCTTGCATAGCTGAGCCAAGGAACCCGAAAGCTTTAGTTCCTTCAAGAACTTCCGCGGCAAAATCTCTCATACTAACTGCTCACACTGTTCGTGTTCGCTTCGGCACAATGGGTGAAAATCCTCCAGAGGAGTCGCCTTTTCCACTCACCGAAGTTGATAAGTGGGTTCTGTCACAGACAGACGAAGAGTTTCACAAGCATGATTGGGAAGATCTGAAGAGTATTATCGGTGAGTAATTGAATGAGCGACTACCTGCTTATGTACGCCGTGCTGTCGTCACTGTTGGCTAACAGCCCAGGTAGAGACAAACAACCTCTCTGTTCTGAAGCGCAAGCCATCTGATCTTCGCCGATATATGAAATGGACAGCGGAAACAAAAGCCGAGTACGGTTCCATGACAAACTACCTTCTCGTCAACCGGCTGCCCAAGTCCTGGGGTAAACCACCGTTCAACCCCGCTTCCACTGTTCCATTCGAGGATCCTTCGGATTACCGCGTTCTGATCAACGACTGGCCATACGGTCTGGATCCAGAGATTCGGCACATCGTCGTGTGGTTGCGCACAACAATACCCACGGACCCGGATACAGGGGACATGACGTCGGAAAGTAGAGCGTTGGTCGAATCGTTTGTCAAGAACTATTTCGTCGATACCCTGGGGCGGGACGGTGAGAGCCGAGTGTTGTGGTTCAAAAATTGGGTGGCCCTTCAAAGTGTGCGCGCTCTGGAGCATATCCATGTCCTAGTGCGGAATGTTGATGATGACACCCTTGAGCGATGGACTGGGGAGCGACCACAGTAGAGCACTTAGGCAACGGGCTAGCCCCCATAATCACGACGGATAGAGCTCTCCATAGAATAATTGTAGCCGTTTACGCCGCGCGGCGCGCTCGACGATTACCCTGAGGTGCCGCATCACCACCACCAACGCCGCCACCCTGCAGCTCAGCCATCTTTTGCCTTCCCATGCCGAGCAGTCCACTTCCCAGATACACGCCATAGGCCGGGACCACCGCCCACAGAAACCATGCCTTGTTACCGAAAAGGATGACAAGAATTGTCGATGCCCAAGTAACCCAGATGACATCGAACATGTACTCGGTCAGGCCAGGAGAAGAGAGGTCCTCGCCAGCGGTGCGCAGCGCACGAGTGGACGGGTCGTACTTGGGACGGCCGGAGATCTCAAGAACATATTCGCAGATAAGGGCCGGGGCGGAGAGGAGGCCATAGAGCCAGAGGGACCGAGAGCGAAAGAGGAAGTGTGCGAGGAGGAAGAGGGCGTTGACGATGAGGGAGCCGATGTGGAGGTTGTTGAGAGCGGCGGCATTGGACTTGGCGCGGTCCTTCTTCGCTTTCTGAGCCATGACGACTGTAGTGGGCTATGAGCCTGCTGATACCTCCCGAGTATCTAAGAAGTGTTTGGCCGAAAGTGGTCAATTGTCGACAAAGAAGTGGAATGACGATGGAGGTGAAGTCGCAAGCTTGGCGCTAATGGTGGGACAGGGGTCGTATGAACAGCGTGTTAGACGGAGGTACCATCCACCTTCTGCTTACTACTCGGTGGCTTTAGAATTAGGAGACGTAGCATGAGAGATGTAGACTTTAAAAATGAGACCTTGTAGCCGAATTTTTAAACATGAGAGAAGAATTGATTTTATATCTATCGTACGTTTCATTGCGAAGAAACTCGGTTTCTAAGACTGTACATCATTCTTGTTGTTTCCATTCCATGACTTCCATGAAGGTGCTGCGGATCACGTGATGATCATGGTGGAGGATAAGCGATAAGCGATAAGCACACAATTTTCTGGATATCTCAACTTTTGGAGCGAAATTCACATCAAACTCTCCACAACACCAAAAGGAATCAGTCCCTCAACCCGACCAGGCCGTCATCACGTTACCGTTGCATTCACATTTGCCGAGTCTTGACAGCCATTCACAATGTCCCACCAGAAGATTGAGAAGGATCTTGGCGAGCAGCCCGTACGTTGATACGAAGAACATCGACTGCGACCAGGCGACCATGGCTAACCCCTCCAAATAGAAGAGCCACCGCATCCGAATCACCCTGACTAGCCGAAAGGTTCAGTCTCTGGAGAAGGTCAGCGCTGAGCTCATTGAGCGTGCCCGCAGCAAGGGCCTCACCGTCAAGGGCCCCGTCCGCCTGCCCACCAAGAACCTCAAGATCACCACCCGCAAGACCCCTTGCGGTGAGGGTTCCAAGACCTGGGATCTCTACGAGCTCCGCGTCCACAAGCGCCTCATCGACCTCCACGCCCCCACCGAGGTTGTCAAGTCCGTCATCGTCAACAGTAAGGGATCCCATTGCTTCAGGAAAGTTGCGCAGCGTCTAATCGTTTTACAGTCGAGGCCGGTGTTGAGGTTGAGGTTACCATTGCTGCTTAAGTGTTGATGCAGTGCTTGCTAGTGGCCCAGATGCCGAGCTCCGTGCTGGCATTGTGAAGGAAGGGAATGATGGCGACGTCATTGTCTTGCTCACGGCAAGAAGGGCAGATCTCGGATACCTAGTTACGATTAATGAATCACTGGGAACCTTGCGTTCTGCCATTCCAATCTATGGCCGTTTGACTGCTTGACTTGTACAACTTTGTAGGCTGACATCAACCCATTCGTGCTGAACAACGGCAACTCGACATAGCGTTGCTCCAAATGGTACCTATTTTTAACATTGCTTTATTCTGTGGAGTCGGTCCTACATATTAATTCGCCGCCAACTCCTATAATTTCTTGTTGAATGTTTCACAATCTGGTCATTACCTGCTGCATCCTTTTTTGGTCGACAATTGGTTCCAAGCTTTCAGGTCGAGCTGCAAGGAACAGGGCGAGCGCTTAGTGGCTGGAGTCGCTGGTAGGAGATACATAGTCTCGGATACTTTGGGCTGGGCCAATGCTGGGGTGGCGCAAATGTAGCAGTACATGTGCCCAGGTGGCTGGCGCAAGCTGAGTGGACAATAACGCGCGCTTGGCCGTCACCACCACGGCGACGGGCCCATCCACTTCAAACAAACATTCAACCCGCAGATTCACATTCACGTTCGCAAACTAACGTTCAGAGTCTTACCGTATTTTTCAACTCTCGGCCGAGTCTGCGCATACCATGTGCCACTCTTATCGAAGCCGGATCAGTTGGTAGCAGGGAAATCCCCTTTTTGTTCTTCTTTTATCCCGTCTGCCTGCCCTTCCCCTTTCAGTCCCGTTGTCGCCGCTGTCGTCGCTCGCTGGCTCTTGTCGGGACCCACCGTTGAGTTCACGAAACGTTGCGAGCCGCCGACGACTTCACGGCTTCATTTACACGCTGTCAACGCCTCTGGACCCTTCCCGGGCTGAAACACCTGGGCGCTACTGCTGTCTGGAAGACGTCTTCTGGCCATCGATATTTTCCTGTTCTTTTTAATTAATTTATAATCTTGACGTCGACTGCGACCGGCCAGCGACCCAGACCCAGACCTCAGACCCACGGCACGGCACGGAGGCTTTGTTTTCTTTCGACCTGCCTGGCCGTCCCCGCCACCCACGCGAACGGCGGCCGACGACAACAAACACTCGAGCCTGTTTGGCGGCGCCGAACCACCTTGCCAGTCGCTTCGACTGCCATTGAGTCGTTTGTCTCGCCATATCCTTCCGACTGTCCCATGGCCTGGACACGTCGCTGGGCAACTCCGTCAGCGCCATCAACCCCGAACCTCCCCAACCTCCTCCTCAGTCTGTGACGCTGGACAGCAACATCCAGCATGGCGCCAACCCCGACGGCCATCAGCGGCCTGCTACGGCAGGTGATACACTATCACCTCGATAACGCCTCATACGAGAATGCCCTCTTCTTCGCCGAACGGTTGACTGCCCAGGACCCTAGATCGAGCGAACCCACCTATCTCTATGCGCTGTGCCATCTGCGCCTCGGTGATTATCGGTCCGCATACGACGTCAGCAAGCCCATGGGCTACCGCGGCGTTCATCTAGGCTGCGCGTGGGTATTTGCCCAAGCTTGTTTGGCTCTTGAGCGCTACAAGGACGGCATCTCGGCGCTAGAGAAATCGCGGAGCCTCTGGACATCAAAAAGCAGCCTGGGAAAGCATAGCGCGACGACCCGAACAGCCCTTCCCGATGCGTCCGCCGTATTGTGTCTGCTAGGGAGGCTGAACCGTGGCTACGACGACAAGAAGAAGGCCATTGGCTGTTTCGAGGAAGCCCTCAAGCTCAACCCCTTCATGTGGGATGCTTTCACCGCGCTCTGCGATATGGGCGTGACAGTTCGCGTGCCAAACATCTTCAGGATCAGCGATGCGCTCGTTCAGAGCTTCGACGTGGAGCCGAGTCCCTCAGCAGACTCAAGAGAAGCGTCAATATCCAATGTCCCGGATGTGCCCACCAAGAAATCGCAACGAAATGTCGCAAACGATATTGGAAGCGACCCTTTTAACCCAAGCCATTCTCCCACCATTCACGAGACGACTAACGGTGACTCTGGGGTGGAGGGCGAAAGGAGCGACTTCATGTTGAAGATTCACGAAGGTCGGTTACGGTATGCCACAACAACAAACAGCACCTCTGGTTTCGACGGGATGGAAACTCCCCTTGGGCCGGGACCGACAGATGCGATATCATCCCGCGTTGCTCATCCGCATGATCCTCTTCAAGCGCCCCCTCGAAGGACACGGAACGGGCATGTAGTAGACCAAGGCCACGAAGCACCGCCAAGGATGAACTATCGAATAGGTTCTAGGCGAACGAGGGCACAAGACAAGGGGCAGCAGGAACAGGCAGCCGAAGTCGTCATGGCGGATGCCTCCAACGCTGCCCCCTCAGGATCTCTGCGGTCTTCCATACCAGCTGCGGAGAGGAAGCGAACTGTATCTGGACATCCAGCACAGCGGTCCAACTCAGATGAGCCGGCAACAACTCGACGCAGTGCTAGACTGAACATGTTCCGACCGTCTTCTAAAGCCAATTCTGGCGCGGCCACGATAGGAGCATCCGCCGGGCGAGAATTAAAGAAGGCTAGGCCCCCGATTTCTCGAATTGTTCGGCCTGGATCTAGTGGCTCTAGTGTTGGGCGAGTGGTTAGTGGAAACCGCAAACCTCTAGAAGACGCGCACGCCGACGTGGACAATGGAGAGCTGTCAAGGATCAAGGAGGTTCCTCCCCAACCTCCTGCGCCCAAGACAACAGAACTGGATACTCAACGGCTCGAGGAAGCGCTTAAGTGGATTCTCGACCTCACAAAGAAGCTCGCCAATGGATACTACTCATTGTCACAGTTCCAGTGCTCCGAGAGTTTGCAAGCCCTCATGTCGCTCCCCCTCTCACATCAAAATACACCATGGGTGCTCGCACAGATGGGCCGGGCACACTACGAACAGGCTTCATACGCCGAAGCGGAGAAATTCTTTCGGAAGATGCGAGTCCAGGCGCCATCGCGCTTGGAGGACATGGAGGTATATTCCACGATTCTTTGGCACCTGAAGCGGGAGACAGATCTTTCGTTCCTTGCACACGAGCTCGTAGACTCAGCCTGGCTTTCTCCACAAGCTTGGTGCGCTCTGGGCAATGCCTGGTCGCTCGCTCACGACCCCGAACAGGCCCTCAAATGCTTCAAGCGAGCAACTCAACTGGATCCAAAGTTCGCCTATGCATTCACCTTGCAAGGGCACGAACATGCTGCGAATGAAGAGTACGACAAGGCTCTGACAGCGTATCGACAGGCGATATCGGCAGATCGTCGTCACTATAATGCTTACTATGGCATTGGAAGGGTTCAAGAGCGCTTGGGCACGTACGATAAGGCGTATACGCACTTTCACGCAGCTCAGAGTATAAACCCTAACAACGCAGTTCTGATCTGCTGTATCGGAACAATACTGGAAAAGCAGAAGCAGATAATGCCAGCGCTGCAGGCATATAGCAAAGCAGTGGAGCTCGCACCGCGAGCAGCCCAGACTCGGTACAAAAAGGCCAGGGCACTGCTCGCTGTGGGACAGCTGGAAGCAGCGCAGAAGGAGTTGATGATACTCAAAGACTTGGCCCCAGACGAGGCGACAGTACACTTCCTTCTCGGCAAACTGTATAGGAGCATGGGCGAAAAGCAGCTCTCAGTGCGGCACTTTACTATTGCTCTTGCTTTGGACCCCAAGGTAAGCAATCCAATAGATGTCTGAGTGCTCGGTGACAGTGAGGCTGACTACCTACTTGATTCAGGCAAGTCAACAGATCAAAGAAGCGATTGAGAGTTTCGAGGATGATGTGGAGATGGACGACTCCATGATGGCATGATGTCATGAGCATTGCGATTTGGTAGCCTTGGTTTGGTATTGAAACAGCAAGATAATGAGGTACTTGAAATGCGTCGGAAGACGGATGATGAAGACGACGACAGTTGGGGCATGAGGCCACTCGTGCGCCGTCACTGGATGAATGCTGGTTCAAGGGCGGTTCAAGGGTCGAATATAGGAAGAGCCGGGTCGGCGCAAGGCTTGACTGTTGGTATGGAAAGCACGGGCATGGCATTGGCGTTACTTGGTATGGCCAGGCTGCTTCAACAGCCAGGGCTTTCGGAATCAAATGGAAGAGCGGCTTCGCTTGTTGTGTATAAGTAGCCGGAGCATGCGTTCTAGTACCTGTATATTAAGGGGACTCGAGGACAGGTTTCTCCGGAGCGATGAGCTTGCAGAGTGATACCCTCGTAGATAGGTGAAGAGCTCGAGGCCATGGCGCTCTTTGACTCGGCGAGGACCTCACCCTGCTCTTGTATGGGCGTCTGCATGCCAAGGAGGAGGATATTTTACAGGTGGCGACGCGTTCTCTGAGTTGTTCAAGTCAGGAATGGGTTGGTGATATGTGACCAGGCGGTTCTATTTAAACTGCCAAGTATCAGGCATATAATGAAATCCAGCACATGAATTATTGAAATTAGTTTGACTTGATATTGCGATGTAATTAAGTGATTAATGCAGCGGCCCAGGATGCTCACGACAGAGACGCGGGGGAACTGATGTGAATGAATCATGTTATTCTGTTTGTAGACTGGAAGTTAATGCAGCTGCGTGCACTAGCAAGTTCTGCACAAGCTAAATGATATAACAGTTGACGAGATCAGAGAGGACTCTCTAAAGTAGGTGCATATTTGTTTTGAACGTCCATGACATGAGAGTGAACAGAAGGCTGGGCCGCGGGTGTTCCTGGCATGCGTCTCGAGTACGGAGTAGGTAGGTAGTCTACCACGAAACCTAGGACGCCCGCGCCCCGGCCGGTTAGTTAGCACCGCCGCTCTTGCTCAGGTTTTAATCACCCTTGCTCAGCGAGCATCGCCTTTCATCACCTCAACACCCGCTCCTCTGACAAGCTATTTATCTCGTCCAACTTCGTACCTGATCACACCCAACTTCTTCACGTACTCTTAGCGACTCTTGGGGATCAGGTAGCTTGCCACTACTTAATTACCAGCTCTACAAGACTCATAGATGGCTTAGCAATAATGCTAAAGAAGAAGAGCGCCTGAGACTTCTTTTGCTAGGGATGAGAGAAAGGCTCTAGCTATTGCACTGAATGCACCAAGAACTCTGTCATCTACAAGCAGGTCGATAACAAAATGTTACGGCAATATGACTGTAAAATCCGTTGTCCACCTTGTGGCCAAAGAAGCAAGCGACGCCTTACCTATGACAATGCCTGCGGGCGGCCTGTTCCGCCTCCAGCGGTAGTTGTTCTTGACGCGGCCGCTGCCGATTATAGCTAATGTTGTTGATCCAGCCTTCTTCCTGCACAGCGTCGCTTGATAATTGGCCTCTAGAATCAGTCTTCTAACCGTTATGGCGACACGCTCACAGGACCAGCAGCTCGTTGCCGATATAGCGTCCACCACCGGACTTATTTCTGTATCATGCTCTCCCGGTCAGGGCCAGTGCCAATCCATTTTACCTATTTAATGTTAGTATATTAAAATGTTTAAAACAACCCTTTAAATTATAATCTCACCTTGACTCCAATAAAGCTTTCAATGAACTAGCGATAACACTTATTAATACAGCCCCTTAATAACAATACGATTCTTACCTCGACATAGTCTTGCGCCTGCTTGGGAAGATCATCGAACCTCTTCACGTTCGTGGTCGGTCTCTTCCACCCCGGCATCTCGTGATAAACAACATGAGCTCGATCGAGAGTATCGGGATCCGAAGGGTACGAAACCAACTCCTACAAAATTAGTAAGTATCTGCTGGCAACTCTATAGGAGACATCTATTAACTCACCTCACCGGACTCTGGATCCTTGTACGCCACAGCGATCTTAATCGTCTCGAATGTATCCAGCACGTCCAGCTTTAGAGGTGAAGGGAGTCAGCCACTGTCCGATTGAAAGGGCGAATAAAATTAGAGATTTTTAGTTACCTTAGTTAAGTTAAGTGCCGTATAATAATTGATAGCCATGCTATATCGAAGGACCACGAGATCTGTAAGGTATATATTAGCAATACTGGAAGAATATATAAGACTGCAACAAGCGATTTCAAGTACCGAGCCTATGTGAATTAGCTGAGACTTCTTGTTACAAGACTTAAATATCTGAGCAACGTACCAACCACAACGACGCCGTCGACCAGTGGACGTTCCCTTGACATAATTAGCAATGTTATGATAAGTTTACAAGAGAGAAAAAAAAGTACCCATTCTTTGCCTATTTCCTGGAGTTTCGTGCCAACTCTGTTATATGTAATTAGCAAATAAACATACTTTGTAAGCTGAATGACTAACTCTCCAAGATCTTCAGTTTTGAAACTGCCCATCCCAACTCGGGTTGTATCTGTTTCTTATTAGTATATATAAGTAAACAAATAGGTGGAAAAAGCCACCAGCGGCCGAAACTGGTTGGAATGATGTTGCTTTCGGCCAGCTGAATGTGTATCGAGCGTACAGGATTTGATCACCCCGATCACTTCAGTGAGGCCGCGGGGATTAAGGTGCAACCCGCCAATAATGCCTGCCACGGTTGTGGTAGAACTTGTCACATATCTTGTTCACTGTTAATGGCTGACATCTGGTTGATATAGGTTTAGTACATACGGATATGACCCAACGTCGAGATCTAGCATCAAGGCCTTTTGCTAAGGCGGACTGAGCAATGGCCCTGCGCAGGCACATTTGCTCAGGCCACCGAATAGATCAGCGCGGTACTTCGATAAAGAAGAGAGCTCTTACGTTGGCACCCTCCACAAGAATGTTCATGTTGTTCTCTTGGGCAGACTGCATGAAGGGAACGGCATCGATCGCGAATTTAGCAAGCTTCGGACGATATTCCCTGAAACGGGCGATTTCGTCCTCAACGTCATATCTGGTTTGGCAATAGCGTCAGAATGGGCGGCATAATCTGCAATGAGCTGACTCTTACCTTAGCAAGTCCCCATATCTCTTGGCGAAGCCTGATGCAAGTCGCCGAAGTTTTGACTCAAACAGCTCAGTGTTGAAGACCTCTGCTAATCGAATACCACTTCGCTGTTGAGCACATTTTAGCATTGTTTTATCGTCGCTTTGGTGTCGTCCTTACTGCAGCCTTTGTACTGTAACATGGGCCAATTCCACGACCTGTAGTTCCAATTTTATGCTCTAGAATGCGATATTAAAAGCTGTAAGAGAGTGTTTTGCGTACTTAGAGGACTGACTACTTACCTCCAAGCTCAACCTCTTCAAGGCCATCGACAGCAAGGTGAAGGTCCAAGTTGATATGAACTCGGTCCGAGACGAGAATGCGATCGTAAACTTGGGGGAGGCCTTTCTCATCAAGTTCCTTGAGCTCGCGGAAGAATGATGGGCTAAAGGAAGTCAACTTGCCAATCGATAGAATTGGAACCGGGGGGTCGCAGTTACTTACACATGGAAAACAACACCTGAACCAATCAAGTTCGTGCTAAAATGAGGAATCAGTCCTGCAAAGCTAAAGCAATGGATCGGATGAATTACCAATTCGGGTTGATGAGACCAGAAGGAAGAAGGTGGAAACTAGGCGAGTAAGTACTCTCTCCTAATTCTGACGGTGCGATGTAACTGCATACCTGTATGACACACCCTGGGTACTGTTCTAGAATTAGCAAGACCACTCTAATAATACGCCTACACAGATCCGTCTCGACTTACACGATGGTATGACCGGCGTTGTGACCTCCGGCGGCTCGCGCACAGAGTTGCGTGTTAGTAGCAAGAATGTCGGTCAGCTTTCCTTTCTGTTGGTCACGCTCGTCAGAAGAAGTTCAATATTGTATTGCGTGTGGAGGCAGACAAACCCCTTCATCTCCTAGAAAAGAAGGTTCACGTTAGTACATATCCATGCCCCGGTGCTTAGCGATGACAGGGCTGTAAGTACCCCATTGAGAGCCGAGAATCACAGTGATCGGCATGTTTCGAGATTCGAGAAGGTGTCGAAGCAGAGAACAGCACAGTTAGAAAGTTGCGATGAGAGAAGATGGAGCTCTTGGTAAAGAATAGAACTTTGTGCGCGGGGCTACCACCTGTGGCGGGGTTACCTCACATTAGGTACAAGCCACACCTTGTTGGGTAATAAAGTGGGGCGTGCTTCGATCAAGCTTATCATAGAGGTATCAACTGTAAGCTTTATTCTCTTGCAATTAACTATAGAGATCTAACCGAATTTACGGATGCGAGAGATGAAGAATTTCTGCTTGCGTTGAGTCGCTAGAAGTTGGCTCACGGCAGTAGGTCGAGCATAGGCCCTGATTAGTTGTCTGAGGAGCTCGCGCCGTTCGCCGATGTATATCACAGTAGATCGAAGAATGATGGCATGCGGACACATCATGTACTTGTGCGGAAGTACTTCAAGGGACCGCAGCTTGACGATTACGGAAATGCTGAGGTCATTGAGATTCAGCTCAATGTCGCCGGTTTGTCGCCGACGTTGTTCGCAACAGGCTCCGGATTGAGGTTTGAGCTTTTTCGGACCTCCTTCGCTGCGTGTACCGGCCAGGATAGACACAACAGGATCTCACTTGTTCCGTACACGCCTGGGGACCGAAAAGATCTCGCTCAGAAGATTGCAGCAGATCTGACCCATCGCTTTATTGTGACGAGCGGATTGAGCGACAGCATGTGGGCACTAGAAAGTCGATTCATGCAAAGTCTTCTTCAACGGTGGTCATTCGCAACCGAGTCTCGCCGATTCAGAGTGCAGTACAGTGTGTTTGAGGATCAGTTCTGGGCATCCAAATCACAGAACCCTGGCGCGCTGCCTTTAGCCTACGTGACATGTTCACGTTGCGGCGAAAGGTTTTCTGACGATGATGGTCTTCTTCTCCATTCACACAGGGGATTCTTGTTCTGCCAAGGCAGATGCGACGAATGTGAGAAATCCGGTATTGCCTGCAATCTCTCTCGGTCAACAGGGAAATGTAGCCCGTGTGAGCAATCAAGTAAGGTCTGCACTGGGGGCAGTCGAAGGCAAGCCCGCCACTGTGGACGTTGCTTTTGGCGATATGGTTACAGCGATTCACATGCTGAAGAAGATTGCGTTGGACAGTGCCAGCGGTGCCGGGATACCAATCTTCCTTGCCATAAAACCAAGTATGTAGTATCTGGCCGCTGTTTGTATTGCGAGGAAGCAGGCGAAGAGTGTATAATGGATGAATAATACGGAGTTTCCATAAGTTCGTCTAATAGAGTGCTAAGACATTAAAGCATTGCGCTTCCTAATGATACGCTCAACGCAAAAGTTTGGCAACAGCCGGTTTCGAGTTGTGCTATGACCAAATGCTCGTTGTTCAGTGCAGAACCAGAAAATGGGCCAAGGCCAGCCGGTTGGACCAGCTTCGCAATTCAGGGGCTAATGGCTTGAAATTCAGCAAGCCAATTCGGGGACATTTCCTAAGGAACTACGAAGTAGGTAACAGAAACTACCATCCTACCTGTACCCGTCTTGTCAACATCGGCATGGAAGCGCTGAAGGCACCCAGGCAGGCAGGCCCATTCCATTTTTGGCGTTGGCGGGAGTGATCTGAAAAATCAGCCAATCAAAAAATCGAACCACAGCTCCCTGCCGAAAATGGCGGCAGGTGCAAAATCAGCCCCGGTACATGCGGCTTGTACCTCTCACACGCGCGTCCGAAACGGGGAAAGCGCCGCACATTCCGACTGAGCGCGTGGTTGCAGCAGGGATTTTTGGTTCCCATTTTTTACTGATCCCGCCCGCATTTTAGCAGTGATTTTTGGGTGCCTGCTGGCTGCTGTTTACTGATTGCCTGCACGTATTTATTTCCCCTCTCTCGCGCCCCCCGCAACCTGCCTTTTCCCCCTTCCTTCTCTTCTCTCCGCCTCTACAGAACGCGTCTCTTCTGCAACCCACGTCATCTACAACATCGCGATATCGCGCCGCATCCATCTCTTTTCATCAAAGCTTTATCACTTCCATCAATCAACATGACTGGACGTAAGTATTTCCCCTTTTATCCTTCCCGTCGCGTGTTGCGCGGTCGTCGATCTACGACAATCGCATGCATGCGCGGAGAAGATGCATCAACTTGAAGCTCGCGATAGTTGCTAACTCTTCACTTCTCAGGCGGCAAGGGCGGCAAGGGCCTCGGCAAGGGCGGTGCCAAGCGTCACCGCAAGATTTTGCGTGACAACATCCAGGGTATTACCAAGCCCGCTATCCGACGTCTCGCTCGTCGTGGCGGTGTCAAGCGTATTAGTGCTAGTAAGTTGACCATGATCCGTCGTTGGTACCTCACCCAGATGCTAACCACAATCTCACAGTGATCTACGAGGAGACCCGTGGTGTTCTCAAGACCTTCCTCGAGGGTGTCATCCGTGATGCCGTCACCTACACCGAGCACGCCAAGCGCAAGACCGTTACCTCGCTTGACGTTGTCTACGCCCTCAAGCGACAGGGCCGCACCCTCTACGGTTTCGGTGGTTAAGCATTACGATCACTGGCTCATCGGGTGGTTCGCGTGGCTTTAGGAGATTATACACAAATGCACAATCGCATGCACTAGGCAGGATGTACTTGACACTGGCGTTGGGGGAACACGGTTATGATATTACTAGGCGTCATGGTGACGACCTTTTGAAATGAATACCACATTGAACATTGAATACCTTCACAACCGCTTTGGCTGACTGCAGTTCCTAGTGCTGTGATTGTTGCCTTGTGTATTATAGAATATTGCAACAGTGGCGCGTGGAGAGCGCGCTTCGGCAACAAATACATGTTGAGGATTAAATCTACCGTCTATTTTCCCATCGAAGAACGCAAGCATGGTATCATAAGAACACGTCATCTCCAAACATCACAAATACTTTCTGCCCGCTGCCGCCACTCTTGTCCTGAAGATTGGGCTCCGCACCTCCATGTTCGCGCGGTAGAAAGGACTCATGATGGCCTTGACCCAATTCTCATACACCTCGGTGAAAAACATCTTGATGGCCTCTTCAGTAGCTGGGCTGGTCGGATTGGCGCCGATGGCGGTGGACGACCGTGACGAGCCTGATGTCGGTACGATGGGTTGGTGTAGGAGGAGGAATTTGACGTTGCCGGCGGTTATGAAGCACGAGATATAGTTATTGAAGAATTTGTCGATGCACTTGAGGTACCTAGCATGGGGGAGACAATAGTTAGCCTTCTGTTCCGCTTCATTATGCTGTTCGTCCACTTCTTCTGCTTTCTGCTCCCCGTACCCCTTCATTAAACCTCTAGAACCTGACCCTGTTCTATCCAAGGCGTCGACCAACTCACATTTGTCCATGCGACCACTGCACCTCCTCCGCGATATCAAGACTTGAGTGTAGGATAAACTGGTTCAGGTGGCGGACCTGGTCGCTGAAGCGCGACTGGCCGTCGCCGCCCTGTTTCGAGGTACCGAACTCATGCTCGAACAATGGGTTGTCCTGGGTGCCAACGATGGCGAAGTAGTAACTCATTGTGTCGTGGCCAGCATCGACGGCTTATCGACTTCTTTCGCCTGTGCGCCGGTTCGTCTAGGGTTGAAAGGAGATGTCGATGTCTATCTGTCGCAATGCGCTCTGGAATGAATGGGATGTAGTTCGCACTACGTTCTTGGTGGGGAGCTGTAGGTACATACCTTAAGCTTGTCCCCGCGCCGGGTCTTGCAATATTCCGCTCCAGCCGATGATTGTCGCCAACACGGCCAATCAGACAGCCTGAGGTAAGCGTACGCGGTTATGCAGCCGCCGGCGTGCGCCCCGAAAAGTTTCCAGCCCGCCCGCTATTGGAGAATGGTGAAAACCCTCCTCCCGACTTAGTACGCCCTCCCGATAGCACCAGCTGCAACAGTCCTTCACGATGTTCGGCGCCTTCCGCATTACGAATCCTCTTTCCAGTGGACTTTTGTGGAAGATCCCTTGGCGATTGTCCAAGTTTCAGAAGCGCCGCCACCGTCTCCGCCTCCGCGCTGTTGACAACGTTGTCGCGACTGTCGATGCCGCACTGGCAAAGAAGGGCCAGACTCTCGAAGCTCTCGAACGATGGAAAGCCGAGATGCCTACCGAGGCCGAGATGTTGCCCAAGGACAAGTACACAATGTTTGACCGCAAGGCCAAGCGCTACCGGAAGGGCATTCACAGTATGTCTTTCGTTACCAACCCACCCATCGATTGGGAGTTGGCATGCTGATGAGGAAATAGAGCTACCCAAGTGGACGAGAGTTTCACAGCGAGTGAACCCCCCGGGCTACTAGAGTCATTATGAAATGGATGAAGAGAGGGACCAATTGGCCAAGAACCGAGCGGAGAATGGCGTATTCATCCCACGATGGGAATTTACAGGTGGATCCTCGTTGGGTTCTATGTACAACATTTGTTTCGAAGACGAATTGCGAAAGATCTCATGACAGCTTTTCCAGCACATTATGGCATGAAAGCTTTGAAAGTTGTCCGGTGGTAGTGTAGGAATAGGTTGAGGGACCACATTCGGACGGGAAACACAGCGAAGCATGTCCACAAGGACAAATATACAGGAAAGGGAATCCAGTTCATCTTCCCAAACACCAATTGCGTAAACCTTATCCTTTTAGGGTATCAAGTCCCAAAAACCCAACCCCGTGGAGTATCCCTCTGGTCGCTTTTTACTTGCCTTCGTCGTAGTCACCTTGTATCGCCCTGCCGAGTCCTCCTCTGCCCTCGTCAAAGTCCTCGCGGTACTCGTCGCGCACCTGACCGCCAGACTTGCCGCGACCGTATTGGCGGCCCTCCTCAAAGCCAGGGTCGAGATCAGTGCGGACGATGCGCTCATCGAGCTTGGTCCCGCCAATGTATTTCATGCAGTCGAGAGCATCCTGGTGTGTGTAGTATTCGACGAAGCAGAAACCACAGGGCGTCTTGTTGAAGCGATCGAGGCCCATGACGAGGCGTTTGATCTCGCCGCATTTAGAGAACAGCTCGTACACTTGTTCCTCGGTTGTATAGAAAGATCTGTAGGCGTCAGGATAGTTAGTACTCTGCAAGTCCTTGACGCGACGATGTATGGGCTAAATATTGGGGCGAACGAACAAGTTGCCCACGTAGAGAGTGGTAGCGTCGGCCAAGGGGTCGGCTGGAGGGTTTGTTGAGTTTTCGGCATTCTCCCCCTCATCGCGATCGCGTCTCCGCTTGTTCTAGAGTGCTGTCAGCGACATTGCTTGTGAGAAGCAAGGAGGGATGCGTACGCGACTCTGATAATAGGCACTGGGCCTATCAAGGCGTTCCACGGTGCTTCGAACGCCTGGACGCATGATGGTTGATTTGTAGAGATCAAAGATTCAAGAATCTGATATTAGAGCGTCGCAACGGACTGGTGATCAAGGTAGGCGAAAGTAACAAGGTTGTTGAGCAATTGGGGTCAGATGCTGGTGATGGATGATGTTCGCAAGGCTGCTGCTCGAGCTCTGAGAAGTGGGTCGTGTTGCTGGTACCTGGTGGCGGTGCAGTCGGGTCGTGCAGCTGAGTTGTCCCCTGCCACCCGGGTTACAGGCGATCGTGGCGCTAAAGCAACAAAGGACGCCTTTTTTTGCAGGCCAACCCCCAGATCTTCAGCCTCGTTACTCTTACAAACGTCCAAACATCCCAATTCCATCTTGTATCGACATATTTTCCTGGTCGCCTGGCTCTTTCTCCCCACGCTTGAGCTTCAGGAAGCTGTTCGCCAATCGAGGCTGCCATTTTTGGTTCTTGTCTCTCGCCATGCCCAAAGTCAAGAGCTACTCGGCAGCTTGGCTGTCGAGCAACGCCCCAGGCCATCGTTTGTTTGAACCATCCCCCGAGGCATCGCGGTCACGCGGCTTGGATTCCACCTACTCCTCCAAGAAGAAACCCGTCGCAGGTCCGCGCAGAACTATCGCCCGCCGAGGGACTGAAGTTTTTGTCGCTGTAGGCCGTGAGATTCGCTGGGGAGACCTCGCGTATTTGAAGGATGAGTGGGCGAACCATCATGCCAACCGGAGGTCAGGGCAAGGCATCCGCATCAAGCGCGAGGACTCAGCTCAACCCTTCGATGGCGATGCGGGACTGGAATCTGCAGCTGGATTGAGGGTAGGTTCAAGCAGCGGTCCAAAACATTCAAGAGCAGCGCTAATCTCGAACCTCGTGCAGACCATCAAGACGCCCGTTGCCGACGACATTCGACAGCTCATCATTTCCCCGAACTCCAACTTCCTAGCGATCTTGACGGCACATACCGTGCACATCTGCGTGCTCCCAGACCCCTCGCATCTGACAAGCGACGATGTTGGGCCTATCAAGCCCAAGATGTTCACCTTGGGACCTACCACCCATGTCACCTCCCGATCCCCCATCGTGTCTGCCTTGTGGCACCCGCTTGGAGTCACTGGCTCCTGCATTGTTACAGTTACGGCGGACGCCACCGTCCGAGTTTGGGAGCTATCTACTACCGATCGCTGGTCCTTCGATTCACCAACTACGTCCATCGACCTGAAGAAGCTGGCTGATGGCACGACTCTGGACCAAGACTTCTCCGCGTCTGCGTCGGCCACCAACAAGTCCTTTTCTCCTGACTCATTGGAGATGGAAGTAGCTGCAGCCAGCTTCTCTACGAAGGGAGCTGGTGGGTGGAATCCCATGACTCTGTGGGTGGCCATGCGAGAAGGGGATGTCTACGCCCTGTGTCCCTTGTTGCCCCAGCGCTGGGCGCCTCCTCCCACCCTGATTCCGTCGCTTTCAGTATCAATTGTCACTACGGTTGCCAGCATTGAAGATGACCCCGACATTGGAGAACAGGAGAAGCTCCTCGCTCAGCAGCAGCTGGAATGGATGGGTGAGTTGGACTCACAAGAACCTCAAGTCGTCGAGGGGCCAATTGGAGAACCAATCACCGAAATTTACACCCGACCATCTCGACCTGGTGTAATCCCACGCCTGCAGGGCCCGTTCGAGTTGCAGTCCGATCCTGACACGGGCGATGAATTGGATACCTCCATTACCGACATGCTCATTATTGGGAAGAAGACAGAAACCGATGAACTCATGATGGGTGAGGATGAAGACTTGGATATGGATGACGGGGATCAGGAAGGCCTATCGCTTGCCGTGGTCTGTCTCCTGTCTACGAGTGGCCAAGTTCGTGTCTACCTCGATCTAGAGGGCATTCAGGCTCAATGGCTGCCGCCAAAGAACAAGTCCAAGCTTGGCCGACTTCTTGCCGAGTCAGCCCCTCCTGCTCTCCTCTCTTTCCAGGCAATTGATACTATGGGTCCAGTCGAGGTGAACGAGGAGAGCTGGCCTGTGTTCAGCACCGACGTCACCTCTCGTTACAACTTCTTTGTCACTCATCACGCGGCCATCACTTTCATTTCACTCACTTCATGGATCTTCCGCCTGGAAAGTGAACTGAGTGGAGATTCGGAAGCTGGCACGGATTTCAGAATCGGTCTCCTGGTTAACTCGCAGTCGTCCAGAGACCGCATCTACTCACAACCAACCGCTGACGTAGCCGCGCCCTTGGCTGCATGCAATGTTCTCCGGGACCCTGATGTCGGCTATTTCCTCCTTTCGGCAACGCCCTACGAACCCATTGCCCTGACTTTTGACACACCCGAGGTTGATCTTGCCCCCATTCGTCAAGAGAGCCCCGTGTATGAGCGCGAAGCCAGCAGCATGGCACCACTGGACTTTTATGAGCCTCGTCCAGTGTTCAACCCGTCGCACGCCTTTGACGAAGGTTCTGCTTTGCCGACCTTGCTGGAAAGGCTCCGCACATCTCGGCATAAAACGGTAGTCAATCAGGAAGTGAGGCTGAGCCCACTTACGCTACAGATATTTACAGATGCGCACAAGGTCTTGGCGGATGAGACCCATCGTCTTGGTATGGCAGCTGCCGAGGTATTCCGGCGGTGCGAGCTTCTCCAGGCCGAACTCAGGCAACAGGTGATGAAGGCCAATGAGGTCAAGGGCAAGATTGACACAATCAATGGCTCGCACCGAGATGGAGAGGCGGACAACGCCATGTACGACCGAAGAGTTGCTGCAGCGAAGGACCGCCAAGGCCAGCTTACTGAGCGCCTCGAGAATCTGCGAAAGATTGTTGGAAAGGCGACAACAAGGGATCTGAGTGCTAAGGAACGTGCATTTGTGGAGGAGGTGAGGACTATGGAGGCAAGTATTTCGTCACCGGATTACGCGGAACTGGCTTCAGGCAAGGCTCAAGCAACAACGGCACAGGCGAAACAGTTGTGGAAACGTCTGGAAGATGTCAAGCATCTGCAGGCCGATCTTGCAGCTGAAGTGGAGGCACTGAACAAGGTGGCTGTGGATGGAGATGGGCCCACGACACCCTCGGCCGAGTTGCGGATCCCACAGGATGTGCGCCGGGCGAAGCTGCAACAGGTCCAGGGGTTGCTTTCAAGGGAGACAGCCCTAGTCGAGGCAGTCACTGCTCGACTAGAACGCCTGCAGACCAATTTCTGAAGCTGATGTGTACAATACCTACCTACCTACCTACGACTCCATGGAATAATATAAGAAAGAGAAAGCCCCCCAACATTATTTCAGTCTTGGATTCCCTTCATTCATCTCTCAACATTCCCCAGTCCAGCCACGTCCTCTATGAGAAATGAAGCTGGTTTCTGATGCATGTCATATCATCGTTTTCCGCGACAGTCGCAAAGGGAAAGAAGTGGAAGACCTGATTTCGAAGCGAGCGCAGTGATCGTCGCGACAACGCCCGTTGAGCATTGTGATCTACCAGGGAGTGAGGATCCAGGTTTGATGCGCGACAAGAAGTCATCACAGCAAAAAAAGAAATGAAGAGCGAAAAAAAGGGAGGCGGCAGAACCACTGACGGCAAAAGAAAGCATACAGGAACCTGCCCGGCAACAACAACCAAGTTTGTTCCTCTTCCCTGTTGCTGCAACCAACGATATTGCGAGGTGCACTTTGTCAGCCGGGACGCTACGGGGCTTGATAGCGCCCAGCCACGATATCCAATCATCTAAACCAAGGCGTATATTGTAACCAAGGAAACCAGAGCATGTCCATATCCCACTAGAAGTGGCGAAACATTATCGGGATCGAATTTGATTACCCTGAGGGATTTGGTTGAGCTGGCCAAACGAAGGCGAATCAAGACAAGAACGCCCTAGGAACAGCGGAATTGACGAGCGCTGTGGTATGTTGGCCTCAAGGCAAACCACAGGGACGTGAGACAGCAAACAAGGTGACCGACCTGCTTCAGTCTAGATGGCAGCTGGACAGGGATTCAGATATTGTGCTTTTCAGGTGGGGGGAAAGGCTTGCTCAGGGGTTGCTCTGATGCGGGAAGTCGACGGGAATGCAAGTAACCTGCACACAGGATATGTATGGAGACCTCACTCACATATCCTTCGGACTAACCGGGCGACAGGCAAGCAAGATGCAAATGGAAGGTGAGCAATCCAACGAAGCCAGGATGTCCCAAGGAATAGCCTTTCTCTACTAGTTACCATAGCTATTCGCTCCATGAGGCGTTGATGGCCCCAGACGTCCAGCACTATGCCGGGTTTGGCTTGTACCACGCCGGCAACATCTGTTGGGTCAGGCTTAGACTGCCACAGCATAGCAGCGAAGGAGAAGTCCAGAGACAGAGATCCAGCATTGACTGGTGTTGCGAGGGTGTCTGAAGAAACATAAAGTACATCTTACAGGTCACTCACCCATTGCTTGCAATACCCCCCTCCGGGCTTGACACAGCAACAAAGACAGTCCGGTAAGCGGCTGCAGTTCGCCTTGTTTTTTCTTTTTTGGCTTACGATGTGAAACCTAACAAGGCTGGTGGTACATTGCGGCTCTGGCTTGTTATTCATCACTGAGGAACATCATCATGATTTATATAAGGCGGACTTCCGCACTTTTCAAGGCAGACTCACCACAGCATCGACATCGTTATTCGATGATATAGCAGCACTTTCTGACCACCTGTCAATGACCCTACTTTCTAGAACACCAGGACTTCCGCCACCAAAAATGTCGCCTTCGTGTAAATGCTCCGTCGACCACGAGAGTCTTCTGCTCCGTATGTTCCCATTGCTCTGCTCTACTCAGAAAGAACATGCTTGCTGACATGTGCATTGTTCCATCTGCTCAGAGAACTGTCGTGCCTTTCTTGGTAGCCCCGAGGCCGACTACGATATCGGGACTCGACTTGATGACAACGGTCAATGGCACGCTTTCGTGCTCAAGACTGAGGATGGGAAGCGTAGCAAGGTTCTCACGAGTACAGCGTCCCATCTAGTTGGTGCCATTGAGATTCTTCACGAAAACTCTGCTCGCGCGGTTCATCAGCATGTCACTTGCCACGACTACGATCTCCCTCCGAGCACAAGCACCAAGTCACGGTCTGGCCTGAGAGGCGGCGAAGTCAGGCCAGAGGTTATTGCACTTTGCAGCTCTTCTGACACGGAGGCGTCTGCGTCTGACTCAGATGACTCAGTCGACGAGACGACCACCCGTGTTTCTCATCGTCGAAGCCATCGTCATGAAGCGGTGAATGGGCGGCGTCCTCGTCCGAGCGTGCAGCGTGCCAACGACCAAGCTGCTGAGCGCCGCCCTCCGACTTGGGGACCAATTCCTCAACGGCCCGCCGTCATCCAGAACCCTAGCCCCCCTCCTGGATGGAACCCTCCCATGCCGGTTCCAGCTCCCGTCCCGGCTCCTGTTCAGAGTATCCGACCTCCTCCCGGAGTAGGTCTTCCTCCTGGAGTGTCTCTGCCTCCCGGAGTGGCTCCTCCCGCGGGAGCAGTTCCCCCACCTGCCAGAGCGGTTCCCCTCCCCCCTCCGGGACAGAAGACTCATGCGGCTCTGCTCAATATCAACTGGCCAGGCAACGGCAAGAAGAATATGCTCGTGCAGGTAGCCCCGTCGATCCAGTTTCTACAACACATTGCAACCAACGAAGCAGTGTTGCACCCGTCGAGCTTCGCTAGTCCATCAAACCCAATGCCTTACCCTCCGGTAATCCGCAACAACACGAGCTACAGGGCGACGGTCCGCCGTGTAACTCTGGGCGAGGAGACGTATGAGATGACGGCATTTGGCAACGACCTGACTGCGCTGTTCCGCAGCACACCAGCCATCCCCAAGTTTGACATTGACATCATCACGTCCAACATCTACTTCCCCGTGGTGCCACCCCCTCGCCCTACTTCGGCTGCCTCGACGGCCTCGAGCTGTATTGTGGACTAATGAAGCTATCGGCTCAACCTTTTTATTAAAGGGCACTACCCAAGGGGCAGAGCCCATACGTTTTGTGTCCTCGTGCCCGTTGGGGTTTGAGAAATTGGTTCTTTGGGTGAAGATTGAGCGTATTGGCGAAAACGGCTTGTGACGCACCCTCCGGGGTTTGTATGGACGGACTTGGGTTGAAATTGGCATGTTTTAAGGGAAAAGCGTTTTTAGGATACCTCGGTCTTCTGCCAATTGTCTGTTAGGGTGTTGACCTTGTTGCGAAGGCTTTTCCCCCTCTTCTCTAATTTGTTTTCTTTTTTCTGTTGTTTTTCTCCCTTTGTTCCTTTTTCATAACTGTCCTCTCTCTCTCTCTCTTTTCGGTTGTAACTCTCCGTGTTGGGTTGGGTATACTGCATGGGATAGACTGTATCGGATGTAGACGCATGCATGGATGGAAGGGCGTTTCTTAGCGGAATTGACTTTTTTTGTTGTCTCTGAATGTGCACATTGGCCATCCATGAATAGGCATATTATCCGTCTTCTGCACACTGAAAGTGTAATACCCCTGAGCTGGTGTAACTCGAGTCACCGCTCCCAATGCTTCCCGCTGCAACCATGTTGTGTTCAACAATTCATGCCATTCTCGACGTCTGTTAAGCCTTTAGGGAGGTTGTTCCACAGCAGCTGCTTAACGGGAGGGCCTGCTACCCGCCTCTCTCGCCTCACTCCCACGCTCAAAGAGGCTGGGCAGTCCTTTACTGTCAAGGCAATGCAACACAGCACAGCGCGAGAGCCCAACTCTGGGGCCTCAAAAAAAGGAATTCTACTGCTGCGGATGTGGTTCGGCATGTTGTGATCAAGGTCAGGGCGGACACTAGAGGGTGAAGACGAGGCGGTCGCAGCATACATGGACAAGGATGATAGGGGCGGGAGGGGGAGAATGCGACAGGGGTCCTTGGAGCTAATGCATGGTAGGTTTATCGTCAACATCACGAGGAGAAGAATGTAGATGGCCGTGTCAAGAAAGTAATATTGTCTTTGATTGTGCTCTCCTTGTATCTGGAAGGTATCACCAATTCAATGCTGATTAACGTGGTGCTGTGACAGATTCTTGTCACAAAAAGAATAGAGCAACAATGTCAGGAGCCTGCCAGCAGTGGGTAGCGTTGACCAGTAGCAGGCTATAAAAACCTGCAATATGCCTCCTTCACTCACCGACTTGAAGAAAAAAACGACAAGAGGGACAAGAGAGGCTGCGTGCCGCGCCTAGTTCGTTGGGATGCAGTGCGAGTGTCACCTCGTGTGTGCAAGTCTCAATCTGATGGCGGCGGTAGAGTGAGTATCAGAAGAGCACAAGCATGGCACAGAACAAGTACAGTACCCGTAACTGGCCGAGGCTCTACGGAAGAGTGCACAAGATGATACGTGACAAAGAGGGATGGAGCCTCGAGGTCTGCCTGCGGGTTGAGAATACATGAACACGATGAGTCTCTCTGTGTCAACTGGGAGGCCCCGATGCCACGACAGGTATGCTACAAGAAGCGCACATCTCGCAAGCCTCACAATAAACGACGTCCCCCCTCTGCTTTAACACCGTCGTAAGCACCGGCCCGTAGCCCCGGCCCCGGCCCCGGCACCACGGTTCGGGACGGGGCTAGGCTGAAGGCTGAAGGCCCCCCGTGAGGCGATGCCACTAGAGAAGGGGCAAGAGAGTGGCCCGTGTGGGAAGGGGAAAGTCAACATGACATACCATGACGCCAAAGGACAGGATAAGACAAGACAGGGCGGGCGAGGTAGGAGCATGAATGGGGAAAGAGGGCACATGCAGGCTATGGCATGAGATCTCTTGGCCCGGCAGGCTGATTTATCAGATGTCAGAATTGGACTATCTCGATGCTCCTGTGGCCTTCTTCTAAGCCTCCTCGGCAGGGCGAACTAGTGCCAGAGGCTGCCAGGAAGGGCGTAGGGAGGGGGGTGGTTGATCTTGAAGCAACCTGCTGTTGGACGGTGCTGGTCTTGGTCATGATGATTCAACGAGGCGGTGTCCATGTCAACCACAGCCCAGACAAGGAAAACGCTGCATCCAACCGGCTGCCCCGGGGCGCTTGTTAACAGTTAGTGTCATCCATAACGTGAGACGGGACCGTTGCAAGGTCATTCCCCTCAGTTCTCAGCCAGAGGTTAGGGTTTTGGACCATCGAACTAAGTCCGGGGCAACGCATCGTGTTTCTGGGTTCCTTGTACATATCATGCGCAATGCTTTGTTGGTCGATGCCCAGAGAGACAAGACCTTGTTTGTTGTCTGGCCCTCCCTCTGCTCGGGCACCGGGTTCCTGGCTTACTGGGGTAGGCCCGGCTGTCCTTCGCGCTTCCGTTGGAACATTATGATAAATCAACCCCTGGCCCAGAGCCTCACTCCTCCTTCTTCCTCATCTTCTCCTCCAAGGCCACAAAAGCCTTACCGATCTGCTGCCAACTATCATATAGTAGCACTATAACCCATGCTAAGTCAGTCACAAGGTCTACCAACCCAACATACGCAACAGCACCCCTTCAAAACAGCCTCAGACGAGCATGCGAGAGACCGAGAGAGACCATTCCTGAAGCGTATCAGACGGACTTGACTCACCGAAGGGCACAACCGCCCATGGCAGGTTGAAGCCCACGTAATAGATCCAGAAGTACAACGTCTCGGGGCGACTGTAAGCAACGCCGTGCATCCTTGACTCGTTCCAGTTGGTCAAGTAGTAGAGAGCAACCCCGTATAGATGCGCCGTGCACACGATGACCTGCACGACGTGACGGCTGGGGGTGTCTTTGGCGATTCCCGCGACGGTGATCAGCGAGAGGGGACCCCAGGCAAGCTGTGGATTGGGGTGTAAGAGAGGGAACAGCTGGAGTAACGCGCGCACACACTACTCACAAAGGTGATGGTCTCGACGCTGATTGTGAATATGTCGTGGGTCAAGTATCGTGAGTCGGAGAGGGCGTATTCCTTCCACAGCTGGGCGAAGAGGCTGGACATGCTGGGGAGTTGATGCCGGTAGGCAAGGTAGTAGCCTTTTGTCGAGACATCAGCAGACAGTGCGAGTCAACCTCGAGAACGAATCCTCACCTTCAAAGGCTACATGCAAGAAGCCACCTGCATATTGACAGCATGGTCAGTCGTTGTCGCCAACCGAGAACCGGTTTACTCACATAATGCAAACCAAGCCGCAGCAAATCGATCAATGGATCGCAGCGGCCGCTTGCTCCCCGTCGTCTGCCATAACGCAAATCCAATTACGGCGCCGGTGATGGCTCCAAAAGTCACCAGGAGTTCCGTGACCGGCTTGTCGTTGGCAACATAACCCGGGATGATGGCATCGGCCGGGAAGTATGGATGGGCCGGGCCCGGCGCCGTTGAGTCGGTGGCCGAATCGGACACCACCGAGTCAACCATGACTGGCAACTATCCTCGGTCAAAATGCAACTCTGGAAATAGATGATACAGCGATTGGTCAATTAGGCCAGTTGCAAGCCGTTTGCTGGGCTGGCACGCAACTTTGGATAGACTTGGTACTCAGGGGTTTACAGAGCTTGGCTGGCCAAAGCCTCCCCGGATGTCTCATTTTCACCTCCGATCCGGGACTCGGCGTATCACGTGATGTCTCTCTGAAGTTCACTGCTCAATAGTACACATGGCCTCTCATGAGAAACCTCGCTGTCCGGAGTAGCTGAGCCGATTCAATTCTACCGTCCCGGATGACGGTGCCAATGTCCACTCTCCCGCTTGGATGTCCAATCGTGACCGTCTCCTTGGGCTCACCCCCTATTAGATCAGACGCAATGGTTCCCTTGAGCTGAGATGCAGCTCCAAGGCAGAGAGCCAGTGTCAGTGGCACGGCTTTATGTGCTTGGCCCATAGACAAGGCTAAACATCTAATATCGACGTCGGGAGAGCCGCTTGTGGGAAACAGGAGCACGATCTTGGGCACGCTCTCGACGTTGGGGTCGAGGCCCATGAGTGAAGTTCCAGCTCGGCGGATTTGCTCCAATCGCGGTTTCAGATCGGCGTTTGCCTCGACAGTCGCTGGTGTAAGCGTCGTATGGTCTGCCAGTCCCAAGCTCTCTGTGTTGATAAAGACACCAGGGTTGCCGACGTCGACAAGAGATGCTCTTACGTTGCTGCCATCCGGCAGTCCAAGAAGATCCACCGGGTTCCCAGTTGGAAGCGCCTTTCCAGTCTTTGCGCCTGCGGGATCCAGAAAGCTCATGATGATCTTGGAGCCCTTTCCTGGCACGCCATCCATGACATAATCGCCCTTATGAGTATACCGCAACGGCTCGCCATCGACTCTAAAGCGAGATGTCATGACCTTGTCAGTGTTGGTGTTGAGAAACCGCACCGTGGCCCATTGCGAGCCATCTTGTTCTCGCTCAACGGCTTCAGCTGGCACCAGTCGGCAATCCCAGGCCGCCGGCCCGACGAGGGACGACATGTTGCCGCAGTTGCCAGCCTTGTCGAGCACGCCGTCCCGAATGCCCACTTGAACAAAAGTGAAGTCCACATGGACATCTGGTCGCGAAGGCGGTCCGATGATGACAATTTTGGATGTTGACGATAGACCGGAGCCCATACCATTGAGTTGACGACCGTATGAATCTGGCGAGCCCATTGCCGGAGGGAGGACCTGATGCCATTGGGACTCGGGCGGGAGATCCTTCCGGTGAATGACGAGGCCGTTGGATGTTCCGCCGCGGGCAAACCAGGCGGGAAAACTGCGCGGCAAGGCTGCGGAGTGTGGCGAGGTTACTGTGATGGAGCGGCGGGCATCATGAGACGGCCAAGACACCCATGATGTTGAGGGTTTTGTCAGTCGGACGATACTGGTTGATGTGCGTCGCGCAGATGATGCAAGCAGCCAATGTGACATTTCAAATGCCTGTTTGATCGAGGAGGAAGAAGAAGGCTGAATGGATCGGGGTGACAAGAAGAGGTTCA
This sequence comes from Fusarium sp. JS1030, assembly GCA_000966855.1. Taxonomy (NCBI): domain Eukaryota; kingdom Fungi; phylum Ascomycota; class Sordariomycetes; order Hypocreales; family Nectriaceae; genus Fusarium; species Fusarium sp. JS1030. The sequence continues at coordinate 525,079 of JWIW01000010.1, read as the reverse complement.
AGTTGAGTTCCATCCATCCAAGGTTGCTGCTCCTGCCTCAGGTTTCGGTCCACCGGGAGCGCTGAGTCCTAGTGGCTCGCTACCTCATGCAAACCACCAAGACAACAGCCCAGTCCGCCAAAGGTATTAGTATTGTCATGGTACACATCATATCAATATTTTATAGCTGACATTACTCGAAACCCGCCAGTTTCAGTCGAAACTAAGAAGCGGCATAAGAATAACGAAAGTAGAATTTTGACCTGGCGATTCCTGCATCAACGGTTACTTGCACCCATAGAGATAGTAGAGCTTCATGCAGCGAATGGTGAAAAAGAAATGGATAGGTATCATTCTGAAAAAGGAGATCTGTCTAAGAATCCTACCGGGGCCTGTATCTTTGCTCTGACCATTACGGTAGTAAAAGACCACAAACGCATCCCAACAACTCCAGGGAATAACCCGAAAGCAATAACAGAACTCGCAGAAAGAACAAAAGAGAATTCCATGTCAAAGCTCCATGAAAGAAAGCTCCTCCTCCTCCTCCTCCTCCTGCCAATTCTTCTCATAAAGACTGCGATTACCGTCACATAGCGTCCAGACAACCTTTGCAATCAAGAACAAACTTAAAACATGAAGCATCAAAATGGAAAGGGTCACTCCTCTTCCGCCCAGAACCGCCTCATGACCCTGTCGGCCCATTCTTCGTCCAACCCCCAATTCTCAACTGCATCCTCGATGCCCCTCTCCATCCTATCCACGTACTCATTCCGCGGCACATCCTCCTCGACCCGCATGCCGTCGATGTAAATCAGTGCCCGCAGCGTCTGGTCTCCTTCTTTCGAGTGCGCCCACTTGACGTTGACCTTGAACTTCTGGTACGCCCATGGGACGCCCTCGTAGTCGTCCAATCGCTCCTCGTCCTGCGGAGGGAGGAGGTACAGCAGGCCGTATACGCCGTCTTTCTCGACAGCCTTCTCCTTCCCCTTGGCTTTGCGGGAGCTAGAGCTGGAGCTTGGATTGTTTGCACCTTCTGGGGTGTCGTTTTCCTCAAATGGAAGCTGCACCACGTTGGCGTACCCGCGGCCGTTGATGATCCATTTCCATCCTTCCAGATACGCCAGCCCAACAGGTGTAGAGTGCGGGCAGCGTTGCAGCATCTGCTCCGTCGACAGGTTGGAGCCGTAGGCAAAGTACAGCACCTCGTGGAGGTTCTCCTGCATCAATGTCATGGTGCTGTCCTGTGACGGCTGGCTGTCATCCTGCGAGCCCATGGCTGCTACACAGATGGGGTGGGCGCCGATATATATCAGCTACAATGACAACTACCAATGTTAGCAAGGCCGAGGTTGCATCAAGTTTCGACTTTGATTTGACATACAGCAAGTAGGTAGTGTGCTTATCCGGCGAGGACTCAGAAAATGCGAGTGTGAATGATTCTTGTTGCTGTTTTGGGAGTGCTGGGTGAGCAAGAAGCTTAAGTTATCACGATGGGCGCCGAGTTGTCCATGGTAGCTAAGGTTTCCAAGTGGGCTGCGAATAGGCAGCAAGGCGGCAGAGCTCAACTGCGCCCCCAACCACCACAACACAAACACAAGGTCCCTACCATATATAGTCCTAGGCCCAGCAAAACAGTCATGCCGCCCAAAGAAAAGGAACTTTGGGAGCTGTGCCTGTCTTTGTGGCGCCGAGTCCCTCCCTCTCCAGTCACAAACACTCGGAACTCTGGTACACTTTGTCACGCGAGCCTTGGCGTTTGCTTCCATTTCGTCTTTCTTCATTCGCATTGCCAACTATTACCAAACTCCTTGTATCCCCGGCCTCCCGTCTGATATCTAAGTAAATGCTGCCGTCCCGTCCCTTCCCAGCCCGTAGATGCAATTCCTCTATCAAACAAAGCGAGCGTGGTATCGCAAAGTCATATCATCAGCCATAGTCCCCTTCATGCTTATTACACTTTAGTTTGCTTCACAACTTCCTCCCTCCCTAACAGCAAATCTTGCCAAATTACCGCTTCGCTTTTACCCCGGCAAAGATTTCCTACGTGCTTGCTTCCCGCTCCGCTCGATCCATGCCTGATGATAGCCCATTCCTTCCAGCGGCTGCTATTCCATCGGCTAGGGGAAGCCGGACCAGTCACTCATCTCCCACTCTCAAGCATTATTCATCCTTTCACAGTCAGCCGCTTGCCTCATACACCCTGGTGTTCCCATATTCAGCCAAAAAGTCGCGCCGAGTGCACATCATAATTCGTTCAACGCCCCAAATCCAAGACAAGTTGGGGCTTTGTTTGTGTGATTACGTGATGGGGATCAGGAACGGGCTGAGTATCAGCTGATCCGCGCTTGGTCGCAGGTTGTGGTCAATCTCAAACGTCTGCGCCAGGAACTCTTTGGCTTCCTCGCTAGCGTGCTCGGGGATCGTGGGAGCTGCCTTGCCACCCCCAATCTTGAAAATAGCTTGAAGCTGGCTGCAGTCTGGGAACGGGTGACTACCAGTCATCATCTCCACAACCAAGCAGCCGAGTGACCAAATATCCGCTTTGCGTGTGTACGATGTCTGCTTGACCACCTCGGGGGCCATCCAGAAAACGGATCCCTGCAGCGATGGTCTATGCTTGTTGTTGTTCGCGCCACTCAAGATGTTGGATGCCTCCAGCTTCTTTGAGATGCCGAAATCCGAAATCTTGATTGTTCCCTTGTTATCCACCAGAATGTTGGCACCCTTGATATCGCGGTGGATAATGTCTCGTTCATGTAGGTATGAGAGACCGGTGAGAATCTGTCGGACAAAGCTTCGCACCAGCGGTTCGGGAAGAGCTCCATACGAGTTGAGCATCGTCTGAACCGAGCCACCGGGCACATACTCCAGGAAAATGTTGAGGTAATCCGCTGAGGAACTGCAGCCCAGGTATTGAACAATATTGGGATGTCGAAGGTCGCGGAGCAGGCTGATCTCTCGCTTCAGCGCCTCAATCATGCTCTTCTTGCGTGTGTCGCCCTGGCTGTTGGCTCCGGGTGCAGGTGTCTCGACTTGCTTTACAGCAAGAAGTTCACCAGTAACTGCATGGAGAGCCAAGTACACGCAACCAAATGATCCCTGTCCGATGAGTGCACCCTTCATCCACTTGTCGTCGCCCCATGACTCGCCGGCAAGAAAGCTCTGAAGCTCCTCATCTACATCGTCGCCGTCATTAGTGAGGGCCTGTCGCAGCTCCTGGAAGGAGCCAGAGCCCGTCGAATTATCGCCGTCGTAGTAGCTGGTCGTTGTCGTATTGCCTTCAGGGTCGGTAACGCTCAGAGCCGCTGAGTCAGAACTGCTCTCCGTGAACGAAACGTACGACTTGCGGTTTGGCTCGATAGGCGATTCCTCCTGAAGGGTATCGAGCATCGATGAGGTTACCGAGTCGCGGTTGTAGGCATTCTGCGGTGGTCGCATATGTGAGTCTCGAGGCTTGATCTTGGCGAGTTGTGAGTTGGCGTTGAGCCAAGAGTCAGCAATAGTCGGGATCGGGGGCGCATCCTGGATACTAGAGGCAAAGCTGAGGTTGCTAGCCACGCTGAGCCGGCTATTGACCTTGCTCATGCGGGTCGACCTTCTCATGGAAAGCCGTGCCGTGCGGTCGATGTCCTCTCGGGTATGATCAGGGAAGTACGAAGTGAGGTCAGAAGCGATCAACTCGCTAGGAGGTCGCAATCCGCCAAACTGTCTCAATGCCCCTGGCACCCGTCTCGCAGGTCGTGATTCTGCGACCGAAGGAGGTCGCTCGAGATCCTTGGCCGCATTGTGTAGGTTTCGCTCACGGTCCTGGTAGGAAATCGGGGAGAGCGGAGATTGGAGCTGGTCGTTCCACTTCTCTCCAAGCATCTTCTGAACTTTGAGTTGGCTCCGCTTGTCAACCGTCTCAAGAGCTCGGGCGTGCTTCTGCTGCTCCTCTTCCATAGCAATGGCCGCGGCCCGCTGCAACTCTGCCTCGCCCGGTTCGCCCGCGGGTACCCTCCGTAAAATCAGCCGGTTCCGCTCGGGGCGTCGCTGATCCTTGATGATGCGCCAGAGTTCTGTGTCGCCAAGTCGTCGAGTTTGGTTTGGGTCAGGGTCGATACCGGCCAGAACCCAGAAGCAGTAGTTCCTTTCGTGATCCTCGCGCAGGGCAAACTTTCGAAGAGTCACTCGCATGACCTCCTCGCAGGTATTGCAGTCGGCTATCTTGACCACCTTGGTGACACCGCCGGTTGAGATGACACGGATAACATCTTGATTCTGTGGTAAGGCAGCCATCAGCGAACCGTCCATACTGGAATTATTCCTGGTATGGGTCGTTACCAGACGGCTGGCCGGAACATTCTGCCCCTGGTGATTAACAGGACTGGTGCCATATGGCTTCCCTCGCGTCCGCAAGGCCCGAAGCTCTGTGCCGGGGAGGGGAGAGTTAGGCCGGGAGGTCTTGTTGCTATCAAGAGTACCATAGGGGTCAATCTGTCTCGAAAACCGCTTGTTTGTGGCTGACGAAGGTACCATTCGGGAAGTGTTTGGAGGTCGCGGCGAGCCTCCAGAAGGTGTGGTAATGTGAATATCAAGTCCACCGAAAGAGTCCTGTGTCAAGACGTGGTCAGTGTCCAGGTTCCGTACAGACAACAGCCGCTGTTGTAGCCTACCCGATTTCGTTTCTTTTCGTTGGCGTATGCCCTGGTCCTCAGCTTCTTAATGCTAAGAAAGAGCCGAACACGATCACCGACTTTCTCGACGCCCATCTCCTTGAGCACTTCCTTATCCATTTCTAGGAGGTTCTCGCCATTGATGTGGTTCTTCCGAAACAACTTCTCATACTCGCCGCATTTCACAGTCCGCAGATACTCGCACACCTTTTCTTCGTCCCAGTGCTTGACGGAATCGGAGGGGTCGTGTTCGGAGAATTCGGATTCTGTTGGGCTACCGTAAGCGCCAGTTGAAGGCATCGTCGGGGCTCTTCGCGGGGGGGCCATTGCAGGCTGAGGAGGGGCAGCGGTGAGCGACGGTCCACCGAGGCCGGCCGGAAATGATGACTTGGAAGCTAGCATAGCCATTCTGAGAGGATGGCCGATCGTGAGATCGAATGCCGAGGAGTAAGGACGGGAATCGAAGGACGCGCCGGCGGCGGGGGAAATGCGTCTACTGTTTTGTTCGCCAGACGGCGGTGCCCGAGACACCAGATCGATATGGGATAGCCAGGCCCAGTCGAGTCGGCGGTCGCTCGCGGAGGTGGTTCGAGGTTGTGCGGACCGGCGTGTGGGAGTGGGCGGAGGGCAGAGCAATGCACAAGCTCTGTATTATTAGTAACGACAAGACAAACAAGTGAAGATCGTGAACAAAGGCTGCGATCAACGCGGAGCGCCTCACAAGGAAGTGAAGAAGGGTATAGAGTGGTGAAGGTGAGGAGGTGTCGTGTCGGAGAGGGAAAAGTCTATGGATAGACAGCCCAGACAATGGAGGAGAGAGTATTAGAGGGGATGGGATGGTTTGGCAGGCCGGGAACCAGGGGGATCGGTCGGGGAGGTGCAGGGGACGGGCGGTGGTCGCTTCTGAAGTACCTGTCGGCAGAAATACCTCTGTGAGTGCGCTCTAGACCCGAGGGCGCGCTGGAAATGGCTGCGAATTACAGTTTAGGGCCGCGAGAACAAGTACCGGCTAGCCGAAGCTACTTAGGTGATGGTGAGGTGGTGCCGGAACCTTCGTCAGGCTGGTTCAGGTTGGCGGGCTTGGCCAGCGCCACAGCGTCGATTGGGTAGCGGTAGAGGAGCAGGGCCCCTGTAGCAATATTCACGCTGGACCTGTCGGGAGGTGGGATGGAAGCTTTCAAATCAAGAGATGCCCGAGAAGAGGCAAAGGCGGCGGGTAAGGAATTTGCAATGTGGTAGTAATCAATTTCCGGCTTCTTGTCCAGCCTTGGTGAATGGCTGGCCGGCTACCCAGCTGAGTGAGTGAGTGCCAGCATCTGCGATGCCCTAATGCATAAAGGCATGAAGACAGCCTGTGAGATCCAATGTCACCGGAACCAAAATACCCAAGATTGCACATGGAGAAAAATACGAGCCGATGGCCCATTCTCAAAGCAGAAGGAAGCGAGAAAGTGCGCCCTCAAAAACGCATATCGTGCGTAATATGGGGTCCTTGCAATCGATCTCTTCTACCGCTGATCTCGCAGTGCCAAATGGCGGCGTTCCAATGCTCCAGAGTTCCACAAGCCATGCCCGCCGTCGCGCTGATCGTGACGAAGTTGACAAGGGCAGAGCCGCCGCTAAGATTCACAAGTCTCACGTCTGGCTGTTGATCACTGGTCGTCGAAACCTCACTCGGCCGTCTTGTTCGCCTCTGCTTGCTGATGCCAATGTCATGCACAAGAGATGAGCAAAGGCTGAGCTGGCCCTCGGAGCCTCGATATCCGTGTCTGTTGCCCCTGGACCATAAGCATCAGCATATTCCTTTCCCAGATAGTTAACCGACAGTCTGGATATTCCGGCCAAAAACCGCCATTTGAAACCGAGGCAGCGAGACGAGACGGACAATCACAGGTTTGCGAAGCACCTGCATACGCTGAAGCATTTTGATGGCGCCGTGAACCCCGTGATGCCACGAAAGCAACCCATCATGGCGAGACGCCAGCCCAGGATCCCGGGCAGCATCTCTCGCCAGCAGCACCATCACCAAAACCACCACAACCACCACCAGCTCTCCCCTGTCCCTCCCCCAAGGCTCGGCGCCTGAGAGGAAGCCACGGAGAATGGCAGCTCCAAGCTGCTGTGCGCTGATTCGTGGAGCGTCAGACCATGAAACGGTGAGACCCTGGACCCTGGGATCGGGCGGCTGCAAGTGATAGGCCACGCGCCGGCCCAGGATGAAACCGACCGTGTTTCGGCCAGGGCTGCTCGGATGACGCTGTCGGGGTTAAAAGGCGCGTGCAAGAGGAGGGAAGCCCGATTCCACTGGCAGAAGCTGCTTGCACAGCTGGATGACGATGGAGAAGACCATGATGATCATGATGACGAGGCGGTTCTCTCGGGTTCTAGTGTTGAACGTAAGGTGTTGCCCACGAGCGGAGCGGGGCCGCAGGTTGTTTCAGAGGGAGGAGCAGCCCTAGAAGACCCAAGGTACGCTTGTGTGCTGTATGAGCTTTACTTTCTTCTTCCGTATCTGCCTGCGTGCATGGAAGGCTTGGTAATTGCTCATGCATGAGGGGAAAGTGGAGAGACAGCGGAGCACGTTGATGTTGTTGTTGTTGCTGCTGTCAGCTCGAACCCACTACTAAGTAGTACTCGATCCACTGGGGTTCCGAGCTGTGGGTGAGTGAACAATTGCTGGGATGGATGTCTCCCAGTCTCATCAACCACCCATGCTCGTTGCACCCGACGACGTGGCAGCAGCCGCCACGAACGTCTCTAAGGGGAACAAAGCACGGGAGTGAGACTCCCACATCTCGAAAACTCGCACGTCGCACGCACAAACAAGAGTTTCTAAAAAGAGCAACATGAAATGAAACACGCAAACTGGTACGTGCAACCTACGTATCTCCCGTCAATGCATCCCGCCCATCGTCCGTCCATCCATGCCCAGCTTTGTTGAGATGCTGGGCGACCAACCAGAAGCGCTCTGTCGTGTTTCATCTTGACCTTTTCTTTTCCTTTTTCGTCCTTCGCGCGACATCGCGGTCTGGCTTACATGGCAAGGACCAATGCTTCCCGCAAGGACAGAGTGAAACAATGAGCTGAGCAAAGCTGCAAGCGTTCCACTTGCTGACCGCCATCAGCCAAGAGCAACAGAGGCCTCGACGCTGCAGCCGTGGTTTGTTTCAATCGCTTCCCGGATCTAGACTACCGGACTGCTGGAGCCATAGAGCCTCACTCGAGTCTGGCTGGAACCCACCAGAACGTGAGCCAGGAAGAAGCAACCGCCGTGTTTGTCGCGCGGCTAGATGACCCAAGAGCCTCAAACTGGGAATAGTAGCAAGACCGTCGCTTCAGTAAACAACATCATCACCAACATGTTTCGTTCCTCTCGGGACCGACGGAGACTCAGGGCGCCAGAAAGCGGCTGTTCGTGATATGCGTGCCCAAGTAGCAAGGTTCTGCCCTGTCGCTCCATATCTGAGAAATTCCAACTATTGATCCATCCGTCTTGCGTATGTGCCTCTCGCAAGCATTGAGCATGAGCACCATTTACCTTTGCGTACCTTGCATCTAGTTGATGCAACCAGAAACAAAAGAAGCAACGCCGTCAGCTCTAATGACAGGTGAGGCCCTCAATGCATCACGGCTAGCCACGTGGTTGCGGTCCAGGCCTTGATCATAAAGGTCTGGTATTTCCAGGGCACACAGGTGGACATGCTCCAACAATGCATAGATGTGCTCTTCTTTTTTTAGACATGGCATATGAGTGACACTCTGGTTGGGGTTCGTCCTTTCATTATGTCTTCTCGGTTTGCTGTGCGGACTTGCCACCTGCAAAGGTTCAAAGAGTGAGAAATACGTGTCTCAAAGCCTCTACTACCCTTCTATGTTTGGACAACTAGGTTTGCTGAAGCGAAGAAGGTGTAGTGTAGACCAAGCGTGGACCGAAGCTTAGAATGGGTCAAGATGAGCATGTCTGAATGAACACACCTTGCGCTGAAATAAACTCCGAAACGATGGACGCTGACGGAAAGTATGGGATAGCCTGGTCTTGACAAGATATATATTCTCTAGGTCAATTCAGTTAAGACGCAAAATAGAGTTCTTGGACTTTTCCAGGAAGGTTGTAATGACAATAGAACTCTACCATTTTCCCGAGATGGAGCGATGTCGGATGTGCTTGCCGTCATTGAGAAAAGCTGTTCTCACTAATTACCTAGGTTTTCAGTCGCCAACTGCTCGCTAACTTCCCTCATTTTCCTTCACTGCCTCTCTCCCTAAGCAGCCTCGATCTCATTGACTTCTCGACCCCCATAGTCACTGATTTTCCACCCTCGCTCATCTGCTTACAACCTCGTGCCTCCGATTCGATCAAGTGATCAACCTCGTTCGCGCCGTTCCGTGGTGTGGAACCCCGCATGAGGACAGGGCTAGTAACCCACTATCTGGGATACAGCAGGTACACGCCTCGAGTCTGCTAGTATATACCTCGCGGGGACAACTTCAACCCACAACTCACAGAAAATCATTGCTCCCCCACGATTGCGACATCACAACGTCTTCTTTGGTGTGCGCCCTGGATCCAATCCTAGCACGTCAAACCCAATCGCGGCCCCCCCCCTTACACGAACTCAGACGGCATCGCGTGAGGAAATAGAGTCAAACATCCTGCCAATTGTCCTCATCCCACGCTCACTCTATCCCATCTCCCTGTCCGCCTCCATTGCAGCCCAGACATCAGGAGGTTGCGGCCATCCGCGTCGCCTGTACGAATCGGTTGAGTCGAGAGATTCGGGTGTCTCCGCAGGCCGCTTGACAGTTGCCATCTCTCTTCTCGGCTCCCTCTCTTGCCCTGATTTGAATCACCAGTCTCGCCCGATCCGGCTACACCGACTCACCACCAAGGCATCATGACCAGCCAACGCAAGCCCATTGTCAGCTTCCTGGGGCCAGTCGCCTCCTACTCGCACCAGGTGAGACCATCCCACCGTTGCCCCCTTCATGGCAAGTTGCATGGCACTAAACTGGGCCGACCTGGCCGTGCAGGCCGTTCGCCAGGCCTTCTCCGACTCAACCTGGGAACTCCAGCCGGCAGTCACCATAGACGGTAGGTAACCCGGTGGTGAAATGTCGCCGTCGGACTCCCCGTCGCTGATGCTCGTTTGCGTAGATGTCTTTGACCAGGTTCAGGACGGCCAAGTGCAGGCTGGTGTCGTGCCCTTTGAGAACTCTACCAATGGCTCCGTAGTCTTCACTCTGGATAATCTAGCCGATAGAGCCAACCGCTACCCAGACATCACCGTCGATGGCGAGACGTATGTCGATGTCCACCATTGCCTTGTCGGGCATAAAAATCCCACACCGGCTCTTGAGGACACTGCCGAGGGATCAGGTACTTGCACACCCACGGCCACGGATCCATCACCCTCAAAGCCGCGGTCCAGGCCCTTGAGCAGCCTCAAGCACATCCAGCGGCTGTACTCTCACCCTCAGGCCTTTGGCCAGTGTACCGCCTTTATCTCCACCTACCTCAAGGGGGTCGAAATTTTCGAGGTTAGCTCAACCAGCAAGGCGGCTGAAATTGTGAGCAAGGATACCACGGGAACATGGGCCGCCATCTCGAGCGAGCTCGCCGCCGAAGTTCACGGTCTGGATTTTCTGGGCAAGTCGATTGAAGATCGAGAAGACAACACGACCCGGTTCTTGATCATTGGCACCAACGCCTCGGGACCCAAGGACTGGGAACAGGCCAAGCACGCCATCGCCCAGAAGGGAAGCAAGTCACTTGTCTCGTTCACAGTGCCTCACACTTCGCCAGGAGCTCTGGCAGATGCGCTGAGCTGCTTCCGGGCCTTTAACCTCAACCTGACCAGCATCAACAGTCGGCCCAGCCTAGTGCAGCCTTTCCAGTACATATTCTTCGTCGAGTTCGAGGGTCACAAGCACGACGATCCGGATGGGCGGGTCAAGGGTGCGCTGGAAAAGATTAGTCGCGTGGCCGAGAGCTGGAGGTGGCTTGGGAGCTGGGAGAGATACAGATAACTTCCATGACCAGCAACAAACAGAACAGACCATTCTCCCACGCGCCTCTGCGGCGATATCTCCACTCCCTGTCAACTGTCACGCTCCGCTGCATACATATATGCCTACCTAGCTTCGATGCAAGGGCATCGTGAGAGAGGCTGCGGCGGCGGGATGCCCTCGTCCTAACCCAGTAGGTAGCTTCCGCAAACCAACCGCCCCTAGAAGCATTGAAGAATTCCCCGTAAGCTGGTGGGGCTAGCTATTGCGTGCTCGTCGACATTGCCCTGCTGGGCGCTCTGGCAGGCATTTGACAGACGCATTGGGAGCACGGCCGAGCCGTTCCACGTCGCTGATGAGTCGAACGGGCAGAGGAAAAAAACGGGAATATCGACAGGTATAGTAGATACTTATCAACATCTGCATCAAGCACACGCCCACGCCCCCCCTCCATGCGCTTCGCTTCACGGGATCATCGCCACCCTGCCAAGGGCTACCCACGCGGGCGTTGAGACTCTATCCCACCGATGCGCCCACTATCCGGAACCCGCGAACCTATTGGCAGCGTCGGACTTACGCGATGAGATCCCCATCGGGTATTGAGCACGTCGCGATGGGAGGAGAGCTGGCGGATTTGGGCCCGTTGGGATTGGCTTGCAGCAGGCTGGACCACAGCGTGGGGTCAAGTCATCCGGAGCCATTGGCCCTCGCCAACGGGATTGGAGAGGCGTCGAGGGCAGAACCAGGATAAGACGCCGAGGGCCCGTGAGAGTCTTGTGGAAGGACGCACCAGGAGTCAATGAGAGGCCGGCAAATTCAGCAGACAAGAGGCGTATATTCCTCTAGCTGCCACAGCGGATACGACTATCGGCCACTATGACGTTGACGCCGCCTGCGCTGCACTCAATGAGGGTCGCCCACTGGCACACACCCAGGGTTGGCGTGGGAAGATCTGGGCCCCCTGGTGGAGCGGCTACGGACCATCGCTCGAACGTTAAATATCGGGCGACGGTCCGGAAGCTGGACGAAGCAAACTCTGTAGCTTCTCTTGCCGACTTGCCTTGCCTTTTATCAGCTTGAGCTGCTGCTTCAGAGCCTCGGGGGCCTTCCTCTTCCTCTCAACCCTTCTGCAACAACTCCAACTTCATGTTGAGACAACAACACTTGTCTGCTATCTCTCCCTTTGCTTCCTGGTTCTTCCAACCAAAATGGCGCTCCGCCCTATCTTTGCTGCCACGCACCCACGTGCATGCTCTACGGCCTTCGAAAGGGTATGTGTTGAGCTCCCCAGATCATCATCTCTGCGCGCCGCCCTTCAAGCCTCTTGGCCGAGAGGATAGCCATGCGCCCGGTTCAAAGTCGCGCAGTGGTGCTGACCATGTTTGACAGGTCTTCATGACTCGTCGTGATATCCTGGAGAGTGTTCACGAACCCTTTGGGGATGCCTTCTACTACGGCCCCGAGTTTCTGAGCGATCGCTTCAGAGACGATGCCGGCCAGCGCGAGCGCAGCGGCTTCGCCGACAAGACGTACAAGGACATTCTTGATCAAGTCATGGATGCTGGAAAAGAGGTTCGTCTTTGTCTTCCCCTCTTGTTCGTCTATTTTTGATGCGATTTCCGAACTCCCCGAACTCCCCGTCCACCCCGCCCTCTCCAGTGAGGGGAAAGAGACGATTGTGATGTCAACTCTGGTCCACAGCTTGTTTTTTTTCACACTCTTGTGCCTTGGCCAATTGAGTTTTCCCGAGGCTGCAGACACTGTCGCACAGTTACATCCTTATCGCCCATGAGAAGAATCCGACATGTCAATTGTCGCCGCCCGTCGTGACATAACATAATGATTACCTACCATGTGCTATAGGAGGCACCATGCTTACACCATGTAACTTACTTAGGGCAAGCGAATCTTCATCAAGGATATGGCTTACTACCTTATGACCCCGGACGGCAAGTCTACCAAGACGGCCCCGTCCCTGGGCAAGGAGGAGCCCGGCAACCCAACTGTGTTGCCGTTGGAGATCCTGAAGCAATTCCAGTTCACATTCCTCATCCGCCACCCTCGCAGGGCCATCCCCTCGTACTACCGGTGCACGGTGCCGCCTCTGGATGAGGTCACGGGCTTCTATGAGTTCATGCCCAACGAGGCCGGCTACGAGGAGCTTGTGCGTCTCTTCGACTACCTGCTCGAGCAGGGCATTGTCGACCGGGACAACCTTGTCGTCGTCGATGCTGACGACCTCTTGGACAACCCGGAGAAGACGATCCGTCTCTACTGCGAGAAGACGGGCATTGACTTCAAGCCCGAGATGCTCGAGTGGAATGACGCCGACAGCAGCCACGCCCGCGATGCGTTTGAGAAGTGGAACGGCTTCCACAACGACGCCATCAAGAGCTCGGCTCTCAGGCCACGCACCCACGCCCAGGTAAGTTGACGGTTTTACTAAATCGCTCTCCCCTTTCCCCCATCCTCCACCTGCTTGTCTGCGTCAACAACTGCTTGCTGTTCGTTCGCTCTTCTCGTGGTTGGATTATCAAGCTGATTTTGACTAACAAAAGAAGACTTCGACTACCGAATCGGAGAACAAGGAGTGGACCGCCAAATATGGGGCCGAGGCGCAAAAGGTGATCCGCAAGACCGTTGAGGATAACGTCGCTCACTACGAGTACCTGAAGCAGTTTGCACTGCCCATTTAAGTGGTTGGGAAGCACACGCGTGCTCTACTGATTCTTTGCGATGTTTTCTTCTGGGGTTTTTGCTGGGTTTTCTTTGCTGTCTCTGCCCCTCCTCAGATTGGACCATGTACAGGGGGATAATGAATCCTTGGGGCTTCACGTATGATTTATGACCGTCTTTGGATTTAGTTGATGGTACAGCTATGATACAACGACTTGGCTCCACGCCATTCCATGAATTTTATACATCCAAATTTGACAAACTTTGCTGCCAACTCTTTCACGACCAAACTCCTTATGATCCCATCTAACTGCATCGCTCTCCTGTCCCATTCGTCATAAATTTGTTCCAATGCTGAATCGAGTACCAAGCGATGCATTATTGCGGCATGTGCTGTGCTGCATCCTTCTTCTCTCCATCTTGCTCCTCCTTCTTGTCCTTGGCAGGCTCGGGCTCAGCGGCAGGCGCTTCCTCAACGGCCGTCTCCTCCACAGGCTTCTCAGAAACGTACGTAGGGTTCTCGAAAAGCTCGTGCGTGACGTTGCCAGACCATGACTCAGCGTATTCCTTGTCCTGGTCGTTCGCCCAGCTCACCGTCACATCCAAGAGCTCCCCCGTAGCCCCCTTCGTAGCGTCAACCGCCACAATCCTGTTTCCGCGACCGAGACCTCCCAGGACTGCGGCCATGTCGGCAACTGAATTTTGCTTCTGTGCGTTGAGAGCAATGCCGCGCTCTTCCTTGGTGCGGATTGGGCGATAGCCCTTGTTGCCCTTCTTCTCCTCCTCGGTGATCCTCTTGCGGTCGGCGGCGGTGTACTCCTCGGGCCGCTTGTACCGGAACTCATTGTCCCATGCCACCTCGTGCAGATGCTTCAGCTCACGCAGCTTCTGGAAGACGGAGCGACCGACGGCACCCTGACCGGCGGGGAAGGAGATGCGGGCGAAGGGGGACCAGTAGTCCTTGCGAAGCTTTGCGGGTTTCGTCTTTTTCCCATTAAAGGGAAGCTGTTTGAGATCGTGAAAGCCCTGTAGGCAAAGTATTAGGTCAAAGCTACGAGTAAGGTACTCAATTCTGTAGAATTTTTTATGATTGAACTCACGTTGAGCTTCTCGTCAAAGCTGTAAATGATCTGGTCTGACCTCCGGTGTCCAAAGACCCAGATGTTCTCGCCGTGACCCTCGGGGCCTACAAAACCCGTTGTAGTACGCCGAGACCGACCGGAGTGAGCCTGTCGCACACATATCCGTACATAGCAGGGCAATTGGCCCAGGCGGGATCCCTGTGCCGCATTCATGGTGGCCGCTGTGAGGTTGAGATGGGCTGGCTCATGAGACTCTAGGAAAAACCTCCCTCAAATTGCACGGTCATGTGATGGAGACGGTTCAGAGCTGTGCTGGTCATGTGACGATAAGATAAGAACAGCCCATGAAACTGAGTGGAGGTAGTACCTTATCCAACGTTCAAATCGAATAACTGCGAGCCTAAGTAAGGTAAGTATCTACGTAAATAAAGCATTAGGCTAATAATGCTAGGGAAATGACCGTAAGAGGATTAGAGGTCTTTTTTTTTTTTACTTTTATTGAATTCCTTTGATAAGAATCCCTATCAACTTCCGTAACAAAGACCGGCAAAGTACTGTTTCAACCGTGTGCAGGGGCTGCCCACTTTTGCCCACTCAAGCTGACTGCGGGTGATTTGAAAGAAAAGAGGCACTAGCCAGGTTGGCTGACATAATAACTCATCCACTTTCTCGCTACTTCCAGCAGCATCTTTTGCAATTTATTTCAACAGCGCTCATCTTTGCCCCACCATGTCGTGGTTCTTTTGTCAAGCCGTGGCTGGGCTGAGAGTGACATCACGAAGACTCCCGAAGCTTCTGGCACTGGCTGGATGCTTCTACCTGCTGCTGCGAGAGCCTGCTTGAGTCTGCCTGAGGGATCTCGATGCTTCACGTCGGACGATTCGCTCCACCAAAGGTTTCCATGGGAATATCCTGATTCCTGTTCGAGATCCACCCAGTTTGTGAATAAATTCACCTCTTTGAAGCCTTTCTGTGCCAACTTTCCTCTCTTCCCATCCATACAGCAACGAAATACCCCACAACCGCATCAAACGATACCCAACCTTCCGAGGTCAGGAAACCTGACGGAAGCAGCCCTTTCCTTTCATCCTTGGGCCACGATAACCAAGTGACACACGCATACAACCATCACCATATATCCTAATTCCTTGTTTTCACCACAGTCCATCGTTTCCGCCACTACTACTACTACACCACCACCGTCATGAACTCCCGCATGGACTTCACGGACCGGGCCCAGAAGGCCGTGGAGGATGCCATGGCCCTGGCCGAGCAATACGCTCACTCCCAGCTCGTGCCAGTGCATCTTGCCGTGTCCTTGCTCGACCCTCCTCCGGACCCTTCCAAAGACCAACAGAACGCTCCCGCGGTCACCAGTACACTGTTCCGGCAGGTGGTTGAGCGAGCCCACGGCGACCCGCAGCTCTTCGATCGAGCCCTCAAGAAGACCCTCGTTCGACTCCCCAGCCAAGATCCTCCGCCCGAGCATGTGTCCCTAGCGCCGCAGTTCCACAACGTCCTGCGAAAGGCACTGGAGCTGCAAAAGGTGCAGAAGGACACCTACGTCGGCGTCGACCACCTAATTACCGCTCTTTCCGATGAGTCGACCATCCAAGCGGCCCTCAAGGAGGCCAACGTTCCCAAACCCAAGCTCATTCAAGAGGCCGTACAAGCCATCCGCGGAACCAAGCGAGTCGACAGCAAGACGGCCGACACTGAGGAGGAGAACGAGAACCTGGCCAAGTTTACTATCGACATGACCGAGATGGCTCGTGACAAGAAGATCGACCCCGTCATTGGTCGAGAAGAAGAGATCCGCCGAGTCGTACGAATTCTGTCCCGACGAACCAAGAACAACCCCGTCCTCATCGGTGAACCCGGTGTAGGTAAAACCACTGTCGTTGAAGGACTGGCCCAGCGAATCGTCAACCGAGACGTGCCCGACAACTTGAAATCGTGCAAGCTGCTCTCGCTCGATGTGGGTGCGCTCGTCGCTGGCAGCAAGTACCGAGGAGAGTTTGAAGAGAGAATGAAGGGCGTTTTGAAAGAGATCACCGAGTCCAAGGACGTCATTATCTTGTTTGTCGATGAGATCCACCTTCTCATGGGCGCTGGTTCGTCTGGCGAGGGAGGTATGGACGCCGCCAACCTTCTCAAGCCCATGTTGGCCCGCGGCCAACTGCACTGCATTGGTGCAACCACCCTCGCCGAATACCGCAAGTACGTCGAGAAGGACGCTGCCTTCGAGCGTCGATTCCAGCAGGTTATCGTCAAGGAGCCCAGCATTCCCGAAACCGTATCCATTCTTCGAGGTCTCAAGGAGCGTTACGACCGACATCACCGTGTTACCATTCTTGACAGCGCTCTAGTAGCCTCTGCTAATCTAGCTGCTCGCTACCTCACCTCCCGACGAATGCCCGACTCAGCCATTGATCTTGTCGATGAAGCTGCCGCAGCTGTCCGTGTTGCCCGGGAATCCCAACCTGAAATCATCGATTCTCTTGAGCGGAAGCTTAGGCAGCTGATGATTGAAATTGCGGCTCTCGAAAAGGAACACGACGAGGCCTCCCAGACTCGTCTAGCGCAAGCAAGAAAGGATGCCAAGAATGTCGAGGAGGAGCTGCAGCCTCTCCGCGAAAAGTACCAGAACGAAATCAAGCGAAGCGAGCAGATCCACCAAGCCAAGGTCAAGCTCGATGATCTCGAAAAGCGTCTCGAGGATGCCATGAACAACGGCGAGCACGCAAAGGCTGCCGATCTCAAGTATGGTGCCATCCCCGAGCAGGAGGCTGTCATCAAGGAGCTTGAAGCGCGCAAAGCTGCTGCCGACGCCGCCTTGAGCCGAACCGGTGCCGACACTGGCGGCGCAATGGTTACAGACATTGTCACCGTAGACAACATCAACGAAATTGTTGCCCGCTGGACTGGCATTCCGGTCACCCGCCTTCGAACTTCCGAGAAGGAGAAACTCATCCAGATGGAGAAGGTTCTCAGTAAGGTCGTGGTGGGTCAAAAGGAGGCGGTCCAATCCGTCGCCAACGCCATTCGACTCCAGCGCTCCGGCCTGAGCAATCCCAACCAGCCGCCAAGCTTCCTGTTTTGCGGTCCCTCGGGTACCGGAAAGACCCTGCTTACCAAGGCTCTGGCCGAGTTCCTGTTCGACGATGCCAAAGCCATGATCCGTTTCGATATGTCCGAGTACCAAGAGCGCCACGCACTGAGCCGAATGATCGGTGCCCCCCCTGGATATGTTGGTCATGATGCTGGCGGTCAGCTTACCGAGGCTCTCCGCCGAAAGCCCTTCTCCATCTTGTTATTCGATGAGGTTGAGAAGGCAGCCAAGGAGATTCTGACTGTTCTTCTCCAGCTCATGGATGACGGCCGCATCACCGACGGCCAAGGCAGAGTTGTCGATGCCAAGAACTGCATTGTGGTCATGACCTCTAACTTAGGCGCTGAGTACCTTGTGCGCCCTGGCGTCAAGGAGGGCCGCGTTGACTCAGGCACTCGAGAGATGGTCATGAACGCCCTGCGCAACTACTTCCTGCCCGAGTTCCTCAACCGCATCAACTCGGTCGTCATCTTCAACCGACTTACGCGCAGAGAGATCCGCAAGATCGTCGATATACGCCTCGGTGAGATCCAGAAGCGCCTTGAAGACAATGGGCGCAAGGTGCACATCGACGTATCAGACGAGGCAAAGGACTACCTTGGCAATAGCGGCTACTCACCGGCTTATGGAGCTCGTCCTCTATCCCGTCTTATCGAGAAGGAGGTGCTCAACCGTCTTGCCATTCTTATTCTGCGCAACAATATTCGCGATGGCGAGTACGCGCGTGTTGAGCTCATTGATGGCAAGATTGTCGTGCTATCCAACCATTCTGACAGTGAACTCGGTGAAGATGATGATATGATGGATGAGGAGGACGCAGTCGATGAGATGCTAGACGATATGGATCAGGATATCTATGACTAAACGAGTATCATGGCGCAAAGTGGAAGAGTGAAGAAGGAGAGACATGCTATCAGGATGGATGAACCAAGTGTTATCTGAACGAGTTTGACGAATGCATGATGGCGTTGGGGAAACGGTACTAGGGAATTATTGTCTAGGGTTCATGTATTTAATTGTCTTTTCTACCTAAGTAATTGTGGCATAAAAAAAGTTGGAATGGAATTACAAATCTGAGTCATTGCAAGTGAGACATCACGACTATGATGATATATTTTATCTTTTTTTTTCAATCTTGCTATGGAGGTCCTAAGAACACTGGCCCGTCTCCAGCCCAGCCAAAGTCGTCGATAACCATGGACCAATCTATACCTTGAAACGGGTCGAGCGAGCCATTCAAGTCCTGGTTGGTATTTGCGTCTGTGTCTGTGTTGGTGTTTGCAACAGCCTGGTGAGGTTCTGCATCATAATCGTGAGTGTCTTGGTACTCTCTTGAAGAAATTCCGGACTTACGGAAGGCTTCGAGACCCCTATTTACACCCTCAGTGCTTTTCTTTGCCTCCTGCAGCGCGTCTTTGAAGTGGTTAAGGCACCAGTATGTGGTTGCAGCGCCGATACGCTCAGGCCACGCACCCACGGGCTCTTCCAACTTGGGCAGTAAGTTCCTCACAGACCAAAACGTCTCAAGGATGACGGATCCGCGGGCGGGCAAGTCACAGTCACGGACGGAGCAGCTCTGCACAACAGTCCGAACACGCAAAGCGAGAGCGTCGGCTTCGGCGAGGGAGACGTGGGGAGGAGCGGCGGTAGAATGCAGCATGGATAGGAGAATGCAGCCGGCGTCCACAGTGGCACGGTAGATCCAGTGTGTGCCATGGGTGAGGAACTGCGAGGTGGACTCGAGTGCGAGGGCGATGTTGATGAGGTCGTTAGATGTGTTGTAAGCGCGGAGGGCGTTGAGGGACAAGTTGGGGCGGAGGTTAGGAGGAGAGACGAAATAGTAGCACTGGATCTCGAGCTGAGCTGAAAGGAGCATGAATCGGGAGCAGTCTAAACATAGTCATCATTAGTCACTTGTATTATAAGGACGCGTGTTGGCGTGGTGTTCATACCAGTCTCAACCCTAGTGACGAGCGGCTTTAGGAGCTCAAACTCGTCTTCCCAGTGTTTGACTACCGTCTCGGGAACTCCCTTGTGTGCAGAGATTTGTGCCGCCATAGCTGTATGTAGTCGATTAGTGAACTTTTGTAATTCAAACATTGTAAGCAGTTCCGGTGCAAGAGTATCCTTCACGATATCCTTGCATTGGGAGTCGTTGTGTTGTAGAAAGGGAGGCGGGATTCCAGCCCCAGTAGATATCCTAGTCCCATGACCCCCATTAGTCTTGTTCTTGTCATGTATGTGATTTAACTCACCTCTGAGCTAGAATGCAGCAGAATATCCAGGTCACTGATGCGTCGTAGTTTGTCGAAGTCATCTGCTGACGCCCGCCTATCAGGAAGCTGGGGTGAGATCCACGGCCGGTATGCAGACCCAGCAACATACACGAACTCAGCGCGATGTTGATGAGCGTTGGAGATGGATCTGTGACGAATCTTATTGTCGGAAAGGGCCAGGCGCAAATCACTAGGATAGCATGGATTGGCTCGAGGTCTAAAGCGACGGCCGCGGGCAATGTCCAGATATCGCGGCTAAGAAGGGCGAGCAAGGCTGCAAAGATCTGTTCATCCCTGGCATACCGACGGCTGGCAACAAATATCACAGCCCAGAAAAGAGTTGGACACGCCTCGTAGCATTGATCGGGGTCCTTTTTCCTCAGAATCGGCAGATATGGGTGGAAGCATTGCAGGTACCTCGTAGGTATGTTAGCACCAGTGATGAAGACGCCGAAAGTGTCTCACTTCTCAAAGTACCAGTCGATGTCTTCACCGGATATGAGTCTGTCCCCCAAGACCCTGGCCTTTGTCGGCCCAGTCTTTTCATATACCGGAGCTGCTGCTTGGGGATCGGCTAGTTTGGGTTCCTGCAGGTTAGTTGATAAGGGGAGGAGGGTCGTGTTGGTGGCTGAAGGGAGACGGCTATGTTGATCTGAGAATATGGCATTGCTTCCGTGGGAAGTCGAAGGACTCCATGAGGACTCCCCATTGTTCCTTGGGTGGACAGCTTCTTTGATGCTCTTGAGCTCTTGCTCCAGCAGTTCGAGTTTACTGTTGTTGTCAGTGGTAGGATCGGTCTAGGGTATCATCAAGTCCACGAGAAGCCTCCATATCGCATCCGGCTGAGGGAAACGGGTAGAGTATATGGTTGAGTACCTTCTTTTAGTTACTCTCTTGTGGGATCTGTCATAGACGCACGCAAGTCCCAGCTTTGCACATCGTTGACATGGCTGTCCAGCAACGGCACTGGCCCTACACCGCACCTGGGAGATTGGTCAGCCAGATTGGCTCGGCAACGTAGGAGTTGAGTACACGGCTCACTTTTGAATCCCGACAGCTGATGCATGCTACGTTCCTCCTTATCCTATCCTGAGGTGAGTCCGGCGGTTGGTGCTGCTGGGCCGGTCCCGGGCCGGCTGTCGACGCGGGCGACTCCTCCGATGATGGCGTCGGGGCCATTGAGTCGCATCACAACCCCCCGTAACCAAGTCGCGATTGTCTAGAGCCTCTGCTGGCGGGGACATTTCATAATCGTGGCCAGGTTTAGATAAAGCGCCAGCAGAGTCGTGCGCGCCAATAAATCAAGGTTGCTTGGTTTTTTAGCGCCTCAATTGATAAGACGGAAGTAGAATCTGGTTGTTGGTTGCCAACTCCCGGGGCTTGCTCTTTGGAATAACTATCTGACGTCACGTGTGCAAATCGAACTAAGGCAACTCGAGTAAACAGGCCAAACCCGCCGCAATCCAGGTCATAAATCAATCAATCAAGCAAGCAAGCAAGCAAACAATATACACATCATATTGATTTGGCAACCAAGCACTCCAAACTTTATTTTCCGCTCCGACACCGAATATCCGTCTACCTATCTAGACCGACTATTACAATATTATGGATCCATTGATCAGAGTACCTTGCCAGCGTCTAGCACTCTGGCATTCTTACCCCTACTCAGCTCTCTTCTTAAAGTTCTTAGGGGCTGGCCTCCCCCCCGACTGCATCACGACACTGAACAACTTCCACAAAACCCACGCAAATCCTAGAGCAACGGCGGCGGTTGTTCCCGAGCTGATCCATTGTGCACCCTCCTCCTTCAGCACCGGTACAGTCACTAGGCTCATGAGCCTGCTGCCGCTCTCCGGCTGCGGAGCCACGTGCCAAAAGATGGTATTTTGAGCAAAAAGCTTGTCATAGCCCACATGGAGTCTGTCAAAGGGGTTCTCCAAGGGTTCACCTCCCGAAGAGCAAGCCCAAAAGACCGCCGGATACGGGATCTCGATATCGACTTCGCCGCTTGCTGACGGTTTGAGATACCGAAGATGAAGCGGCACCTCGGCGTTCCACGGCTGATCTTGACTGGGATCCGGAGGTGCCAGTTCGAGGAGAACGCTGGAACCCCAGGTCTCGGTAGTGTATGCTGGAGCTTCTAGATCAACAGGCAGAGTCGTATATCGAGATGCAGCGAGGTTCTTGGAAGCCAGGAACAACTCATCTCCCAGCTGATATCGGTCTGCAAATATGGTCTTGGGCAGGGTCAAGAATGCGTACGGCGCACATTGGCCTTCGCTAGCCGGGTATTGGTTGGAGCTGAGGCTCAATTGCAGGGTTGGGTGCAGACCAGTCGGGCTAAGGAACTTGGAGGTGAAAATGGAAGCGCTTTGCCGGTGTCGGGATGGGAAAGTGAACATAGCTGGTGAAGGCTTCTTCTGCTCACCGAGGACGCTCAACACACCGGCGACTCCCAATTCATGCTCTTTCATGTTTGGCTGTGAGTTGTCGTTGACAAAAATGCCGACTTCTACCCTCCTTTCTGTGGATGCAGGAACCGTGACCTTCTGGACTCGAAGCGGCCATGAAGCTGACGCAACAAGGGCATTAGCGGTAGCGTCGTAGGACAGATCCAAGCCGGACGCAGTGTACAGGCTACGCAGCCGGGCACCGCAGACTGGGTCGGTTTCAGAACAGAATTCTAGGGAAGTGGTCGCGATAAAAGAATGCAGGTCCTCCACTGCTTGATAGAAAGAGAAGCCAGGAGAGGCTGAGGAGCTGTCTTGTTTGAACTCGGTGAATGTCTGATTCTTGGTCAGCGTCCATAATAGATAGGATCAAGTATCTTGAAACAGAGGTGTACCTCTGTGGTTGAGCAGTCCAAGGGACCAAACCTCTGAAGCCAAGTGCATAATTTCGAACTGCGTTGGGTGTTTGTTAGGCTCAAGATAGTTGGGCTAGAAAGGTGAGATGGAAAATGACATACGAATCGTGTGAAGATGACAACGCCGGAGTATAGTAAACGTGCAGACCCGGCGAGATGCGGGACGTAAAAGGATCCAGCGTCTCGAACTGTAAGGGGCTGGCCCATCTAATGTGGACAGCCTCATAGTCGTTTAAAAGATCGATGAGCTCCGCAGGCAGCTCATTAAGAGGGATGGTGAGCTTGTCCTGACGAACAGTCTCGATCTGGGGACCCAGCAGCCCCGCCTGCTGAATGTCCAACGCCTCCGGATCGAGGCTATAGTCCTTGTGGACAAACGTGACGCGCTCACGCATGATTTTTGGCCGGATGGTGGGAGCTTTGTCAGGGCTGCGGTCAATTCAAGTTCAAGCGGGATTTTAAGTAACTTGAGTTGCGAAGGGTCGAACTTGAACTTGTATAGGATTTCTTGAATTGAATTGGGATAACTGACTTAAGAAGTCATCTGATAAAGCTGGCCGCAGGCTGCGATGTTTCCGATGGCTTATCTTATCTTATCTATGATTAGTCAGTACCTAGTCTCTCTACCTAATTTGGCTCCCTCTGTTTTCCTTCTTTTTAGCTACCCTATATAACCTACATAACTTGCAATTAATTGAGGTATCTTTTGAATTAACTGAACTGATGTTTCAGGCGCCTTGAATTGACTTGATTGAAGCTGAATTGACCGCAGCCCTGAGCTGTGTGGACGAAGTTGTCGCGTGCCCCGTTTTGCTGCTTCGGTGTCGAGCTCGGTGGGCAAGGTTGGTGGACGATAACTACCTACCAAAGTAGACTAGACGTTCTTGCTCCAAAGCGTGACGTTGCTGGTCAGAGCTCCTTGGAAAGAGCCCCGTAAGGCCACTGAGGGAAGAGACAAGTTGTATGTACCAAGTACACGTTTTTCGTTACCGGGTTCGTACTGGCTGACGTACTTGGATAGGTACTTGCTTTACTGCCCCTCCCGTCGTCTTCCCCTTTGGTCACCGCGGGAGGGTTGGCGCTTTCCCTCTTTGGGGACCGACGGGCGATTCAACTTGCACCTGCCGCACCGCCGCCTCGGTCGCCGTTTCCGCGACTGAAGGAAGTCGCTCGCCCAACGACCATCCCATTTCCATTTCTTCACTCGTCGAGATGATGCCACCGCCGAGCCTCATTCTTTCTTCTCCTTCAACCCTCTCACCTCCCCCATTAAAGCGACCCCCGAGGCTACCATCAAAGAAAGACCCGTACCGACAAGATCATGCCCGCATACAAGTCGCGACCGCCGCTGTGACCTAGACTCAGACGAGACAGAAACCGAGACACCCAGTACCACTTTTTGATGCGATTTCTCCGAGCGACCTGTTTGCGACCCGAGCCGCAACCACGATATCGATAGCGAGATTTCGCGGTTGACGGCGAAGTGCCGCCCGGGCTAGCCAGTCAAATCACAGCACAAAACAGTTATACATCGTGGACGCCATGTCCGATCACCAACCATATGTGACCATCCGTTCGCGGAGGCCTGCCGAAGGCCCTGGCTCGAGGAGTACTGGCCCCTCCGTGGTGTGTCCTTCTCCTGAATGAATCGATAAACTCTAGTGTGCATGCTTTGCTTACACGTCATAATTTACTAGGCTGGTCCCAGCGGAGGAGACTTTTATGCCAGGTCCGCGACCCACGACACAAGCCGTACCAGTTTCCACGTAAAACACATCGGCCAGTTTGCCCAGAGACTCGAAGATGTTGGTCTGCCCCTCCCCCGCGATATACTACCAAGGAATCAACTAACACATTACTCAGTCTGCAGCTCGAGCCTTTCCAAACCGTGGGAGGTCTTCTGCGAGATACAGCAATGTTCAGGCATTATTACTGCACTGGAATTCCGATGACCTCTTCGTTATACCCGAATTGGAGGATCTGGAAAAGTGCTTAAGCGAGGACTACGGCTTCAACACTAATATTTTTGCAATTCCCTCTGAGAATTCTCACCTAGAGTTGATGATGCGCATTGGCCAGCTCATTAAAGACCATGAATCTCAGGATACCCTTTTTGTTGTTTACTATGGTGGCCATGCCAGAATTGACGAGTCCAGGCAGAGCACCTGGTGTGCGTGAGTATAAAACTGCACCACCAAAGCCCAAGACAGCACTCTAACATACTCGTATAGGACCCGAGAAGCAAATTCACCGTGGCTACAGTGAGTAACGCTTTCTCTCCGCATGTACTGGATCATCGGCCTAACCTTGTCACAGATGGTCCGCAATCCAAACTCTTCTTGAACGATCCCTATCGGATGTTCTCATTCTCCTGGACTGTTGTGCTGGAGCCGCAAGCGCAACCTTTCCCAATGGATCCAGCATCACTGAAACGATATCGGCATCAAGCTGGGATGCCATCGCTCCAGATCCTGGACGTTATTCATTCACCAATGCCCTCATTGAGGTTCTCCAGGAATGGCGCCTCAGGGCCTTCTCAGCTGCTATGCTTCATGCTGAAGTGCTTGCTCGATTAAAGCATCCCCGGCCAATCACCATCAACGGCAAATACTTTGAAGCTCGGTCAACTCCAGTCCACTTCATGATGACGTCCAACCACAAGGCACCTAGCATCGAAATGTCTCGCATGTCCCCAGGCGATAACTTTCCCTCCCCAGAACTCCTACCGATACCTACTTTGGGTCATGAGACAGGCCGTGCCCCAGACTCTGCCCCTGTCGCTCGAAATGACTACATGTTCACAGAGCCCAACGAGGACACTCCCCACGTCATGATTTCCTTGGCTCTTGAGGACGATCAGAGGCTGGACATCAACGCCTGGGAGCAATGGTTGAGTGCATTCCCTGCCATGGCTAAGTATGTCAAGGTTCAGGGTGTGTTCAAGAGCCACTCGACAATGCTTCTTGTCTCAATGCCTGTTTCCATCTGGGATCTCCTCCCAGAGGACCATGCTACGTCGTTTGTCGCGTTTATTCGCTCCAATAACCTCATGACACAAAAACCTCGAAACCAATCGGTCCCAGTATTTGTGCCGACCAATCCGTACCCAACTGAAAACGATGGTGCTTCTTTCGTCTCTGGTGTTTCTGGCACCACATTCGCGCCGACTGAGACCGTTGGACTGACAGGGCAGATGGGTGCCTTCAGGGACCCAACATATGGAAGACAAACATCTGGTCCCATGGTCAGGAGCACGCTTCCTCCTATTCAACAACTTTCTCCCCTACATCCACCATCACAACCTGGGTCACCCTCACAAAGCCTACCACCACAGCCGATGAGGTCAATGCACTCCACAACATCACTTTCGACGTTGCAAAGGCAGCAATCATCGTCGTCCCTTGCAATGGGTGGGAATTTGACAAGACAGATGATTATGAATCAGCAACAAGCTCTTCGTCGCACTACTTTTGGCGCTGATGTCCCAGAGCCAAAAAAGTTCTCTCCACACGTGGAGCGGCGTCTTGAGGAATACTACCAATTCGAGCCCCTTCCAAACGATGGTCAAAAGGCGTTCTTCGCCTCCAATCTCGGCGTTGAGCCTTGGCATGTCGAAGTGTGGTTCCATCATCGACGAGAGAGTGATGCTTTTGCCCAACGATTTGCCTCTCTCAGAATGGAAGATTCGAAAGCTCAGGCTCGCGAAGGACCACGTATGATATTGCCCGCCAATCTCAGTGAGCTTTTGGATATGTCGTTGCCAGGTCAGACCTTATTGCTTGATCTTCGGTCCTTGGCAGAGTACCAAAAGTCGCATATCAAAGGCGCGATTCACCTACGTGCTCCGCAATCCTTCTTACGCCCTGCATCCCTGGGTATGATTGAGCGAGCCTTCGCCGATGCACAGAGCCGGAGAGCGTTCTCTCACTGGCAACGAGCGAGAGCCATCGTCTTCTATTCACGTGGGCTTGAATACCCCTGGGAATGTCCCCCGTCGGAGATTTTGCTAGAGAAACTGTGGACTTGTGGTTGGAGTGGGCATTGCTTCATCCTGAAAGGTCATTACCGTGAATTTAGCGACTCGTTCGCGAAGCACATCTACCGTAGCCAGGGTTCACAGGATGCTGGGGATGCAGGCGACGATCAATCCAAGGCGACGGCAATGATTAGTCGGACAGAAGCATCAAGCAATCAACAAGAGTTTTCCAATCTCCTCTCTCGCTTAGATAGGGAGGACCAGCTACGATACCTGGGCACATCACCAGGACATAACGAAGAGCGCACTACGGCAATGGAAGAGCTAGAGAAAGAGCTTGAAAACGAGTTTCAAAAACGCTTCCCCGCACTATATAAGAAGGCACAAGATGTTCATGGCAGCAGCGCGGGAAGATCCGATGACGAGGGTTTTGTAACCAAAGCCCAGATGGTGGAATACCTAGATCGCGGCTTGACCAAGATTCGAGATGCGCAGGCAGCAGGACCACCAACTACAACTTATGAGCCTGGACACTCCAAGCTGGCCGCCGAGGGCTACTTTGACCGAGCATATCCCAACCGAGAATCAGATGAGTACGTTGAAGTTGGGCGAGGGGATGAGCAACCTGGGGCCGACAGCAGTCCACAGATGACAGGTAAAGGCAAAGAGATCCGGGCAGCGCCATCCCCAGACGAAATACCCCGAAGAGGGCGTGGAGGGGGAATTTTGAACAAGGTGTTTAGGCGAGCGTAGCGTTGATGGACAATGGGGGTTATGATTATGGGATACATGTGGTCACCATGCAAACTGGGGCGTTTACATCGAAAGGGTCATTTAGGAGCATCAGATGATAGGTTTGGCACAAGGTTGGGTGGGTTATTGGTTATGATCAGTTGCAGCAAGCGATGGACAACCTCCTTGCTGACATTTTGTACACAAAAAGAGGGATGTGCATTTTACATACCACGACTTACAAATCTGGCTCCAGGTAGAGCCTACTTCTTACCATCACTTCTACTCGACGTCTCAGGCAGTGCTACTGGAGTACCCAAAGTTTGTGTACCATTTTACGACAATCGAGATGAATCTCCCTCCACCTTTGCCTCTGCCACTGCTGTATATGTGTCTACCTTACCCTGACCCTAGCCTACCCTACCTCGCGGGTTCGTTCTGGCAGCACAACAGCTCAGATACAGCAGCTGATGCCGTGGTGCAAAGCGGGAAGACCTCGTTTTCGCGCGTGGCCAACTGGTAGGCCATATTCACACTGGTCGTCGTTGCATATGTGAAACATCATAGAGTGATGGGACACTCGTTGATGCGGCGGCGGACTACCCAATAAGGAGCTTGTCGCGACTTTCCAGAAACTGGGTTTCTCGGTGTGACGGAAGCCACAGGTGGCGTGCAACGTTCCGAATGTGCCAGCAAAGGAGAAGGTACCTCTGAAGGATGAATGGAGAGGGAGGTAGCCTTAGGCGCAGGAGGCGCGGGCACAAGCAGCGAGTAATACAAGGTACGACAAGCGCGGCATGGCAAAAGGGGACATGCCGGGAATATACGGTCAAGCGGGAAGACACAGGGCAACGTGCAAAAGGCGAAACCCCACGGGCACTATTGTGAAGCTGTCGTGGGTTAGTGCATCGGGGGAGTATGTAAAAGGGGCCCAGGGGCGCAACGGAGCAAATCATGCAACTTTGGCGGGTTGGGCATTGGGCCGGAGAGCAAATGTCACCTAACGGCCGCGATGCGACGCAGCAGCAAATCCAGTCTTGCTTTTGGAGGGGGTCCGTCGCCCGTTGCCCGTCAGAGTAGCGTCCGTCGTGGTTGGTGCGTTGATGGCCTCGGTCTGCGCTGGTGAACGGGCACCTACCTATAGCTGCGCGGACTATTATGGTGCTATCAAATGCTTACATCGGACGGACGAAGCTCAGCCGGGGAACTCGGAGCGGCCGACCCACAGACGGGTGATCTGATTATCGACGGGCCAGGTGCCGGCATGGCAGGGCGAGAGATTCCCGTCATCCATAATCCAGCTGCTCAGCAGCATTTATTATCCAGGGCTGGGACCAGCACGGGCGACGAGAACGGCCGACCAAGAGGCCGAACCGGGGAAGGGGTCCGTGGTCTGGGGCCATGGGAAACCCGGCCACAGCTTGATGGGTTTTGGTGTTTGACAGGACGCTTGGGCCTGCGAGTCCAGGGTACTGCGGTCCATGACAGCCTGGGCCAGAGGCACAGCCTTCAGCAGAAGAATGTGTAGTAACATGCGTAGGTAGGTTTGCCCGGATGGAGCTGAGATGACAACCTCCTGTTGGGCCGGAGTTGGCTCCCCATTGGGTTGAACTAATATGGCCCTGCTGCTGGGCATCGTTGCTTCTGCTTCTGCCAATGTCAGCATCATGCCATGACCTCGTTAGGCGAAGGCAGGAGGAAGAAGAGGGCCATGAACTAGAAATCCTAACCCTGAAAAAGCCTGGTTCTTTCATCCATGGGGGTTTCCTTTTGAAACTCATCATCCAATGGTCACGGTTAGCGACCTTGCGTGGCTTCACAGCCTGCCGCAGCCTCGAGTTTCAGAATGCCAACATCGTTACATTCTCCGATCGTCCTAGCCCGGAATGGCCTCTGCCATGCCCTTTGACACGAGAAGACCAGGTAATGCGGTACATCTATGCCGGGTACCGACGATGACAACCTACCAGGGTGAGGATGACTGTGGTAATAATTCATAAACGGACCAGTGCCTGGCCGACAATGGATAATACGTACTAGTCGATAAGATATGCACAAGACAAAATGAAACCAAACCATTCGAAAAAGAAAGAACAGCGAGTCCCACCAGGGTCACAGCCAACTGTTGGCACCCGATGTTTTGTTCTCTCGATTTATGGATGAGAATCTTGTCTCTTCCCTCGTTAGACATCTCCCGGCTCTGTGGTTGACCAGGAGCATGTCCAAGCCGTCAAAATGACAAGAACTTGATGGGCCTGTAAGAAGCTCTGGTAACATTTCAACAATAGGATAGGTCCCGCGAGGGAAAGTTTAAGATGTATAAACATCCGAGAACATTGACCCCCGCCAATGTGCAGCAACATCACGCAACGGCCTTATAGTTCGGTGACTTCTCTTGGGGTTTCCACTCTCCTATGCCGGCGACCGCATCACTCTCGGTTGATGGGTGGCTGCGGATACCTATGGGTCCTTTCTCGTTGTGCGGGAGCAGGCCAAAGCAGCCGAGGTGAGTGACTTGCTCGTATCACGACTACCGGGATTCAAGACTTGAAAGACTACATCCAGGCTGATGCATCTCTCTGCATATCCGAGCGGGAACCTGAAAAAACATACAATGAAGCAGAGTTTTCGCGATTGCACCTTTGATGGCCCTTGATCTAGGGAACAATGGCTGTTCGACACAATCCGAGTACTTTGGAGTAACGTCGTTCGATCATGGAGGCGGCCGGTCCCGCTACTGGCGACACTGTCTCGGAGTGGACTTCGTGTCGTAACCCTGTCCCGAGACTCGTTAACGATTTGACTCTGGGGCCTTGAAAAAAGAAACGCAATAGCCGCGTCCGTTTTGCTGTAGCCAACTGTGTTGAGTTGAACACCGCTGAAGAAGCCGATGCAGGGGATCTAAAGTGGCAGTTGTTCCATCCGGCCAGCTGCAAAGGCCATGTCGAGCAGGGATAACCCCGGCTGGTAGGGACACTTTACCGTGCCGGATGTTTTAATTGTAGGAGAGAGTGGCTGGCGTCCCCAGTTGAACCCACGTCGTTTTGACCGGACGGTGCTAGGCCACCTGCTTTGAATGGAAAGTCGGTTTATGCTTTGACCAGGCACATAGCCTTGATGATAGCGCCTCAAGCGAGAACTACGCGACCGAGTCATGAATTCTGTGACTCTGTCGTCTGTCATTCGCATCGCCTGCATGGGACCTTTGCAATCCTCAGCCCTGTTACCTACCCCATGGTGGCAGTTGACATGTGAAGGCATCTAGTCAACGGCATCGTTTCTTTGTCGGGTGCCCCGTAAGTGACCTGGCAGAATGCTCCGAGGAAGATATGCCGGTCGGCTTCCTGCCTCTTCCCGATAGGATTGATGCGAAGTCATTCCGATACGACTGGCAGCGGCAGTCATGGCAGAGAAGGCCAGGGTGCTTGTATTCGGTCGGGGATGGATAACAATGCTAACTGCGAGCTTGACTGATGCTTATCTCACCACCGCTCTTTGTGTAGCAGCTTGACAGAGTCGTATAAGGGGAACTGACTATGTGCAAGCTTGTCCCTTGAAACGAATGATGAATGTGAGCCTGCATCCGTATACCACCTTGGGAATCCGTTCATAATGTTAATAAGGAATACACTGCCGGAGCGTGGCGAGGGAAGCGCGGGGCCTGCTGGGGGAGTGTACTATTTTGAGATTGTAACATTGAGCCAGTCGAGAACTGGAAGCGTCAACATCAATCTCAAACCCGGGAGTAGATACTCCGTAGTAGGTCAATCTTTTGGCACCGAGAGAGAATCGAAAAGGTCATCTCTTGATCTGTGCGTGGTGTTGCGCGGGCTGAACGCAATAATCGAGGCAAGAAACCAATTCTGCAAGCATTGTCACCCCTTCGGGACTTGATGGCGATGACAGCCTGTGAGGCTGTTGGCTGTGGTCTCCCGTGTCTTCTTGGTATGGAACATGCAGCAAGCCGTTCACATCGTAAAGTTGCTGGTGTATGCAGGTCACGATGGCGGAAGACGGTTGAACAAACGCAAGATTAGCGACTGCGCAGTCGTCGACAACACCCAATCGGTTGGGCATTGACAACTTACGATCTCGAGCAGTGGCGGGCCAGGGGGGGTAATTACCCCCCATGGTTTCGTGGACGGCCATGATTGCTTTTTCCTGTCAGGAGTAGCCGCTACGGGGCCTTGGCACATATGGCAGAGAACCCCCCACGCGCCTTGAATAGGTTTTCAATGCTTTGTGCAAGATGTGTGCCGGAGCACCGAGTCAGATCTGGTATGGCAAGCCCGATGAACTCATGCAAGACGATGAGTTCTGTCAAGCATGTCTCTTCGACTCTGGCGGAGACTTTTCTGCACAACTCGTGCTGATCGATCGTTGGTGGAAGCATGATGGATGGTGACACAGAGATGAGACTGGGGGTGTCCCGCAAAATGTGTCAAAAAACCAGATCTGCTCGGCGCCAGATGTGTTGGTTTCTAGGCCCACCAGGTCCCAGGAGCTGGATGTCTGACTAGGGTTCCCTGGAAGCCCCTCCCGACTAACGGGCTCTGCCGCCGGGTCATTTGTCGTCGGCTGTGACCTCTTGCCTGTATGTGGTGTGCTTGGATGTCTGGCAAGCCAGGATGTCGGGTAGCCCCTACGGCTCTATTCCTAGTAGAGCCCGTCTTGCGAATGCATCCCTGATGCTTCCGTTTCCCTTTTTGGTCGACGCCGAGGAGGTGATGAGGAGCATGCAGTTCAGCGTCCATATGTAACAGCCGCACACAAGAGTTTCCACAAACAACTGGAGTCGTCTCACCCCGGGTGAGATGTCAAGAAAGGACCATGCGGGGTACGACAGGAGACACGGCGCCTTGCCAAACTGCCAGGGTTCGCATGAACAAGATGCGGAAAAGGTGTGCCCAATGCATCAGCATTAATCGTACTGCTCGGACGAATGATATGTAGGCTGCTGCATAGCACAACCAGTGGGTCAATCCAAGACGATGGCGCCCAAGAAGTCACCATCTTTTTGTTCAGGATGATGTTGTGCATGCGAACAAGGCGTGGATCCAGTTTAGGCCACACAACGGTCGGAGGGCTTCACCAGGTTATTGAACGTAGTGCATCTTGCCGAGGAATTTTTGGAAGGGATTTTCAGATGAGTGAGGCAGCTCACTCGACAACTCGACGCCACATTGTGGACTTTTTGATAGCGGGCGAGGACGTGAGCGGCAGGTGCGTGAAAGTGTCTGAGCGACTACCAAGGCTCTGAGGATTGGTACAATCAAAAAGCTGGCCTGTACGTACAGTATGATCAACACGAACCCCTGGGCTGTGTCGGATTGGCTCGAGAGTCTGCTGTCAGTGCGCAGGAAGCCGGAGGGATTGGGGAGTGCCTCCGTTGTGCAGAGGGATTTGACAGATGTGGATAGACCCAGGGATTGCCGTAGGGATCCAGTTGCATCTAGCCGACAGCACGTCCGATGAAGGTCTTGGTCGCGACATTCTGCGCAGTTGACAAGCAGCAACACAATCTTGCTTTGGAGGTATGGTCCTCCACCGAAGTGCGACACTGGCGGCTATGTGCTTCTGTGCTCCTTACCAAAAATCCTCTGGAGAACGGCATTGAGCGCGATATTGTCAGCCCTAGTCGAACGAAGCGGGAGGAGCAGGCACACGAGAGCGACGCTATTGCCAGTGATCGACTCGTTAATGCCAGTCAGGTTGCTGTCATAAAAAACCGTCCGTACTCGGCAGTCCCCAGCCATATGCATCGACGACATATTGATCGCTGCTGGTACGAGGGGAGTGGTCCCGGGAGCCGGAATACTTTTGTTGGTCAAGCGCGCTTGACACCCTTGTCTGAAGGGCTAAAGCCTAGCACCTGTCAATGCTGGGCTGAGACGAATCTATCCGAGGGGCGAATGCTCCTCGCACACCGGCCCTGACAGATCGACGCAGGTTGATTTCAGCAGGCATGCTGAGTCGCAACCCTGGAGGTCGAAGCTATAATAGAAGGGGATGAAGCAATAATGATTTCTAGTAGACCCGTCCGCGCCAAGGGAATAACTTGAAGGGCCAGGGTTTTGCTAGTGGTCACCCTGGCCTCTTCTGTGTGGGACGTGAACCGGCCTGCATATGCAGATGGATTAGTGATCTCTTCTGGTGGACACCTTGAACCTGCAACCGAGCACTGGCAGCAAGAAACCGTTGAGGTTGCTGGCTCGACGTTGCCAGATCTTTGGGAGGCACGTACCGTCACAAGGCACGTCAGTTCTTTGATCAGCGCTGCGGGTAATCGTCAAAGTCTTTCTTCTGGGTACTTGGGGCTTAGTCGAAGCGCTACTTTCTATCGAGAGGCAAACTTGATGTGCAGTCGGGATGATGGTGATGGTGCATACTACCTTCTTGACTCGGCACAGCGGGGCACGGCGCACCGTTTATCCGGCCGACCGGTGAGAGCTCTGCTGTAGGTAAGGTATCCACCATCGCTGCAAGCAAGCAATCGATGACTGTCGATCAGGAGGCCGGCCGGGTGACAAAAAGGACTGGTGACTCCGTAGCGTCTAGCCTCCCGCAACATGCATGCCTTATTTCTTATTTAATCTCTGCAGTACATACGGACGGGTTCACCTTCCTGCACGCCCTGACTTCCTCGGTGGGAAGGCACAGCTCGAAAAACGTGAAAGGTAACGTGATGTGGGCCTGTAGGTGGGGTTTGTCTCAGCGTCTCGACCTGGGAATGGCCTCGTCGGCTCCGTAAGAAACGCCAGCCAAGTTGAACTAACGGGCGAGTGCAACCTCACCCATCCATACACCGGCGCTCCCAATGCCAAAGCGTCGAAACTCACCCGGAAGAGCATGTAAGCAGGAAAGTTGCCGAAGAACAAGCTTCACGAGGGGTCTACGGAGGCGTTGCCGATTTGATGCCAAGCTCCAGGTACGCCAGGAACAAGCTCCCGCCATCATCATTTCTCAGCAATGTCCCCGTTCCTGTGATATTCTCTGACGGACATGACCCAGGTCCTACTAATAAGGTCAAGCATGACTTTGACCGTCGTCGGTGGCAGGCCCATGTTGAGCCTGGAAATGCTACGGTACATCGCTCAGTGCCTGCTGCTCCCGCGCACCTATGCGGAGCCCCCTGTCATGTTGGCCTACCATCTCGCGATCCCGTCCAAAACGTCTTTTTGAAGAGCCAATCGTGAGTTGGTAGAATGCACATCCCGGCACCGGAGGCGGCCCTAATCTGTTCTGGCGCCGTGGGATCTTCGCGACGATCGTACAACTTGAGGAGCCAATCGCAACTCGGAATTTGGCTGACAAACCCACAAAGGTCTTTGTCTCACTTCGTGCCAGAATATGCTAAGGGCTGTCAGTTTGTTATTTGGAAGGTTATCATCCCGGACTGTCGCTGGTTCGCCCGACAAGCGCGTGTGAATGATTACCGCCTTCTCAGGAACCTCGAATGTGGGTTCGTCTTGCAAACGCATTCTTCGCTTCATCGAAGGAGGCGTCTGTCTGGTCTTGAAGATCATCATGGACCCAAGACCCAGGGACTTGGGCCTGGACTGTCCGTCGACGCCACGGGCCTCCCGCCTCTGCACTACCCGCTCAAGCCGCGACACAATCATCTGAAATCCTGGCGCGTGAGTGGGCGTTCCAGGCTGACTCGCCTGGTTTGGCGCCCCCCCCCCTTTCAGACCGCTGGGACTCGCAGAAGCAAACACATTGAGCAGAGCAAGCAAGGCATTCCCTCCCACGTTGAGCAACCCCACACTGGGTACCGAACAGACGACGAGTGCCGGAAGCTCATGGCCCGTTCAGATATTGAACTGTCGAGAGATCGCTCGGTCCAGCCTCGAAGCACAGACGGGCAGCCGCCTGCTCTGTGCGGTTCAGGCTTTTCTGGCTTGCTCAAGCTCGGGAACTCCAGGGGTCCTGAGCCCGCAGCCAGGAGACGAGCGCCCGGCGCTGAACTCATCGATCCACAGCGCGGTACTGACTGTAATTGCTTGCGCGACGGCGGCGAAACCGATGACTTCGCTTGAATCATGGCTCTACAGGCTGCAGATGCCATCGTCGGTGGCGGGTGTCGTAGCCGCCCTAGCGTCTCTCTTAGCCGCAGGGAATGTGGACGTGACAGCCCGTCAAATATCGAGGTTTCCACTTTAGCGTTTCCTCAGTTTCCTCGCTCACTGGGGGCCGTATTAGTGAGAAGGGAAAGCCAAAGGAGTGTAACGGCACCGTATCAGCAGCCGTCATCCATAAACTCTAATAACACCAAGCC
This sequence comes from Fusarium sp. JS1030, assembly GCA_000966855.1. Taxonomy (NCBI): domain Eukaryota; kingdom Fungi; phylum Ascomycota; class Sordariomycetes; order Hypocreales; family Nectriaceae; genus Fusarium; species Fusarium sp. JS1030. The sequence goes on along the minus strand of JWIW01000010.1, from coordinate 489,438 downwards.
CGAAACCCATCGGGGCTGGGGTCAGAGCGTCGCCCGCAACCTCGTGATCGCCTCATCAGCAAGTGGTCTGAAGTGGCCTCTGACTTTCAACGTCCATAACCACAGCCTGGCTGACCACCTAGCGCGAAGCCACAAAGGCTTGGTAACGTCGAGAGGGACTGACCGACTTGAGGAGATGTGATGCCCAACGACGAGGCGGCGTAGAAGACAAACAAATTGGGCTGTTCATTTGTGGATTTGCCATAAACAGAGAGCATCGAGGATTGCAGCACATGCATCAAGGCGTCCAGATATGCCCACTTCCGTCCCGGTATGCGTGTGCAAGTTCAGTGCATATGCAATGCCACCCCAAGACCCGTTCTGGTCCTCGCGTAGGACAATCCCATTCATCGCACGTTCTCAACCGTCTTGGCTACGAGTTTACTTACCTACAGTATTGTCTAGGGACAAGCCAACTGGGGGTGCAAGGCCGCGAGAACTGACACCGCTCCACACCCCACACTCCACACACCAAGGCTGCCAGCATCCCTCACACGCCATGGTGTGTCAGCCACCGTTGACCTCGTCGTCTTTCTAGTTCCCTAAATGGGTTCCTAAATCAAGAAGCAGCCAGCGGCCAGCGTGGGAGCCCTTGGCCGTTCTGAACCCCTGTCCCATGTCGGACAGCCACCCCTGATCGAAGACCCGGACATATCCCAGCAACCACCACGAGCCTGTCAAAGCTGTTCATTTGTCTTTCGGGACTGGTGACCTTTCTCTTGTCCTGAACGATACAACGCTAGGTGCTTTGGACAAGCCCATTTGTTTCTTCATCTGACCCTGTCCCTCTCAGTCCCCTGGCTCTTTGATCGCCCCGTGTTCCTTGTCCAAGTCTTCGCATGCTTGGTTCCTTTCAGGTTTAGACTCCCCATTCGGTCGTTTCCTCCACACCAAGAGGCAAAGACATCTTGCCCAGAGTCTTGTTTTAAAGAACCCGGCATCCCAGTTTACAACGCTTTGTTCCCACGTCTTCGTCTGTGGCTTGGACGAGTTGGTTTCACTAATACTACCACTTCTCCAGTCGAGCCCTGACCACTCTGAAATTCTCCGCTCAGACTGTTTACGGCCCTGCATCCTCTGGCATTTCCTATCCGGGCTACTTCGTCTGCATTGCCCTACGGCTAAGGGCCCCCCACTACAAGGGACTTGGGAGCAACTGTCGAGACCATTAAGCCGCCACAGCATCCGTGATATACAAAAGGCTTGGGCCTCCCACCAACAGCAGGTCACCCCGTACCCGTCCACCGTTGTTTAAGACCAGCACTCTTCCCTTCACCACTATCTTTCCGTATTACGACAAAGCATTGGCTCGAGATCTTGTGACGGACTTTCACTCGTTACCTAAGCAGCGATCTTGTTTCTGCGACTCATTTGTTTTGGAGTTTCCAGCAAAGACCATCGTTCAAAGTAGGGTTTCTACCTTCTCTTCAACTTGATATAATAATCAAAGGTAAACATTCTCGTGGCAACTTCACACTGCGTCGAGGGTTCCTCATTGACATCTGGTGAAGGACGTTGGCCGCTGTGCGGTTTACTCAAGCCTGACTGGCCGTCTTGTTATGGAAGATAGCCATTCACTGTCGAGACAGTCAGAAACCAAAACACAAGAACCTAATCACGGACTCGCCAAGATGTCTATGCTTGCAACAGCCTCACCATCTACCCACCCTTCTTTCGGCATGCCCAGACCTTGGGAAACCAACCGATGTCCAGACTACTCGCTACGACCGAGAACCGAGAACGACAGGATCGCCCTCCCCTCCATTCGACAGGTAGACTCCGCGCAGATAGAAGATTGTTGAAATGCCATTTGGCTAACATCATCCAGGCTTTCCCTGAGCTCCAGCTCCAACCTCAACCACCACAGGACCCCAATGCGAAGGCACCGGTAACAGGTGCCCCCTTGGGCGCGCCGTCCATGAACGCAGCATCGCCCCAATACGTACACTCGCCTAATGCCAGCAAGAGGAGGAGACTATCGATGGAGCGGGAGCCGGAAAGTGACAGAGTTCGCCAGGTACCACGTCTTTGCTACAGCCCTGATCGAGCATCGCCGCGGCAAATTTCACCAAATTTGCCTATGCAACCGGGAATGCAGGAGGGCTGGGCACCTCCAGCGAGAACTAGCCCATACCTCGCCAACGGATCGACTCCCCATCCTTCTCCCATGGAAGTGAATGAGAGGGTGGAGCCTCGACCAGCACTTCCTAGTCTCCCACCGCCACGGGCCTTGGAACGAGAAGCAGCACCTGTGAGCCGCGTACCAGCACCGGTAGAGGGTTATCGAAGTTCACACCCCCCGATGCCTCACTCAGCAGCCCCAGTTCCTGAACCTGCTCCCTCATCTTACCGCGAACCCAACTACGGCTATCCCTACCACCATCCTACCCGATATCAGTCCCTCTCTGCCGGATCAGTTCACTCGTTTGACCGAACACCATTCACTGCAGGTGGATACAACACACCATATCAGGATTTCGTGCGGTTCGGAGAGATGGGACCAGCGAGCCTGAATGGCGATAATAAGCAGCGAAAGCGCAGGGGAAACCTGCCCAAGGAAACCACGGACAAGCTACGGGCGTGGTTTGTGGCACATCTCTCGCATCCATATCCCACCGAGGACGAGAAACAGGAACTCATGCGGCAAACTGGACTGCAGATGAGTAAGTTCAGCCAGACCTGGCCACCACGTGGGGGACTAGTGAGCTATGGAAACTAACGGCTACACCCACAGATCAAATCTCAAACTGGTTTATTAACGCTCGACGTCGACAACTGCCGACCATGATCAACAACGCGCGCGCAGAGTCTGACGCCATGACGGGCGCCCGCGGCGGTGACATGAAGATTCTCGCCACCACAGAGCGAGGCGATTTCGATCATGGCAAGCGGGAGTCGGCTGGACCCCTGAGTGATGGAGAGGGCGCCACATACGAAGAGGACCTCGAGACGCTGGGCCAGCGAAGACCTGGCAATATGGGCAGGGGCAGTGTCTAAGCTAAAGCTGCGCCTGTGCTGCACGCTGCAGTACCGTTATATCTAATTCTTTGGAGCGACTCCCCCGGTTTATTTTGGTATGAGGCTTGATATGGGAACAGCGGGCTTTTTTTCTTCTTGATGGGGATGTTTTGGTCTCCATACGCGTTTGGGGACGGTATATCCCATTATGCGCAAAGGAGATTACCGATTTTATGTGTTGGGTGGAGCATTGCATGGTTCTTTGGGACCAACTACGGGGGCGGATGATCAAGGCACGAGAGGCCAGGAGAGAGATATGCAGCGATTATCAACGCCACACTGACGGAGACGCAACATACACGACGACAGCGTTTCGACACACACGAGGACAAGGAAAGGCACGAATGGGCAGGGCATAAACGCAAAGAATACCTTAGTACCTACCTAGATACCTTATGGGCAACCTACAGGGGCTCAACAAGAGAGTGCAACAGGCGACCCAGACGCCACTGTTGACACCGAATCAATGGAAGAGGCAAAAAAAATATGAACGAACCAACAGCTTGTGCCACAAAGTGACTTTTCCTGACAGCAAAGCTACTACCAGGCCTAATTTACTGGACAGGCAACTAGTAGGGGGGATGTCTCCTCAGTGGGAACAAGATGGGATGCACCTCTTGTTTCCCTCCCATCCCATCCCATCATGGTGGTTGTAACTGTAAGCTCCTAGCTTGTGATCCACCAACCCCCTGCGGTCTAACACTGACGGAGCTTCGTAGATCCAACGGCAATGGCCTCACGAGTGCCCGCGCCCCAAGCCAAATTTGGAGAGGCGAGTGGAGGTGAGGGAGGCGGATCCAGCGGTGGGGTTTAAAGGGCCGGCCGTCTATAGCGGCCGGCTAGTCCATCTTTAGGGCCACCGGGAGAGAGGCATTGGTAGGGCTCCTCGGCCAGCGCGCCGATGTTGAGTAATAAGGAGCATCTGTTCAAGGTGAGGAAAAGTACTGTACAGTAGTCCCCAGCCAAGTTGAGGCTTCGGGTGGTTGGTTGGGTCGCCGTGAGCGAGCAAAGGCTGGCCAACTACTCATGTACAGAAGCTTTCGTGTCGATTCGCGAGGCGTTCTTCAGAGCAACCCTCCCTACCGCACCTCCAACTCCCATAATCAGACACATCTCGGACGATACAAGATCGAAGTACGGAGATTCTCCGGAGCTAGGTGTGTGAGTGAGCCTACTAGGGGGGCACCTAAATAGGAAGAGGGTGTGCGGTGTCGTGCGGCACGGGCAGAAAGGGGGGGGGGAGGGGGGTTCGCACGACTGCATAAAAGAGCAGGATATATCCATGACTTCACGGGCGCTGGGTCAGCGCTGCCGCTATAATGCATGGTGCCTAGAAAGGGGATGTGGCTGAGGGTTCACAGAGGGCGTTTGATAATGGCAGTCTGGACAAGAGACAACCCCCAGAATAGCAGTGAGAGAGAAGGGATTCCCTTTCAACGAGAGAAACAACAAGCAAGCACTTGATGAACATGACAAGAGACGGACCGATGAACGGTGTGCATGGTGGCGCCCTCTGCAACCGCATGAGACAGACGTCTGAGAGCCTTGGCTTCTTCTTCGCCTCTACTGACGGATGACTGACCGACCGGCTGACTGACTGCCCAAAGACTTTGATAAATGATAGTTGTGATGCTGTCACGACCGGGTCATGGGCGTTAGACAGCTGAGCAGCGCCCGTCATCCGTGAGGTAGCAGTGGGCTACCGAAAAAGGCCAGGACACGAGGGAACGGCACTTGCAAAAAGGCTAGACAGGGCTTCAAACGGAGCCTGAGCCGTGAATGCCGTGAGGGGATCTGCCATACGCTCCCTCATCGTCCCCCTTCCTTTGGGTTCGGCCAGCAAGTCGAACGATCTACGCATGCAGCCGGCTGGGATCAGGGATGCAATGTAGCCCATGAAACATGTCAACTTTGACCGGTGAGGGGGTACTTCGCCGGCAGGCAGGGCGTGCTGACCGGTAGGATGGGGGAGGCAAAGAAGTTGAGGAATGACTTGTATGCATGCATGCATGCATGCAGGCCCAATATTGCTCTGCGACCAAGGAAGGGGAACAAGCATAGACCACGCTTTACTAGGACGCTGACGCCAGAGATGCACCAAGGACAGGATATCCTGGAGTTGCCAAGTTGTCATCCCCAGGTGAGAGCACAACAACGAGCCGAGAGGAACATAGCCAGCCCCATTGGGTTGTGATAGCTTCTAAGGGGACCCGCTACTACGACAGGGCATGAACAGTTAGGCCGCATCTTAGCTGGGTAGATGTAAAGCCGAAGGCTTCACAAAGAGATAAATGCGTAGAGGGAGTCATGTCCCTGGACTAACACTGGTCTTGATAATATGTTGATCCGATATGGCCTCAACTAGTTGGTTGAGCGCCGATTAACCTTCACCTCGGTATGTCTCTATTGCATCACATTGTCAAGTAGATCAGTATAATTCATGTGCCACCGTCATTTCACCAGCCACCAGCGGCAAGGCCGCTCTGACAGAAAGTCTTCGTCTAGACCTTTACCACCCAACGAACCACACAAAACGGGCGTTCGCCGCGGCAAGGTAGTGGACTGCAAGATACAGAGGGGGGGTCTGCTGCAGAGCATGTGGTGAGCTTTGACTAAGGCGCCGTTGACAGGTAGGATGAGGAGGCGTGTTTCTTTTCGTCGCACATGGTCTCTGCTTGGCTCCAGCAGTAAGACTAGGAGGAGGAAGAAGAGGCGGAGGTTAGTTCACAGAGAGAATACAACCAACCAACTAACCGCTCACTTGAGTTGAGTTTTAACGCCCCTCAGACAACCTGCAGAGTAACCATCAAGGAAATTAAAATGATTCATGATGAAACCTACCATAGAGAGACAGTGACTGCTTGGAACTGTCAGCGTTCATCAGAGTTGACCCTCATGATTTCGCTGGGCGAGCTAGCGGCATACAGATCTTCAGTCACATTTTCTGACAGTAATACGTTAGGTAGGATGCGGTCATTTTCTTTTCTTTTGCGCCGAGGGCCACTGCGTGGTTTGAAGCCAAGGAAGCGTGGGAACTAGGCGGGATGGGTAAGGGTGAGCCCGGGTAGCTCACCTCATCCCTCTCTCCTCGTCCATGGAACTGGGGCAGACCAGCCGCGTGGCTGAATGACAGCGAGACACTTTCGCCTCAATGTGGTAAGGCGAGAGCGCCTGTGCTGAACGGTTGACAAGTCCTGAATGTCTCAGAGACGGAGACGGACATTCTGCAGGCCGCATGTCTCACGCCTTTGGAGCTGCATGTCTCAACGCACCCCGTTTTCTTCATCTCTTTTCGACTCCACGATGAGCAGAGGTGTCGACAACGGGGAACGAAGCTCGACCTCGCTCTTTGGGAAGCCATACCGAGACACGGCACCCCTCACCACAGCGAAATGGGACAGCCGGCAGGATCCGAGCAAGACAAAGGTCGGCGTCTTACATAGCCCACGGGCGCCCCCGCGTGGCAGATGGGGCAGGGCAGATTTGCTAAAGGATCAACGCATGGTCGTGTTTGTTTGCCTATCAAAATGAGAAAAGCATTTCTTTTGTCGTTGCATTTAGAAAACAGGGCTGGCAGACTGGCAACAGAGCTGGAACGTTTGTCGCCGCGATGCGCGTTGGTGGCGCAGGGGTTGCCCGGTGCCCTTTCGTCGATCCTCTGGGGGACCCTCTTCTTTTCTTGATAACCATGTCGAGGCATGTTCCTTGATTCTAAGTTTAGTCAACCCAAAGAGGGACAGCTAATTGACTTTTTGACAATTGGCTCGTGCGGTGCCTGTTCATCCCACGGGTGTTGACCAGCCAGAGACCGAGAGTCAGCCACTTTTGTCGATGCGGCTACCAAAGTCAATCGGAGCCTGTCTCTCAAAGTCACCTGGCGTCTGTGGCTACTCAGTCAGTACGTACCTGGGTCTTGTGTGACCTACCTGCCGTGACAAATAGGTAGCCGTGGGCTTGACTTTGGCTTGACTTGACGGCCGGGGAATATCAAGCATGACTTGGGGGGCTATAGCCGTCGTTTCAGGGGGTTCCGGCAGGGCTGATGGAGAACGCCGCCGCGGCAATCTGTGTCGGAGACGAGTCCCCTGCTAAAAGTCCCCGAGAGTCCCTGGACGCCGTGCTTGATCAACGTTGACATCGGCGCGCAGAAGACGGGGCCGAGTTGGGGGTTAGGGGAGGAGGGAGGCCATAGGTAGAGGCTTGACTCTGACTCTGACCACGAGACTCGGGTGAGGGAAGAGGAGAGTGACAAGAGTCAAGAGGCGCCAACAAGAAAAAAGAGTGGATTGTGTGACCCAAAGGCCGCTCCACCGAATGCCGTCCTGCAAGCCATGCCTGTGTCCAGCGTTTCAGGGCCTTGATGCTCTTGGACGCTTCCCGTTTGCTCCTTGGCCTCTGCGCGGAGTTAGCAGAATCACAATTGTGCCTCGGGTGGATTGCCTTCCAGGATGAACCCCGTAGGACTGGGAGGCGCCAGCTCATATTGGGAGAGTGGTCGGCTGGCTGGCGTTGGGGCTAAGCCCGTCATGGACATGCCGCTAAGCTCTCTCGTCGATCCTAGATCGGCCGGGATTCAAAGAGACCGGCGAAGCCATAGCGTCGTGGGCTAGCTGTCAATCGTCAGCACTGGTTGCACCGGTAGCGGACGGCTAGGTGCCACAAGCAGTTGCCAAGGTGTGGGTCTGGCGGCCGTCAAAGCAACTCGAGAAGCCCTGTCAAACTTCTAGCTCGGGCTGATGGACTAACCCCTACCTAGATGCTAGTTGGTGTCCTGCCCGCTAGGCTGGCACTATAGAGCACCGTTCCGTTGTGCTTCATGCGTTAAAAAAGTTGGGATTCCCGTCATTACGGAGGTTTAGTGTACGGGGGCGTGCCAAATCCGTGCCCCCCGTCCGTGCCCTCCCTCCTGCTGAGTTTCCATGTCTGTCTTCGTTTCGTTTACCCGGCCAGACGGTCCCCATACCGTTTCCCTCTGTCGTTGGGTGGCGCGGTCCGTAAATGTCACCCTCATCTCTCTTGGATATGACGGCCCTGTGACAGAGTGGCAGGTCGGCGGTAGGCCGGCAGCACCAAAAGAAGAGCATAAAGCCTTCTGTGACGGAGAGGCGTCAAGGCAGGCGTTGTGGATGATGCTGCCCTGACACGCCCTTTAAGCGAGGAACGATCTTGGGGGGAACAGCCAAAGTCAAATCAGGACTGGGCCGAGATCTTGGAGATAACCAAGGGTCCTTAAAAAACATGATTATGCGGCTGGTGATGAGGAGTGACGACGGCGACGACGACGGCGACGACGACGACGACGAAGACGAAGAAGAGGACGAGGATGATGATGATGGCCGTGCTATTCTTGCCAGGGTCGCAGAGGCGATTTGCTTCGCTTTTTGCATTCGCTCTCGCTTCGGCTTCCAGTCATGCGCAACATAGCAGCAGCAGTATGGTACAGTAGGCAGGAAGGTAGTAGCACGCAGGGTCGAGATTTAGGTCGGCTGGCGCGAGTACCGGTAGATCGTCGTGGAACATCACCTCATTCTGGTCGATTGCCTTGGTCGAGAACGTCGACTAAAACGTCAGCGTTCGCCTCCTTGGTGTCCGCCCTGACTGATGCGCGCAGACTAGCTAGCTGCTGTATGTATGTGCCGACGCGGGCGGGTGGTAGCGGTGGTGATGATAATGGTGATGATGTTGGATGGGCACTGGGCAGGCAGGGCATCCTTCCAGTCCAGTCCAGGCTCCGATGATGGGCGATGACTCTGGAGCTTCATGAGTGGCCCCGGGAGTTCCAAACCAAAAACTTGTCAGCCGCGGCAAGGAGGATCTGATCTCGGCCGTATCCTTTGGGCGGAGCTGTTGGTGGAGGGCGCTACAGAACGGGCTGCGAGGCTGGCGTCGGCGGCCATTGAAGCTGCGTACTGTAGCATTCCGGATGCAGTGAAGACACGTGCCGCTCGTTGAAGCGGTCACGCCTGAATCCCAGTTGGTCTGTCCCAAGATCCTGTCGCCAGAGTTGGACTTGTGGTGTTGCTCGCTGCTGACGGTAGTTGTTGGTTGTTGGTTGTTGCAAGTCAAAGGGCTGTTAGTGGTGGTGCTTGTCTTGCCCTGAGGCACTGTGGCTGAGGCGGTGCAGAGCAAGAACGAAGCTATTATCTCCCCCCACGCCCATCTCTCTCTAGGCCTGGTTATTTCAGTGTGTGTGTGCGTGACACAATTATTGTCATTACTGTATTATGGACGATGCCGCAAATTGCATAACTACAACACTCACTTGACTGCCTCTCTCCTCCTTCTATATTTCTGCGTCTTTGGCCTCTGGTCTCGACAGTACCTGCCCACCTGCCCGACACAGCCAAACTCGCGCCTTCGCGCTTCAGGTCGCGGCCGGACAAGATGACTCATCCGTAGTAAAGATTCGGCTTTTCCTCTCGGACTTTGTAGCCTTCGGCCTTCGGGCCAAAATCTGTCCGGGTTGAGAAATCCGAAAGCCACTGCGTCAGCGTGAATGGACGAAAAACGTGACCACGCGTATATGCCTGTCACGTCTTCCTGTCCGTCTCGCTATCAGGATGCAATTCGCAGGCCCTTACGCACCTGCGTTACAAGGGAAGACGCGATAGTGGCCTCGTCATCGGGCTCCTCCATCATTCCTTGTATTGTGTTGTAAAAAAAGGGTGTTTCAGGGTCCTTCCTCCATCCCCGATACCGTATACTCACACCCCCTCCGGTTCTCCACCTCAGCCGAGAAGAAGCAGAGGAACAAGAAGAGAAAGAGAAGATCGCTTCTTTGCCGGCTGGATGAGGGTTTGTCGATAACCATGCCGCCGGACACGACCGAGTCCGATCCTTCCGCCTCCGCCTCCTCCGGCGCGGCCTGCGCCGCCACGGAGCCGTTGGCCTGCGTCTCATGCCGGGCCCGGAAGCTCAAGTGTGACCGCACCAAGCCCGCCTGCAGCCGATGTCTTAAGGTTTCCAATGACTGTGTCTATCCCGAGTCGAGGCGGAAGCCAACCTTTAAGCGGAGGAATGTCAAAGAGTTGGAGGCGCGCCTAGGTACTTACTTGCTGTTCTCTGAATAGTCCATCATGACTGATAGATAAACTGAATGACTGGCTGACCGTCTTGCTTAGCTCAAGTTGAGGATTACCTCAAGGAGGTTAACAAAACCGCCGAGGACAAGACCGATGATGGCAGCCCCGTTCATCCGGCTCAGCCCGATACGCAATTTTCCAATATTGACTTCTCGTCCACCATGCCTCAGACGGATGGCAACTCGCCAGAGCGTCCCCAGGTACCCTTCATCATCCCAGACATCTCTGAACAGCCAGACCCGGTCGATCAGTCTTTCAGTGGCCAGCTCATGGGGTTGGGTATGACGGAATCTCTACCACCAGACGATGTCATGGAGGATCTGTAAGTAACTCGTTGATGTGAAAAGGCACCAGTTGACATGAGTAGCAACACTATTTTCTTTCAGTCGCAATACCAAATGATACCCATCGTCCATCCAGGGCGATATCTCCAAGCCTTTTATGGGCCCCCTATGCGGAAGCCCCCAATGTGTCTACAATATGCCATATGGGCACTTGCAGCCGTCGGTCATGCCAAATACGACCAGTACCACGAAGTCTTTTACCGTCGAGCGAGGCAGTATGTCGAAGCAGATGAGATGAAGGCAAGTCATTGAGCTCCTGGTTCTTCAGGGCTAACGCTGACCGCTCTCGTAGGGACATGGTGAGGTCTTCATCTCCATCAGCCATACCCAGGCCTGGGGTCTAATTGCCTTTTATGAGGCAAAGGTCATGCTGTTCACGAGATCGACCATGAGCGGAGCCAGATGTGTCCGCCTGTGCCATATGATAGGGCTTGATCGCTTGGATGGAGATCCTCTTGGGATGCCGCCCTCACTGGGCCCTCCTCTTACCTGGGCAGAGCTTGAGGAACGGAGAAGGGTCTTCTGGGGAGCATTCTCCATTGATGCACATTGTTGTATTTCTACAGGGTGGTCCAGCCTGATTAACACGGATGATGTCCGTCTAACCCCAGCCTCACCTCTTGATGCATACTGACAAGCCGACAGATTGCAACCAGACTGCCTTCTTCTGAGGATGCATTCCTGTCAGACCGTAAGGAGGAAGCCCCCTTCCTGGAGGATGTGTTCAGAGGTGCTCAGTACACGGGGTTTGCTGGGACTGTCATCACTTGCCAGATCTTCAAAATCATTCTACGCCACGTCCACCGTTCCCGACCCGACGACCGATGCGACGACGTAATGAACGGATCCTTTTGGACTCGACACCGTGAACTGGATAACACACTGTCCAGCCTTTTCATGTTTCTCCCCGAAAAGTTCCGTCTACCTGAGAATATCAGAGATGCATCTGCCCTCCATCTTAACCTCAACTTGCACGCCTCGGTCATTTGCCTCCATCACGCCGCCGTCGAAAAGGCTGAAAAGCATAACCTGCCCGATCACGTCAAGCAGAACAGCATCGCTCGCCTCAGAGCGTCTGCTGAGGAGGTCGTCAGCATTATCAGGCTCAACACTCATGCCGCTCTCTTCTTTGTACGTCGACTCCTGCAGTCTAGTTTCTTGATGTCGGAGATGCTAATATGATGTCTTTAGAGGAGTCCACTGTGCGCCCTGTCGCTGTACTGCACAACTACGGTCTACGTATACTTGGCGAAACAAAACCCGACTAGCGGCCTGACTTCGATTGACCTATCTAATCTTGACCTCATTGTTCAATCCATGGAAGCCATCGCGCGCACACATACAATCACCCGTGCCTTCTTACAACAGGCGTGCCTCGATATCGAAAACCACGGCCTAGAGCTGTCGATTCGGATGCCTAATCTAAAGAAATATAGGACAGCTTTTAGCCAGGGCAAGTCGCATATCCCGATGTTGGCACGCAACGCGATCACGAAACACACCGAACAGTCTCCTCTCTTTATCAGAAACGGGAGAACTATAGAGGCCGGGCACAGGGCGCTAAGCTGTGTACCTCAAGGCACTGATGAGGTGGATGGCCACAGGCCAGGGAAGGATTGCTTCCAAGCCATGCTGGGAGCCGTTACTCGCAATGTCGCGCCCCCGAAACAACCGGATCCAACCACCCACAAGAGGAAGCGGATGTCCCCAAGCCCCGGCCCTGAGATGATGAGCAACCAGCGTGAGAGCATGCTCTCGTCCCTTGGGGCGTCCGGGACCAACCTAAGACCCAGATTCACGGGCACAGGAACATGGCCGTCTTCGTGGTCACCCCGCGTCACGTCAGGAAGTATTTCGCTTCCTGATCGTACAAACTCTTCATCGGCGTCTTCCCCGGCCAACCAAGGGTCCGGCACAAGGACTATATCCGGAAGCAGCCATACCTCACCGGACATTGGCCTTGGTAACACGGCAGAGGAGAACCGAATCGACCTGAGGGCGTTTCAGGATCGTATATCAACGCCTATATGGCAATCAACCGAGGAAACGCTTTTTGCGCAAATCACAGAATCGATGGTTACGAATGCTCTCCCCAGCGATGGTGTCGACCCCTGGGGGATCTTGAATGCTGATCTAAGCTGGGACGGGGAGGGGATGCCCACAGTGCAATGATTTCCAAGACACATTCGGTGGCCACATCTGGAGTTTCGGATAATCACGTTTTTGGATGCCAGGAAACAAGGACAAACATACCTATGGAAAGGGTGCGGATAAGGAACACTGTACGATATATACCCAGGTGATATGCTACCCACGACACACAACTCTTGTACAATTCTAAGGGCAGATTAGAGGAGCCGAGGGCTTCGATAAGTTAGATAGAGCCTCAAATGCATGAATCAAGCCATGGCGTTGGTGTCCGTAACTAATTGTGCTTGAGGCTTGACTCGCAGCATTGCTGTGTCTTGGTTCATCGGTGAGACGGGCACATGTCGAATCATGTATGTACCCCCTAGGTTCAAGATGATCAGATAACTAACCAGACAGGGCTCTGCCATTTGGCATCGCGTTTACGGATGCAACAACCGAGGGTCAAACGATGATGGATGCTTCGGTTTTAAGTTGATGGGCCGTTATTCCAAATGTGGCCAAAGATCCGTCTTATCCGAAGCTTAGACCCTTGAACGACTCATGACTCCACCAGAGCTCCATCGCATGGCAACCCATCATGACTTCTCGTCTCCTCTGAAACGGTCAATTGTGCATTTCCCTTGATCCTTCTGGTCCCGACTGAGCAGCGCATCCTGCGTACAGGGGCGTCGTCATGTTCTCGTACGTGATTGGCTTCGTTGCCATCCTGTTGATCTTTGCCAATCCCATAAGCGACTTCTTTTACCCGGGCCGCGTTGGCCGTCACAACGAGGCCTTGTCGAGATCGAGGCCGAAGCTCAATGAGTCGCTGCTCGCTATCGATGCGCCGAATGCCACCGCACCCGAGTGTGGCCCAGACTCGTACGTAGCACGAATCCTAAGCCGAGAGCCGCTTGTTGTCTACTTGGAGGGTTTCTTGAACGAGGGGGAGAAGAAGCATCTCCTCGAGATCAGGTAGGTTGTGCCCGGAGCATGATGGAAGGAGTCATGGCGCTAGCATATGAGCCTTGCCCTCTGAAGCGTGATACAGACAGATGAACCCTTGCTGACTCTAGCTAGTGAACCCCTCTTCGAGCCTTCAACCATCACGCACAACGGAGAAGCTACCCACCGTGACTCTTCGATCCGTGACTCGCACGTTGCTGTCATCCCGCGAACTGACCCCGTTCGCTGCATCGAAGCTCGCGCCCGCTCTCTCCAGGGCTGGCGTCCCGACCTCTGGGTCGAACGACTGCGCACGCAGCGCTACGGGCCAGGAGGCCACTACAACCACCACTTTGACTGGAGCTCCAACGCCCGCGGATGGGGCCGCGTGAGCAGCATCATGGCCTGGGTGGATGGCTCAGACGGGCTCAAGGGCGGCGGCACCGAGTTTCCCATGCTGAAGAGGCCTGAAGGTGACGAGGGCAAGGAGTGGTGTCTGTTCGTCGAGTGTGCCGGGGAGGAGCCGGGAGAGGGACAGTACGAGGGAGTTGTATTCAAGGTTGTGCCGGGGAACGCTGTTTACTGGGAGAATTTTGCCAGTGATGGACGGGGGTATGATGAGACCTGGCATGCCGGGCTGCCCGTCGAGGAGGGGACCAAGGTTGGCTTGAATATCTGGAGTTTTGGGCGGATCTGATCGAGACGTGATAGAATAGCGAACTCAGCTCGGTGGTGAAGAGCCAAATGGTGACGTGGAATCTTAGAAGGTACAATCAAGCATGGTATTCGGACTATGATGAAGCGGATATAATTCGTCAACGTGTCCCCTCTCTTCCTCGCCAGGCATTCCACTCACTCTTACTCCTCTCACATAGATACATACGCTTCATGACCCCCATCGCCTCTCACATTGCCCCATCCATCTTCCCCAGACCACAACTTTGCCATTGATAGCCTCTGCGACCTGATCTCTCGTCGGCTTGGAGGTGACGAGCTTCTCGTCCAGCGGCTCACTCAGCCCGATGATCTCGAACCAATCTTGGGCCACTGTTAGCTTGTGCGAGTTAAATAAAGTGTCTGTGACGGGTTTTCTCACATCGATGTATGCCATGGTTGAGAAGAGGCCGCGGCACAATGTAGATGGCGCCATTACGACTCTGGCCATAGTAGAATCCCCCGGCAAGCCGAGTCGATCTATCGTCAACGGCGTTAAAGTCGCTGTTGACTACACTTGTCTTGTCGACTGGGATTCCCAGATAGATGCTGTCCGTGATTAGTTTCTAGCACGCTTTTCTCAGCTGAGCGGAAACAACTAACCCGTGGCAGATGGGCGTTGGCAGCGGAGCGTCTGGGTCTTCGGACACAAGCAACCACTCTTTGACACCCTCATGGGGCTCCCATTTCAACTCTGGGAACAGGCCATCACTTCCGTGTATGTACCTTTTGCCAAGAGTTGCGCCATCCTGTCCGCAGTCGGGTGAAGTGATGGGCAGGGTAGGCTCTGGGTGCGATGCAAAGGCGGGAGAGGTGAAGAAGGCCTTGGCGTCGCGGCCTTTGGCGTTCTTGAAGAGCCAGCTAGCAGCTACCTCGATATATGCAGTCATTTTTTGGCCCGATAGCTGACTCTTTGTATAGGTAGCAAAGGACTCTGGTGTGGATGCTGCTGGTGAGCGGGACGAGAGATGGGCTTGTAAGAGAAGGGTCACAACACACCAGACAAACAAAACGAGAATCACCTTGTATTTGTCTAGTTGAAAAAGGATAAGCAGTAGTCATGCTATAGATGATGGTATTCGTCCATTTGTATTCTTCATCCTCGGGACTAACGGGGATAATCATGACTATCGGAGCCGAATCGGCAGACATAAGCACAACCAGATCGTCATAAGAAGGTTTGCTCAAGCCACCAAATTCCTCCAGCAGAGCCTCTCGATAGATGGATATGGAATCGTTTCTTGATTCTTCTCTTAGAATAAGCAAAGCTGTATAAATAACAATGGCCTCGGCCCAACGCCTCTTTCTATGCTGCAATCCAGGTAAGTGCTGGGTAAATGCTTCATCTCCGTGTGACGCCAGTATATAAACCCCAAGACAGCCCAAACGCCATTCCCAGTCAGTGCCTTGTCCAGTCATGAATCAGTATCAACTCCGAGTGAAAACAACACAGCTATTCCTCCTGCTGCCCTACACAAGCGACCAGGTAAACCCCAGAATAAGAGCACCAGCCCATACGGCAACCCCCCGACAGTCACCGAAGGGCGAAAGCATCTCAGCGCCGTTCTCGCTCACCACTGGGACGCCCGACGCCGCCGAAATGGGCTCGCTGGCACCCGTCGCCGCGGGTACAGCGCCGTCTCCCGATCCGATCTCGACGATATCCGACCCCGTAGCGTTAAAGTTGCTCTGCGCCAGCGAGACCTCGTTGTTCTCGAGGTCAAACACGACGTATGCGCTCCTCATAAAGGTGTCGCCCAGGATGGACGTGCTCGAGGGCGACGGCGCGATGCCAAACATGCACGCCGGCTCTCCATTGTCAAACGAGAGCTGGCGGCCTGTGATGTCGGTGACATCGAGCACCATCTCGCTCAGGGGCACCGTGATCTCGGCCGGATCGCTGAAGCGAAAAGTAAAGTTGCCCGTGTCGTCGGCGAGGTCGCAGGGCACGTAGGCAATGTTGGATCCCTCCTGGTAGTCGGCATCCACGAGGTCGAAGATGGCTTCCGCCAGCGTGCTGGGTAGGTATGTCAGAGTTGAGCCCGAGTCGAGGATGACGCCGAGCGCAAGGTCATCGTCGAGCGTGCTGGAGCCCACGCTCAGGCCGGTGAGGGTGACATAGAACTGGGCGAACTCGCCGCCAATCTTCTCGATGGGCAAGGTGATCAGGTCCCCGGTGTACTGCTTGCGGTCAACGCCCCCGAATAAGATGGTCCCAGCTGCGGACTCGAGGTCGTCTAGCCAGAGACTGTACGCATTGGACGCAATGAGCCCATCGGCTGCCAACTTGGCCGGCAAGTTGTCGTAGGGTTTCTTTCCAAACTGGCCAACCTGGGCCTCGTTGCTGGGGTATCCAATTCCAAGAACTCCCTGGTCTGATGACGTCTCGTATCCGATTCCAAACTGAAGCTCCTTGAGCTTGACGTCTCCCACCCGGAACGTCTCAGTTGCGTAGTCACCAGCCGCGCCAGACCCGTCAGCGTAGGTGATGTTGAAGTCACTTGCGACGTAGTTGTAGGTTGACGACTTGTTTGCGTTGTAGAGGCCCGACTCGGAACAGACATTTGCTGGGGTAGAGCATAATGCCGAGTCTGCGCTGTTGACCCACAAGTCACTGCTCCCGGTATCCAGATGAAGGCGGAACTCTTGGGCTGGAGTGCCCAGGGAGGCGTTGAAGAAGTAGAGAGTTTGCTATGGCCCAGCGTCAGCAGAGTTCAGCGCAAAGGCTTTGTTTCGACAGTACGAACCAGGTTGTCGACTCCCACGCTTATAGAGCCGCTCCGTCTCTGAAGACGGTTCAGGTCGTGAGCAACAGGGTCGGGGATGTTGCTTCGCTGCAAGTTCAGGCTCAGGACTCGAGGCTCGAGTCCGTCCTGCCTCTTGTGAAGCGAGATGGCATGCGTGAGCGAGGCCAGTGATAGCAAAGCTGCAGATAGCAGTCGAGTTGTCTTCATGGTTAGCGGTTGTGTCGTGGTCAATATCCGAGACCAGCTCTCATATCATCTCCGACGCAGCCCCTCTGGTGTTTATATCTCAACCCACCCAATCCGATCCGAGACGCCGCAGTGTCTGGGCAGACCAGCGGCCTTTGCTTATGGGTCTCGAATGGGTGACGGGTTCATGGAGATGGTGTTGCCGTGCTTCCGGAGTGGGAGGAGACCCGGGGATGCGTCACCAGCCAACGTCAGAGCATCGCCTTCCGGCACGGGCAGGCCGAGCGAGTTTGAAGCAGGAAAGGCTCGTGGAATAAGCCGGATGCACTGCAGTAAGCGAATGGAATCAAAAGAATGAAAGGAAAGGGCAGTGAGCAGGCAGAGTCGGAATCCAGCTCCAACAGCCATGCGAGAAGAAGACGGCCTCAGGGGACTCCAGAGCATTCATTTACTTGACAGACAACCATTTGTATAGTACAGTACAGTAAGTACTAGTCTAGCCGCCGCACCAGGATCGCACGACAGCGCGTAGTGACAGGCGCCCCTGAGCGGGTTCGTCTCGATTCGTTGACAGACTCCATTTTGGGAGTCCAAGCAAATCGTCCAGCCCATCTCATTCGCTGACGCGCGGCCCCCAAGTGTCAGAAGACACCAACCGCTAGAGAGGATCTGAGGGGAGAGGGGGGAAAGGCGAAACGCTTGCGTTTATGGCGGGAGGCTCGGGGTTATTATTAGCGCTCTGGCAGTAGATTCCTCGTCTACTTGACACAGCAGCATGTCGTCAATGGCTGCAAGGCATAATAGTGGCCTGAGGATAAGTCAAAACTAAATCACTGGTGAATCATGCTGGAGACTTGAAACTCTAGGTTGATTGTGGAATCTAGACGGGAATAACCGGCATTCTCGATACTAGTATATCATTGCTGACGACTGCAACAGCGGCTGAGCCATCGCAAGCTTGCCGTATTGCCGTCCTTTAACGGGGCATTCTCTCCCCAAACACCAGCTTACCCAAGACGTCATGCGGTCAAACAAGCTTTTCGTTTTATAAACGTCTCATGTATCCCCCCCCATCTAGAATGTGTCACTTCCATTCTTCTAGTCCTCTTTGGTGAACCGCAGGCACTCTTCACTCTCCACCTAGTACTCTGGTTCAGGGTAGGTGGGCTGCCTCCACACCATATTCTCTCCGTCTTTCCACGGACCTCTCGATACTTCACGTCCTCTTCACCTGTGCCCTTATTATGACTTCATGTAATTTCATCTCCAGCCTCACTCTTCTTGTTGAATGTCCTCCATGCAACACTTATCGAGACAAATACTCCTATCCGGCTGCCTAACTCTTCCGCAGCCACTCGTAGCTTGCCGTTATCCTTCTGCCTACAAAGCCGCGTAGACTCCAATCACCATCCCCATGCAACTCGGCTTCAGCTGAGTCTCTTCTCGTAGCTGCCTGATCAGCCTCAGGCGCCATAGTCCGACATGCATCCTTTTCTTTAACTTGTTGATTGGGGTTGGCTGGATCGCCAAGCTGCGCCTTATCGCGCTACTTGCCTGC
Source organism: Fusarium sp. JS1030 (assembly GCA_000966855.1). Lineage (NCBI taxonomy): Eukaryota > Fungi > Ascomycota > Sordariomycetes > Hypocreales > Nectriaceae > Fusarium > Fusarium sp. JS1030. Next base: position 470,675 of record JWIW01000010.1, on the reverse strand, counting down.
TTGTACAACGGCTTGGCAGACAAGCCAGTTATATATCATCTGGCTGACCACCACCTGCTGCATCATCACAGTTCCTCCTCAACAAGCAACTAGAATAGCCCAGCAAAAGAAAAATACAAAACCACCAATCTCTGAATAACCTCACCCTACAACCTATCATGGATCCCGCTCTTCTCGCAGAAATGGACCGCTGGTACAGCCAATACCCCATGCCTTCCTTCTCTTGATACCTCGTTCAGCTAATACAACATGATGCTCCAACCAGTCCCATGTACGCCGTACGTTCTCAGCTCATACCCATCTACTCACCCAACACCCGCATCTAACCCACAACCCCCAGTCCTTCTTTGGCGCCCTCGGCTGCGCATGCTCCATCGTCTTCACCACCTTTGGCGCTGCATACGGCACCGCCAAGTCCGCTGGCGCCATATTCCAGTCCGGCATCCTCCGCCCGGATATGCTGATGCAGAACACGTACGAATCCCAAATCCGAACAAAATTGGCATGCATCATGGAGCACAAGAGGACCCAAGCTGATGCACTGTAGATTGTGTGCCATCATGGCACAGATCCTCAGCATATATGGACTTGTTGCCAGCGTCATCATGTCCAACGGTATCAAGGAAAAGATGCCCATCCACACCGGCTTTCTTCAGCTCGGTGCCGGCATCTCTGTTGGTCTTTGTGGCATGGCTGCTGGATTTGCTATTGGAATTGTTGGTGATGCCGGAGGTGAGATAATCAACACCCCAGCGTGCCAACATTGAAACTAACGACTTCCGCAGTCCGTGCAAGCGCCCAGCAGCCGCGCCTCTATGTCGGAATGGTCCTCATACTCATCTTTGCCGAGGTCCTTGGTTTGTACGGCGTCATCGTCTCCATCCTCATGCTTACGCGCTCCAAGATGGATGTGACCGAGTGCAGGTACTGAGGGAGATGCAGGCGGGGAGTAGAGGACTGCAATGTCATCTGTGAAGCCACGGACAAGCCCAAAAACAGCGTGTAATGACCATCATTGTCGGGGTATCTGTAATTCTAACATTATGACGAGACAGACACAGAATACACAAACTTGCTCGCTCCCATGTTCCTCCCGCTAGCCATTCATTACAACGCCCATTCGTTGACGTCGTCATCATGTGTAATGAAAGGCTCATCGATCCTCTTGATCGCCAGATCACTGCAAAGAATACTGCGTGCACGGTTAGCTGTGAAGTGTCCATGATAGCAGAATAGCTTACCATGAAGATGCTACAAGTCCGTCAAGTTCTGCCACAACAGTCTCCCTCTGCGTACCGCTGACCAAGCCCTTCTGTATCTGCATCTGGAGTTCCCTGATCCGCGACGACTTTCCAACACCAGCCTGCTCCAGTACCTTTCTCCCCAAGCAGTCCGAGTGGAATGAGTGCTGGCAGGGGAAAACAAAGAACTGCCGACTTAGCAGCGGCAGTCCGCAGACGTAGCACTTCTCCCCGGGCTCCACTATCGCGTACCGATGGTCCAGGGCCGCAATGTCAATTTTGATGTTCGTAGCCGTCTGCGAGGACTCGTCCATCTCTTTCTTCAAGTTGTCAATGTTTCGGCTATAATCCTCCAACGCAGCGCATATTTCCTCCTTGAAGTCGTCAATGACAACAAAGTCTGGGAAAAAGGGAATTAGATCCTCAATCTTGAGCAAGTCGCACCGCTTGAGGAACTCGATGGCTGTCTTTATTCCGTTCGACTGCGAAATGACCTTTCGGGCAACGGCGAGCCAGAGCCTCTTGCGGAGCTGTGGGTTTGACATGGGTCGGTCGGCGATGACAGCTGCCAACTCAACCTCATTGTGCGAGAGAGCAAGATCGACAGCCTGCAGATACTGGCCCATGCTGGTGTAGATGTGGACACACGAGAGAGTTCGGTGGTGCTGGATGCAAAGCCGCAGGGCGAAGTCTGGATCGTATCGGGGCTCGTCCCCTTGTGCTTGGAGATATGACAAGAGTCCGGACTCATCCTTGGACGCGTGGGAAGCGTAAATCGAGACAATGGTGTTGTGTACCGCTGCATCCTTGGAGTTGAGCTGGTACACTGCATAGTTGAGGTATCTTATAGCCTGATTCTGCGCGTTTGGACCGCCCGCAAATGTCCGGTTGTACTCGAGAAACGCAGGGATGAGATTTCGAGGTTTGAGGTCGGAGTGTCTCATCAAGATCTCGACCAATTCCTGTGCAACATGTGTCATAAGAACGCTGCTATATCGGTAAAACACCTCGGGATCCGTCTGTTTCTTGAGCACGTTTAGCACCTCGCTCCACCTCTCCCGCTGAACCCAGTAAGAAAGAACATAGTTGTAATCGGTGATGGCGTTGGCAAAGTAGAGGAGTTCTCCTTCACGACCGTGGCTGCTGATAACGTCGTACACCATTTTCCGGTCGAGATCATGCTTGTACTTGTCGACAAAGTCCCTATACTCTTTCCTCACAGATTCCAGCAGCTTCTGTGATTCGACCGAGTTAAGGCTTTCCGCTAGGTCAGCTTGTGTGTTGATGGTGTCATCCAACGAGTTGAGCTTGGACATGAATACTTCAATTAGCCATCCCGCTATCATCATCCGCTGCATGACGGCTGATTTTTTGAGCGCGGCGAGCTTGGTCAGCAGGAACTTTCGTAGAGCGTCAGGCTGGTTGTTGTCGATGATACTTAGTGCGATATCCTCGAACGGCTTGTTGCTGCGTCCGTATATGGTAGCCGCCTCGAGCCAGTTTCCCTTGCTGGCCAAGTGATCCCCATACGCAGCTGCGACAGTTTCCTTCTGTAACGGGGTACGAGCATGTTGTAGGGCCGGCTCATACTGCTGCAGCTTGGTCATGATCTCCCAGATATTGCGTTCCTCATCGCGAACCACAATCTCAAGAATTTCCTCTGATGTAAACAGCCAGAAAGTATTCTTCTGGATATCCACAGAGAAACCTAGAGGCCTCTGGCCTTGGCCGATGACCTCATGCTCAGAAACCATCTTGCCAGTAAGACGGTTCGTTGTGACGACCCGACTTCCCACCAGATGAACAATGTGCCACTGAGTGAGCACGATGTCATCAATTACTTCGGTCGTCGCGGGCCGCCTGTCTCCACCTTCAGGCGATACTATCTGAGCCTTGGGAAGCATCTTTGACTCCGAAAAGACTTTTGAGCCGAGATTGCTGTCTGTAGGTGCATTCAGTAATCGACCGTGAAAGACTCCTTGGTAAGACAGCCAGGCATAGGCTCGATCGGGGATGTTGTCATCGTAGGGGCCAGAATCCGGGGGATCGGGGGATACTGCAAGACTCGAAGGTGCGCCCGATGATGTCCGCGACAGTTCATGGACGACTGGCTGCTCTGACTCAAATAGCCGGGTGTATACGGATCCGGATCCATCATGCCCGTATCCAATCCTTCCTACTAGATGGAACAACCGGCTCTGGGTAGCTATCACGACCCTTCGGAGATCCGACTTGTCCTGGAGGTTGTCCACCCACAGCCCCGTGATTGGTCCGTCAGGGAGCTTGTGTAGGTTCTTCAAATGCTTCACCTCCTTCTTGTAGAACTCTTTGGATGTCTCGATAAAGGCCTCGTAGATGTTGCCGTCGGAGGCACCGATCAAAATCTCACGTGTGGACGCGGTGGGCAACGAAGGGTTCCATGCCACGCTCTCGATGGCAACGCCTCGTAGGCGCCCAAGCGGTCGAGGCTGTTTTGACTGGGAATGTAGATAATAGTTCTCGCCGAGCGCGGTGCAAACGAGGAGATGGGACGCCGTAGGATCGAGAAACATGCGCCGTATCACGCCAACCTCGGAGGGCTTCTTGGGCAGGTCGATGTCTGTGGCGCATGGTATTAGCAATTGATAAACGAGGGCCGTTTAAGCTGCAGCTGCCACGCGGTAGACTGGACAGCGCATCATCGGACGTATCCCTCACCGTCAATGTCCTCGGGTCGATTCAGGTCGATGCGGAGGATGCGTCCGTTGGAAAGGGCGAGGATGATGACATTGTTGGCAACCTGCGCGGCAACAAAGTCGGCCGCGACCGAGAACCGTAGCTGGACGCGCTCGACGGTAAAGATGGGCTCCTCGAGGTCCGGGACGCCATTGGCGGCGACGAAGCCGTCGTGGAGATCCAGGGCCATGTTGTCGCGGCTTCACAGGCGCATATTCGGCGCTCGGCGGTCTGGAGGGGGGCTCTCGCGTCCTTCTCGCGGACTCTCGATTACGGGATGACTTGTCGGGTTAAATTCGTGACTGGAGGAAAGTGGCTGGTGCTCGTTGAAGTTGGGTTGATGGGGGCTTTGTTGGTGACGAGAGTCGGTGGATGGATGGCCCTGTAGCTCCCCACCTGCGTGGCCTTGAATGGTGGTTTAGCTGCCTATTCGTGCATAGGTACCTAGTTGGATGTGGCAGCTAAGGCAGCTCCCTAGCCACAGCAACCCGCTCAGGTCATTACATCACCGTTTATTACGTGAACACTAACAACACCCCGAGGCCTGTCAGATATGGCCCATGAGCTCTATTCGCGAATTGCCTCGTATATCTAAGTAGAAAATAATTTATATCCAAGTACTGCCTTGCTCGTATGCTTATAGTCGAGCTCTCTGCGGTTCTAACTACTCAAACATTCCAAAAACTCGGATCCGGGCTCGCTCATCTCGTCATAGTCTTGTCGTGTGTTGAGATATGAAGACAACTATGTAGATCAACAATAATTCTTTTTACATCAAAAAGGGCCTCCCATACACATGACAGCCCCGTTCTTTAAGTAATAGTTACCCATACCCCCAGAGCAATGCAGAAAAAAACACAATCGTCACAATGTACAAATGCAATAGATTGGTCGTCATCCGGACAGAACGCCGCCCTCCAAAATTCTGCGCCAAACCCCCTGCCGTCAAAGAGTCCTGAAGACTGGGCATCAACTCCAGTGACCGGGTCACTATGTGTCCCCGCTCTAAATATGCTTCAAGATGTTGCGTAACTCAGGTAGATCCTGCAAGTGCAGACTCCCTCATTGTTGCATCCGTCACAGCTGGACTCGCGTCGCGGATGTCATGATCGACAGCATGCAGTGTCGGATCGGGACTGTCATCGTCGACAAGTTCTGTACTCGTCGAGCTACAACCCCCTAACAGTTCTGCGAGGTCCGTGTGCGGCGTGTCTAGTGGCTTTCTCCCGATGATGACACGCATCTTGATCTGGAGCCCTTTGGACTTCTCCGGGTCCTTGGCCAGATTCGCCAACTCTCGCGCCGCCTGCTCACAAGCTGCTTTGCATTTCTCGGGATCCCAACCCAGCTGTTCTGTCAGGAGCCGTAAACAGTGCGCTTCCAAGCCGTCCAGGCATGCAACCAGCCAAATTTTGCCGGCCGACTTCTCGGCGATGGTAATGGGGATCGAGTATTCCGTCACCCGGACATCCACGAAGCCTGCCTCCATAAAAAGGCGAGGATCCAGATGAGCGGTGCCTCGCGGTCGCCCTGATTTCGCCGCCGCTATGTCGAGATCCCGCAAGAGATCAAAAATGGGAGAGCCGTCTGGGAACTGGGATAGAAATCGCGTAAAACCATCGGCACTGTCAAAGTCTTGGACTTCGATCCAGCCGCCAGGTTTGAGTGAAAAGAATACGTTGTCGTAGATGAACCTCCAATTCCGGAATGCGCCCTCCATAAGGCGAAAGTGGACCATGTCGTACATATCCGGGTGGCGATCCCAGTCCTCGGCGTCCTCGATCTCAAAGAAGACGTTCATTGGAACGCTCTTGGTCTCTGCGATCGCGGCGATATCGGTGCCGACGACCTCACATTGTGGATGTAGCTCAGCCATCTTGATAGCCCATTCGCCAGTACCGGTGCCGATGTCGAGAATATGTGTGGGATCTTGAATCGGAGCAAGAGTTAGCTCGCCGTCGAGCACGTGCATAAAGACCTGATGCTGGAGAGATATCCGCAGCTGTTCGATATCATCGTTAGGCATATAGTATTCGCGACAGTAGCGCCGACCATGGATTTCTCGGTAGTCAAGGTCTTGGGCCCATAATGATCGCGTCGAAGCAGCTCTGGGGCGCAGATGTTAGCGTGCGGGCGGGCAATGGAGGAAAGGAGACAAAATGTGATCTCGTCGCTTACATGTCCGAGTCTGCCGCGTGGGCGTCTGCGAAGGGAGTCTCTACTCGGTGGGCAGCAGGCACTCCGGGATAATGAGAGGCGGGGTATATGGATATCATGTCGTCCTCGTCGACGTCTTCGTCCTGGTCAAAGTCCGAGTCATCATGATGGCGCTCCTCGTCGGTGTCCATGATGCTAGTCATTGCTGTCTGGTTGCCGTCGCTGGCGGCATGCTCGCTCGGTGTACCGTCGCTAGATTGGCGGCCGCTCTGTATGGCATAGGAGTCCTCTGAGGACATGGTGCTCGTCTGGGAGTGGTCGTGACGTCCCCTTGTTCCCTTCCGCGGCTTGGTTCGCCGTCTCTTGGCCATGGACGGCGGGATAGAGGCGGCAGCTATCGTAATCGAGAGGAGGTGACAATGGCTGACGACATGATTTGGATTCGGGGAATTGGGGCTGAAACGAGCGGCGCGGGAGAGAGAAAGTCTGTCCCTAAAGGTTGGGTTCTTGTTGTTGACTGTCGAGAGTTGCTGTCGCAAAGCCGGCGGGTATATGGTGGCAGATACCGGATCAGTGAGGGCCAAGGAGCGAGAGGCGCCAGTGGTGGAGGGGAGCACAGCAGAAGGTTTCGTCACGGCAGTGTCGAGTGAGGCTGGACAAATCAAGCCGGACGTCTAGCTGGAGCTGGAGGGCAGGGCGGCAGCTGAAAGCATCGGCTCAGCAGGAAGCGCAAAGACGTGGACGACGAGTGATAATGATACTAATGGGAAGGGGGAGTGTGAGTGGAGGGGACCCGGGGGCTTTGAATAAGACCTCCACTGGAGACAGACTGAGGAAGACCTGGGGATTGGAGGGGATGGTCCGGGAGCACGGACGGGACAGGGCACAGGATGAAAAAACGTGGACAAGGTTGATCAAAGTGACAGCCCAGACGGGAGCAGTGAGACATACAAGGCGTAGCTAAGTATGGAGGTAGTAGGTAGGTAGATATTAGTCGAGGGAGACGGAGAGACAAGAGACAAACAAACTGACAGACAGGTGGTACACAGCACACACAGGCAGAAAGAAAGAGGAAGAAAGAAAAGACAGGGAGCAAGAGATGAGGAACTGAACACGAAGGATCAAGAACAAGATCAAGCAAGCAAGCAAGCAACCAAGCTCTCTGGGCTGAAGCAACAGAAAGAGGCTCCTCTCCTTCTCCTGGGTTCCTTCGGGGGATTGGATTTCGGGATCGGGGTTGGTGGATGGGAACAAGAAGTGGAGGAAGCGACCCAGCACAGGCTGGGATGTTACCAGGGGTGCCTGTCTTGCACAGCTTGGGCAACGGGTGACCACAGGGGACCAGACGGGGGGATCCCTGCCGGATTTAGGACGCTTCTGGTTAGACGAGAAGTCTCTTGGGTTGACGGCGAGCGGCGCTAGCGGACTTTTGACATGGGGGGAGGCCAGCGACGGGGGACGGGGACGGCGACGGGGCATGGACGGCGACAGAGACGGCGCGCTGTCAAGAACAAGCTGTCGGGGGGTGTTGTTTTAATTATGAGCCAGAGAGACTACGGAGTATAGTAGTTGCAGTTGACTCGTCTCTTGTTCTTCGTCTTCTCCCCCAAGGTACGGAATCTGCCGGTAGCAAGAGGATGACGATAGACGGGGTGTATGTACTGTAATAATAACCTACCTACCTAGGGATCCAGATAGTTGAGCGACTCGGCTCGCTCAACTCGCCTAATGAACCCAAGGGCTTGGATAGCATCTCGTTAGAGCCAACAAAGATGGAAGCCAGCTCGTCCATGGCGCACGCCGGGGCCGGGACTGTCGACGGACTCGGCGGTAGTGGCAACGGTAGCGGCAGCGGGAGGACCGTGGCATTGGAATCCATTGATTGATTGACTGATTGATAGACCAGACAGACAGACGAGAGGAAAGTTACAGTACAACCAACTGTATGTTTGGTGGGATGGGTGATGGACTGAGGTTGCAATCGACAGCGGGCCATTTGTGGAGGCCTATCCATTCCTCAGCTCCAGCAAGCGCTACGCAAGGTAAGGTACGCAACTCTGTAGTTTCCAATTTGCCCAGGATTCTCCCTTGTCCCTAGTTAGTTGTTGCCGTTGAATGCCTCCCATCCTCCGGCATATGCCCTCCGAGCTCGACGGTGCTCCGATGCAACGCGATTGGTCGAGGGCCTCGTGCGACCAAGGGGCCCGGGGTCCAGACCCCCCCAGCCCAAGCCTCTTGTGTGCTCCGTATCAGTCCATGCGCGGCGCGGCGCGGCGCAGAACAGAGATGGGAGGGCAAGGCAAGCGAGACGAGAAGAGGCTAGTCCCGGGCCGCGTGCAGAGGCCACCAGGGGAGGGAATTGCTTGCTTGCCTCTACAACTTGAGGGTCATGATATCCGGGACGAAACGGTGCGTGGGCTGTCGGCGTATCCCCGGGTACGGCAATACAACGCGGACGTGGATGGTTTGGTTTGGTTTGGTTTGGTTTGGCAGGATAATACGATACGTCCAGTTTATATGACGGATCCATGCTTGATGCTGCGTCGCCCTGCATTTGTGTTTTGCATCTTGCTGACTGATATGACATGGCTCGAGCTGTCAGTACAGTACAACCTCAAACAGAACCAAGTGGGTGGTGGATGGTTTGGTTTGCCCACTCGACTCCACCGAATCCTGTGCTGCCCACTCTAAATTCCCCATCACAAGCACCAGCACCGTGAAGTCGGGTGTCGTCTTCCACCAGGCCCGCATCCATCCAGCAGTGGACAGAAATTGCAATTCCTCGGTGCCACTCTCGTGAAACCCCATGGAAGCCCAGCAGCGACGCCATCAAGGGTTCCAGCCCAGCCTGGACCTCTCGCCCCCAAACATCTCTACATATCCGTACATCGTCGACGTCGACAGAAGAGTATGACATGGCCGACACCCCAGCCAGCAGGCCTTGCTCGAAGCGGCCAAGCGAACGTCAAAAAACCCAAACCCTCCTCCTGGCCCCCGATGGCCTGTTCACCCGGCTGCTTGGGGTCCCTGCAGGCCTACCTCCGATGCCACAAGGGAGCCCGGGCCCAGCCCAATGCCCCGAGAGTCCCCATCATCCCACAGCAGTGGAGGCGATGCGAGCACACAGGCCACTCACTCACTCGCTCAAGCCAACTGAGAGCCAGACTCGATTCAGGCACATGGGCACTTGGGTCCCGCTCTGAGTCGGGTTTAATGACACTGACGAGTCCAGTCCAGACAGACAGACGGCGCCGCCCGCTGGAGTAGGCATTCAGCATTCAGCACGGGACCTCCGGAAGACGAGATAGGAAAGTCTTTGGAAGCAACTGTGGCCTGTTTAATGTTTTCTTTTTCCAGATCCTCCGTGCAAGTCCTCCCGCTTACACTGATGCCAAACAACAAACCTGCCTTTCTTCTGCGGTTAATGTCCGAGTTTCTTTAACTCAGGTCATCATCTCCACCCTGTCGGGACAAGACACAACCAGCCCAAGCTATCATCCATGAATCTATCGCTAATGCTCATGCTGTTTGTGTCGACTTTTGACCTCGGAACTAAACAACCTGCAACTCGCTTGTCTAAGCTGGATCGGTCTCCTCGAGCGGCCCGTCCCCTTTCCCGTAGCAATTAACCCAATTCTCATCTCATCTCCCGCGGATTAGTGCCGGGAGCTTTGGTCAAAACCACCTGAAGCGTCAACCCAATCTCAACAGCCTCGCCGCCTCTCCCTGTTATCACATTATCGTCACATCATGCCCAACAGCCTCAAAGACTCTAGAACCCTTTCTAAGATTCCTCACCTTCTCCGCCACCGCCGAAACTCTAATACTGCGTCCTTCAATTTCGGCAGTTGCCCGCAAACCAAGTCCCCGGGATGGAACTCTTCTCAGGAACCCCAATGGATCGTCCGGCAGCTTGGTTCGTTGGGCGTCCAAGATCCCGCCCAAGATCATCCCGCCCTCACCCCATTCGCAGAACCGCCCCGAGAAGCGGGAAGGACAAGAAACAGTCTTTTTTTTTGTCATAAACTTCTGTGCGTTCGTTCCCCTTTGACAGCCCTTGTCCTGTCACGACTCGGCCCGGCACCGCGGCTGCTCCCCGGGCCGCTGGGTTGGGCATTGGCATCTGCCGGTCCCTGGACCTGAACTGCAACTGCAACTGGAAAACACCCCCCGTGGTTCCCCGGCGAGTCCATTATTTGTTTGCTCGGGCCTATGATGCATCATGCAGGAGGTTGCATCGCCGGATCCTGTCCTAGGTTCCTGGGCCCTAACTAACGTATGTAGGTATGCTGTATTATTCCCCGTCCTGCTATCATTCGTACGGGTTTCTGGGCCCTTGCACCCGCGTAGCCTTGTAATTGGTCGTCTGTGGAGACCGAGACAACAGGAAGAGCTGTTACCGCAATGACGAAACGGCCGTTGTGTGATGCAGGAATGTTGACCTATTGATGCTGTAGAGCTCTTCCAAAATGTCGTAAAGAATCATGTCTATATGCGCACTCCCTCTTTCAAATTTCGGAACCGTTGCATGTGAATACAAGTCTCAATGCCCCAAATTCGTCAGCCCTGCTAAGTAGTAAGCGAAATACTGCCCTAACCCCTAGTAGTCGCCGTCATCTATCTATCTAGTATTTGCAAGAAACTGCTTCTTACCATGTGCATGGTATCTACTATGTATGTCTTTTGTCCTTTCTTTCATCAGAGCTCTGTAACTCTGTTCTTCGATATCTTCAAGTGGCTCTGCCTTCAAACAGCAATCTGGTAATCCCCGCCGTTGTTCTGGATCCCACTGTGGAATCCCGTCGCTGACTCATTTCTATTTTGGGCCCCCTCACGGCATTTGTTCAAGTCTTCTCGCTTTTGTTTGTCCTGCTGCTTCTCTGGGGGCGTGTTTTGTGAGCCAAGTGGCTCGTCGCGCATCGAACGTGCATCATCCGGTATCATCTCTCCATCGCTGACCACAGGGAATGGAGTGAGAACATGGCTAATGTCTCCCCACCAGGACTCCCCGTACTGGGTGAACCAGTCTACTGTGATGTTTAGACCCTCATCGATTGGAACCTTCTGCTCCCAGCCAAGTCGCCGCAGTTTGGTACCGTCCACTGCATACCGCCGGTCATTGTATGGCCGGTCCCGCGTGTACTTGATCCACTTGCGGAGCTGCTCGGGGGTATCGTGTGGGATTCTCATTCGGTCAAGAAGCATCCCGCAGAGCTCTAGGTTGGAAACCTCGTCGTGTGAGCCAACGTTGTATATCTGGCCAACCTGCCCCTTGTGGAGAATGGTATCAAAAGCATCAGCTGCGTCGCCAGCGTACAGGTAACGCCTTGTAGGAGTGCCGTCTCCGTGCAGCACCAGCGGTCGCTTGCGATTGAGGAGGCAAGTAAACTTGGGAATGATTTCTAATCCGAATCAGCACACGCGCACCACGTAGGCTGCCAACCTCAGATCTTACTCTCGGGATACTGGTGAGGGCCGTACACGTTATTGCTGCGCACGATTATGGCCGGTAGCTTAAAACTCTTTTGGTACGACTGAACCAACATTTCTGCTGCAGCCTTGCTGGCAGCATAAGGATTCGTGGGGGCAAGGATGCTGGTCTCGAGCAGATCATCGTCATCCTCCTTGACCTCGCCATAGACTTCGTCGGTTGAGACGTGGATGAAACGCTGGATGCCGACCTTCTTGGCGCTCTCGAGGAGAACATGAGTTCCGTAAACGTTGGTGTGAGTGAAGCCATAGGAGTTGCCAAAGCTCAGATCCACGTGTGACTGGGCAGCAAAGTGAAGCACTGTATCAATGTTATAACGCTCCATGCAATCAACAACCTCGGTTGGGTTGGTGATATCGCCATGGTAGAAGCTAAAGTTGGGCTTGTCACTGAGCACGCGGGTGTTGTTCAGCGCAGAGCAGTAATCCAGCTTGTCAAATGAGACAATGTTGTAGGCGTGTGGGTATGTCAGTGTGAGGTGGCGGACAAGCCAGCAAGCACTTTGGCAGGCAATGGTCAGCACACATCGTGGAGAAGATAGCCGCTGGTGGCTTGGCAGTGTGTTGCTCACATGAAGCCAGCGCCGCCTGTGATCATGATGTTTTTGACATCAAGACGGGGCTCAAACTTGGTGGTGCCCACGAGTATGGGCGCGTGCTTCCATACATGGCCGTCTTGGAATTGCCTGGCCTGGCCGTTGACCCTGGCTGTAGCGAGAAGCGACTAGTCAATATCTCACTCGAAGGTAGTAGCTGGCAGGGAGCAAGCGCCATTGGGTCCCAGACTGGGATAATGGACGAGACGGAGACGAGAGGAGAGTCGCGTACCGTTAGCGTCACCGTTGGCATACGGCACGTCGTTGGAGGCAGTCATGTTGGCGTCTCTCGATGAGCAAGAGAAGCCACAGCTCAGTCTCGATGGATGGATCAACCAGTCAGTCAATAGTTGGGTAGTCTCTTGCAGCAAAAAGGCACAGCTGCGTCATGGGCGACTGGGTCTCGAATTATCGCGTGTATGCGGACGGCAACGAATGGCGGTGGATGGGGCGTCTGAAGGGCAGGGGATGCCCCCCGGGAGAATGACGGCAAGTAGGGTAGGTAGAGAGCGACGTCGGGTCTTGCCCAAACAAGGACGAGTCTCTCATAGGAGTGAGCCAAGGTTGCAACAGCGTGCTCTTCTAGGTAGTTGACGATCAAGAAGGTTGAAAGGCTTTGGACGAGGCCAAATGGGCAAATCTCACAGGCACGGGGATGAGAACAATTCATGGCGTGGAGCCAGTACCAACGCTAGGTAGGTAGCCACTCAGTGTGAGGCGTTGAGCGTCTCTCCTTTACCCGCGAGCAACGGCCGAGAATAGCAGCGGTCCCGTCCTGGGAGAGTTGAAATGTCCCACGAGGTGTGGCGTAAGTCCCTGTAAAAAGTCGGGGTCCTTCAACGCCACAATCTCCTCTTGGGCATTTGTTTCGCCGCCTCTTTTCCCTGTCGAAACAAAGTTGGAAAACGGTGGCCATTGCATTCCAACGGTGAGGCCCGCAGAAGTAGGTCCGTTTGGAATCATGAGCTTAGCACTCGAAACTGCTCTGATCCTGGGTTGCTGGGTTTCTTTCAGTCCCTTGATAATGGCAGGGTTGAAGGACATTTGATTCATACTCGGCCTACCGTTCAAGCAGGGTGCGGTTAAATAGGTAGGTACTCAGCTAGGCGCGTCGGCACGCACAGAATAGGCTATGATGCCGCAAGCAACGTTACCCAAGCAGCCAAGGCAGCCCAGGTTGCACCGCATGTCTTCACACACAAGAACAAGCGATCGAGAACTATGCTCAAAGCCACAACAAATAAACTTTGCATACCTAGCTTGTCAGACTATTTGAACAAAGTCAATGGCTGTCTCCGTCAGTGAGATGGTTCCCTCAGCACTTCAACGTAGAGCCGTGCATTTACCACACGAGTCTGTATGCTCTCAACAGGTTCCGTCCTCATGGAACCCACCACCTGGAAAACGTTACCCGCATCTTGGCCCGAGAAACATGTGCCCTGTTAGGGATGATGTCACCGGGTCTTGGAACACGGGGAGGAGACTTTGCCCGTCTTCACCGGCGTCTAATCTCATCGAATGTTTCTCGCCTCATCGGCAAGTTCCAACGCAACTTTGACGGACGCCGGCAGCGGTGAATTATCGGTATCCAGGAACGTCTGCTGCAAGGTTCGCACTTGAACGCGGACCTGACATCCCCAAACGGTCGCGTCGACCAGGGTTCAGACCAATCCCCCCGGATCCCCTCCGGTTCGCCCATGAGGTGGCTTGATGCCACTGTGCATGCTAGCGAGGATCGCATCGGTCCCTGGCGCGCAATCGGCGCCAAGAAAAGTACCTTGCCAATACAGCATCCACTGCCTCGGAGGGATTTGAATCCGATCTTGATGCCCGATTTCTCTCTACTCTTCGCTTTGCTAAAGCTTACAAACGACACTAGGCGTAGCTCTTGCCGTTCATGTCGAGACAACCGAGACACAAGTGGGACTAAGCTTTCTGTTGAAAGTAAGTAAAAGGGGATAGGAGAAGCATAGAGTGGACGAATGCAATGCTGAACAGAGAGGCTGACGACATGTTACTGGGAAGAGCGCATCTTTGGGGGCTGATCATGGGTGCTCCATATTCTAACTGTAGCACATCACAGAATGCTTCACCGTCATGCCCATTGCTCCTTTACAGTAGTTTCCATGGCTCACTAAATTATATGTTAATGTCTGAACAAGAAGCTAGAGTCCAACCTTAGGGATGTATTGAATACACGTCGGTGCAAGGTGCCGCTTTTCCAACATGAAAGACACGGTTGTTCCTACCCAGGTAGTTAGCCAGATAGAAGGCAGTTGCCTGAGTTCCGTTTGAGACATTACCCTCAAGAACCTGCATAGATACCTAAGGCAGGGCAAGGCAGGTGGATCATCCTCTAAATCGCAAATGGTTTTCTCATCGCTTCGGCAATGGAAGAAATCGAACATCATCCAGGGGAATCCGACGATGGAATCATGGCAGCCCAAACGACGATACATCTTGGTCAGGTTGGGCCGCAGGCGTCACCTGTATTAGTCAAGAAGGATCCCATTGAAACTTCATCCGACGTTCTTGAGTTTGAGGGGCCTGATGATAGATCCTCGAGCGAGACCCAGGCCTTGCCGAGCAGCAGTACAAGACGTTCAATCTGGATATCTTCTCTCTGGATAACCGTCAATACAGTGGCCACGGTTGGCATTGTGTGTCATTCCCGCTTTCATGGTACCTGGGGTTCCGCTAAGATTGACCAGGTCTTCACCAACAAAGCCATCTTCTCAGATCCGGCCTTAGGTGTCTGCCAGCTCACCTTCGCCTCCTTTCACTTCCTCATCACATGGCTCACGCTGCATCTTCTGTCGAGACCACCCTTCGCCGTGTTCGCACCTCGTCGAGTGGCCGTCGGGAAGCTGATACCTCTAGCTGTGGCAATGTGCCTCAATGTCATTCTGCCAAATCTCTCGCTGGCACATTCTTCCGTGGTCTTCTATCAACTAGCTCGCATACTGGTGACCCCAGCCGTCGCTCTCATAAACCTCTTCCTCTATCACGAAACATTGCCGTTGACAGCAGTATACTCCTTGATCACCCTCTGCCTGGGAGTGGCGCTAGTTATCCAAGCTGATTCTTCCAGCACAATGGATGAGGCGCTCAGCATGACTTCTCAACAGGGTATCCTCTTTGCCTTCACTGGTGTTTTCGCTTCTTCTTTGTACACGGTCTGGATTGCGAGTCATCACAGAAAGCTTCAGATGACAAGCATGCAGCTCCTTCACAATCAAGCTCCTATTGCCTCGGTTATCCTTCTCTACGTCATTCCTTTTATTGACGTATTCCCGGACTTGGGATCTGTTCCCGTCAACAGTTGGCTCATGGCCGTCATGGTAGGCGCAACATCTACGGCCCATTACCTCCATTAACTCGAGTACAGTCCGGCATGTTTGCCTCTCTGATCAACATATCCCAATTCTACATCGTCGCTCAGACAGGCCCGTTGTCGAGCACAGTGGTTGGTCACGTCAAGACTTGTACCATCGTAGCGCTTGGCTGGGCCCTCTCTGGAAGATCCTTCAACATGAAAGGTGTCATTGGTGTGGCACAGGCCTTGTTTGCAGCCTTTGCGTGCGTTGCTGGCCCCAAGACATTCTTGCCTTAACGATGAGTTGACCGATGCGCAGATATTCGGCTTTCATGCTTAAACACAATGGCCAAAGGGGGTCCAAGCTGGGGTATGGGCAAGCTGGAAAGCACTCTAGATGAGCAAGCTGGATTCATTGCTGGTAGTCATGGCCGCAGGCAAAATTGATTCTTCTGATGCATAGAGGTTTTATCAACCTGAGCCTTTCTATAGGGTATAATGTTGCTGGGTCAAACACAAGCTAACCCCCCCTTTTTATTTGCCTCGGACGATTAAAGGTTGAACCTCTTGCGATCCTTCTCCATCTTGGCCTTCCATTCCCATTGCGTCGCATCATCACCCTCGCTGCCAGCTCTTCCAATGCCCTTGTCGACTCTCCTCAATTTTAGTGTGAATCGAGGGCCAAGTTCTTGCAAGCCAGCGCGGATACCTTCAACGCCTTTGAGCTCCTGTCCATCAGCTCCAACTATACTCTTCTCCGTTTGCCTCTTGTCTCGGAAGACGTAGCGATGTCGACGGACAAAGATGTAGTCCCGCTGGTTGTGTAGGGTCACGACCTGGCGACCTTGGAACTCTGGCCTAGGAGGGAACAGTGTCATGAACAGCTTTGCCGTTAGAAGACCAAGAGGGGTCTTGAAGTTGTTGAGTAGGAGCTCAGGGTAGTGATTAGTCGGGTTTCCATGGCCGGGCAGCTTCTTGCCCTCAATCCAGTTCGAGATGGAGAAGTGGAATGTCGGGCCCGTTGGGAGGTGCACTACCGAGAGGGCCGTGGGCTTCTTGGAGTCTTCCTTGAGGAGGACCACAGCTGTATACTCGCGGTTCGTGGCAAACTTGCAGATCTCTCGGAGGGAGTATTTGTGGCCATATCGGTGTGCGGACCTGGGAATGTAGGAGCTGTTGGGGAAGAGGGTGCAGAGAAGACGGGCCTCGTCGTGGAGCGTCGAGTTGAGGGAGGTTGTGACGAGAATCTTGGGCTCGGGAGGAGGAACATCGGTGAAAAGAGACGGGAACTTGAGGGCGAGCGATGAAGGCGTCAAGTCGAGATTGGTGCTGGTCGTAGACGGGGCGATACTGTTGTCACGTCTCGCTCGGCGTTCGCGCTTCTTCTCCAAGGCAGCCTGGTGCTCCTCGTCCATCTCCTCATCCGAAGCCAGCATGCTGTCGACATCATCATCCTCATCCTCGTCTTCTTCCATCTCAGCTTCGAGAGCAGCCTGTTCGGCTGCCTCAGCCTCCTCGATGCGCCGGCGCTTCAACCTCTCCAGGTCCACCTGCGCGCCGAGACTATCATCATCGACATCGTCCCAAACTCGCTTCTGGTCGATCGTGACGGGCTTGCGCTTCGCCAGACGAGCCGCCTTCAACTCAGGATCCCTGGCTTCTTCCTTCTTGCGGCGGTGTCGCTCCTCGTGCCTTTCCTTGTCCTTGTGCTTCTTGTGTTGAATAAAGAGCTCTTTTCGCTTGAGCTTGTTGGCAGACTTGAGCGCCTGGACAGGAGGCTTTGTGAAGCCCATGTCGACGATGGTAATGGACACGAATGTCTTGACAATGGGATAATGTCGAAGATGGCGTCGATGAAAAGTAGCGGCTGGGAATTTTTGGTGGGGGGGATGATTGACACGGCAGAAAAGCCAAAAATTTTGGCGGTGAGACGGAGCTGACCAATGAGAACTGACGGATCCAGGGGGGCTTGCGAAGAAAATGACATGAGAAGCGGCGACAAACCCAGACTTTTATATCGTGTCTTGCACCCAAATCAACCAGCAACAAAGATGGCGCCAAACGGCTCAAAACGGAGAAAGCTAGCGCATGATTCTTCTGAAGACGAGTCTCGGGCCCCGGCTTCGTCTAGAAATGCCCAGAAATCCTTTTTCAAGAACGCCTCAAACTGGAATCTTGAACAGGACTACGAGTCTCGCCCGCGCAAAGGCAAGAAGCAAAAAGAGAGCAACCGTCTTCCTATAAAGACCGCAGATGGAAGAATCGAGCTGGCGCAAGGCGCCGAGGATGAGACGGCTTCAGTTGAGAGCGACACGGAGTGGCTTGAGGGTCGCGAAGATGAGATTGAGTCGGAGCCCGAGCAGGAAGAGATCGAGGAGGAGCCAGAGATCCCAGAGTCCCAGCAGATCTTGGAGGCGCAAGAGGAACTGGCCAAGATAGCAATGGCTGTCAATGAGAACCCAGAGGAGCACGTCGGCGCATTCAAGAGCCTCGCCAAGATCGGGCAGTCCAAGATCATAGCGATCCAGATGCTTGCCCTCATGACGCAGATGTCCGTCTACAAGGATGTCATCCCCGGATACCGAATACGTCCGCAGACCGAGGATGGCCCCAAGGAGAAGCTGTCAAAGGATGTTCGCACCCTAAGGCAGTACGAGCAGGCTCTGGTCTCAGGATACCAAGGATACATCAAGGAGCTCGCCCGATGTTCCAAGTTGGAGGTCAAGGCGGCTCGCGGAGGGCAGAGCCTCGCAAACGTGGCGGTGACCTGTGCTTGCACCCTCGTCACCTCGGTTCCTCACTTCAATTTCCGTAACGATCTGCTCAAGATCCTTGTCAATAAGCTCAGCAGGCGCAAGATCAACCAAGACGGAGTCAAGTGCCTGCAGGCTCTTGAGACGCTCTTCAAGGACGACGAAGAGGGCCGACCAACGCTGGAAGCAGTTGCACTACTCGCCAAGATGATGAAGGCGCGCGACTTCCAAGTCCACGAGAGCGTTGTCAACCTCTTCCTCAGCCTTCGCCTCCTCTCCGAATTCTCCGGCAAAGCCTCACAGGATTATGTTGAACGCGATGAGGGCCCCAGTGGCAAGAGACCCAAACGAGAATTTCGGACAAAGCGCCACCGCAAGGCACTCAAGGAACAGAAGGCCTTGGATAAAGACATGGCGAATGCAGACGCGCTCGTCAGCCACGAGGAGCGCGATCGCATGCAGTCCGAGACACTGAAACTAGTTTTTGCGACATATTTCCGTATCCTCAAGCTCCGCCTGCCCCATCTCATGGGTGCCGTTCTCGAGGGTCTGGCCAAGTATGCCCATCTCATTAACCAGGACTTCTTTGGCGACCTCCTTGAGGCTCTCAAGGATCTCATCCGACATAGCGAGGAGGATGCTGAGGTAGACCCTGCCGCTGAAGAAGAGGATGCCGAGGACGCTGACGACGAGGATGACGTCCCTATCCGCAACCTCACTCGCGAAGCCCTCCTCTGCACTGTCACAGCATACGCCCTCCTCGCCGGCCAGGACGCCCATAACTCCCGCAACGACCTTCATCTCGATCTTTCCTTCTTCACCACGCACCTTTTCAAATCCCTTCTCTCCCTTTCCACCAACCCCAATCTCGAGCTAACCCGCCCGTCCACCTCCTCCACCTCAGCAGCCTCCAAGATCAACGTTCAAACTACAACGGTGCTTCTCCTCCGGTCCCTTACGGGCATCCTCCTTCCGCCGTGGAATATCCGTTCTGTGCCGCCTCTGCGACTCGCCGCCTTCGTGAAGCAGCTCATGACTGCCGCGCTGCAGCTGCCAGACAAATCTTGCCAGGCAGTGCTGGTGCTGCTCAGTGACGTGGCACACACGCACTCCAAAAAAGTTCGCAGTTTGTGGGACACCGAGGAGCGCAAGGCAGATGGCAGATATAACCCCATGTGCGATAGCATCGAAGGTAGCAACCCCTTTACCGCCACAGTATGGGAGGGCGAGTTGCTGAGGAAGCATTACTCGCCCAAGGTCAGAGAAGGAGTCAAGTTGTTGGAAAAGGGAATGTCAGAATAGATCCATAGAGCTAGAAGTATTTGTATACTCTAGACAAATCGTCATTTCTTGTGTTGATAGGACATGAAGAAGCACGTCGAGCATAATCAAGGCTTAATAGAGAGCCTGGGAGCGAAAAGTATTACAAGACTCGAAACAATTTTCTCTGCGTGATTACATACATTGTTTAGCTTCTCAGCTTTCGCAGATGCTTGTGACTTGGTCCAGCTAGCATTCAAATCCGAAACTCGTGATGCCACCACGATTGGCATGACTGCTCTACTTCCCAAGCAGCTGCTCATCGGCACGCCCCACTATCTTCTTATCGCCGCTCCCCTAAACTCGACCCACGAAGAACCAACTGGCGTTTTCACCCATTGTTCCATTAAGCACCGTTCTCTAGTTAGCCCACATGGATGAGCGCAGACCCTTGGTGGGCTTTCTAGAAGGCGCTGGCTTCTTAGCGGAACCCAAAACTCCATTCTTGTCATTCTGGTTTAGCAGGCCTGAGGCACTTGCCATAGGCACCGTTGGCAACTGCATGCCTGAGGCCTGAGGTTGGGTGAAACTAGCGGCTTGTTGCTGCATGATGAGTTGACCATTGGAAGGTCCTGAGAAAACGCAACCGTCAGCGATTCGAATCCGAGTAACTGTGACAATATGTCCCTCTATAAAAGGAGTACTGTTGCCACTTGCAGGAGAGGCTTGATGAGCATGAGCCTGATGCTTTGGTGCCCATTCAGGAGCCTCTGCAGAAAGTCTTGTAGCAAGTACGTCGTCCATAGTCGATAGAGTGACATCGATGCACTTGCTAGAAGTTTCTGAAGAGCCGGATGCTGGCACAAACCTCGGTGCATGTGGACGAAGTTTTGGGCCCGGTGTGGGCGACAAGGGTTCAGGCTTACCTCTAGTCTGATTTTCTGAAGCAACGGGCTCACCGAATGCATGCTGAGTTGATGGAGGTCCCTGGACAGAACCGTTTGCATTCTTTTGGGAGAGAGGTGCAATGTTGTGAGAGAATTCCCGTGTTGCAGCACCGTTCGTTTTGCCTTTGGGGCTGAATAGGCGCTCTGGGATGCTCTCGCCGTTCGAGGTGCCGAGCTTGTTGTCTGGCGAAATGCTAATCAGGTCCTCTTCAGATTGTTTCGTGAGGTTGGAGGCGTCGTGCTGGCCTGCAACCTTGGGCTTGGGAGTCTGAGGGACCTCGTCTGCTTCTCCCTCCGAGTCCTCAGACATGAGGTCGAAGAACGTCTTAGCAATATCATTCTTTGGCCCAGTCCCAAAGCTGACTGCCGGGAGAGTGCTCTGGCGCTGTGCCGTAGTGGGAGGAGTGGGAGGAGTAGGAGTTGTAAGCCCCTTGATAGTAGACAGCGTTTGCCCAGTGACCGTGGCCTTTGAAACCTCGGAATCATTGTCCGGCTTTGAGTTTCCAGTGCCCTGAACGGAGACAGAAGGAAGAGCCTTTTTCTCCGACGCAGCAGTGTTGTTGTGATGCTGAGAAGAAGCCTTAACATCTGGGGAGGGTGTGCTTGAGACTACAACTGCTGCAACAACCTGACTAGCGTTCTCTTCAGGCAGACCGGCTATTGATAAATTAGCGCGGTCACTATGATCTACTCTTTCAGCACTTACTAGACGTAGGAATCGAAGGCGATTCTTGGCGGCTCAGGAAACCCATGGCCGAGCCCAAGAATTTACCAGGTGCACGCTGGTAAGAGCCAGGGGCCAGGGTGTCTGTGTACTTCCGCTGGCTTGGTGGAGGCACGTTAGAAAACCCAACAGGAGCTGGTGGTGGTGGTGGGTATTGAAACGACTCTGGTGACACATTAGTTTGGGACTTGCAGACTACTCCTTGGGTTGGTAACTCTCGGCAAACTTACCCTGACGTCTCGTGGAACCCGAATTGCTACTGCTCCTCATACCACCGCTTCTCTTGTCCTTGCCACCGGACTTGAAAGACTGACTCAGCGCCTTGGCGGCTGCCAACATGGCGGCGTCGTTGTAGCCTGTACCACTCATGTTTACGTTTGATTCGATAGTCTGATCAACAATTTCCTGTGCGACGAGAGGTCCTGTAGGGAATAGCTGGTCAGCAGCATGCACAGGGTTGTGGTTTTGGCCACGACCCGCCGAGAACTAAGGACTGGGCAGCGAAACGCACACAATAAGAAGCTTAGGCTTCGTGGTTTGTGTCAGGCTGAAGGTTAGAGATCGTAGCCAGGGTTGGCGACGGCAGGAGGGACGAGGAAGGCCCTTGATCTGTTTACTGTCAGCGAAAGGAAGATGAACACGATCCGCCAGCCACGAGGCACGTCTTGGTACCCTAATGCTCTTAAAGGAGCAGAAAATTAGGCGACTAGAGGTAGAGAAAGCAGTGACTAACCTTGGAGGCGAATAGTGGTCTTGTCCGAGAACTTCGTACCTAGGAAGGATCTTGGAAGAGAAGGATGGACAAAAGAAAGACGCCCCGAAGGGAGAGATTGTGATGGATGGATGCGCCAAGTGCCAAGTGTTTAGATGCAAAATCACAACAAATTTTTGGCGAGCGGTGAGGAAGATGGAAGGAAGGAAGGCGAGGAGGGGAGGTAGGCTGGGGGAGGATGCCTGCAGGCCTGAGGAAGTGGAAGGCAACGAAAAGAAAACAGTGGAAGGTGGCCGGGTGATAGTGACTGCAGGCTTCCCTCGGATAGACAGCACTGTACGCCCATATAAAGAGTGCTGGGTAGTAGTAAATGGGCAACCAGTGCCCTGGGAGGCCTATCTTTCAGGGGTGATGCCCGGAAACTCGAGGAAGATGTTCCCTAAGGTACGAGCTACTGGCATGGCTTATGTATTTATTTTAGAACAAAATGCCACTGATAGCTTCTGTAGAAAGCTCCAATTGGTCCTTAATATCAGTATGAAACCTTCTCAAGAATGTCTATCTGATCTACTCTTGACATGGACTGGGGAAGTTTCGATTTTGAAGGGGAGATTGAAAATCTAGCGGCCTCTGGAAGCCCGACAATAACATGCTCCTGGATGTGGAAGAATTACCACCGGGAGTAACTGTATCTAACAAAAAGAAGATGCTTGTTGATTATTCCGGCCTGAAATTGGGCAGATAGAAATTCAGGGATGGATTTTGAAAACACAGGTAGGTTGACACTGGCCATTTTATCCTTAGCCGTGAGAACATTCGTCACTAAAACATAATGACCTTATTAATGTAGATATTTATTATTGGGGAATTGCAAGAGTGCCATAATGAATAGTGTTTTTGCTTCCATGTCGTGATTTGTTATACTCGGTACATTCTCAGCGTCCACGGTGTGGAGGACTATCTTGCAGCACACATTGGCAAATACCTGGCTTAGAATTATTAAATAAATATCAAGAACCTTTAATCCTTCAGCCTGTTGATTCATTCATCTTTAGCCGTTTGGGGCCTGCAGTTGTCTCGATGGCATTGATCTTTGTAGGGAGATATTGCCCATCCGCAGATGCGTCGAGCCATGTTGCCTCCACAGGTGCCACCGTTTTCAAAACAAAATCCTGCAGAGCTCCAGCCCCTGGAGCGTCTTTGACGATGGCTATCGAAGACACTCTTGGTACCCCCAAGCAAGCACTGAGGCGCTCCGAGCAGGGGTTGGAGAAGCCAACAAGTCGTATCCTGTCTTCAACGGGTAGATGCCTAGATGCAGCGCTGACTATCTGGGGGAAATGACAGTTGAAAGACGAAGCTTGGTTGCCACGCGCCACAAACACCATGATATACCGGCGATGAGGCTTGTCTTGACCGCATTCTGTGTCTCCGTGGGGTAGTACTTGGAGATTTCGGGTAATGGAGTTGAGGCCGACATCGATGCTAGCCTCAATTTCGGGCACTGGAGGCACAGCAGTTTCTTCAGGTGTGCCGGAGTCCTTGCTGTTATTCTTCTCCTTTCGAGCTGCACGCTTGCCCTTTGACCGCTTGACGTGTGCTTGTCGATGCTGTCCCAGAGGGCTTAGGAGACTAGGCTTGTTAGTTCAATCTGCCGAGTTACGCTCCCTTGGTATATACATGACGGGCTCAAATGGAAGTGGATAGTCCTCGTGGATCAGGGGCTGGGTTGGACTTACTCGCAAAGCAACTCGAAAATTGTGTCTTGATCTTCTGCTGAAATTACGGGCCTAGTGGTTTGGTAAGTGCCCAAGATACAAAGGAGACTTAGTAGAACATCCATACCATGAGACGGCCGAAAAGGGAGTTTCTAATTGGTACACAAGTCTTTTCCGAGCAGGTTGTGAAGCCATAGTGGCCATGGTAGTGATTGTTAAGATTTGGGTTCAGGATGAGAGCTGAGCTAGGAGGGAGAGGAGAATCCTGATTCCCGTGGCCGAATTGCCTACTAGAAACAATAAATAGGCGTTTGGTGAGGCAAACGTGGGTGGTGTTGTCTGGACAAGAGAGGCTTGGAGGTGATAACTGAGCCAAACCAAACAGCAAGCTCTTCTCCTCGCACGCGCTTCAGATAATGTGGGTCAAAACGAAGTCGACGGGGAGTTGCTTCCTAGCGCCGCAGTGGCATGCTGTACACGGTACTTGGCAAGGTACATACCTACACAGACACGAGCTCATCCGGCTGGGGACAGCGAGGGAAAGACAAGCGACGTCACTGCCACAAAATCCACAATCATTTAAGGGCAGAAACGGCCTTGTATTGTCTTCTGTTTGCCTTGGCTTGCGCGCATGTCGGTAGCAACTCGGTATGGATCCATTGATAGCAAGGTACGCTCCAGACTAATTTAGCTAGGCCAGGATCGATAAGTTACCCTCCATCGTCAGAGCTTGACCAAACAGGAGGGGCAGCAATGGTGGTGTGTTTGATGTTTAACCCATGGCCTCTTGAACCAGGTTCATGGGGATTTTCCTCACCGTTTAAAGCGGCTGTCATTGCGACCTCTGGTTCTCCACGTGGGATGGGACAATCCCAGCCAAGCTCAAGCCCGCAAACCTTGCAACAAGCGACTGCACCAGCCAGCCGGGCCGCTTGAGGTTGGTGGGCGGGAGTCGAGAAGACGTCGCGCTGTCCTCTTCTTCTGGCCCCAATTTACTTACAATTGAAGGTTTCTGTGTGCCTGGCCGTCGTCCCGTCTCGTCAGGGTGCAGGAGAGGCGAGGCGAGGCAAGGCAAGGCAGCCTCAGGCAAGCAACCACCCCTTGTCGGCTCACACCGTGTGTCACAGACCGACGCGGTTGGCCGTGGTGAATATTTGTGCCATTGTCAGTCAGTTTTGTCGTCACGGATTCACACCGAGTTGTTGCATACCTAGGGTACCTACCTAGGTAGGTAGTTGCCTAGGTACTTTGGTAGGGTCGGTACCTTAGCTTCCATGGCGCTGGTTAATTCATTCACCCATGTATTATCGAGCGGTACGCTTGCGCAGTTTTCACTACAAACCCCAAGCCGCTGCCACTCGTTTGCCTCCTTCATATTTGGCGCAAAAAAGACCAAAGAAACGTGGCCGGGATGAGCTGTCTTTTTCGTCATGGATCTGTAAGATATCGAATGTCTTTGATTACGGCCCCAGCTGCCATACCCCACCAACACCGCTATCGTGACAGCTGCACAGCGTGAACATTCTGCACGTTCAGGCTCTAGCCTCTCCCATTTCTTATTTGCTGGTCGTCCCCGTCGACGCCTGGTTGCCGCAGTGCAGGCGAGAAGCGTGACAGCTGGAGCAGATCCCCCAGCCTCAGCCTGATTGCTGGTGCAAGCAAGTCGCCTAGACGGCCTCTCTTTTGTCAAGATAGCTATTTGGCCGGTATTTACTTGATGTAATTGCGCTACCCTCACCCCCTTACCCCGCCCCCCGGACCACCCCCCGTTAACGCGGCCACCTACCTACCTAAGGTACCTACCTACCTGGTCCTTTGCTGTTGCTTGGGGCGCCGGGCAGCTCTGAGCTCTGAGCTCCCCACTAAAAATATTTGGCCTTGCGGGAACTTGTCACTGTCAACCCGCTGAAGGCAACCACCTAATACCACCCACCTTGGCGAGTAGCAGCCGCCGAAAGCTTCAACACCATTTTCATCCTCACTCGATATCTCTCGACTCGACCCGGCCCACGCGACGCGACCTGGCAGGTTCCTGCGGCTTGATAGCAGGCGGAGAGACTCGAATCCCCTCCCTATCCTTCTGCAGACCTGTCCGCGGAGCCCCAAGACAAGTAAGTACCTTGGCTTTCCGTACTGGAACAGCAACAAGACATTGTTCCCTCTCCTCCTCCTCGCGAGTCCCCCTCTTCCCTCACGTCCCCTGCTATTTCCACCCCGGGGCTTTTCCACTGCCGTAGCGGGGTATCCACACAAGCAATCCGCCAGCGCGCGCCCTGCCAATCCATGCTCCCCCATATCCTATCCTCAGATCCATCCCAGAGCCTTATCCATCCACTTCAAGTCCGCATCCCACTTTCTAAGCCTCAGCAACCTCCATTCTTCTAGACGCCATCTGTTTGCCCGCCTTGCTGCGCCGGGGGGTCTCTTTTTCTTCTTCTTCTTCTCCTCTTCTCTGACTTCATCTTCTTTAGCAGCCCCATTGCACTGCCCTTGGTTTTGATTTCCCCGTCCCCTGAACCTTGTTCTGAGCTTGACATCGCTCTTACGCCCCGCCGAATCTCTTCTCTACCAAACCCACATGTTAATTTTGTGCAGCTGTCGCCGGGGCGTCTTTCGCGACGGTGTGACGTCTCTGCACCTCCACGCTTCGTGCCTCTTCATCTCTCTCTTACACCACTCCGATGGATCCGGTCTTGAGATCTCCGGACCTCCCAGATCGTGCTGCCTCCGCTGAAGCCAGCTCGACCCGGCCGAATCCCTTTGATGACGGCGATATCTCGTCTCGCAAGCGCCGGCGCACATCCCTCTCCGGATCTCCTGCCAACTCGCTCGATACCGTAAACCCCGTCCACGATTCCTCGAGCTCCACCACCCTCGACACCGATCCCGTCTTGCTCAGCCGTAGCTCGGCTGCAGACGTCGGGCTAGATCTCGTCGCACCAAAAACCCCCGAGCCCGGCCGCTCAGCTGTGCGCGAGCCTGCTACTGAGCCACCATCCAGCATGGTTACCATCAACCTTCGCAAGGCCCCTCGGAGCGACTCGTCGACTTCCTCACCACCATCACCGACACCTGCGGCTCAGACCGGCGGTACGAACAATGTTGCTGCCGACGACGACGACGACGTCAAAGCCAGTGTCGAAGACTCTGAGGTAGACATGGTACCCGCGCCTCCTGCTCAGAGCTTCGATACCCCACAATCAACTTCAACAACACGCTCAACAAGCCCTCCCATCGAGATCATCACCGTCCAGTCAGATGAGGACATGATTTCCGAGCGTCAAAGCGTTGGCGTCTCGATCGTTGGAGAGGACCTCGTCCTGATCGACCCTGTTCAAGACTTTCCATTCAACGAGCCTGAAGACACCCTTGTGGTAACAGTGAACCGTCTCACTACCTACATCTCAAGCCGTGAGATCTCCCATGATTCTATTTTAAACACCCCGCAAGTGGCTAACCATTGTAGAAACCCCAATCGACCAAAGCATTATCGATAAACTGCAGCAATGGTTAGACCAATATCTCACATATATCAAAGATGTCGATCAGCAGTCTGCAAGCGATTCCTACCGCCTGAATCGGTCTTTTTGGTCGACTTTCCCCGAGATTATAAATTGCATGGCGTGCCGCAAGTGAGTTTCCCACTTCGTTCTGCACAGCACCCAGTTGACTGTTTCTTAGACCATTGTCGTCGGAAGCGGCAGGGCTACGCAGCGTAACTATGAAGCTCTTTGCCGGCTTCGCCAAGCTGACAGCATGGTTTGTCACACTTGATCTTATCACTGTTCAAGAATCCTCGCAGGCGCAAGCGATTCAAAACCAGCGCACGCCTGTCCTCATCGCTCCAGTCTATCTCCAGCAGCTGCATTTGCTGACGCCATCACAACTTTACAAAGAGCCAGACAGTCGCGCCGAGCTCTCGTCTCCATTTCTGGACGATGTTTCATGCTTCATCAAGGAGTTTCAACAAAGCCAAGGTGGCAGCCTCAGGAGCCTCCTTCAACTCGCGAGGGGTGTGGTCAATCTTGTTCCTACCTTTCCTAGGTTGACTGATGAATTGGCTCCGATATGCCAAATTGCGTCAGATATCATGACCGATGCAGTTTTCAACTTGTCTCTGCCAGAATGTTCCTCGACAGCAAAGCAACGGCTGGAGGTTGGGTACGAGCTCTTTGACCTGGCCTCGGATACCCTCGAGAGGATGATCGAAAAGCACCCCACCCAGCTGACCACGGATAATGTCTCAACCAGCGCTCGAGCTCTTGCAATAATGATCAAAATGGGCCTTCAAGGTCACCACCAAGCAGCGACCCGTCTAATCCAGGATCATCGGGAAGCATATCCGAAACTCCCACCCAACTACACTATTGAGGCTATCTCTTGGGAATGGCGTTTCAGCATTCTGATCAAGCTCATACGATCAAGCCAGATGCAGCTTCGTGTTCTGGGGGTGACACAAATGTGCAGCGATCTCGTTTCTTGTTGGAGGCGCCACTGTGAGGGGGGAGGGGTAGGAGACGACGAAAGCGCAGCTCATCTCAACCACCTTGCGGAATTCCTGCTCCAAACCGGGCTCATCGAGTACATTCTGGGCTCTAACTGCCATCCTGAAATTACTCTTGAGGGTGCCAACATCATTGGCTTCCTGGTGGTGACTAAGATGTACCGCGAGGAGCATGTTAACCTTGTGTGGCAAGGTATCACCTCTGGGCAGGATCCACGAGCTGCAGATGCTCTCACCCGCATGGTCGCCTCTATTTCCAATCTTTTTGATTACAACGGTCTTTTGTTTTTCTGCGAGAAGTTCCAGGAGCTTCCAGTGGAAGGCTTCACCCCTGCCATTCGATTGTTGTGGGAGAATGTCATGAGACATATGGTTTCAAGATCAGGCGCCGATCGACAAGTCCTCACTTTTCACCCGTACAGCCTGTGCCTACGGCTTCTCAGAGAGTCGTCAGTTTGCGCATCTGGGTCACAGGTAGCAAACCCCGACATGCAACATGCAGCGATGCAAAAGTTCAAGGACCTCCTAGCATATGGGCCAGACCCGGATGGACGCAAGCGGTTGTATTTGAGTTGTATCGAGGATATCGCCGAGAAATCGGCAACTACATTGGGGAGCCTGTGGTGCTTGTACATGGCAATTCGGCAACATTTAGCCCAGGAACTTCACGTTCTGACTGCGGATCACGACCTGACGAGACTCATTGTGGACGAATTGGAACATGCTATCGGAGCCGCGCGATCAGCTGGGGTTCAGACAGTACTTTGGGGTGGCATCAACCAGCCTCGAAGGGATTTTATTCTCAACATTATTCAGCTCGAACCCCAGACGATCACCAAAGAGCTTGGACCCAGACTCTGGGACATGTTAGTCGGAGCGCGTTCACTATCGCTTGAAGACAGAAGGGCAGGGTGGGGCATCTTGAACACTCTTAACCACAGGATCAATCTTGTCAACCCCTTTCTTCAGACATGCTTGTCTCAATACCTCCCAACTCTTCCTTCTGCATATTTCTGCGACGGCATGCTAGAATTTCTCCGAGCTGAGATTTTGCCGCGCGTTAATGATAAGGCTGATCTTGCTCTTGACGACCAGGACATGGTATCTGCAAGCGGCCTTGAGCAACTGTGGCGCTTGGTCCTCGAGGCTGAGGACGGAGGCCTCGTGGATCTTTCAGTGCGGACCCTTGCTGGTGACATATACATCGAAAGTCGACATATTGCAACCAATTCACTTCAGCGAACGCGATTGATTCATCTGGCCCTGGTCAACCGATGCTTGCAACAGCTGAAAGATGCCGCACGGAGAATCAAGGCCTCGAATGAAGGCACCATGAGTGGCGAGGATGAGCCTATGGTAATTGTCACAACGGAAGAGCAAACACAACAACAAGAGAGGATCTTCACTCGCTCTCTGAAATTGTTGCGTTACATCCTCGAAGCACATCAAGCAGAGCCGCGCTTATCTAAGCCAGACCTGAGGACATTGATCCCTCAGACTCCCTATGAAGTTCAGGGAGACTCGGCTGAACTCAAATACCAGTCTTTCGATGGTGACCAGCAGACTGAAGTTAAGCCGCTTGTTATTGGAAAGCTGAACACGGCTGCTTCTCTGCTCGCTAGCTTGCGTCAAGAAACTGGTTTCGAGAACTATCGAGTTTATTACAGAGGACAGCCATTTCTCCCTAATGAGAATGACATTTGCAGGTCCTTGGCAGATTTGCGTGTCCACGATGGTCTCATTTTAGTCAAGCGTGAAGATGCTGGCCCAGCGCCTCCTGCCCGGGTCAAACCAGGTGCCTCTCCTCTCGAGGTTGAAATATCCGCTCACTTTGACGAGATGTGGGAGTATTTGAGTATGGAAGAAGCACTTGCACAAGAGGTGAGCGATCCCAGTGGATTTATTCGAGCCGGTTTACCTAACGATCTTAGATCTACCACTTCCTAGTGAAACTACCAACAGATGGCCATCTCTTAAGATCGATCGATAGCGAAGCAACGTCTTATCGAGACGTTTTCCCGCCAGGCCAACCATTCAAGTCGCTTTACGCTGTTCATGCACTGATCGAGTACACTGAAGCTGCTCTTCACGGCCGGATCAATGGGGATGAGGGGCTCAATGACGTGTCTTCTGGCCTTAACTCCCGATCTACTGCCTATGCAAAAGCTTTAAAGACATCAATGTCATTTGTTGTGCAGGCAATCTCAGACGAGAGTGTTTTTGATCGAGCCTCGGTGGGTTTACGCCTGAGACTCACCGGCACTCTAATCCATGCATTTAGGCGATTTCTGGATAGTAAGTCATGAATCTCAATGAAACCCACTTGTCCTAACTAGATCATAGGAATTAATACCCCGAGAGGATCGGCCACTTCAGGAGAGCTCGACGTCCCTGAACCAGCCAGACTGGTTGAGATATTGTCACATGCCACGGCTTGTCCAGGCGAAACGCCTTGTGCGGTCATAACTGGGACCCTTGCTGTCACCCTCCGACTGAGCATGCTCGATGGCAAATTTTGGGCAAAACTAAGCACGAACCCAGATTTCGCTCCTGTACTCCACTGCTTATTGCTCACTGACCCCAGAAACAGCGTCAGAGGGAATGCTGCCAAGTTAATTGAAGATCTTTTTACTGTTATGGACCGTCCATCTTCTGTTGACAGGGCTGGCGACTGGTTCTCGGACAATCTAGACAATACACCACTAGCGCAGTACTTCTGGTTAATTGTCAGCGATCTTGTGTTGGAAACCGCTGGGTCCCCAAACCAGTGTGACGAATTCTTTCGACTGGCTCATTTCTTACTGATGAGGATCAATACGCGGTCGCCAGAGTTGCTGGACATTCCGAAGCTCGTGTCCCAAATCAGTCAGCTTCTGCTGGCTCACACATCAACTGAGGTAGGTCTAATTGAGTCTTGTTAGGTCTACTATTCAAGCTGACTCTGGTGGATTAGACTATTGGATCGGCAGGTCCCGAAGACTCCTTCGCTAAAGGCCTGGCATCGCTATTACATCTATGCTTGCAACTCAACAGTTCCGTTGCCCAGTCCATGACATTGCCACCGTATGTAGACTAATTCTTGCCACGGAGTATCGACCATCTGACTTATAATAGGGATCTACCTTTGTCGCTGTTCTGGAAGCAGTTATACCCTACTAAACGCAGTGAGAGCGAGGAGCCTGTCCCCAGGGTAGTTCTTCACAGCGAAACACGACTAAAACTTTGTGATGTCATTTTCAATCTTGTCAAGCATGATAAGGACAAGATGAGGGCTGTGTTGGAGGCGATTGACGGCCTGGTGCCCTTTTACGAGGATGATGATGGCATGCCCTCCGCTGTCCCAACCTTGCCACTGCTAACATCCAAGTCAGATGATCCATATCTCTATGAACTTCCCTTTCAGTTCGAGCGACTCAAGGCACTTCGGGCTCCTTGTGGTTATGTCGGCCTGCAGAACCTGTCCAACACTTGCTACCTCAACTCGCTGCTGACACAGCTTTACATGAACACGGGATTCAGACGTTTCATGCTGAACTCGAGAGTTCGTGATCCTGCAAACAGCCAGCAGCTACTTTTCTACACCCAGAAACTGTTTGGCCACATGCAAGAGAGTTATCGACGCTTCGTTGACCCGTCCAATGTTGTTAGCTCCATCAAGACCTACGATGACACGCTGATCGACATTCACAACCAAATGGACGTGGATGAGTTCTACAACTTGCTTTTCGACCGCTGGGAAGGACAGCTTCTGGGTCACGACGAGAAGAGGGAACTCAAGTCATTCTACGGAGGTCAGCTGGTGCAGCAGGTCAAGTCAAAGGAGTGCGAACATATTTCCGAGCGATTGGAGCCATTCTCGGCCATTCAATGTGATATCAAAGGAAAAAATACGCTCGAAGACAGCCTCCAGGCTTATGTGGATGGCGAGATTATGGAAGGAGGTACGCTTCTTTAGTATGTTCGGTACCCGAGTCAAGTTCCTAACCATTCCAACCAGACAACAAATACAAGTGTTCTACATGTGACAGGCACGTCGATGCTGTCAAGAGGTAAGTCGACGCTCAATGGATCCGGCACGAACAGCTAACATCTTGTAGGGCATGCCTGAAAGACATCCCGGACAACGTCATTTTCCATCTCAAGCGGTTCGACTTTAATCTGCGTACCTTGCAGCGGAGCAAGATCAACGACTATTTTTCATTTCCAGCACAAGTCAATTTACGACCATACACTATCGAACATCTCAGCAACCCAGAGAACGATACCGAGGAGGACATTTTCGAGTTGGTCGGCGTGCTAGTTCACTCAGGCACCGCCGAGTCCGGGCACTACTACTCATACATTCGTGAACGCCCTTCTTCCACAAGTCGCCAGGCCTGGGTCGAGTTTAATGACGATATGGTGACTCCGTGGGACCCCGCACACTTGGAGAGCTCAACCTTTGGTGGCCCTGATCATCGCCCTCCATACGACACGAATGGCATCTTGTACGACAAGACATACAGTGCGTACATGCTGTTCTATCAACGCGCATCTTCCTTGAGGGCTGAGCAGGAGAGTATGATGGATCTCGGCATCCCGGGCCCCCTGCGAGTAGAGGTGGGCGACGACCTCGAGGATCACATCATGGATGAAAATACCGTGATTCTCCGTCGTCACTGTATTTATGACCCCAGCCACCTCAGACTCGTCCAGATGCTATTTCATCAGACGAGACAACTTTGCAGCGGTGCCTCTGAGGTGGACACAAGCCAGAGGATAGAGGAGTTCCTCGCTAAACGCTGTGAGGAGCATGGCCTTCAAGACTTGGCCATGCAGGTCTTCGTGAGCCATCTGGATCAAGTCGTCACAAGAGCGAAGGACATGCCGGATTTCGCGCTGTTTTCCAGGATGGTCGGCGAGGCACTCGCTTCGTGCCATAACTGCGCCTTCTCGTTCTACCTCTATTTTGACCAACGACGCGAGGCACTTCGCGCCCTACTCCAACGGAACCCGGACCTAGGCGTGCGAAATTCCACGAGCAAAATGTTCATTCTCGCAGTCAGCAAGATTGCGAACGGCCTGCCCCACATCTACGATCCGCCGGCTGTGGACAGCCCAACGTCTGACGCTGATGGGGATGAGAACATTGTCGGGCATACCGTTGATCGCCACTCGGTCATCTTTGGTGTGATGCGCATCTTTGGTCACCTCTGGAAGTATTTCCATGTCCATATCAGGGCGTGGGATGAATACTTTGGAACCATTCTCGGGTTCGCAAAGCTGGGAATCCGTGAAGTCAGTTATGTCCTAGCTGGAGATTACTTGGCCAACGTGCTACGAATAATATCGGCTGATCCCCTGCAAGAACTCACTGGGAACTATGCGAGGATGCTGCACAATGTCCTACGGCGGATCACTAACACCAGACCGCCGTCTTATGTTTCGATCATCGCGCTGGTCCACTATCTTCTGGGGCAACTGGAACCAGAATTAGGAAACGAGGCAATTGTTGAGGAGCCGACGGAGCGATTGGAACGAAAGGCCATACCCTTTAGCTGGACATCTAACGAAGTTCAGCTTGTGCACGGCGGATTGGATGACTCGTCAAGCAGCCTCTTCGTGGAGAAGCTTCTGGGTCTTGACCAGGCCCCTGGGCATACTGATGAGATCATTCGATTTCTTGCAGGAATGGGCCCGGTGATGGACACAAGAGTACTCAACACGCTGGAACGGTGCATTCGGGGCGACACGTCGACACAAGCTATGGATCCATTCTTACGGGCGGCCAGTGTCTACATTCAGAGCACCGAACAACTTGAATGTGCCACAAAGATGGTTCATCATGTGCATCTACAAGCAAAAAGTCTGCAGAACACTGAGGGAGTCTTCTTCGTCCGTTTCTTCAAGACAGCACTGAATCTCAAGAGATCAGAGGAGGGCTTTGCAAGCACAATCCGGTCTCTGAGCCTTCGACTGGTTCCGAAATGGGTGCCCTACCTTCTGGCGTACCCGGAACACAGTGTACGAGTTACTACCGAGGATTTCTTGGAGCGTGAGCTGTTCCAGTTTCTACCTGAGGATAACAGCCAGGTCGAGAACGATCAGGACGACCAGGACGACATCAAGCAGACGACGAAACAGGTTGGCCTCATGTGTCTGGCTTATTTGCAAGAACACTATGTCCGTAGGAAGGCACACTTGAGCCGAGATATCGCAGGCCTATTCCTACAGGTGGTGGGACAATGCGCTAGAGCCGTTGACGCAGATCCCGAAACGCAGAGCGAGCTCGATACAGAATTTCTGGCCATGCAACGCGGTATGTGAACTCGTTCCGGCTCGGCGACAGCCTTTCTAGGTGACTAACATAACCAACAGAGGTCGTGGAGCCCCTCCGCAGGCTGATCGTGGATGACATGGAAGAAGACGGGTCCGGTATGTTACAGTCGTTCAGCGACTCCGATACAATTACAGCAGACTTGAGGTGACGGCTGACGTTGGGCAAAGACTGGGAAGGATCCTGCGGGTCATCAGATCAGATCGATGACATTGTGGAGATGAACATACCGGGGATGAACGAGATGAACGACGTGGATTTGGTGTGATGATAAGGGGCGAGGGGTCCGTAGGGTTGGAGAACCGCTGGAGGAGAGTTAGACGGGGCAAGACGGATTGGCATGTGGCAAGAAAGAGAGGCATTGGCGGCCGGCTGATTTCCTTCCTCTTCGTCTTGTGGATTTCATTTCTCTGGTTTATCTACGCTCTCTAGTTGAAGCGTGAGTAAAAGCGATGGCCCGGGCCAGGATTATTCTGCGGCAACCAGAGGCAGAGACAAGTGTTTCTCCAGCAAACATGGTGCAAAAAATGCATAGCAGAGGAGTGACGGCGTAACGGCTAAAGGACAGGCACAGGAGACAAGCACCAGGATGGCAACAGACCATGACTTGAAAGGGCAATGAGAGGACGGGTTACGACATCTTTCGAGACGAGCGATATTACGCCTTTGGGATGAACGGAATGAAACGAATACATGACTACACGAATGACAATCAAGCCTGCCCTGGCATACCGTGGAAAGACATCCACAGAGGTTGGGCGGACCACGGCGGTAATACAGTGATAACGAAGACGTACGGTCGCAACTCTGCCGGGGAGCCATGTGGTTCTATGAATAGTGTCAACGACGTGCTGGTGGTGCCGCAGGCTGCGTTCTGGAGGCCATCGGAATTAAACTTGCAGGATTGCTTCGATGGAAGCTGTAGAATCTATGTGCCCCCCTGTATGACAGACAAGGTGGTCTTGGCCTTGGCTGGGCGGCTGACAGCTCGTCGAGAGCTATCTTTAGCTACGCGGCCGACTTGTAGGCCGGCTCGGAACCACGCGATGCCACTCCGAAAGCGAAAATAGAAAACGTCAGAAACATTGTCGTACAAACGAAACAGCACGTTTCCTAAGCTACGCGGAGCTGAGTCGCTGCCACGAGCTGATAGCTCTGACTCTTGTCAAAGTCTCCCGCTGAGTGCGGCAGACTGGCTCACGATACAGAGTGGGACGTATTAGAGAGCAAGGAAGTATACGATGCATTGGATGTGTTGAATAGGATTCAGGCACGCCTGGGCTGTTGGTTCGTCTCCTGAGTGCCGAGATCTAAGAGATCTGGTATCCTGGCGCAGATACCTATGAGACAGGCACAAGGTGGGAGAGGACCAGGGTCACAGTGCCGTAGATAGAAACAGATTCAATATGCATGAAACAGAAATGACCCCAAGCGCCCTGTGACGAGGACAGGTCGTTCGCCATGTCATATCACATCACAAACATGGACCAAGCGATGCCATGAAACGGCACGTCGTTAAACAAGACTCATCAATCAGTCTCATCGTCCGGTCTCCCTGCTGCGAACAGTCCCTGTCCCCGGTCCGCATGGCTGCTGCTAACTACTGCACAGTACGGTACCTACATCACGCATCATCTGTTCCGCACAAATCTCCCAACCACCACGACCCCTGTTCGATCACAATCTGCAGCTCTGATCTCACATTTCACGTTTCTCCAGCCTGTCACAGAGCTCCTCGCGCCGCCGGCATTCTAAATATAACGATAAGGCAACCTGCAGCCAATCAGACCGCGTTCCATCAACCCCGCCCGCACCTCAAAATAGCAGCCAAGAGACGCTAATGCACGTTAGCCGCCGAGGACCCTGCTCCTTCCCTGTCAACTGCAGTCTCGATAGCAACTTCTCTCCACCGGCACTTGGGGCCTCTCGAAAAACACCGCTCTTTTTTTGTTTCCCACCTTGGACTGCGACCCAAGAGGAGACTCGTGTGATATGGACGCAGGGCAATTCCCTTTTCTTACATAGCGCTGCAGGGTCCTATCCCCTTTCCGCCCATCGCTTCGGCTGCCCCCTGATATTGGGTTTCATCTCGCTATGCGCCGAGGTTCGACGGCCCTCTCTGCTCACAAGGGGGGGCGGGCCGCCGAAGTGGGAGGCCACCTTCAGGCGGGAGTAGAGGCTGGTGGCTGACTGGCCTGAGGGCGGGTGACGGTTGAAACATAAACAAGACTGGTTTCTTTTTTTGGATTCTGGGGAGGGAAATAAGCTCATCGACCTGCGGGTTTTATAATCCTCATCTTGCATCCCTCCAACTCCATCCTTTCCACTTTTCGAAGTCTGAGAAGTAGGATCACGACGACGACGGGTTCGCGACACGACAAGTTTCCTTGGAAGGTTTTGACAGCTGCTGTGCGGCTTGGACATTGATTTGGCTCTTTCTTGTTTCCTTTCGGTTGCTTATCATTCTTCCATTCCTTCGAATATCGCTCTTCCCAACGTCGCCGTCGTCGTTGTCTTCTTCGCTCGCTCCTTTCGTCCGTCGAGTCGTTCCCTCTCATAGCAGAACGAAGCTATCCTCCCCAGACAATGTCGCTCAAGGATAGAATCTCGTCGCCTCTGGAGGCCGGCACCTCCATTCTGGACGCCCATCACCTCCCGCCTCACATCGTGCCGGCCCTCGAGCACGCATCTGCCCGTCTGGCCCGCAAGTCGCAGCACATCACGCTCGTTGTGGCTCGCCGCGATTATCAGTTGCCATCCATAGTGCCGCCCAAGGGTGCTCCCGGTCTCCAGACTCCCACCACGCCGCTGTCTCCAGGGTTCCGCTTCAACTTGGCCAACGGACCCGTGTCCAAGCTGAAATCGCTGATGCGCTCTGGTTCGTATACCGGGCCGACGCCTGCTCGATCCACGGACTCGCCACGAAGTGGAATATCTTCGCCCGGCTATGCTCCCCCGTTCGACACCCTCAGCCCACGGTTCAGGTGGCCTCTCTCACCTACCACGCCTCTGTCCCCTCCCCCCATGACGCCCTGTACCGCTTCATCGACGACAACGACGGACACAATGAGCTCCATGATGTCGGCATCTGCCTTTGGCATGCGTCTCATCCATACCAATGAACTCCATCCCAAGTCGGAAAAGATCCTCAACTCCACCCTCGAAAAGACGGAAAAGAAGTTCTGTGTCGGGTAAGCTTTGGTCAACATGACTGAGAGGACGTTGACTAACCAGTGACAGCTCCGAGTGGCTCTCGCCGTCATTCAGGCCATCTTCTTGCGGACTCACAAACCAACTCATCCACAGCTCCATCATCCAGAATGAAGTCCTCTTCTCGTCCGAGGGCTTGACTCTTCTCTCGCTTGACCGGCTGTACAGTCTCAAGAGCGCACTATCCAGCTATTCCAAGACAAAATCCCATCTCCGACTCGAAGA
Source organism: Fusarium sp. JS1030 (assembly GCA_000966855.1). Classification (NCBI taxonomy): domain Eukaryota; kingdom Fungi; phylum Ascomycota; class Sordariomycetes; order Hypocreales; family Nectriaceae; genus Fusarium; species Fusarium sp. JS1030. Next base: position 432,791 of record JWIW01000010.1, on the reverse strand, counting down.
CGCCGTCGATGAACTCCGCCGCATCATCCTAGCCACCAACGGCGCCAAGGTCTCCAAGACAGCCATCCTCCGATCCTACGACTGGCTCAGTGTGTCAAGCTCTGCCCTCGTCGACCTAGATCGTATGTATCGACGAGCTTATGGTGGGCCAGAGCAATTTGGCGGCATCTCAGGCCTGACAAGTTTTGCTGAGCCGGCCATCAAGCCGATCAGCGATTTCGAGGAACGTGAGGGTGGCAGTGAAGAAGCCGGGGAGCAGACGATTGGCATTGCCGTAACGAAGGGTCAGACGATTGGTATTGCCGTAACCAAGGGGCAGACACCATCACCAAAACCCCAGCTCAAGCTCCAGACCAACTTCGAACCGAAGCCCAAGAAGCCCGAGGTTCCTGTGAAAGTCGAAGAGGAAGAGGAAGAGGAAGAAGATGGAGATCGTACAGCACGACCAACAGACCGCGTATACTTTACGATGCCAACGTGGGAAGGCTCGACGATAGACCAGGTCCTGAGCGCACATCCCGCGAACCGAAGCGCCTTCAGTCCTCTCACGCCTACCCCGATCCTTATGAGCCCAGCGTCAGCAAGACTGGGGCCCCTAACACCTAACGGATACGAGGACATATCGCCCATCACACGAGGAGAGTGGGGATTCATGATGGCAGACAATGCCTTCCAAGGGGCTCGGAAGGTCGGAGTAGAAACATTTTGACATTCTTTCTTTTCTTTTCATTCTTTTGCTGCATTTTTATCTGCATTGGCGAGCGACTTTTGTTGTTTTCAAGAGACCCCCTTCTGTATATGATTCTATGCTCACTCATTGTGCACATTTTGGGATATTAGGGAATTGGAGCAAGGCGTGTGTACGTGTAGGCGGGAATTTTGTGGATTAGAATAAAAATGAAACAAGTCTTGATCATTCTTTGGGACAAACTCGCGTAAACCTGGGGTATCATTATCATCACCATCCATACCTGCTTGAAGCCTCCTTGCGATTGCTCTTGCCCTTGGCGAAGCTGTCCTCGAGGGCTTCGCGTTGGTTCTGCACGTTCGACACCAGCTGCCGAAGGCTGTGCTTGCCACCACCTTGGATGGCACGCACGGGGTTGTGAATCTGCTGCTCTCCTGCAGCCCGGATCTCCTCATTGTGCTGGTATTCCCTGTCCATGTTGAAGTTGATGACCTTCTTTGCGGCTTGGCTGCCAAGGCCTCCACGACCAAAAAGCTCTCGCCGTTGGGCAGCTGTCAGGTTAAGGTCATCAGCCACTGTGCCTAGCGATTCGGAACCTGGTAGGGTAGTTGCAGATGGGCCTGTCTGTGAATGGCTCGCGTACTGAGCATAGTCACCGTATGCACTGTCGTCAGGAGCCAATGAGCTTTCCTGCGTTGCAAACATTGGCTCGTAAGCGCCAGTTCGCTTGCCGGGGTCTGAAGGTTCAGAAGGCTCTTCCGTATGCATGGAGAAGAGGGAGACCTTCTTCGGAGCTGGCGCTGGAGAGGCTTCCGATGCTGCTGTGGCTTCTGTACCTCCTGATGGAACCTGACCTTGTGACTGGGGCGACGCTGCCGCTGGCTTCGTCACTCCTGCGTTGGGTTTCTTCTTCTTTTGCGGGTTCCTTGCCACGGAGAGGGGCTTGAACATCAACGGTTTGCCCACAAGCTTGACCTCGTCCGCGGGCTTCTGTCCTTCTGGGATGGATGGCTGAGCGGCGGCCTTTGGCGGAGGCAAGCCCATACCCCCTGGTGTATTCCCGCTCGAAGCATCGTCGTCATCCTCCGTTCCTCGGCTGAAACCTGGCGCGGCACTCGTTTTGAAATTGATGCCCGGTTTCCGTAGCTCGCTACTCGTCACTGCTGAGGATACAGGCTTCGGCTTGTTCGCATTTTTGGGTGCCGGGAGGAATGAGTTGAAGCCCGAGAAGAGGCCCGAGCCGCCGGTCTTTACGCGCTTCGTAGGGGGTCCATCGTCGTTTTGTTTTTGGTCCGAGAGTTGCGGGAGGTTGACGACGATTTTGCCGGGGTTGGATCGATCGACTACTTTCTGGAAGGGCTTTTTGGAGGTGGCGGCGGGTTTGGGAGCTGTCTTGACGGGAGCTTCGGCTTCAGATCCCGAGCCATCAGAGTCAGAGTAATCAACAAGGCCCATGGTGGGCGAGCAGAAGCTATCGTACAAGAAAGAAACAAGAAAGGTTGAAGAGAGTCGCAAAGTTGCCTTGGCAAGGTTGAGCCTCGCGCCGACTTGAAGTCGAAACCCACTATGACCTTGCTGATGGCCCGTGCGGGCGCGCAAGCCACATGGATTCTAGCGCGTTCAAGCTGGCGAGGCTGAGCCGGTGAACCCCACGAACAGCTTGTCGCAAACATGCGCCTCGGCTCTTCCCCCTCGAACCCTTCCTTCAATGCTGGGCGATTTTGAATGACCGACATGTAGACAAGGCAACTGATCTTGGACCGAATCTTTCTCATGTTTCCGATTTGATATACTCTTGCAGAACTAGCCGTCGCCATGTCTGTCATTCAGTTGGAAGAGTAGGTCGATATCCGACCTCGATAAGCCATGGGAGCTGCCGCTAACCTTCTCCCCATAGACTAGTTTCATATCAGCTTCGCACAAGCTACCTCAACGAGGTCGCTGACGGCGTAGGCGAGCGTCTCCTAACAGTCAACGATGGCTTCCTAAACTCGGCCCCATTCAAAGCTGCTGGCTGGCGACCCGATTCATCTCACATCAAACGGACGCACTCGCCCCCGATCCCCACCGCCATCGCTTCCGAGTATTTCCAGGCCCCTAGGCAGACGGGACTCACGCTGGAAGATGGAGATGAGGACGGTGGCATGCTCACCGCCGGGGGTTCTGATACCATGGGGCCCGGGACGGCTACCAAGCGGCGCAGGCGCCGCGAGCAGATGGAGGAGGAGGATAGCAGTGACTTGAGCGACGAGAGTGACGACGATACGGATCAGAGGGCCGCGCAGCAAATAAAATTCGCCAAAATGCCTGTCAGGCACAGGGCCGGCTCGTCACCCCTTCAGAACACAAACCTACGGCAGGTAGGGACCGTCTCACCAAGAGCCCCTCGACGAGGCTCGCAGTCGGCGTTGGAGACTGTCAAGGAGAGACCCCGAAGAGATACCGTCACCAGCAGTGAGATATCATCTGAAAACGAAATCGATATCCCCACCGTTCAGAGACATCGAGAAGCTGCAAGGGCTGCGGCAAGAGCTGCGAAACTTCAGGCTAGAATCCTTGAGGAGCCTACGCCCGGCATCAAGCGGGCAGACACATCTCTCTTGCCGGAAGAGGAGGAAGACTCCGATGAGGCTTCAGATATGTCTGATGACTACGTGGAGAGCATAGATTCAGCATCCATCCTCGACGGCGTTGAAAACGCCGCCATCAACGCATCCCCTACCCGTCAGGTCGTGGGAACGCCTCCCAAGAACTTTGTGCGGCAATCTACCATCCGCAAATCTCGGCCACCGACCCATCCCATAGTTCTCGAGGCCTTGCCGCCGCCCAGGCCCATGAGCATGATCAGGCCACTCAGCGTCCACCAGCCCAAGAGCTTGTTGTCAGCCGCGCTCAAGGCAAAGGACAAGAAATCGTCTATTCCTTTCCAGAAGTTCGCTCATTTCAGTGGTCAGGGTACACAAGGTTCTATTGCCGTGCGAATCTACGCCGCCTTCTCAAAGACGCCAAGCAAGCCTTTTCAGGTGCTCATCCGACCACGCGTCCACGATGGTCAGGGTGCTGAGAGGGTGGTCACTGTGGCAGATCTTATTGGTTTGAGTTTGTATCGCTACAATGAAGAGAATATGGATCCTCCTATTCCATCAGGCAAGCTCAACATCAACTGGTGGACTCTCCGGATGGTTGAAGAGGGCGGCGAGGTGGATGACGATTTCCCTCCTTTCGAAAGGACAAAACCCTTGACTTCTTTCACCACCGTAAACAATGCCGCCATGCGAGGTGGAGGCCGCATGCGGTCGAATTCCACGGCCTATGACGACTTTGCCTTGGCAGCAGCGTCAGAAGATGAGTTCCACGAGAACAAGTCACTTACACCCCAAGAAGATGAGGAGGAGGAGCCAGCAACATCACAGGAAAGTGGTGGCGTAGCCCTCAACTCAGCAGAGCCAAGCCGAGAAGACGAGGATGCAACCCCAAGAGGTACACCTGGTCCGAATCCCAACTCTTTCTTGGCCGCCCGGCCGCGGCAAAATCCCATTGTCACGACAACGTACCGATCAAACGCACCTCCAGCAGATATGCCGCAAGCGCCTGCCACAACAGCAAACACATCTCGAGGACAGCAGAAGTTGCTCCGAATTCACATCATGTCATCAGATATCGCGCCGGGTCAGATGGTGACACTCGATGTAACAACCGATACCTACCTCGCTGAAGTGCTGGACATGGTGTGTCGAAAGAGACAGTTGGACAAGGCCAACCATGTGCTCAAGCTGCCCGGCTCGGGAGCTGTAGTCATGATTGACAGGCCAGTATCGTCAATCGGAAACGTCTCAGACCTGGAGCTGTACAGACGGCGATTCGCGACAGACGGGCCACTAACAATTACTGGGTCGCCGGGCAGCTCGTCACCAAAGATGCTGCCGCTCTCGGATCCTTCAATGCAGAAACGCAGCAAAAAGTCGCAGGTCCAGATGGTGGGAAGCCACCCGCTGGCGCGGGAGTCGTTGAAGCAAGATGAGCTCAGTAACGCCAGCTATAAGAAGTACACTGTTTGGCGCAAGCAACCGATGCGGATTGTAGGGATGAGCGAGCGCATCCTGGTGATTGACGGCGAGTACATCCACATTATGCCGGCATCGGGCGGTAAGGCGTTGCACGACGGCGCAGGCAAGACCACAACGGTGCACTTCAGCAACGTAATCGGGTGCAAAGTGCCCCGGAAACACCCCACGAATGTCAAGGTGAGTGCTTGGACTGCCGTCCGTGTTTCTAATCTCTGAAGTGAGATGATTCTGACGGCGTGCCAAAAATAGCTTGTGGTGTACAAGGCAACGGAAAGCAAACGGTATGACTTTGAGGCCCGCAGCGCGTTGGAGGCAGCCGAAATCGTGGAGGAGCTCAAGAAAGGCATCTCACCATACCGAGATGTCTGATGAATAGCAAGCCGCGTCTCGCGGATCATGGTAGGGATAGGATCGGCGTTTGGGGGCTGACAACGAGACGGACTGGGGCAGTGAAAATGCGGCTTCCGTGCCGGAGAATCGGCGTTAGTTGGACTAGATTCCGTACGGAATACAAAGACGTGATGACGCAAGTAACCGAGACTTGTGAGGAGTCGGCTCTCACCGGCACCATCTAACGCCCAGGGTCCGAAGGCCTGATGATTTGTTGGTTTCTGCCTTGGTTTCTTGCTCCTAGACAGACAAGGCTCTGATGGAGCGCAAGGGCGGGAAAGATGGCTCCGCGATGGCACAGAGGTTGGACCAGCGGGCATTCAATGTCTCATTATCATTAGCCCACTCATAGAATCTCGATCAGGGGCCTTTTTTCCTGGGGTGCGGGAAGAGGGCCGAGGCTGAGAAAGACGGTTCTCGTAGCATAGGCCTTATAGCGGCTTGGCCAATGTTGGCCAAGGCCATTGACCAAGGCAGCGGAATACAACAACATGGTGATCTAAAGTGCCAAGCCGGGGACATGGCAACAGATATGTCTTGGAAGCATCTGAGTGACCGTACGGTGAAGGAAGGGGAGATGATGGAGAAGAGCGTGGAGACAGGCTGGATGTGGAGACGTCTGGGGTGTGTGTGTTTGGTCTTGTGTAAGTGTGGCGTCGGCCAAGACAGGAGACAGGGGGGAAGAAGCAAGCATGGCAGGCTGCGCCGCTGAGCGAATCCTCGTTTCAATACGATCAAAACAATTGCGCAGGGCAAATAAAGGTCAATCAATCCATATCTAGGTCAGCTTGGGCGGCGGCTTTGGGGTGAGTGCGAGTGCCGATTGCATGATTGCATGACTGCATGGAAAGGCATGCAAAAACATGCTTGTGCTGGCGATCCTGTCTAGCAGTACGGATACTTGGAGGTCCAGTACTGGCGTCGGGGTCCAAGAGACCAAGTCTCTTTTGGGCTGTGTGTCGTGTGTCGTGCCGCGCGTTCAGGTACAGAACTCAGGTACCAGAGACGAGTCTGTAGCTGGTACGGATGCTCCGTTCCTCTTGAATTGCTCTGTAAGACCAAGATCCCCAACTCATTCCTTGGAGCGCATCTCGTTTACTTCGTTTGGTCGTCTTGCCCTGGCCGCCCTTGCCTGGTGTCAGCCACCTTTGCCATGCAGCCGAAGCACCAGGTTACCAGGGTGTGAGGATGAGAATTCCGGGGACAGCGCCCGGTTTTCCCTTGCTGGGGACACGGGCTCACCCTATCCCGGGAGTTTCCACGGTTGCGTTGCGTTGCGTTGCACCAGCGCATCGGTCGATCCTAAGCACTAGCGGCAACTGGCGTTTCTCGAAAGAAGGGCATCTGCGGTTGCAGCNTTTCTTAGTTAATAAATTAAGTAAAAGTAATTTCTATTTTATTTTCTGTTAATAACTTAAATAAAAACCTTAGTTAAAGAGGTTTTTCTTAAGTTATATTTTATTAGTATAAATAGTAATACTTATATAATAAAAATACTTTATTTAATAAAATAGCTTATAAATAAGGCTATTTAATTTATAGTTTTAGTAAATTTACTTTTAACTATTTACTAAAGCTATAATAGTTTTAATTATAATTAAAATTATTGAATTAAAATTAACTCTTAAGGGCGTAAAGTATTAATATTTTTACTTTAAATTTAAAATAGCCATAACCTTAGTAAATAATTAAAGGTAAATTTATTAGAAATGAGAATAAAATAGGCCTTTATATAAGCTATATTATTATATAAAGCCTTTTTATTATATAAGCTATATAAGCTTATTAAATTATAAAAATATAAATACATTTTTTAAAAAAATTATATATAAGATATAAAAATTAGAGAATTATAAGATATATATTATAAAGCCCNAATTAAATTTATATATATATATAATTATATAAAGATTACTAATTATCTTATATATATTTAAAAGGTTTATTAAGTAAATATTAAATATTAGAAATATTAATATATTAAGATTAAATAAANCGGTGCACTCGCTTATCATATACGTTAAAATATTAAAAATATTAATATATTAATACTAAATAAATTAAGAATAATATTTAAAATATTTTATTTATAAACTTAAAGANTTATATATTAAGAATTAATATATAAGTTATTATATAACTATATATAAATTAATAAAAAGTATATATATATATATATATTTAAAGCTTTTATTATTACTTAGTATTAAGTAAATAAATTATATATAAAATATTATTAATTATTAATATTACGTATCTATATATATAAATAGGTTTTAGCTTTATATCTATTTTATTACATATTAATATTTAAAGTTTATTAATAAGGTTTTAAAATCTTTTTTAAAAATATTAAATAATATTAAGAAAATTATATTTTAAATATATCTTTATATATATTATTTATTAAAAGATTAATTTATAAAAAATAAAGTTTTTATATTTATTTTCTTATTTTATTTAATAAATTATTTAAAACCTTTTAAAAATCTTTAAAAATCTAATATTATATTTATATAAATTAAAAAAAAAGTATTACTTCTTAAGAAAAGTATGTAATATATTTAGAAATAATATATATATAATAATCTAAAAATTACTATATATTTTATTTTATTTATATATATTATAAATATAAATAAAGAAATAGAAAAAATAGCTTTTATNTTTACACAGTGTAAATTTCCTTTTTTCTATACTAACTATAAAAGGATTTTTTTAAAAATCTATAAAAAATATATATTATGTTTCTTATCTTAAAAAGTAACTATGTTAATTCCTAGACTTATAGGTCCTAAGCTAAATTTTCTAAGAATTTATAAGTTAATTTTCTTTAGTAAGTAAATTACACTGTAGGGTATTTTGGCTCACTCGCTTGTCTGGCTCACTCACTTATTATATACGTTATTATATTTTTAAAAGATTTTTATTATATTTTATATAATATAAATTAAATAGAAAGTAAAGAGATTTTATAAATTTAAAATCTAAGTTTTAAATAACTTAAATTAGTATCTAAATAATACTTAGTAATCTTAATAAATATTATATTATATAAAAAAATAGTAAAAAATACTAAATATATTTTATAAAATATTAATATTAATTTCTATATATTTATTTTAATATTCTTTCTATTAAGTATTTAATTTTTTTCTTTCTTATTAAACCTTTTATAAATAATAATAGATATTATATATTTATTTAATAAAAGTTATTTTTAAATAGATTTACTATATAGCTAAAAGATATATTATTTATAGATTTTAATAGCTTATATATAGTGTATAATTAATATTTTTATTAATAAGGTAAAAATCTAATACGTGGCTTAAGGGGGGTGGTGGCTAAAAGTGGGGTCGCGTTGTTATACATGGGTTCGCTACCTATGACCCAGAGGATACGAGAAGCCTCAAGCATTCCATGCTAAGCAACAACATTCTCACTAATTTTGGCTGAACTCGCTATTGTGCTACCCGCTATTTTGCAAGATCACCCTGCGCATCGCCCCCGCCTCGATATCACTCTTCTTCGCTATAGGCAACAGAGTCGGTCGACTCGTCCTCATCCTCTTCGTCATCCTCTTCGTCGTCGTCGTCGTCGTCCCACGAAGTCGTTTTTTCATGTGTGAGCCCAAACGCCTCAAAGTCGAAAAATCCGGTTCTCCCTTGCTGCTTTAACGACATGCGAGCGTCAAATGAGCAATGGAGCAGTCCCTCTGCCTCATCAGTCCACTTCTCGAAAGGATCCCAGTCACGGAAGATATCGAAGTAGTCATCAAGCACTTCGGGGTCATCTTCCATGACCGTAACCATGGGTTCGAATGTGCGGAGATTCCAGAAGACGCAGCCCCACAGGCGAGCTTTCTTGTCGGTGTTTGGGGCAAGCGTGTCGAAGGCGAATTCAGGGCCGGCGTCGCCATCGTCGTGGAAGGCCTTGCGACGAACCTGCTCGAAGTAGTGGGAGAATCCTTCATCAAAATCTTCGTCGCTGACCTGATGGGTATCGACGGTAAGCTGCTCATCGACCTCAAGGGGGCTAAGTTGAATCCCCAGAGGCCTCGGAGCCAGGCGAAGGCCTTCTTTGACCACCCTCGAACGTTTGAGGTGTGTTGGGGCGGTCATGAAATCAAAGATGAAGTTGAGGCCTAGTGAGGTGACAGCCCGAGCTGCTGGGCCGACTGTGTCGCGGATGTACGACGGCATATGGATGCCCATGATGACGTCGTGCTCAATAAAGTCGTTGAAAACTATCAAGGTGTGAGCATAAGGGTTCAAAATATATGCTATGGGACAACGAACCTGGTGCAACGTGTACCATCAGCATGTCGCGGATACACATCAACTGCTCGATCTCGACAATTGAGAAGTTGGAGCAGAAAGCCTTTTTGACGCGGTGCTTCTCCAGACCAGCCAGACAATGCGCCCAATGCGCTTCTTCGATCTCGTCTTCGGTGAGGGTGCGGTTCTGACCCCCATGATCTTCCAGCCACCAACCGTAGGTGGTGGTAAAGATTGTTAGGTACATGTCGAGGCGGTAAAAGGCTCGCTGAACGCGAGATATCTCGGCGGCTGTAGGTTGAAGTTCAGTGAAGCAGTCGACGGCTGGATGCTCTGCCTTGACGGAAGTGACGATTTCGCTGGTCAGGTATTCGATGCTTCTGTGAAGGCGCCATATGGACTTGACCTTGGAGAAGGTCAAGTGCTCTGCCGCAATAGTTCGTTCCTTTTTGAAGAAGAGGTTGATGGCTTCAACACAGGCCTCTGCGCCTGCCCAAGTTTCGAGCTTCAAGTTGAAGGCAGCGACGGCTTCTTGGTAGACACCCTCGTCCATGGACTGGAAAAGGACCGAGGAGGCGATGTAAGCCTTGCGATGCTTGAAGGCATTGTAAAAGGTAGGGCAAGAAATCATTGCTGCTCGGAGAGATGCCTTATCCGACAAGAACGAGAGCGCGTAGGAGAGGATATCGAGTGGCAGCGCCTCTAGAGCGCTGGAACTCTTCATCGTGGGACGACTGGAAGTGCAGAGTGCTGTGTTCTTTCTTGTGGAAACGATAAGATAGGAAGTGTAGAGTCTGCACGGAGATATGAGCGATGAAAGATGGATAAACGGAAGAAATATTGGCACAGCAATCGGCGTTGTTTATGTTTGGTATCATGCAACGGGAAGAGCTCGCCAGTGCCGACGGCTGTTGGCACATGCGGGCACGGGACGGGTATATATGGGCCTCTATTGGAAAGAAGGGAAACAACGACTGTTAGTAATTTATCCAAGACAAAGGAAGGCTTGAGCCACTGTATCTATCCTGCTCGAGTGAATCACGGGCTTTTGATGGCTGGCTGTGATACCTCGAAATACTCCACCACAGACCGTTAACCGCTACTGGAATGCCCCTAGCCTAACCATTATCATCGTTTTGGAACTGATAGAATGTTACTAGACCAAATCTCATCCTTATAGGCAGTGAAAGCCTGAAGAGGGTTCCACGACGGTTCGGTCAAGTACAGCCGCCAAGTGTTGTTCTGCGGCCTCACCATGGCGCGCTGAGACGCCTGGTTGCAGAAGGAGGCAACACCCCATCGTCCAATAGAAATCATCTCCTCTGTGTAGAGGAGTAAACCTCTCTGAGGCAAGGTATCGATGTCGATAGTGACCTTGCAGGATCCAGCAGACCAATACCTGGAAGGCCAATGGGTGAAGTTGTAGCGGCCCTCGTTTGCCGCGCTAATATTGCGGATCTGGGCAAAGACTGGCTCACAGTCGGAAATGTTGAGCGCTACCGTCTTTATGATGGAGAGTTAGCAAAGGAATGGGGGTTTTCTTTGTTTTGCTTACCTCGCCGCATTCCCAGTGGTAGGTGGCCGAGTCGTACGAAGGGTCTCCGATGGGCCCGCCGCGAGACAGGAAGTTTGCGGAGACAAGCGAGAGGAGGAAAGCAAGTGTAGAGAAGAAGAACATTGTGCTTAGTTTGGATAAAGGCAAAGATCGGTTATTGAAGGAGTATCATGTGTCTCATGAATACGAGCAAAAGCGATGCAAAGACACTTTGAGCAAAAAGGGGGAAAATTGGGCCAAGACGAAGATGGCCAACGGGAGCTTCTTATAGCGAGAGAAATGATCACAAGAGTAGTTGAGTCGTTGATGATACTATCGCTACATTGTGATCAATGACTAGATGTTGTATTTGCTTTGACAGCAATCTCGTGCTGGCACGCTTCTCTTCCTTGGATGGTGAAGATCAACCGGTTACAACGTGACTCCCAGAGGGCAAATTGACGATGATGAAGTGCGAGTTTCTCAAAAACCGAGTTGCCTGCGAAGATGACAGATACCTGTAGAAGACTTGGTAATCTGCTGAGCTTGGTGGTTCAGAGATCATCCTCCAGTCGGCAAACACTGATCGACAGACTCATATTGACAAAGCCACACTGATGCAGCGCGGCTGTGACCTCCACAGGAGTTTCAGCTTTTAACGGCAGAGTGCGTGAAGCAATAACGGCATGCTGCTTCTGCGACTGCTGACTGATGTTTGTCGGAAGGACCACCTCCATCATTGACCGGAGTGAATCAATTGAGGCATGTAGCCTTTAGTAAGAATAGCGACACGCTCGTAATCACTAGAAGTCCAACTGTTTCAACAAAGCTACTGCAAGCAGATTATCAGCAAAGCAACCCAACAAGGTCTTTTGTAGATAAGATCGACAACTCGTTGATCAAGTGAGGCCATTCGGACTACCGGATAAATAAAGTTCCACCTGGTAGGCAGGCGGGCAGGCGCGGCAACCTAGCGCCCCACCGCGATGCGGGAGGCAGCTGCCCGCTGGCATGTCATAGGCGGGGCAGCACCTGCACCAGAGCTCCGGCCTTCTTCCGCTGCCTGATGAGAGTGAGCTCGACCCCTCCAACTCCAACTGCACAATCAACCGCCAACCATTCGTGTTGAGACGAGCTGTTCTTCTCATCCGTATCAAAGACTCTCACATTTGTATTCTGCACCAGATTACCGCCGCCGACACCACAATCTCCTTCCCCGCGTATGATCTAGACCCCGCGCCGCTGTCTCACGCCATCGTGAAGCTTGCCCGGCATGGCCGCCAACACCATCAGTGCCACGCCGCAGGCGGTGATGGGCCACGTCCAGAAGCTCAGCGACAACGATCCCGATTTCCGATTCATGGCATTGAATGATTTGCAGCAGCTTCTAGCCGTCGCTAAGCATGATTTCCTCCATCACGACTACAACATCGCCGCTCGCACTGTTGATAGTATCATCAAGACGCTCGACGACCAGAATGGAGAGGTTCAGAACCTGGCAATAAAATGGTAAGCTTTGGAGACATTTCTGGCCAAATGCGAGCTACTGACAATGTTGAACAGCCTGGGTCCTCTCGTCAGCAAGGTTCCCACCCCGATCATCGCTCCCATGATCGAGAAGTTATCGAACATCAAACTGAAGAACTCGGTGGACAATGCTGTCCCGTCATTGGCCCTTCGGACTGTTATTATCGCTCTTCCTCGGCCAGTACCCGGACTCCCACCGACGTCGGAGGTTCAAGAAGCCTACAATGCGGTCAGCCGGGTGCTCATTCCCCGCCTCATCGGTCCTGGACCCAGCACACGAGCCCCTAAAAATGCCAATGTTCCTCTCCCAGCCGTACCAGAGGGTCTCCTACAAAACGAGGGCGATCTCAACGCCGAGGCTGTCGATGTGCTGATCGAGGTCGTTCGGTGTTTCGGGCCTATGCTTGTCCAGGTTGAGGTCGAGGCCATGCAAGGGATGGTCATTCAGCTCCTCGAAAGTGAAAAGGGATCGTCGGTAGTCAAGAAGCGGGCTGTCGTTGCTATTTCGATGCTCGCCGTCTACCTCTCCGAAAAGCACCTCAACGATGTGGTTGACAGAATCACTGGTGGCCTGTCGGAAGAGGGCATTAGCCCGGTTACAAGGCGACTGTACATCTCAATTCTCGGTAGCATGGCAAGATCTATCCCAACACGATTTGGACCCCACCTTCCCAAAGCTACGCCATTTATCCTCCAAGCACTCGGAGAAGAAGAGCTCGACGCGCATCTGGAGGCGCTTAGCGACGGAGATGACCTTGGACAGGACTTCAACGACGTTCGTGAAGCTGCCCTCGTAGCGCTCGAAGCCTTCCTAGCATCTTGCCCTCAAGAGATGCGCCCTTTCACAGACGAAACAATAGATGCGTGCCTGCTATTCCTCAAATACGACCCCAACTACTCCATGGACGACGAGGATGAGGACATGGAAGACGAAGAGGAAGACGAGGAGGAAGAGGACGATGAGTTCGATGCTGACGATGGCTTTGAGAACGATGACGATGATGCCAGCTGGAAGGTTCGACGATGCGCCGCAAAGACACTGTATACACTCATCTCGACACGCGGAAGCGGTGATCTGCTCGAGAACGGCGTTCTGTACAACAAGGCTGCACCATTGCTCATTAAGCGGATTGACGAGAGGGAAGAGAATGTCCGTCTTGAAGTCATCTCGGCTGTCTCTCTTCTGGTTCGCAAGACTGGGGAAGGTCTGACAATGGATGATCTGCCCCTCGATGATTTGGAACCGGAATCCGAGTCGCGAATTCCGATTAGCAGGAAAAGAAGACGGCAGAGTAGCGGCGGCGGCGCCAGTGTTTCGCAATTCATGTCGGGGTCCGGTCTTGTTTCCCCTGTTCTCGAAAAGGTTCCTGCAACTGGTCCCCGCGCCGACCTCGCCCGTCTCACACCCGCCATCATCAAGGCCGTCACTAAGCAGCTCAAGGGCAAGACTATTCCTACGAAGCAGGCGGTGATCAGTCTACTCGATGACATCGTCTCTGTGCAGCACGGAGGATTGGCAGAATACTTTGACCAAGTCATTGGCCCTATCATTGAGGCTATTCAGCCCACCAGTTCTGGAGTTTCGGCTTCCTTGGCTTCTCAGGCTGGGTCTTCTTCTGCAACGCCTAGCACTCTCCGGATCACTGCCCTGGGAATGATCAGCGATATTGCCAAGACTCATTCATCCGCTATCTTGCAGCCTTATCTTACCAAGATTGTCGACGGAGTTACCTCTGCAGTCCATAACCGGTTCTACAAGATCTCTAGCGAAGCAATTGTTACGGTTGAAGGGCTAGTCAAGACCATCACCCCGCCGCGATCGCGCAACACAGCCTCCAAGTACAAGGCAGAGCTGGACAAGCTCTACACCGTCATCCTGGATAGGTCTTCCGCTCAGGACGCTGATGCTGAGGTTCGCCAACGGGCCATCCACGCTCTTGGAGTTCTGATTTCGCGCACCTCCAACCCCGAAGGCTCCTCTTTACTTTCCGAGGACAAGCGCAAGTCCGCATTGAATGTCTTGCAGGAACGGTTGAAGAACGAGACAACCCGCCTGGCTGCTGTGCGTGCTGTGGATAATGTCGCTCGCTATGCCAAGACCCCCGGCCAGCTTGAGCAGCCTTGGATTCAGGACGTCTCGCTGGAGCTTGCAGCGCAGCTGAGGAAGGCGAATAGAGCTCTCCGCGGTTCGAGTATCATTGCACTCAAGCACCTCGCTTTGTCGCCTGCCACCAACGGCCAGCTTGAACCACCTACGATTGAGGGGATTGTTTCCGCTCTCATGCCGGTTATTAATAACAGTGACACCCACCTTCTCGGACCATCGTTGCTTATTCTTGCCAAGGTGGTGCCCGAGCACCCTGAGCTTGTTGTCACAAACGAGATGATCACCTCCCTTTGCCAACTACTCAAGTCGCATTTTGCAAGTATCGTTCTCGACCAGCTGCTAGCTTTGATCAGCAGCATCGGCGAGAATGGTGCTGGACAAGCTCTCATGCAGGGGTTGCTCAAGGATGTTAGTGTGGCTGGTGACCCCCCGGTTGTCGGCAAGGTGATTGGAACCCTCCTCGTGACTGGAGGAGAGTCAGTGGGTGTCAAGCTGGATAGCTTCGTGTCGGAGCTCTATACCAGCGCCAAGGGCAACGATGAAGCTCGAGTAAGTCTTGCTTTGGCTGTTCTGGGAGAAGCCGGAAAGAGACTCGGAACGGCCTCAACTCTCAAGCCCGATCTCTTCTTGGACCAATTCCACCCCGAGCCCGACAAGGTGTCCCTTTCTGCAGCCATCGCCCTCGGCAGAGCGGGATCTGGGAATGTGCCCGAGTTTCTACCTATTATCTTGCAGACAATGAAGCAGGGCGGAAACACGCAGTACCTTCTCATCCAGTCCATCAAGGAAATTCTCCAGTCGATTTCGGCGCAGTCTACTGACCTGCGAAACTACGCACCGGCTATCTGGGACGAACTTCTCAAGGCCTCGGACAATGCGGATAACAAGGTGGTTTGCGCTGAATGCGTTGGACGCCTTGTGACTCTTGACCCCAACGTCTTTATTCCCCGCCTCCAGGTATGTTAGCAAATTATTGCTTGGGGCATGCCTACTAACATACTCTCTAGACTCTGCTCAAGGACGAATCTCTGGGCATTCGTGGCATGGCTGTGCAAGCCGTGCGCTATACTCTCCCTGAAAGTGACGAGACTTTTGATGCTATGCTGCGAAATGTTCTTATCGATATGCTCCTCACAATGCTTCAAGATTCGGACATGGACATTCGGCGATTGGCGATGACAACGCTCACAACGGCTGCTCGTACGAAGCCCGACTTGATTCATCCCCATCTGGGCGAGTTGATGCCGTTCGTTCTGAACGAGTCGGTGATCAAGAAGGAGCTGGTGAGAGAGGTCATGATGGGCCCTTTCAAGCATACGGTGGATGATGGGCTCGAAGTCCGAAAGGTACGTCAATTGGTCACTCTGGGATAAGTACACGCTGACCTAGAACAGAGCGCATATGAGACACTGTATGCCTTGATGGAAACAGCGTTTAGCCGCATCAACAACATTGACTTTTATGATCGTGTTGTTGCTGGCCTCAAAGATGACAACGATATCCGCCAGCTTTGTAACCTCATGGTGACCAAGCTTATCGCGATCGACCCCGACGAGACGACTCGCCGGCTCAACTCGATTGCCGAGTCCTACCGTGCTGTTCTGTCGGTCAAGCTAAAGGATAATGCCGTGAAGCAAGACTTGGAGAAACAGGAGGAGGCGAATAAGAGTATCTTGAGAGTGACGCTGCTGTTGGGTGAGAAGATGAAGGCGATGACGGGCAACGCTGGAGCGGCAACCAGTAATGCAGGGGCCGCCAGTGTTTGGACCGCGTACTGGGAATGGGTGAACAAGGAGTTTGATAAGCAACTGAGGGGGTTGAGGGAGGAAAACAGCCAGCTGCAGACGCGGATGGTCTAGGAGCAAGAATACCAGCCCCCCGCGCCGCTCAGGGCTCGTGTAAGGGCGGACTGGGAAATGTTGGTACTTGCAGCGGCTCTATGGAAGATTGACTAAAAAAAGAAGCGAGGAAACTCCTTGAACTTACTGGGCTCAAGGGTTGGCAATGCAAGCCAAGATAGTCAACATGTTTTTAGGTGCACAGCGGACGTTAAGCGAGGAGGTCGAAACTAAGTATTAGAAATAAATTAGGGAGACAAAGGCCCGGGTTTAAGTGTTGGTTCTAGCCACAGGGGTGACGGCGGATAGCAACGTTGCCCTCGTTTGATAGCTCGGCAAGGATGCCCGCCTCGTGTCGACCCCTCAAACGTCGCCTACAGCCGCGTATGAATGGGCGGCAGCATTCAGCCGCTTAGCGACACCGAAGCTATCTGGCCAGTGTGGCACCCTGGAAGACCGGTGAGGGACAGAATAGGCAAGTGATAAGGCTGTCACAGGGATAGCTCTGGCAAGATCGCCGGCCAAGGGTGAGATGACGAAAGAAGTGTCGAGGTGAGCCGAGGCCGTCTCTGCGGGACGGGAGTGCTCAATCCCTTGCATCGCAGCCGAGTTTTTAATACCCAAGCTATTTAACAGGCGAGAGCCCATTCTTTCTTGTTTCTTTATCGGACAGAGGAGGGGACAGCGCCATGTTGTTTGAGTCGAGCCCGAGGTATCTGCTTTCGCTGCTTTTGGTCTTTGCCGGCCATGGCTCGGCTGCAAAGAACCACCACTGCCCTCCCCTCGGAGCGGTCCTTCCTGCGCCGACACGCCCGAGCTCGCACGGCGATGTCAAGGCTGCCGTCGAGGCCCTAACTGAGGGGCTGGGGTCTCTCATGGGGACCTTCAACAGCACGGCTGTCTCTATCGGCATGGTATCAATCCATGAGGATGAGCCGATACTGGATCTACACTATACCCCGCCACAGCTGGATGAGCGAGGTGTCAAGGAGGTCGATGCCGATACAGTCTACCGGATTGCGAGCATCTCCAAGGCGTTTACGGTGCTTGCGGCGCTCAAGGCGTCGGGGGTGAGGATGGAAGATGCAGTGACTGAGTATCTCCCGCGGCTGAGAAAGCTGAGCAAGCAGCAGGATGACAAGAATGGCATTACGACCGTGGACTGGGATCGGGTTTCGCTTCAAGCTCTGGCTTCTCACATGGGCGGCATCCCATCTGATCGTGAGTTGAGCCGGCATAACAAGGATCGACTCGTGCTGATGCACTGCAGTGGCTACCGATCTTGCCAGTTTTCCCATCGACTGGACCGAACTTGGACTCCCAAAGGCGAAAGATGTTCTTGGATGCGTTGGTTTTGCCGGTGTTCGGCCCTGCGAAGTACCTGGTGAGTTGGGCATCATTTTTGTGTGTAACGAGGGCTCACAAGATCAGACTTTTGGAAGAATTTTGGGAAGCGGTCTCCCGTTTATCCGAGCTGGACCGCTCCCCTGTACTCAAACGTTGCTTTTCTCATCCTTGGCCTCGTCATTGAAGAGGTTTCCGGACAGTCCTTTGAAGGCTTTGTCCAGAAGCACGTCTTTGACGTCGCGGGCATGACCAGCACGACGCTCACCAAACCGAAAGACTCTGTCGGCGCAATCAGTCCCAACGATGCCATCTGGAATGCCACATTGGGAATCCTCGACCCGTGAGTGTCACCTGCTCTGAGATTAATGTGCCATGACTTACACGGGTAGGGCTGGTGGGTACTACTCCACCACCAAGGATCTGCTGGCCTTTGGGTCGTCGATCCTTGCGAACAAGCAGCTGAGCCACGAGGAGACAAATAAGTGGCTCAAGCCTGTATCGTTTACTACTTCCAGAGGCATGTTTATGGGTGCGCCGTGGGAGATTTTGCGGTCGGATAACGTCACTTCTGATGAGCGGTTGGTCGAATTTTACACCAAGGGCGGCGATTTGGGGACGTATCACGGCCTTGTTGCGCTTATTCCCGACTACGACATTGTTATTAGCGTTTTGACGGGTGGGCCTGAGTCTTCGGGGGGTGTTGTGCAGCTTTTGTTCTCGCAGGTTGTTACGGCGATGTTGCCTGCAATTGAAGCTGCGGGTAAAGCGCAGGCGAAGAAAACGTTCGTGGGGAAGTATGTCAACAAGAAAACGAACTCGACTCTTGTACTCGAACTTGACGATGAGGGGCCAGGGCTCAACATTGCAGAGTGGACGGTCCGAGGGACAGACGTGCCGTCGCACTGGCTCAACTACCTGTCGGCCATCTCAAGCAGACTGCCCGAGATCCAGGTGTCAGCGCGGCTGTACCCGACGGATCTCACTGCGGGGAAGAAGGTGGCATGGAGAGCTGCATTTGATCTGGGGACACCGGAGGCGATTGGGCAGGCGGATGCGCAGCTTTTCTGGCAGGATGCGAGTTGTGTGTCGTGGGGGATGATGGATCGGGGAGTTTATGAGTTTCGGGCGCTAGATGAGCTTGTTTTTAGCGTGGTGTGGGGTGTTGCGGACGAGGTGGAGTTGGTGGGCTTTCAGACGACATTGAAGCGTGTTGAGTACCTTGGGTAGGTAAGCGAGGGATGGGGGGATGCAAGACGGATGGACACATTGTTCTATAAATGAGTGTATACATAGAATGTGAGATGAAAGAGAAGCATGGGCTGTGTACAAAATGGGTTCTATGAGACGCTAATAATCCATGGTTATAACATGAAACGGGCACATGTGTAGTCGTTGTCATCGTTGTCGGCCGACTTGGGGCGTCGCAATGTTGATCAGAGGTACCATTGCTACAGCGTACTCTGTATCAAAGGTGAACCGCCGGGGTGGTAAACGAGATGCATCGCCCATTTCGATGTCGGCCGAAGCCGTTTCCTCTGTCAGAAAGATGTCAGATAACTTGTAAAAGTAAAAAAGAAAAGAAAGAAAGAAAAAAAATACTCAGGCCTACCGAGAGCTCTTGTTTGGGTTGTCTTGTTTCGCTTGCTCCAAATGCGCCAAAGAATGAGACAGAAGGCGGGGAGGTTGATGAGTACGCCCACAACGGCGATGATGGCCTCCTGTGACCATGCCATGTTAAAAACGCGGAGGCAATATGACAGGAGGTAAAACACGCTGCGTGCACGCTCCCGAAAGAGTGATGAGAACAGGGAGAAAGATTTAAGAGTTTATGGCAAGAGGGAAATAGAGAGGTTGCTTGGGTATTTAATCATTTGATTGCGCATTTTGGCTACTACTTCGAGACTGACATCTGGGCTCCATTGGAGGCTTAGCGTCGCCCAGGACGTTAAGCGGATCGAGTGGTCCAAGAACCAGGAACCAGGAACCACGAAGAAAAGACGAATTTTGGCGTCCTTGCAAGCTCTGTATAGACCTGCCAACGCACCTAACAATAATTTTGGCTACTGGGGGGCAGTGTCTTGTTTGATGCTGGCTGCAGCCTCCAGCGTGCAGACGCCCACCGCCTCGTGATTCGTCACCAATGTCGTACAACAGCAAGAAGAAAATTTTGACAACAAATCAAGGTCAATGAAAGCAATATCAGCTGACAGGGACACGACAACTCGCAGATGGAATTCAGTACGTATCTAATCAGGCTATGAGAAGTTTGGCACGAGGGGGCTACCAAAATTCTTGCCCGGCGAAGATAAATACAGCCAGTTCCCAACCTCCATTCTCGCCTCAACATCATCACATTCAAACAGAAACTCCGCGCATCTTCACTGTCAGACTTCTTGATCTCTATCCCTATACTATCTGGTATTTGAGCCTTGCATTGGCCTCCGGCATCATGTCTCGTTCAGACAGAATCTCACCGGCCCAGTGGGACGCCCACAAGGATCCCATTCATTCACTGTACATCGACCAAGACAAGACCCTGGATGAGGTCATGCACCATATGAGCCAGGAGTACGACTTCCATGCTTCGTAAGTTATCCATCTCTAGGAATCTAGGGCGCAACATACTGATGCTTGAGTAGAAAGTCGCAATACATCCGCCGCATCACAGTGGTGTGGAAGATGAAGAAGAACTTCACCAAGACGCAATGGGAACAGGCCCATAGCCTGATCTTAAAGCGGAAAGCTGACGGAAAGTCGACGGAGCTGGTGATGAGTGGAACGATTGTGCCCAGCAAGAAGTTAAAAAAGGAGCTCAAGAGATACCCAGTATCACAGACTGAACAGAGTGGTAAGTCTTTTCTCAGTGGTTAGTGAACTGAACAGCTAATCGCTTTAAAGATGCGTTTCGGGATCCACCCCGTAATATGGTTGCTCGGACACCGCCAGGACGGGAACCGGACCCTGCCGGGCTTCAGCTCTTGGATCGCATAAGGGCCTCCGGTATGTTCTATACTCGTTTTGTCACTCTAAACCGGTTTCAAAATCCTGTCTAATGGTTCTTAGCATCTCCCGGTTCTAGGCAGAGCAGCTCGGCCGAACCTTCCTTAATTCCTTTCAGTCCATCCACATGGGGTGGTAGTCCATGGCAACGTGTTTTAGCCAGAAGGAAGGACTTGGTCCCAAGCTATCTTCTGGACAAAATGCTGCAAAATACCCTTGCCACTTCACAGATATCGTGGTCAACGTGTATTGCCATCACCAAATTGATGGAGATGCTTACCGAAGCCAAACCCATTTCATACAACGCCAATGATCTGGGAGCTTTGCCCCTTCTGACATCCGAACAGTGGGATAACTTACTCCCCTGCGTGATATTCATGTCAGCAGTTGGGTCGCTTTCAGGGAATGCATTGGACCAACTCTTGCGGCTGGCTGTTACTACTGGGGCAATAACAACACTCAACCATGCCATTGTTCATAAAGACCCAATGAACGACATATTTGCGGCAAATCTTCTGATCAGCGCGCTTCGGGTGTGCGACGGCAGTGACCTCAGTCTCGTACGTTTCTTGCTCCGACGAGGAGTTGACCCGAACAGCGTCGAAGCCTCTTCTTACGACTACAAAGGCCCCCGAAAATCCGCCCTTCAAACGGCCATACTGCATCGAAACCAGCCCGCCGTGCAGCTGCTCTTAGACTCTGGGGCAGACCCAAATTTGACCAGCCGAGGATATGAGGATTATCCACTGACTATTGCTCTTGACGGCCCGGAATGGACTTACATTGCAGAATCTCTGATTGCTAAAGGTGCAAACGTGAGAAAACTTGGCCGTACTGACAAGATGGGTGGAAAAGAGGCTCCAATTATACAAGCTGCTAAGAACAAAGACACAGATCGTGTCGAGCAGCTTATACAGGCCGGAGCCTACCCAAACACCTTCACCCTTGCCGGATTGTCTGCTTTACATATCGCCATTCGCCACCAAGATCTGACAATGGTGGAGTCTTTGCTCGCAGACAAAGCCGACCCCAACTTCCTCTGCGGAAATAGTCAGTGCAGCATAGTGAAAACTGCGCGTAAACATTTGGCTACCTCTGGTAAAATCTACCGGAAATTCTTACTGTCTTCTCCCATCGGGGCCGCAGTTGAAGACGGCAACATAACTATCATCGAGTCTCTGCTTGAAGCAGGAGCCGATATAGACGGCCACATCGATACAGATCTCTTCAGCGACTTGGACCCCGACCTCTGGAAGCCGAATGAGCTTGAACATGCTTCCAGAACTGCTCTTCAAATCGCCATCCTGCAAAAAAACCTCCCAATGGTTGAGTTCCTATTAAGGAATGGGGCAGATGCCAACGCTGGGCATTGCACAGTTCCAAGTCCACTGCAACTGACATGTGAATTGAAGGACCCAGCGCCTGAAAAGCTAGATCTGGCCCAGTTGTTGTTGAGATGGGGGGCCAAGGTGAACACTCAAGCAACTCATCATGGAGGCAAGACAGTCTTGCAAGCAGCCATCGATACTGGTCAGGCGGATCTGGTCGGGGTCCTCGTTCGCAATGGAGCAACCGTCGGTGCTGATCTCTTAAACGGGGATACCCTAGTTTGCTTGGATGTGGCAGACCCAGACCAAGCTGAACTGATGCTCCAATTTCTGTGCGAACCAGGAAAACTGGCGATGGATCTGCAAGTCGCCGTTGAGTCTGGCTCCATCTCCGGTGTGCAACGGCAACTCGACTCCGGTGCAGATATAAACGGGCAGAAGTCTCGGCATTCCCTTCTCTGCGAGTCAATCTGGCGAGAAGACACCAAAATGTTCGACTTTCTGTTGTCAAAAGGCAGCCATCCTGATCCAAAAGACGTCGATCCAACGCCCTTATGGGCTGCTATACATCAGGAGAACCGGCATATGGTACAATGTCTGCTCAGCGCAGGTGCCGAACCCAATCGACCCTCATCTCATATCTGTCCCGTTGATCCCTCTGGGTCCAACTATGCCGAAATAAGTTGGCACTGTTCGTTTGGCTGCTCCGGGAGAACACCTAAAATCGAGACTCCCATAATAGGGGCTGTGTTAAGAAAGAGAGCCGATCTGGTGCAAATGCTTGTGGCAGCAGGGGCAAGCGTCAACCCCCCAATTTCAGATTCATTAGGGCCACCCCTTGTGCTTGCAGTCCGCAACGGAGCTTGGCAAACTGCACACCTGCTGCTTCATCATGGGGCGGAACCGAATGCAACTGGACGAAACAGCGAACTTACTGCTTTGCATCATACTATCTTATACGACAGCCTCGGAGATGATTTCGAGAGAGCACAAATGTGCAAGGTTCTCATCGATTATGGAGCCGATGTAAATGCACTGTCATGGGAAGGTTCACCAATACAGTTGGCTTGTGCCAACGAGAACTTAGAAAGAGACACGGATGACATCCAAGTACTTCTTGTGGCTCTCACTAAAGCGGGTGCAGATGTGAATGTCCCCGCGACAGCAGGGTTCCCAATGACGACACTCCAGAAAGTCATTGAGGACTGTCACGGTGAAGACATTGTCTCGTTGTTGCTAGAAAAAGGAGCAGACATTCATGCGCCAGCGTTCTGGATGGGTGGCATGACAGTTTTGCAGGCCGCAGCCAAATCGGGAGATGTTGAAATGGTCCAAAAATTCATCTCATTGGGTGCAGATGTTAACGCTTTACCGGCAGACGAAATGGGGGCAACTGCTTTGCAATTTGCCGCTATGAAAGGCAACATTGAGATTGCCAAGCTTCTTCTTGAGAACGGTGCAGATATCAATGTCCCTGGGGCAGAGTTTGATGGGCGCACGGCGCTTGAGGGGGCTGCTGAGCACGGGCAACTTGATATGGTCTCTTTACTACTAGAGAATGACGACGAGGATGATCCAGATCTAGTACAAGAGAGATGTCATGACGCGGCTGAATATGCCGAGGACGAAGGCCATTTCATGTTGGCTAGATTGCTTAGAGAGTGGAAGAAACCGGAAGACGTTGGGGTGGGAATGCTTACCTAAAGTTGTTTACGAGTTGTTTACGTAGTTTTATAAAAAATACATCCTCCTATTACCTCACTCACGACAAGTCTTTACCGAAAGAATTGAGTAGACTAAGCATAAGGAAGATAGCCATGGGATCATCGTAATGAAGAACATAAAACAATTCGCATGAGGGTGGCCGATACTAAGAAAGAGCAGTTTCAGGTTGCGAGGAAATTCTCGAGATAGCATGACAGTTTCACACAACCTGTCAATATACAATCGAGTTCAACCGGTCCAATCCAACCACCTCTACTCACAGGCTATGCTGAGGCTAGTTCATCTAACACTTCGGTATTCCCAGGAATTTTCTTGATCTTCAACAATCACTCAATCTATAAATCACAACTGAAAAAGACAACGAAGCATTGGTCAAAGAATGTATTCAAAGGATATCAAAAATCTTATTGCTCGGCATAAGGTATCGAGGCTCTCAGACAATAGCCTCCTAGGACTATCTCATACAACCAATTCATAGCATCTTGAATCTCATAATTGCGGGTTGATCTGAATCACTCCCTCTAGTTCTCTTCCTTCTTTCGCTCGTCAAGCTCGACCTGCTCAATGCTGGCAGTCTCAACATCCTTCTTGGGCTGGTTGGTCTCCTCCATACCGGCAACAGTGTGCTCGAAGCTCCTTCCGCGCTTCTCAGGGCCGAACATGGCGGTGACGATGATGCCGGTAGCGATGATAGCAGTGGCAACACCCATGACAGGACCGTAGGCCTCGACCTTGTCGCCGTTCTTGATGGTGATAAAGGTCTTCTCGGCGACGGCGTTGACGATCTGAGCAGAGGGGGAAGAGATCATGTTTCCGATCTGGTATGTGACACCAGGGAAAGAAGATCGGAAGGCGGTGGGGGACAGCTCGTTGAGGTGGATGGGAATGACACCCCAGGCGCCCTGGACGAAGAACTGCATGAAGAAGCCGGAAGCACTGAGGCTGCGCTCACCCTCGGGCATGATCCAAGCGGGGATGAGGATGGCAGACATGAGAGCCGAGCCAATGATGGCGCGGCGACGGCCGACGAACTGGGAGACGTAGCCGATGATGGTGCCGCCAACACAGGCGCCGGCCTTCATGAGGATGGAGGCACGAGAGGCGCCAGAGTTGTCGAGCTCCTTCTGCTCAATCATGAAAGTGGTGTACGAGTCTTGGGAGGTGTGCGAGTAGTAGTTGAACCAGGTCATGAGGATGATGCAGTAGACGCACATCTTCCACTCCTGTCGCAGCATCTTCTTGCAGTCGCGCCAGAAAGCGCCAGGGGAGGCGGTGGCCTTGCCGTGGGCGCGGGCCTCGATGAACTGCTGCGACTCGGGGAAGAAGATACGGACGATACCGACGGCGATGGAGATTCCGGCTGAGAGAAGTTAGTACAAATGTCTACAATATTGCGAATATTTTGAAACTCACCAGCAATCCAGAAGACAGTCTTCCAGCTCTCGGTGCTGCCTCCAACGCCAAGGTTGGCGCATGCAGCCAAGACATAACCGAACGAGTATCCCTGCTGCAAGATACCGGACATCAAGCCTCGGGCATTTGTACTGTGGCGCTATTAGTACGGGAATAAAAATTTCTCCAAATTGAATGACTTCCATCATTTCAAAAGGAGCAATTGCGTGACAGGAACTTACGGGCACTGCTCGAGGGCCATGGCGATGGCGTTGCCGTAGACACCGCCCATGAAGAGACCAAACAGACTTCGCACGGCGAGGAACTGGTTGAAGGTGCTGCTGTAGATGGTGGCGATCTGGAGGACACCGAGGATAACCATGTTGAAGACCATGGGCCACTTGCGACCATACTTGTCTCCAGCGAGACCGAAGACGGCGGCACCGACGGAGCGGAGGAGGAGGGTCAGGGTGATGGCGGTGGTGATGTTGGTCTTTGTGGTGTCGTAGTACTTGGCTAGCTTGACGGTCTGGATGGAGAGGGCGTGGAAGTCGAAGGCGTCGGCTGTCCAGGCGCAGAAGCCCACGACGAAGAAGAGCCAGTCCTTTGCGGACAGCTGGGCCATCAGGCTGATGGGGTTCTTGATGGGATCCGGGTTGCGCCATTCAGCCGCCTGCTCGCCGTGCTCGTTGGTGACGACGACGCGCTGCTTCCAGATGAAGAGGTCGCGGAACGACTGCTTGGCCGTTGCCAGGACGCCCTTGGCCACGGGGTCGGCGGGCTGGCCGTGCTCGATGGTGCTGCCCATGGTGGAGGATTTGATCAAGAGAAGAGGAGAGAAGAGGAGGAGAAAACAACTAACCAGTCAAGGTCGTTGAAGAGGGAGAGAAGAGGGGGATGGTGATGGGTTTGAAAAAGAGACAAGTCGTTGGTCGGGGGAGACGTGACCAACTTATATCCCATCGCCAACTTCGACAGGAAACGGCGCACGATGCCAAAGGCGGCATGATGGGCACCATGCTCCATTGCAAAACAGACTCTGACCCGTCCTTTCCCTCCCGCTGTGCGTCTCTGTCTCTCCGCTTGTCGCATGCATGATCCCTGGTCTTAGCACCACAGAGTCCACCGTCACAGCAGACGTGGGGATGCACGTTGGTAGTTGGGGAAGCCAGGCCCAGGGCCAGGGATGTGTGGTGGAACGCTCTGACTGAGGGGCGCCCCCTCCCTCACTTCCCCCGTCTTTGCTCACACGCTCTGCGGGGAAGGCCAACGCTGACAGGGCAGACACTGACAGAGGAGATCACGTCCTTGATCGTGTGTGGCTCGACGGGTGCGAACGGAGCCCGAAACTGGCATGGATCACCTGGAGCATGCGGGGAATCACGGTCTAGCAGGAGGACTAGACCGTCTAGTTAGTCCCGCAGCTGAGGCCACGGCCTGTAAAGCGAGAGCGACGCGAATGAAATTGACGCAACAGACAGTCTACTTGTCGACAAGGCGTCGACTAGGGGGTTGGTACGGACATTGTTGACCGGATGTACGATGATGTGGCTGACCCTACATTTCCCGTGGCCTTCCAGGGAGCTTCTACTGCTCTTCTCGATCGCGGCCAAGAAGGTTGACAAGATGGTGTGTAGATGCGGAGAGGCCGGTTCACGACGAGCCAAGCCCAGCCCATCCATCTCGGCAACTCGGCACAGAGATGCTACACGGCTGAGGGACACCATAACAGACTCAGAAGGAGCTTCTCTGCGGTGAGACGCAAGCGGGAAGGGGTCGGAGGCTAGTTTACAGGGCAGACAGCCGGCAGATGCGCTACAAAGTCTGAAGGATCTGGTGCTGATTGGGGGACGCAGCAGTGCCGATCTCGCTGAAAAGAGATGTGCACTCGCTACGGCTGCTACAGCACACCAGCGAAATAGACTTATCCTGCTTAGGGTTCTTGTTAAGCTTACACTGAATAATATGGGGCCGGCGCCCTTCGATTGCTGCATCTTGGGACCGGGTCCCCGCCATTTCGCAGTACGAGATCCGCTCATGTTGGAACACGGGAGAGGGAGCCAGCAGGACTGGAGACAAGACATGGATTCTACTCTTTTTTTTTGTCTTATTTTTTCATTCCCCCGCTCGAGTGCAACAGCGTCCAGGCCTCTTGTGCAATCCATGGGGGGTCTTGTGGAGTTTAGAATTGGGGGAAGAGGAGGAGAAGGAGGCAAAAAAAATCAAGGCTGTGGATTGCCTCGTCGTGTTACTCATCACTTTTACTGATGCATTGGCAGGTTTTTTACGCTCGTTGGGTTACATACTGTCCAGCAAGGGTAATTTTTATTTCCTCACAATGGAGCACCGCATGTTTCACGGTGCATTGTGCTGTATCTGGTCCATGCACATTGTCCCTCCATCTCTCACCTCTCTCACCTCTTGTCTCTCTTGAACTGTCCCCAGTTCTGGAGCCCGAACGCTCCCCACGCGACGCCATGCCCCGAGTCAGTCCTGATCGTCGGCACTTATGTTTGCAGGGCCCCCATTACGCGCTGGCCTGGCCTGGCTGATCGTTAGCGGGATGACCTCACAACTAGCGCTCTTAGCTAATTTGTTTTCCGTTGGAGAGAGGTCAGGGAAATAATCGCCTGGGGTCGGAGGCAGGGCGGGGGGGGAAAAGTCGGGGGAGGGCCGGTCGGTTGCCGGTATTGGAAATCCGAGCATGCTAAACCGCTCTCTGCTAAATGGCCCGTCTGGCGTCGTTGTTGTTGTCGCCGCCCGCGCTTGTGGCTCCATCGCGAAGCCAACGGTAGAGAAAAAAAGCCAGCCTACTTTTTGTGGCGTTCAGTCGGCGCCCGCTTTTTGCTTCCATGGGTCGATGATAGGGCGCCTGCGCCAGAGAAGGCGACAAGACGCAGAGCAGAGACCGTTCAGCGGCTCTTTCGGATCCGCGCCCAGCTTCTTGGCTTGACGTAGGAGGAGGGATCTTGGTGGTTGTTCGGATCCGCAAGCGACCACCCAATCTGGCTTGTTTGGTCGCTTTGGCCATGGATGACAGGAATCTCGCCTCTCCGATCGTGGGGCAGCACACACACGGACAAACACCTTTTCACATAAAACGTCCGATACGGCAGATTGTCTCTCACTGTGAGAGGTTGAATCAATGAATACTGGGGCGGCAAGCACGGCACGGCCCCAGCGTCTGGGCCCTTGCGGAGGCTCCTCGAATCCTCGTATGATGTCCACGAGGAGAGCAGAGAAAAAAAGACTGGAGCCAGTGAGATGACAACTCTGGGGCCCCATACGGCTGATATAACTCCTTCTGGAGCAATGGTTCGACTTTATCCGAGGTTATCTGCCCTCTGCTCCTTAGATCCGGGGTAATATCCGGGGGCAATCTGGATAACCGTTTTCACACGTATCTGCGTGACTTGGATTTGATTTTTTTTACTGGAGAGCCAGGGTTGCTTGTGTCGTCACGGTCACGTATTGTAGAGCCATGCCCCTGGTTCGTTTTACAAAGAGGTGTCGTGTTCTCCAGAGCTGACGCGCGCATAAAGTAATCACATCTTGTGCACCCCAATACTTTGTTTTTCGGACATGGGTATGGGTCTTAGACCCAGGACACCATGTAACGCCGGTAGGTCCAGACACCGCAAGGGGGTGGTTGGTTCCCAGGCAATAGTTCGAGATAGAGCCCCAGAGGCGCATTCGCGATGTGGGAGGAAGTCACGGGACGCGGGCGGGAGACGGAGAAGACACGAATCTCCTATCTGTGGATCTGGCTTAAGCGCCCGACCAAGAATTACGACAACTGCAGCCGAGGGAGCGGGCGTCCACTCATGCACGCGACGAGGCGCACATGGACTTAAACTCTGGTCTAGCGTCTTTCGAGAAGGCTTCTGCATTGACGAGGGATCCGGACCCCAACAACCACCACCTCCTCCTCACTCACCCCAAGTTCTGTGGCAACGATGCCCCCTGTTCCTCCTCATCGGAACCCCTTCCGCTGTGGTGCTTCTTACCCCCCTTGAAGCATTACCCTTTTGGCTACGGGACGTCTCGGGATGGGACAATTCCTGGGGGATATCATTCCACGAGAATGACTCGGTTTCCCGGTTACCGGGCGAGTGTTTGCCGAGTTGATCTCGTTTCCCCGGACTCGCGAGGTGATGAGCTGTTTTCGTATCACAGCTTCCCCAAAGATGAATGAGGCCTCTCACTTCTTTGCTGTTGTGCCAAATCTAGATTCTCAATCTATGAATCGTGCTCTGCTAATTTCATTGTGGTGTCAGGTATTGCTGTCAACATGTCCGAGTGTCGAACCACGCCTACATCCTTCAGCGATGCCCAACAACAACTTGGTGCAGTTCTCATACGACAAGGCCATGCGCAGGTCCTCCTCCCCTCTTTCGAATACCCGGGCGTCCCCCTCTCCAGCGTTTCCGTTGTTCGAAATACCCAGTGGTGCCCAGTTTCATAAAATCCTCTCTGGCTTCTCATCGTCGAGCTGACGGCCGAGATATTCATCGTTGTGTTTCTTGCTGGTGGATCGCGGCCAGGTGTCGGTCGACCATGTCACGCCATTTGTGCCTGACATTCCCCAGAATCCCCAGAATCCCCAGACTGCGCTGATCTAGATCATCCGACCTAAGATCCGGTCTGAGATAGACTGCGTTCTTATCGCCTATCTCTAGAAAGATTGTCAGGTGGGCCCAACCAAGTGGTTGGAACAACTGTCACGCAAGAAACATGTCGATGGAACAATCGAAGGAACATGTCGATGATTGTTTAGTTATACAATTTGCGTTCCCTAAGCATTTGAATATGTTGTTTTGTCGGGCGTGTATTGAGGCCAGAGGTCGCTTGCTTGATCAAGCGCCATGTCCGTCGTGATAGTCTCAGGTGGCGTGATGCAGACCGTAGACTCTTCACCATTTGTGTCAACCACAGCACGGTAAGATACATGTCCCATTTATGAAACTCACTTGACCCCGCTTCACGTAAAGCAAAGTGCCACGTTCTGAAAATGCTGTGCTATGATGTGCAAGTCAGTTGTGCTGAGTTCCCAAACCCACGCTTGCCGACGAACCACTACGTGCAATGGTGCTGTAAACGACGTTGTCAAATCAGCAATTATGTCGTCCAAAAAAGCCAGAGCCGCAATCGCCAAGTAACAGGCGAACGGAAAATAATAGCGTCTAGTTCGCCTTGGCCTCCGTCTGCCGAGCGCTGTAAGCAAAAAGGAGCTCCACAAAGCAGAGGCGCAACTCCGAGGGCGGCTGTGCCCTCCAACCACGCCGCATGATCGCCACAGGGACTCAAAACTCCAAAAACTCCCCCTCAGCGTAATTCTCAGTCGGCGGGGGAGCATCGTCTAGCTTGGGAAGCAAGGGGCGGGTAGCCAGGGGAAGTCATTCTGGCGATGTTCTTTGAAGCTTCTTTGCATATGCAACCAAAACTCCATGTCTTTCTCCAATGGTTCGTCCATGGGGCTAATAGGTGGAGGGGAATGGCACGTTGGCCCACGTGGCTTGTTTAGCCAAGGGCTTGGGAACTTTTACTTGGTGTTAGGAATGTCAAGCATATGTTTTCTTTCGTTCGAGAAGCTTGCCATGTTTGGATTATGGTTTCGGTGGTTGAGGGACTGGCCCGTTTGGCCGATTACCACTTCGGACGAGCGGAATATGAAAATACACCATATCCACTTTGGCTACCCCATGGACATTTTTCAAAAGTTTGGAGGTCATGTCCCAAAAATTTGTCAACTGATATTATGCCTATTTTTGATGTATGCAATTTTATTTGGGATATCGTCCCTTCGACTCTGTTGTCATGAAAATCAAAACTCCGTTGTCTTGCAAACCAGCTACCCTGGAGTAACGAGCAACCGGACTTGGGGCAGAGGATTGCGGCGGGGACGACCTCCTCAGCGTTTCTCTAGAGGGACTTCCAAGACGCACAAAACACTAAATTTGTGCTTAACCTTGGCCCCATAATTCAAGGAGTCTTTTAATCTATTGGCATGCCAGTTGAGGACCACGTCCTTCCTATAGATTTCTGATGCCAAGCATTGATCCAATTCACCTGAAGCAATGCATCTTACCCTGTACAGGTCCCGGAAAATCTCCACCCTGGTAATTGTTTCTCCGGCATTCCGACGGCAGTCAACGATCCAGCTGCATTTCAGGGCCGCCATTGGGCCAATGCTGCAGGATCCAGGAACTGAATTCTTCCGTCAGACTCAGCCTCATTCATGCAGTCAGAATCCTTTTATATCACGTCTTCAAGTCACAGGTATACAGAACATTCAGCATTGGAGACACAGCCAAGACATCTTGGGGTGCATTGCCAAGGGAGGGGTCAACGGGGGCTTGGACCAAGAGCCAAGGGAGGGGATTCCCAAGCGGCTTGGCTTGGAGAAAAAAAAAAGCCATGAGTCCATATCGCAAGCCACAGCCGCAAGCCATCCCGTCCTTGGCTTTGGAGTAGCGCCAAGGGGGCTGCAACCCAAGATTTTTTTTTCGCCTCAGCTGATTGCTTATTGGGGTAAACACGAAATAAAGTGGTTACATGAACGAGCCTTGTAGCCACGTGGGGGTCGCGCGCGGCTCTGGGATAGTTTCGAAGTCATGTGGGACGGAAAAACTGTCAAATATGGGATTAATTGTCTTCATATTATGGATACCGGCGCATTTGTCACCTCTGACAGATCTCGACGATCCGAATCTCGGAGTCCTTGTCGTCATAGCGAGACAAAATTAAAGCAGCCCAAGCTTTTCATGTTTTCCCCTTGGAGCAGGTTCTGCCGCCATAAAAAGAGGAGCGACTCCACCATCGTCAACGGTTATGGACCCTTTGGAGTACTGACGATGGGGTCTTTTATGGGGGCTCATTCAACGTTATTCAGCATCCCGCACTTTGACCGGTGGGATGATTTGGACAAAGGGCTTTTGAACGTGGCGCCTTATCTTGAACTCATTTGCTGCCAAGGATCAGGTTTGGGGGTCCCATAGGAGAAACAAAGGGGCTCTCTTGGACGGGATCTGACGATGGTAAGAAATCCTTCAGGGTGAAACGTCAAATCAGCTCAGGACTTTGGAAGCTGGGATCTGGTCAATGTAAAACATACTTTTTAGCCTTGTTTACCAGCTCTGTGCATCAATTGATTCATGTTGTTCACTATGACGATGAGAGTCAGTCAGTTCTCTCGGATACCACGCTGCAATGCATCTCGGCACACAAGCCGATCGCGTCCCTTTTTTCGTCCCAACATGGTCGCGACGCCACGGTGCCGGGTTCATCTTATCAATCAGATCAAGCAACCGAGCAAGACGGCGTTTCAAACCCTCCGGGACTAGGACCCAGAAGGGCTTGACGTCCCCGCTCTTCATCAACATCAGGCCTTCAAGCTCCACCGCCGTCCATGGACAAGCCTCAAAGGGAAAGCCGCTGTCGGCGGGTTTCTCTCGGCCGGCGGGTTTTGCTCTCGGTATTAATCAAGAGAGGTTTCCCTCCGTCTGCTGTTGATTGATCGTCAACGCCCATACCTTCATTCCTTTTCTGTATAGCCTGGGTGCTGAACTGTCATTCTTTTTCTCGTCCAATAAGAACCTCGGGAAGGTTTAAAGCAAAGTACACGATGCGGACTTTTACTCTCCTCACGCCGCTCATCGCTGCGGCTTCTGCCTATGAGCAGTGGGTCAACGAGCCCGACACTGGTCTTGAGACCTTGCTGAACAGCCTCGGCAACTGGACCGAGGGAACCAAGCCCTCCCTCAAGGACATCCGCGGTGTCCCTGACTTTGACTTTGCTGCCCGTCAGGTCATGACTGATCAGCAGTACGCCTTCTACCGTACTGCTGCCGCCGGCGAGTGGGGTGAGTAGTTATCTATTGGGCCAGGGGCTCTTGGTTGTTGACTAGCTGTTTAGCCTACCGACACAACCTCGACGTTTGGGAGAAAGCCCGCCTCCGACCTCACCAGCTCGCCAGTGTCACTGGTCTCAACGAGACTCTGGGTGTTACCATCCTCGGCCACAAATTTAGTGCCCCCATCTTTATCTCGCCGGCTGCCCGTGCTGCCTACGGTGACCCCGAGCGTGCTGAGCTCAACTTTGTTGATGCTGCTGCTGAGGAGGACATTCTCTACGTTGTATGTCCAACCGAACTAGCTCACTCGCTTATGGACATTAACCCTCGATAGGCTGCCCTGTATGCCTCCAAGACCATCGAGGAGATTGGTGAGCAGCGTGCCAAGCACAACAACACCATCTTCCAGCAGGTAAACCAATCTTGATGAGATAGCTTGTGGATTTTATCTGACCCTTCTCAAGATCTACTCCAACGCCAACTTGTCCGTCACCTGGGACGCTATGAAGCGTGCTGAGGACCAGGGCGTCAAGGCCTTTGTCTGGACCATCGATGCCCCTGCCACCTCTACCCGCCACCGTGCTGCCCGCTACGACACCACCAACGCGTAAGTAGTCCGATCTATGCCGTAGTGCCATGAGCTAACATAGTAATAGCAACGGTGTCACCTCTGTCCTGAGCGTATGTGATTCCTCCCTAACTTTCTAACCTAATGTCTAACCGTTACAGTGGGACCTTTTCGACAAGATCAAGGCTCAAACCAAGCTCCCCATCATCCTCAAGGGCATCACCACCACCGAAGATGCCCTCAAGGCTGTTGAGAAGGGCGCCGATGGTATCTGGCTGTCCAACCACGGTGGTCGCCAGGTTGACTACTCTCCCTCTCCCCTCGAGATCGCCTACGAGATCCGCCGCAACGCCCCCGAGGTGTTTGAGAAGACCGAGGTCATTGCTGATAGCGGTGTCCGATACGGCTCTGACATTATCAAGCTGCTGGCTCTTGGTGTTAAGGCTGTTGGTCTGGGTCGCCCGTAAGTTTTGATAGAGTAATGACTTGTTGATATGTGCTGACCCACTCTAGATTCATGTACTCCAACATCTACGGTGTCGAGGGCCCCAAGAAGCTTATCCAGATCCTCAAGACTGAGATCCTTGCCGATGCTGCCCAGATCGGCATCAACGACCTCCACAACATCCCCGCCAAGGTGGTGAGTGTTACCGAACCCCCTTGGTTCCTTATGAATTGCATACTAACATGATTGCCAGCTCAACACCCGTGCCCTTGAGCGCGATGTCTACCTTGTGGATGGCAACTAAGCTACCCCACCCTTTCTGTGTACATATATTTTAGAGACGAAAGTCAAGCATAGTTGAACATATGAGCGTCTGTGGAGCGAATAGACTCGTTGATAGAGTTTGCGTTATCGCCGATAAATCTTGAGGTGGTGGATACTGGATCTTCCGTTCTAGATCAGGGAGACCCCTTTTACGACATGCACCATGTGGACCACGTGATTTGGACTTGTATCAATTCAGACAGACTGTTAACTCGTTAGCGACCTCGACATTGTCAGTATTTCCCGTTTTAAAATCAAAACCAATTCCGACTTGTTAGTAGTTAGTGATTTCCCCGACCATAGCGGTCTACTCTCCATGGCGGCAAGGGTTTGGTCTGCTGGGAAGACGAAGAGGCGGTGCGGCTATCTAGGGGGAGGTTAGGGCCACTCTCAATCTCCGACATGAGCTGATGATATTCGTGGTCCAAAACCGCGGCCTTGTCTTTGCTGACGTTAGTGACAGGCTGCTGGTTAGTATTCACTTGGGCCTCGTCCTTGGGATATTCAATTAGGCGACTAGTATGTGCCTGACTAAGTTGGTTCTCATCGTTGCGGAAAGTCCCATTCATCATGGCCAGATCGCGAAGCTGTTGAAGCTTTCTCTGGTTCTGGCACTCAGGTGTAGACGTAGCAGTCTCAATGACGCCCTCAACGAGCTTGCGGGCCTGGTCGACCTTGTGCTGAGAGTCTGCAGTAATGAGACAGTGGAGCGGCTCGTTGTCATCATGGCCCCCAACAGAGCGGGCTTTACCCCTCCCTTCCTTGACCGAGCCCTTGCCGCGGATGACGATGTTGGCACCGGACTGGTCATTCATGGCCTTGAGGCTACTCCCACGAGGGCCAAGGATCTGCCCGATGAAGTTGATTGCTGGAAAGTCAATCACGGGCAAGTAAACTTTCTCGCTGATCTTGGTGATGGGTCGGCGGTAGTCGTACGGGGGCCGATATGCAGGAATGGTTCTCAAAGCAGTTTCGACAAGCCGGTGCCGCTCTTCTTCCAGACGTCCGCGGTAACGTTGCTCCCGGGTGTTAGTACGTCTGCCAGTGCGGTCATACTCCGGAGCGGGGGAGGGAGATCGCTGGACAGGCAGAGTGAGATCTCTGGCACGGAGCTGTCCGGTGATCTCGTCAATGCGAAAGCTGCAGATGTAAGCATCGAGCTGTTCGCTCGTCATTGTTGAGGTGATGGCAGTAGGTGAGCCTGCGGTGGTGCCTCGGCCTTGGGAGCCCCAACGACTGCGACGTCGCTTGAACTGCCCGGGCTGATTATCGAGACCCCGCTTGGAATTGAGAGATGGCATCATTGAAGCAGAAGGAAGAATGAGATGGGGCTGAAGGCGAGGCTGTCGCGGTGTAAATGTTAGTGGTGATTAGTGTGGTGCAGCAGAAATTGTTAGCAAGGTGATGGTACAAGGCCAAGTGGCAGCCGTAAGCGGGAGGGGTCGGGGTATTTATACTTACACCCGACAGCTCCAGGTGGGTGCCAGAAAAACACTGCCCTCGGCATTTTATTTTATTTAGCCGTGGATGCGTCGCGTCATATGCACGGGGCGAGAATTTACGAACTCAATGCAGGCACTTTATCCTACGCGGCACAACTTGATGACTCCATCTGACTGATGGCATGCTTGGCCTCTTTTTTGTGTGTAAGTGGAGTTGTTGAGAAGAGGGGAGCTGTCTGTACAGTAGATACTTTGATGGACACAAGCCGGATATGAAGAGGGGACG
Source organism: Fusarium sp. JS1030 (assembly GCA_000966855.1). Classification (NCBI taxonomy): domain Eukaryota; kingdom Fungi; phylum Ascomycota; class Sordariomycetes; order Hypocreales; family Nectriaceae; genus Fusarium; species Fusarium sp. JS1030. The sequence continues at coordinate 396,650 of JWIW01000010.1, read as the reverse complement.
CGATGCTCTCACCAAACCTTGTAAGAAAGCCATGCCTGAATTCCTCGACGTATTAGGATGATTTCTGCACAAAAAGGGACATTTCCCTCCGTTAGCCTCTTCTCTCCTACCATGCCTGGCCAAGTCAGGGCTGGTGGCGCAGACATCCCGCGATGGAAGCGTCCGCCAGCTACCCCAGGCATCTCGCCGCGCCCTTCAACTTGCAGGACCCGAACCTTGACATCCTCCAAGGCGCACCTCTCAGTTTCCTCCAAGCAACTTTCCCCGGAGTCAACAGTGTCACAGAGGGTAGAAACCGATCCTACATTAACTTCCACCTCAGAGACCTACCCAGACGTCCCTGGCCCCTTACGATAGGGGGAATCCCCATCACCTTGAGCACCAGAGCGATCGGAAGGGGGGCTTTATTCCCAGACTTCCAATTTACGTGGCACGCGTCTCGTCCAGTTTGTGAGGACTTTGACGGCAGATACACAGCCTTGTCTGACAACGACTTGCGACGAATAGCCACGCAGCTTGAGCCGCTGATCCACAACGTGTCACATGGAATCAGTATCACGGAAATCGTCTTTGCATCCGTCGGTGTCGTCTATGTCATTCTCAAACTCGACTTGCTAAATAGCATCTTTGTTTGGGGTCGGCTGCCCAGCTCCATCGCAAAATGCCCAGCTGTTTATCTTTTCGACCACGATATAGAGGAAGCCTTGTCGTGCGCAAACGGGGAGACGCAATATTCCACCCCTGCGCCGTCTAGAACAGCCGAGACCCAGCACTCAGTCGTCTCGCCCGGTGCCTTGATTCATTCCCCAAATGGCTCAAGCTCTAATCAGGTAGCTCATACCACGTTAGGCGTCTTGATCAAGGACCGCGCCGGGAAGAATGTCGTGGCTACTTCTATTAACCCCAAGGACACACAAGAAGTCTGCCAGACTCTGCCCACTGGTCAGCCACGGTGCTTTGGGACGGTTGTCGCCCAAGTGCCCTTCACCTACGTGACACTAGTGAAGCCGCAGAGCAGTGTCAAGGTTACCAATGAGGTTCAAATAGCCGGGTATAAAGGACGACTGACAAGGTTGCTCGGCGAACAGCTAACAGACTGTGTGGCGTGGCACGATCACATCCACATCGTCAGCCCCTTTGCCCACAATCTGGACGGCGTTGTGGAGGCCAAGTCCGTCCGACCCGAGCATGACTTGACACAGAAAGGAAGCATGGATAAATGTGGTATAGTTGGATATACTGTGCATCACTGGGCCTACATGGGCCAGGTGGGGGATGTTGGAGATGGTGTTCAGGCGCCGATGCCTACAAAGGGGGCTTTGGGTGCGACGGTAGTGAGATTGCGATGCAATAGTGTCGCTGTTGGTTTGTTCCGGCGATACTATCGGAAGGGGCCTTTTGCTGGGTTTGGTGTCTACCTGAGTGCGAGTGAGCTGGTGAAAGCTGGGTATCGGTTGGCTTGAGAGAAAGAGGGGCAAGCAGTACACGACGCTTTGCTTCCAAGTTATGAGACGAGTTTCTGATTGCATTTATTTCTTTTTATCTATCATGTCTATTTCCTATCTAGACTGAAAATCTATCTCAATGCATCCATCACCCGCTCGAGTCCCAAGTCAAGATATTCATCGGGATGTGAAAAGACAATTCTAAACCAGCCAGGCTTCTCAGAACCAAAAGCTTCACCAGATGCCAAAAACACCTTCTTCTGCATCAACCTGTCCATTACGAGATTCGTGATATCCTCCGTCTCTGGCACCGAGTGCCGTGCTCGGTAAGCCTTGCCGAGATCGACCCACAGAAAGAATGCAGCGTTGACGCCGGGTGCGTAGGCAATCTTGTTCTTGTTCGCCCATGATACAACGCGCTCGTATTGAGCTGCTAGCTTCTTTCGGTTCTCGGTCATGTATGCCTCGACGAAGGCGTCGTCTTCCAGGATATTGACCGTCACGTGGTCGGAGATGGAGGATACTGAGCTATACAGGCCAACTGAGACCAGAGCGGCGTGCAGAGAGGGGTTGGACTGAGAGATTACAGCACCGACCCGGATGCCGTTGGCGCCAAAGTCCTTGGACATGCCCCATATCACGTGCACGAGAGCAGGGTCGATAATATCCTTGGTATCGATGGTGAGGGCCGACTCAAAGGGAACCGGAGGAGGGTGCTTGTCGACAGTGTTGGACCAGACGGATAGAGCATAGATCTCATCGCTGATGAAGTGAACTTGATACTTTTGACAGAGCTTCATGAGACTGATGAGAACCCTGCGAGAGTAGCACCGACCTAGGGGGTTGTGCGGATGGCTGATGACGAGCCCTGCGATCCTGAGACCCTTTGCTTGAGCATCTATAATGACCTTTTCATACTTTGAAACCGCGTCTTCTTCCAGGGGATCGACTTCGTCAAAGGGGACAGGGAGAAGCTTGGCCCCAAAACGGTATGTAAGATCCGGAACAAACGTGCCATAGTAAGGCTGACCTAACAAGACGGCATCACCAGGGTTCGCAAGCGCCCAGGACAAATGCTCGATAGCAGCGCTGCATCCGTTGGTCATGGAGATATGAGCCGGCTCAATGAGCCGAACGGGCTTGAGCTGCTTGTTTAGAAACTTGGACACGGCCGCCTTGACACGTTTGGTACCCGTGGTCCCGTCTCCATATGTAAACGCCGGATTAGAAAGTGCGAGGTTATCGTGGATGTGTTTCCGGAGGACATTGTGCATGAGGGTATTCTCAGCCACGCCAAGACTGACGATGCCGTCGGGGTTGGTCTCCTGGTCAAACAGGTTAGGAATAACCTCCCATATGACCATGCCCTTGCTGGATTCTTCAGCCTCGTGTGCGCGTCTCGAGAGGGCCATGTTTTTCAGTTTGATATGTTTTTGAGAGTGTTATCGAACCACTGACTGATACGAGGATATGCAGGTTGATATAGTCGATATGGCTACCGGTGACCGACAGCCGCTCTGAACCCCATTCTTGGTGTGTCATTGCCGCCCTTAGCCGTGGCGTCGTTTGATCAGGTTTTGTCCAATCATCTAAGAAGATTTGGGTTTTCTTTTGCGGAGAACGCCCTGGAACTGACTTGAGGAGATTTTTACAAGTGCGTCTCGGTCAAATTACCAAACACCACCGAGCAAAGCAGATCTCAAGCCTTGGTTGAAAACCCTGATGTCCACGCGCCAAGATCGGGTTCCAGGTCCGGAATAGCGTTATAGGATCGAAAGACTGTAGCTAGACTATATCTATTTAGAATACAGAAGGCTTCCTCATCTTTATAAAGTTGTAGCTATATCAAATACTGTCCATGAATTTATCAGACTCAGTTAGAAATAGCACGACAGATTGGCAACGTAGCTCCTCAAAGTCCACGTCGCGCGCTTGCTTCCAACCTCCACCCAAGGATTAGATAAATCTGAGGAGTGGAAAATAAATAGACAAGACACCAGTATTCATTAGTAACGATACTATGAGGGTTTCTAGCGGGGAACTTTGGCTTTGCCCAACCTTCGGCTCGCTTTTGTCGCACCGCCCCGATCTAAAGCACCCTTCGGCATCCACCACATCCACCTCCTCCACGAGACGATTTCGTCTCCAAGTGTCTCAAGAAAACTGTCGAACAAGGCGTTTCGCTTGGCGAATTTGACAAGCTCGATTGAGAAGGCTAACAGACTCTCCTACGCATTGGGGGTTTCGGCCTTTTCGATGACTGGTTGGGGCTTGGGGATATTTTTGCGTAGAATGTGTCGTTTGATGATGTAAGGCAGCCAGACTCTCAACTCGTAGGACAAGAAACTCTTTGTCGGGACAGAAAATACCTCTATATGCGTTATTAGCCAAGGGGAAAACACGAATCCAGCCGGGCAGCACTGACGGTCCAACTCCTCCAGTGTCATCTGCTTAGTTTCTCGGACAAAGCAGAATATCATGATCCAAGCGATGAAGTTGAGTCCAGCATAAAAGCCGACTGTAGTATTAGGTCAGCACATCAACAGCAACAAGCGCTATTTGGATCGATAAGCATGCCACTCACAGGCGCCAGTGGGAGTCATGACAGTCTGCATCCTGGGGAAAGTTAGGCTGAGAACGCCAGCTTCAGTCGTGAATGAGTCAGTCGAGATCATGAAATTTGAAGACTCGGGAGCTCACCAAAGACGTTGTTAATGCACACAGCCCAAGCCATGCCCTGTTCGCGTTGAATTGTCGGGAAGACTTCGGCCGAGTACTGGAAAGCAACAGGTCCTTCGCCTAAGCAATAGGCAATCGTGAAGAGATAGACAAATCTGAACCATGTTAGCTTTTTCACGTCATCTCTCGTTAATTCGCCTTACAAAACGACAGGTCCAATCTGTGCCCCACGGCTCCCTGAATCATTCAATAGCGATAGTCCTGCAGCCAGGAGGAAGATGCACATGAATGGGAATGTCTACGCAACATATAAGTCGACCTTGAATAGCCACACGGGTAAGGGGAGTAGCTTACAGCCAAGGTTAAAAATCTTCGACCCTTGGTGTCAATCAGAAAAAGCGTAGGGATTGTGAAGATAACCTGAATAGCACCATAGCCTAGAGATGCGTATAATGCCTCATCTTGGGAATAGCCGACGTTTCGAAAGATGCTTGAGCTGTAGAATGAAATAACTGCCGAATTGTGAGCATTTGACCGTTGCAAAATCAACCAAGCCAACGTACTGTTGATGCCGCACATCTGTTGTGCTAGCATTACGGTTGAAGCACCGTAGTTTGCCCTTCTGATTCGTGGTACAGCAAAGCAGTCCCAGAGGCGAGTGAGGTACCCGGCACCTCTTGCTTCCTTTAATTCTTCCTCATATATAACCCATGAATAATAGAAGTCCCGTGCACCAATAATTGGGTGCGCACGAAGCTTACACATAGATTGGAATGCTTCAGCGTGCCGCCCATGCTTCATAAGCCAGCGGGGAGACTCGGGGCAGAAGTAAATACCAGCCGCAAGAAAAAAGGCAGGGATAAAGGCAGAACCTAATTCAAGGCGCCAAGCAATATCCCCTACATCCTTGACGATGACATTGGCACAGAAGCCAAGAAAGATACCTTTCCCATAACCTTGGTCAGAAACACTGGCTTATAAGGAAGGCTGGCATGGTAGGGCCGGTGCAGAATTCAACCTTTGGTGGCTTGAGCTGCTCAGAGACTTACCTATGACGACCCAAAGCTGCCAGAACATAACGAGTGCACCTCGAATACGAGCTGGCGCCATCTCAGCAGAGTAAATAGGCACCGTAGCATTTTTGGCGCCAATCCCGATACCCATAACGAAGCGTGCCGCGAAAAGACCTTGCCAGGACTGTGCAAAACCGGAACCAATGGGCGTGGCAATTAAACAGCAAGCTGTAATGAAAATCTCGCCTCGTCGGCCGAAGTAGTGATTAAGGGGGTCGACGATGAAGGCACCGCTGCAGAGAAGTCAGTCAACGTGGCCGTTTCGGTGAGGTCCTGTGAAGCGGGCTATAGTGCCTTGACTTACATAACTCCGGCTGTCAGAAAGATGATGGAGTTGATAATACCGACTATCCATTCATCATTTCCAGGCTTATCGATGCCAAATTCCTTGGGAAACGATAAATTGGCCCCATTAGCCCCGGTCTGATCCCAACCTTGAGTAGCAGCTCCGACGGCGCAAAGGCCGATCGAGTACCACAGCATCTTTGGCCCGTGCCATTTATGGTCTTTCTCATATTGGAGGGCATGGAGTTCTTCGTCATTTAGCTCCGGAATCGCATTGATGTCCATTTCTCGTGCGACGAGGGCTGCTCGACCGAAAAGTTCGGCATGCTCAGGCATGCCGTGTGAGTTGGCAAAAGCGCGTGCATCGGCGACTACGTCGTCGAGTGACTTGAGCTATGCAAAGTGTGAGCAGGTATATATATTGTCAGAATTCACGCCTAACCTTGAGGGGGTTCTCGACAATGTTGAGCGCGACGGATTTTGAACGCTGCTCAGGAACGTCTACACGCTCTGCACTTTGGTTTCTCTCGTGGTGAGAGACACCAGCACCACCTGTATGCGCTTCCTTATCCATCATGAATGAGTAGGCGTGAGGGATCTGCAAAAGAAGCACAAGAATTCGAAGTGTAAGGATTAACAGGCCTTTGTCAAGCCGGCACAGCTTCTATTTAATATCTCTCTACCTCGGATCACGCACGCCTTTGGCAGGGTTGGCACATGGCAGGTGTCTAGCTTGCGTCGTTACCACGACCATGATGGACTGCTTTGCGGCGCAACTCCCGAGCAGATACTCCCCCATATTTCGGTGAAACCCCCGACGTGGATGCCAAGAGCCTAACGCAGGGTCGAAAGCCTGAGATGTACTGTAGGACAGAGTAGGGAAACTTGCAGAGGGATCCGAGGTTTCCGATAATGGCCCCTTCACCCGACTGAGTTCCCCAGGTTCCCCGTGTTTACGACGATTCTGGGGAAGTGTGGAGAATGCCCCATCAAGTTTAACCTTGCATAGATGCATCCATCTCGGTGTGTGTGGCTGCTAAGCAGCTCGGGGCGACCACCGAGCTAGGCTCAGTGAAATCCTTGAAGCGAGCGCCACAAGCTGAAAAAGGGGCTCCCTCGGTGGTCCACCCGAGCCCAATTTTGTGACATGACCGTCTCCTCAACCTCTCGACCAGACATATCGACAGTGTCACCGAGTCATACATTCACGTGCATCGTCCTAGTGGGTCGTTGGGCGATCGGCAGTGCGGGCGAAGCACCGAGGGGAAGAAACTGACAGAACAACAGGGTTTGTAAAATACTCCATAACCATCAATGAGCAACTAGACGTGTATATAACGACCAAGAGTTAGAACTGTACTGTAACCAAACAACAAAGCACTTGCTCAGTATTTCCATCTCTTGAACTATCTTGAGCAATCGCAATCATCACAATGGCCTCCGCAACAGTCACCGAAGTCTTGCGGCGGAAACCCAAGAACTTTGCCGTTCAAACCAACCCGGCGCATGACCTGCATCTCGTTGAGGCCGAGGTCCCTGAGCCGGGGCCATCGGAATGCTTGGTCCATGTCCGTGCCACCGGCATTTGCGGTTCAGATGTGCATTTCTGGAAGCACGGCGCCATTGGCTCCATGGTTGTTTGCGGCGAGAATGGTCTTGGCCATGAGAGTGCTGGTGTCGTCATCAAGACCGGCAAGGATGTAACCAAGTTCAAAGTTGGTAAGTAAACCATTATCTAATTCCGCCATGTGATAGTCATCTCAATGCTCATATTCCGGGCCATAGGCGACAGGGTTGCTCTTGAGTGCGGTGTTCCTTGTTCTAAGCCCACCTGCTACTACTGCCGAACTGGCCAGTACAACGCTTGCCCTGATGTTGTCTTCTTCTCTACTCCCCCTTACCACGGCACTCTTCGTCGCTATCACGCTCACCCTGAAGCTTGGCTGCATCACTTGCCTGACACCCTCAGCTATGAGGAGGGTTCATTGCTCGAGCCTCTCTCCGTGGCGCTTGCAGGCATTGACAGATCCGGCCTTCGCATGGGCACTCCCCTGGTCATCTGCGGCGCTGGACCTATCGGTCTTGTGACGCTCCTAGCGGCCCATGCGGCCGGAGCTGCCCCTATTGTCATCACGGACCTGGATGAGAATCGCCTAGCCAAGGCTAAGTCTCTCGTTCCCCGAGTCCGTACCGTGCTTGTTGAGCGGGGAGTGGAGTCTGCGGACCTAGGCAAGAAGATTATCGATACTCTGGGCGAGGAGGCACGACTAGTGATTGAATGCACTGGTGTTGAGTCCAGTATCCATGCTGGTATTTATGTAAGTGCAAGACGAATTTGGTCTTGTTGTTTCTCCTGACTAACGAAACTACCCAGGCTTCTGCCTTTGGCGGCGCTGTGTTCGTCATTGGAGTTGGAAGGGATTTCCAGAACATCCCCTTTATGCATCTCTCATCCAAGGAGATTGACCTCCGCTTCCAATACCGTTACCATGACACCTACCCCAAGGCAATCAGCCTGGTGACAGAAGGACTGATCGACCTAAAGCCCCTTGTCACACACCGATTTAAGCTTGAGGACGGTATCGAAGCGTTCGGCGTAGCGTCAAACCCTGCTGCGAGGGCGATTAAGGTTCAGATTATTGACGAGTAGACGGGTGGTTTATTTGCTCAGCCACGACGCAAATAATGATAGAGTTTTCAAGTTAGAAATTTAGATCAATGATAGACTGAAAAGAAGCTTGCCTCAATTTAGAGAAGCCCTCATTCGTGTGAGTCGTAGATCAATATCAAGAAAGTTTTTTCCTAGACACCTTCAGCTGCCCCATCCTTCAAGTATCCCTTTAAGGGTGCTAAGGCATATGGGAGGTACTAACAGGGGACATTGAGCAGTAGGCTTGGCCTGACCAGAAGAGGAGTCATTTGGTGACTATATTCCAGTGTGACCCGCGGTACAACAGTGACCAGCGACAACTCTACCACTATCTTCCTTCACTGAAAAGACACTATCAACTTGGATCATAGAGAGTCCCTGTGGCAAATGCGCAAGTATCAACTTATTGTGCTTGGGGAGCGTCAAAAGTGAGTTCTTTGCAGGTTGGCTTCGATGATATAGATAGACCAGAGACGCCATTATCCTAGTATAACTATTTAGCTATTTACTCTAGGTTTGCCACGGCCCAAGTAATCTGCGGGGAATCTACCTCGGTCAGACCGTTTCACGAGTGCTCACCGGCTTATCCCGCGTCGACTCGGACGCCATTCGCAACGCGCCCCGAATCTCCAACGTGCTCCATCTCGTGGACCCCGTCTCGGTTGCACCAAGGCCAATCCACTCGTCGTCGGTGGCATCCCCGCACGAGATTTAACTGTGGATACTAAACCAAGATAGGCTCGGCGACACCCCCGAGGAGCCACTCAACCAATGACACAAGGCTCCGAACTGCCCCAGCTTCGGCGAAAGCTCGAGAAAAAGATCAAACATATGACTGGAAGGGAGAAAATGTAGCAGAATGATGATGCAGGGAATCAAAAAGTTATCTGTAGGTGTTGCGTGCCCGAGACGATCCAAGAAATTATTCTTGATTAGCAAATAACAGCAACCATGTCTTTAGCCGGAAAAGTCGCCATAGTCACCGGAGGAGCCCGCGGAATTGGGAAAGGCATTGTACTTACCTTGGCGAAACAAGGTGCAAAGGTTCTTATTAGTCTTGGTCCATTGATCAGAAGAGAAACATCCCTGACTGAGCTTTACAGGTAGCTTTCACCTATGTATCGAAGTCGTCAGAAGCACACGCCAGAGACCTTATCCGCGAAGTCAAGTCCCTTGGTTCTTCAGCCCACGCAATCCAAGCTGATGCTGCGTCTCTCTCGTCGCCCAAGGAAGTTGTCGACTCTGCTCTTGCCGCCTTCAACGTCACATACCTCGACATCCTCGTCAACAATGCCGGACTCGGGTCTGCAGGCACACGAATCGAAGAAATAACGGCTGACGAGTTCGAAACAATAATGGCGGTGAATGTTCGCGCTGTTATTTTCATGACACAAGCGTTCGTTCCTTATGTTCGACCTGGCGGACGTATTATCAACTTGTCATCTATTTCTGCCCGAGGCGGTTTTGCTACACAGTCAACATACTCCGCCTCCAAGGCTGCCGTTGAAGCTCTGACCCGTTGTTGGGCAACGGAACTGGGTCATAAATACAATGTTACTGTCAATGCGGTCAACCCGGGGCCCGTGGACACGGATATGTACAGGGCAGCGGGAGAGACACACCTTGCTCGTATGGAGGAGCAGAATAAGAAGACACCGGCGGCCCCCAGAGCAGGCAGTGAGAACGATGTTGCAGAGATCATAGGGTTCCTTTGTGAGGAACGGTCGAGGTGGATTACTGGAGATGTTGTTTGCGCTAACGGTGGTATGATGTATATTTGAGCCTGAAGAGTAGTACAAGGCTATGCATAGAAAACCACGAATAGATTCCCAATACACAAATAGGTCTGTACTACGAACTGACGCCGTCAACCCGGCATCCAAGTCCCCCAATCCGAATACGGCCCCGTAGAATCCGAACTTTCTTGCAACATGATCCCTCCGGTAGCATCTAGCAATTCAGCATCTGAAGAGCTCTGAGCATAAAATGGGAACGGCATGCCGCGCTCTCCAAGAAATATTGTGTTTCGGTCCTGGGCACCTGTATTGGGCGCGGCGGGAGCCTGGTCTTGTGTGATCAGTTCCCAAATGTCCACAGAAGAGCCTTGAGGCTTTTGACTGTCCGTTGAAGATGTCGGTGTCTCGAACAAGGACAAGAAGAGTTCCCTTTGGCCTATGGTCGTTAGCGGAAGGTTTAGATTGCGACGAAGACAACATACCCAGTAGCCTTTTCAAGATATCGCGAGCGCGTAGTGCCATGCTATTCGTAACGCCGAGACTCCATAGACAGTCCACAGCTCGCTTCAAATCCCTCTTCCAAACGGGCGCAAGAGGATGTGCAGGGTCATAGATGCAACAAGTTGCTTGCACAAAGGTAGCTGTGATCAACCAGTATGTGGCATACCAGGCGAGACCCCGCGGTTGATTGGGCTCCCTCTCGACGTAGCCACAAATAGACTCGACGCACTTTTCTGCCGTAGCAAGACACGTCGAGATAGGCTCGATAGATGTGTCAAGACTTTCCTTATCCTTGATCTTTCGAAACAAGATTGGTCTGCTGAGGATGATCCGGAGGTGAAATGATCGCCAGATGAGGATCCGCTTTGGGATTTCGAACCATACCTCTGACATCAAGCCTTCGTCAAAGTAGGAGGGTAGATCCTTGTGCCACTGGGCAATGCTCCGGTCCAGTGTGACGGCCCTGTCATGGCTTGGTATCTGATGAGCAAGAAGTTCAACCTGGACCATATTGGCGATTTGCGCCAGCCTTGCATGTTGCGCAAGACAAGATGTTGTGCTGGGCCCGTTTTTGGGACTGGGAAGGCTTTCCATGTCGACGGCGAGGTCCTGGTCATCGAGATTGGAAGGAGGCCGAACGTTGACTCCGACCAATGATGCGGGTGGTCTTCCGAGGGTCAATTGAGCCCCAGAAACAAATACAAAAACGGCCCACCATGCTCGTCTACGAATTTCCATTGTGAACGGGCTCGAAGACGGCAAAAAGAATTCGCGGTGAAGACCGATTGCCAGAGCCATACTCCAACCGATACCAATGAGGACAAAGCCTGAATTGGGCTTGTTCCGCTTTTGCAGGTAGTTGGCCATGAGAACAAGCCCTTGGACATAACTGAGGGATCCCTTCTCCAGGATATCCATGGTCAGACTTTGTCGGGCTTTTTTGTAGAACGGGACGTCGCTGTCTGACCCATCGGTTGCGCCGACAAAGGCACCAATTGCGATAACAATGTTGTACAGCAGTGGCCATGAGCCATCGCGTGGTTTGGCCAGTGCCCCTATACCAATACCGTCATCAGCTGCTGACCCTTGGGACTTCTGAGTGAGTGCTCACCTGAAAGTCGGGCACGATATGTTCCCTCATGAAGAATTGGGTATGAGCTGTGATAAATCTTGAAGTAATCGTCCACGTACCGCGAAATGTCGGCTGATGATGCTTCAGAGGTGTTTCGGCTCTCTGTGTCATCAAGCGGGAAAGGTGTTGGCTGATCGGCGGGGATATACAAATGCAGAGTCTGAAGGAATTTCAGGGCAGCGACTCCAGACTGAGGCCCGGTATATCCGACCTTTCCCGGCTCTGTAATAAGAGAACCCATTCCGTCAGTCGTATTGTCAAAATCTTGGGTTTCGTCAAACTCGTAATCTTCAGCGTTGCTCCATTCAGCCGGACTGGGGTCGTTGGGCGGCTGATTTCCTGCTGGCCCATACCGTGTTTCTGGAGCCTCAGAAAGCGTACCAGGACTCGAGCTGGGAGGTAGATCCTGGCCGCTTGATTCAACACGTCGTATCGCATCTTGAATGTTGACTTCAGGCAGGTGAATAGCCCAAGCCTTTTCCATGGATGCTATCAATTTCTCGGCCTGATCTAAGCGTCTGTTTCCACCATTAGCAAAGAACAAGCTGGCGGATCCTGCAGTGTCATCCGGCCTTGCCTTTGCAGGGTTGCAAGTGACTCTAAAACTGAGCTGTATCTGCAATCTTTCCTGTCTCTTGCACAGTTGGAGCATTTCGCCCCTCCCGAGCATCGCACTTTGCGACGTTTGCATTCATTGCAGGCTTGTGCCTTGCGCAACAACCGCGGTCTGTTTGGCGAGTCGCCTTGTGAGCTGCTCATTGCATCCGTGTTTGAGCAAGTTCGCCTCGGATGCAAAATAAGGATGAGACCAGGAACGAAAGGTTGCACGTCCTTCTGACCCCGGCTCGGGCCACCCCACCCTCCGTCCGAGCTGCGCCACTGTTCAGAGCGCCACAGCGCCACAGCAATCGGCAAGGAACAAGAGACCGGGTCTTCGTCCCGCAGCCTCCTCAATACCCATTACCTAGCTTGGCAACTGACCGGCCTTCGTACCGGACCTGCATCACAGCACTTGCTCATCGAGATGAATTCCGCAGCAATCCCAAGTATATATAGAGGTCCAGTGCCAGCGATGGAGAAATATCTGAAAACCATCTCCCATTATCACAACTTCTTCTTTCACCAGAATCTCAGCAGCAAACAACAGCAAAATGACCAACAACTCAGAAATTCTTTCGTCTAACCACGTTCCCGCGGAGGAAAGGGAAAACAGACAAGGTACAACTGCCTATGCTCTAGAAATCTAACTCAGTTCCACTACATCTATGCCCTTCTTATGCTTACAGTTTCTTTAGATGCGTCCCCCAGAAAGATCATATTGCATCATAAGATGTACAACCTGCCTAAGCAGCCAACTGTCGTGGTCTGCGTAGATGGCTTCGATCCAAGCTATCTCACCAAAGGTATTGAGGACGACATCTTGCCCAACATGGCAAAGTTTGTCGAATCGGGCTTCCAAGCCACAGCCGACGTGGCCATGCCCACCTTCACCAACCCAAACAACGTCTCCATCATCACTGGACAGCCGACTTCAGTGCATGGTATCGCCGGCAACTACTTCTTGGACCGGGAAACTGGCAAGGAGATGATGATTGTTGACGACACGCTGCTGCGCGGGTCAACCATCCTAGCTGAAATGGCTGCGCAGGGCGTCCGTGTAGCTGCCATCACTGCCAAAGACAAGCTTCGGCGCATCTTGGATCACGGACTCGGTGGGACCGATAGCATCTGCTACTCGGCCGAGCATGCCAGCGACGACACCCTCAAGTGGCTTGGGCGTGAGGCCAGACCGAGCCAGTACTCGGGTGACCTCTCGCTGTTTGTGCTGGACGCTGGTGTCAAGCTACTGCGGGAGAACAAAGCTGATCTGTTCTATCTGACGCTTTCCGACTTTGTGCAGCACAAACATGCTCCGGGTGAGCCCGAGGCTAATGCCTTTATGGCAGCGGTAGATGAACGACTCGGAGCCCTCGTTGGCCTTGGTGCCATCGTGGCAGTCACCGGGGACCACGGTATGAGCGACAAATGCGACTCCGAAGGCAACCCGAATATCCTCTTCTTGCAGGACGAGCTTGAGAGTCGCTTCGGACCTGGCTGCGCGCGCGTCATCTGCCCTATCACCGATCCCTTCGTTCGTCACCATGGAGCACTGGGTTCCTTCGTCCGCGTCCACGTTCCTGAAGCTCTTGCAGCTCAAGTTCCCGACATGGTTGCGCTCTGCGCCACCTTCACCGAGGTCGAGGCCGTAATGCCTAGGGAGGAGGCCGCCCGAGTTTGTGAGATGCCCCTGGATCGCGAAGGTGACTTTGTCGTTGTGTCCAAGAAGAATGCTGTGATTGGCTCGCGTGCGGTTGAGCATGACCTTGAGAACCTCAAGGGACATAGATTGCGGTCGCATGGCGGTTTCTCGGAGCAGAAAGTGCCATTGCTGATGTCTCAACCTAAGGTTGGAGAGGAAGACACGAGCTCTCGACGCTGGAGGAACTTTGACATTTTCGATCTGGTTCTCAACTATGGGCAGTGAGCTTGAGAGATTGGCTTGTTTCGAAGTTTGGTATTTGATAGACTTCCGGACGGCTCAAATATGTTATTAGGGGTATCGTTGGAATGGGACCAAACATTAGGAAGGTCATGGACCGTTGCTAGTATTGTCAAAGCCCGGTGCGAATAGCCCGTCAGTGTTCCCAGAATCCAGAGAAAAGTCCATATGTTGATCCAGAAGGAAATCATATTCTCCCATGAACCATGCGTCGAAGTCGGTTGGCCGCGTCGACAAGTCATCCCCACTGAGAAGATTGCTTTGTCCATCTTGCCCTCTATTTGGAAGCGCATTGCTTGTATTGGATGGATTTACGCCCAAGTCTAGCTGTTGTGATCCCTCACCCTGACCTTGACTTTGGGTGTTCGGCATGGAGTGTGGCTGACATCGTTGGAGGAGGCCGTCTATGCCTTTGGTAATTCGAACTAGTAGGTGTTGCGGGTGCATGGTAGACGTGACCCGTTGCAGTGTCACGACAAGTTGCTCTACCAGATTCCTGATCTCTTTCATGTCAGGCCGGCCAAACTCGGAGAACTTGTTGGTCGGGATTTTTAGCAGAAATACAACAGCAAACGCAATCATGGTGTCAAAGTAAATGGGCAGTCCATCAAGATGTGCCTGCATCTCTGTATCCGCAAGTATATTTCGTATAATAGACGAAGCTGAGAAGACGGCAGAGTTGACTACCTCGTCCAGCTCCAAAGCAGCATCTGGGGCACGGGGAGAGGTGTTGAGTCCAGCTCCGCGAAAGGCATGGGAGCATAGATATAGTTTGGCAAAGTGGTATTGTAAGCTGACTCCCTTGCGAGGATAGTTGCCCACGTGAGGATTGGGACTGAAGCTGTCGGCCCACTCGGCTCGGAGACTGTCGAGTGCAATGTTGAAGCGACGCAAGTGAGGCACCTCGGCATCCGAGAGAGGGCGATCGCTGTGCACCCCAAACGTATCAAAGATATTGGAACACAGACTCCATCGCAACACTTGGCTGACTAGGCGAGCATCATCTTCGGTAGCATGCTCGCATTCGAGAAATTGCCGGGCGTTTCGGATCATCTCGCACTCCCGCGTCAGGGGAGGCCGGCCAAAGGCGATGGAAAAGTGGTGATCGCAGGCGTACACAAGCAGATACAAGCGAGCCCGCAGGTAGTGCACTCTGTCTCCTTGCAATGCCCTCGCCATGCTTTTGTGAAGCTGCAACTCGGTGGCCATGCGCACCGCTGAGCCTACCAGCGTCCATGACAAATCGCCCAGCCAGAAGGCTCCGATACATAGAGCTCGAACCTTGTCAACGGTGCAGTCTTTTGAGAAGCTTTGCTTTGCCGCTTCTGATATGAACTCTTGGTAACAACGATCAAAATCGGTGGATGATGATGGAGTTGAGTGACAATGCAAGGCGCCTACTGTGCAAACAGCCGCTGTCAGGAGAGAAGAGGCTTTGCGGATCCGATCTAGAGTGGCCTTTGTATAATCGCCGAGGACGCGATAGGGAAAGTGATCTAGTCGGTTTTGGTACTCATCAAAGTATTTCTGTGCATTTTCAAGGCTGATGATACCACGGGAGATGATATCGTCAAGCTGTTCCTGTGAACTGCCAGAGGCTTGCTCGGTCTGAGGCGTCCTCGACATGTAGAATCCCGGTATATCGCCTGGTCCAGATTCAAGATCCATGACAATTCCCCAGTGGCTCCCTTGATTGTTTGGATCGATATCGTCAGGTTCTGAGGACGATGGAGAGACGAGGCGTGTTTCTTGCTGCCTGCTCTCATCATCTATGGCATTGCCCTGGACTCTCCCGTCGTCTCCCGTCCTATCATGGGCATATACTTCTGGCGCATTTTCGATGTGACTCGGTTGAAATTGTTGAGCAAGTCCAGCCGGCAGGCCAGTTGTATGATTCACGATGGTTCTAATCGCATCCTGCAGCTTGTGGACCTTGCTCTCCAAGGATTGTTTCCATCTACTCAGGAATCAGAAATGAATCAATAGTTTCAGGGGCAAATCTCTAATCTTAGTTCCACTTACACAACATCGCTCTCCAAGAGCATCTGCAAACTGCGGTTAACAACGCACGATAAGCCTCTCTTGTGGCATCGAGTGCACGGTGGCTTTGAATCGCGCATGTGGCATTTTATCTACGGTGCTCTGCTCAGTTTTGACCCGACAACAGCAAGTGCATTGGCGATGCTAGATGATCAGTTCTTTCTTACCTTCTGCTTGCGACATGCTACACAAGCTGTAATCTTGCGACTAATGTCGGGTGGTTTGGTGTCTCCAAAGGTATTGCGGAGAGCCCGGACGGCAGATGCCGGCCCATCAGTGTCAGACATGGTGAAAGATGAATTCGCCAAATATGAATATCAGCAAATTTCGATCAAGAAATGAGCCTTGTTGTTGCCTTGAATGGGAGATGACTGACGTTACCAGGTAGGTACCGGATAAGGCGGTGGCCTCTGGCAAGACGGCCGAGAAGAGCTGACGAGCCAATCAAGCTCTGCAATTGTTGTCTGACCCGGAGAATGCATTAGCTCGTCCTGCAAGTACGGACTTCGTCCCGGCGTGTACCCCACACTACATGATCAGGGTTCGCTATATTCACTCTGACAGCATTTATGCCAAATAGATGATCTTCAATTGTGGGGATGTCGAGAAGCTAGCCTTGCCTTTATCTTGGCCGGCTCCTCTTATCTGACTGCGTACAGGCTACCCCGGCTACTCTCTCAGACAATGATGATGGCTGGAGCGGGGAAGCAGATGTAGAGCCAGAAAGTGCAACATGTTGCAAATTCTGGACTCCAGTCAAAGTATAGAGAATAAGAATGTGAGTTATCAGCCGAAACAACGAACCAACTGTGAATGGGTTTCTGTAATGTACGCGGTAGGCTGTATCATTTGATTTGATACCACCTAGTTTTTGGACATGGCGTATGTGGTCTGTCTACCCGAATATCATTCACTTCAACTCCCGGGGTGCCTAAACTCCCCTGTAAGGCCCGTCAGATGACCTAGAAATTCAGCCTCAGAGACGCCTTATGCATGCTGTGACCAGTCAGAAGGATCTGCGCTTCATAGGACGAACACGACCTCGCAGGAGGGCACCATCTTATGCGCTGGCTAGCCAGCCACTTTCACACTGACAGGCATTCAATTCGCCCCGGGTAAGTTTCACAAGGATACATGAGGCTGACTGCATCTGCGCTTGACGTGTGCAGCCCCGGCGCGTCGAGCAAAGCGATGAAAAACACGCGTCGCCACATTTTTTTGGAGTAGCCCCTCACTATTGCTATTCCCTCGATGCATTGTCCATCGCTATGGATCCCTTGAGCACACTGAGCATTGTCGCGGGTGTTGTACAGTTCGTTGACTTTGGGAGTCGTGTGCTTTCAGGCGCGAAGGAGGCTTACAGCTCTTCGGTCGCGGGAACCTCACGGAATGCCGAGCTCTCAGCAACAGTCGCCGACTTCTCGACGTTCAGCAGCGAACTAGAAGCCAAGTCAAAGTTACTGACAAATGTACCAGCCGGAAGTTCCCAGGAGATTTTCGTTCGTCTTTGTCATGAGTGCAAGGATATTTGCCGCCAGCTTGAGGACGCTATTTCGAAACATCAAGCCACGGGAAACCATGGATTTGATCGCGCCATGAGCAGCCTCGTGGTAGTGGTCAGGGGTATATGGTCTGCCGGTGAGATTGAGCGGATGAAACAACGACTAGGCGAGATCAAGGAAGAGATCAACATGGCTCTTTTGATCTTCATCTGGTAGGGTCTGCTTCTCTAGCAGGAGTCTCCAAGCTAACCTCTCGTCCCAGGGATGAGGCAAGCAAGAGAGGAGATAGTGTGGCTGAATTCGCACAAAAACAAGCAGACATGATGCGAAACTTGGACCGCATTGACGAGACAACGCGCAACTTCAGCCAGCAGTTCGAAGAAATGCTTGACAACAAGGTGCACAAAAGCAGGGGGAAGACCGACCACTTCATCAGCGTCATCTGGGATTCCAAATCCCTGCCAGACCCAACGCCTCCAGATACCTCCAAAATCGCAGACCAACATCAGGTTCAAAAGATCAACACGACAATAGCCAGCAGCCTTTTGTTCGACACAATTGGCGCCCGAGAGTTGGCTATCCCAGAAGCACACATCAAGACTTTCAAGTGGATATTCAGTGAACCTCGTGTTGGTAATGACGACCAACCACTATGGTCAGACTTTCCGAGGTGGCTTGAGAGCGAATCGGAAGATATCTACTGGATCACGGGAAAACCGGGCGCTGGAAAGTCCACTCTGATGAAGCACATTCTTGGCCAAACGTCTCTCCGGTCCCACCTCAAAAAATGGTCAGGCAATTTGCCGCTTATTGTCGCCGGATTCTATTTCTGGAATGCCGGCATCAACTTGCAAAAGACTTCCGAAGGCCTTCTAAGAACCCTGCTTTACCAAATTCTGAGTGCTCACCCAGACCTCATCTCGCAGATTCATCCTAGACGGTGGACTCTACTGCAAATATTTGGATCTGAAGTGTCATTGCCACGATGGACCACCACCGAACTCATCAATTGCTTCAATGCTCTGACGTCCAAGGCCGGAACAGACTTCAACCTCGCATTACTGATCGACGGGCTAGATGAGTTTGAAGGAGACCATAAGCAGTTGGTTGATCTTGTCCAGCGGATGAACTTGCACGAGGGTGTCAAAATCTGCGTCAGTAGCCGCCCGTGGAACATTTTTGACGACAGATATAGACGAGGGCCGATGCTGAAAGTCGAGAATTTGACAAAAGAGGACATTGAGGTCTTTGTTCGTGACAAGTTTAGCCAGAGCGACGGTTTTCAGGAACTGAAAGCCATGTTTCCGAGCCAGGTGGACAAACTACTGAGGGACGTTGTGGGCAAAGCACAAGGCGTCTTCCTATGGGTCGCGATTGTTGTCGAGTTTTGGCTCGAGGATTTGACAGAGGGCATTAGACTCTCCAACTTGCAAGCCACGCTGGACGACATTCCGGATGATGTTGCCAAGCTATTTGAGAGGATCTGGAACCGCATAGAGCCCAGGTTTCGTGCCGAAGCTTCTCAGTATTTCCAACTCATTGAAGCTATGCGTCGCCAGGACCTCAGCACGTTCCTTCAAACGCTGTGGTTGGCGGACGAAGACATCCCATGCGAGTTTGACCTTAACGGCATCACCACGACTGCTACCAAGAACGCTTTGAAGAACGCTTTGAAGAACACCAAGAGAAGACTCAACAGCCGAACAAAAGGCCTCGTGGACATATATGCAGATGATCGTGTCGACTACCTACATCGAACTGGTCGGGATTGGGTCCTGGGGAATTGGGAGACGATTCGCTCCGGAGCAAATCCCGAGTTTGACCCTGATTTCGCTCTGCTAAAGGCGATCACCATCCAGATATCCGCAGTGGCTGACAACCCATCGGCTTTGATTTCATTCGACCCCGTGGGATTCCGCGACGCTGTTTCTCCTGTGATGGCATTTGCACATGCCACCAGTACTGAAACCTCGAAACTCGTCATGGTGCTCGATAGAGTGGACTCAGCATTCACCAAGATCTCACGCCAGAAAGAGAGATCCATGAATTACCCCTTCTGCCGGGATCTTATAGTCAAACCTTCCAGCATCCACCGTACTCCCGACGTCTCTCAAGCTCCACATTGGATATTTATCATATGCCCTGATCTCATCTCGTCCAAGTCATTACACGAGTCGGGAAACATCCTAGATAATCCTTCTCAAGTTTGGTTCCTAGGTTTCTGCTCCCAAGTTCCCATTTCATCATACGTCAAAGCAAAGATATCAAGCCAGTCCAGCGTGTTTATTCCTGGATACGCATTGTACTCGCTGCTTCATAGTACAATCTTTGGCCACCAGTTCTTCGACGCCAACCCCAGGAAGGAATTCATCAAACACACTCGTGAATATGACAAAGAGAGACTAGAACTGGTTGAATTCATTTTGGAGAAATGCAAATTTCCTTGCGAATCCTTGAGAAACATGCTTGACGATGTTGGAGGCTGGAAAGCGCACGACCCTGAACTCCTCGAATACCGTACCAAGGTAGGAAGTCTCTTGCAAAGAGAAATTGGTATAGAGACCGCCCAGGTAGACCAAACTATTCCCAGAGTCTCAGCTTCACCAGGGACCTCGGAGTGGAAAGTGAGTTTTAAGAAGCGTGTCAGGGGCATGCTAAGGTTTGACTTGAAAAGGCACTATAAATAGGTAGTTGATAATGTCGAACTGATTGAGTTGCTTAGAAGGCTGCCAACTTACTAGATCTACACTCAAAATCAGTCGAGGAGGAATGAAATTACCTAGGCTGGGTATACATGTTTGGAACTGAATTTACATACATCGACTTACATGGCTTGGCGTCTTTAGACAGTGCTTTCGCCTCCGGTGGTGGTGAAACCGTGAAGGTCTGGTATGTAAGCCAGCTGGCTTAAACCTCAAGTTCCAGTAGTTGATGCGTTTTCGCTTCTTGTTATCTTAACTGCAATTACTTTAATACAGGAGTATATTCATGGCAACATAAACCCTTTCTCTACAGGTATGTTGTCGAACTTTGCCTAGATTGCTGCATCAAAGCCAGGGAAACCTACTTTACTTAGATCCCGTTCTGTTCAACACTGCTCTGTACCATCGTCCCTCTGTGAGGAGATTTTTGGTCTCCTTCCCAACGGCATACGATGCTGCGGTCTTACCATTGGAGCATGTAGCCCTCGGATCAGCACCATTTTCTAGCAAAAGCTTCACCATGGAAACGTTCCCCCACATGGCAGCGCGTGCCAGTGGCGTCCGGCCTGCGGAATCCTGCTTGTCCGCCTTTGCGCCATGTTTCAACAGAAACTCAACGAGACTATGGTTTCCTTCCATACAAGCAATCAATAGGGGCGTCTGTCTCTTGATATCCCTCGCCTCAATGTCGGCGCCATGCTCAAGAAGAAACCCAACGAGAGCTTCGTCTCCCTTATAACATGCATAGCATAGTGGTGTGCGATTTTCCCGATCTCTCGCCTCGATGTTGGCGCCGTAGCTGACGAGAAGACTCATAATGGTTGTGTGGCTTTGGATAAAGGCTTGCCAGAAAGCGGTTTGTTCGTTTAGGCCTTTAGCTTCTAGTGGCGACGCTTTGTTGATGAGCAAGGGCTCTACAATGCGGGCGTACCCCTTGGAAGCTGCTTCACAAAGGGCAGTTTGGCCAGCCTCGCTGTCGACAGCGCTGTGCTCCAAAAGCAACCGGACTGTGTCGAAGTCGCCTCTCGAGGCAGCGTGCCAAAGAGCAGACCCGCCCTTGCCACGTACATTGGCGCTCACTACGCCTGTTGCGAGAAGTAGCGCAACGGTTTCTTTGTGTCCATTCCGGGCTGCATACCATAGTGCTGTTAGCCCGAGGTCATCTTTGGCGTCGGGCTGTACTCTAGCGGTGGATAAGATTAGTCGTACAACTGCCTCGTGGCCGAACTCGGCCGCGTGGGAGAGAACCGTGCGACCGATCCTGTCGACGAGGAAACCTGATGTATCTCTTCTGGTCATGAGCTGGCTGACCAGACGCTCATGGCCCCCGCGGGCGGCGAGGCATATTGCTGATTGGGCGTCATCACCAGAAGCTCCTGTCAAGGCGCCTGTTTGAGCCAGGAGTAGCCATACGGCTCCCTCGTCGCCTGCAGCAGCAGCAGCCGATAGCGACGAGTAGACTTTGCCGAGTGGTGCCTCTGGTACCACGCGCGATTTTCTGTCGCGCGGGCGTGGATCGCGGGTCTGTAGTCTGATACACAGGGTCCGAACAGGATATTGTATAAAGTTGAAATGGTTCAGATCAACCGTTTCGAACTCTTCGGTTCTGCATCTCTCGTAGTGCTCCATTGTCAAGTAGACGTCGCGCAAGTGGACTGCAATCAGCTCATTCCTCCTCCCAGCCTCGGCGCAGTACAGAATGACGATTCCCCGACCAGACTCGTCCTGAGCAATGAACGGGGCATCCATGTGGACTCCCTTGTTGGTCAGGGTGAAGGGACTGTTGTACGGCGTGAAGGGGTTCCAAGGAATGATGTTGCCAGAGTCTTTGAAGGCTGAAGGTGTTGGGGCGAGGAAGCCGCCGTGTTCGCCGGGGTGTCGCCAGGCAAAGAGGCTGTGGTCTTCTGATACGCGCATGATTTCTTCCTGGAGTCTGTAGAACGCCTTTTCGCCTTCTCCATAGAGGAGAGGCATGTTGATGCCAAAGATTCCCATTAGAGAGTATGCGCGGTCTTCTTTTCGGGTTGTTACCCTGTCGGCAGCCCACGACATCCTCTGCGCAATGCTTGTCGTCTCTAGTTGTTCGCTGTCGCAGAGAATGAATGCGGGAATCCCGGTCCGGTGTGAAATGGCCTCGACGAGACTCATTTTGGTCCCTAATTCGTTCCATTCCCTGTCGAAGAAGATCATGTCATGTGGCGCGATGAGTTCCTGAAGCGTCCATCCCCTGGTAAACCATCTACTACTGGAGAGCTCAGATAGCGCAGAGACGTCTGAAAGATATGCGTAGCATATGTCGGCCTCTTGGTAATACCGGTACATGGAATTGATAGCTTCCGACAACTCTGCGCTGCTCGTTTTGTCGATGCAGCAGGTATCATCCCAGATGTACTCGAATCCATTGTCCCGCGCAACGCGACAGCAGCTCTCGAGTTTTGCATAGCCCTTTTTGCTCAATGCCGTGCCCTGCTGCATGTCCTGGAAGAGGACTTCCTCTTGCTCCCATGTGTGGGACAGGATGGCGTATTTGGGGATCTTGTCATCGTCGAAATGTGCGAGCTGGATGCGTTTTGTGTCGACGAGACGCATGTTTACGGTTTTGGGTGAAGTGGACAGAAACAATTGAGGCTAATTTGATGGAGGAGGCACCTGACCACTAACGAGGGCCCTTGCAGGAACATCATTTCCGATTGCTGAATTGGGCTCTCTGCTGGGAATTCCCCGCACTATTAGGGAAGATGCGCCAGATTCTTGCCATCTCAATTCTTCGATAAAGTAAGGTAGGTGAGCAATGCCCAGATTGTCGGCGATTAAATTAGGTGCATGTGGATCACTTGCACAATCTCGAATCCAATGTCATAGGAAAAGCAGAACCCAATCTCCATAATATGCTGTTCACTACCATCATCACAGCCCGAAAGCTTCCTATTCAAGGCAGACGCAAACACCTCTGAAGTCATATTCCCGCCTGGCTTATCTGATGCAACTCAAATCTCCCATCCTATGCCGCCAGTCTGGCTACAGCCAAACTGACGTGGCATTTGGCCCGCCCAGGTAGACATTGATTTGCATGGCTTGAAGCTCATCATCATAGTATTGAAGCAATTCGAGAGTGTCACCCGTGGCTTCAGTAGGCGCAAGTAACGAAAGACCATCTTGGGCCTTGATCCAGACTTCCTGTGCTTCCTGGGCCACACTCAAGTCATCCGGGATAAACGCCGAAATGTTCCCATTGTAGGGATAGACCTTGCCTGGAACGACGCCGCTGGTCAGGACAAAGCCCAACTCCTCGTCGATGACAAGACCAACACGTGCGTTGTCATCAATTGGATGCTCTGGGGGCCAAGAGCAGGGCACCTCTGGCGACGAATTGTTCCCCCAGACTCCGGTGTCAACCACTTTCCAGCCTATTTCGGTGAACTGGCAGTTATCGTTAACGTTAACCGAGAAGTTGCTGGATCTGGCGAAAAGTGCTTCGCTTAGAGCCTCCAGAGTTGCCCGGCTGGGGTTTGTACGATTAGCCGGAGGATTCATGAGTACAGCATTATTGGCTGCAAGTTCCTCAGGCGAAAAGGAGAAGCCGTGGTCGCCGCGGCCACGGTTGATGAACAATTCTATCTCGGAGATGCGCTGATCGACTAGCTTGACTCGACCACGAAGAACTGCCTGGGTCGCTTCGTTGCCTTCGCTGATATCTAGGGCAAAGTACGCTGAGCATTGAGTCGTGTCGAGGGCTAATATGGTAGGCAAGCCTGTCCTGGTGATGGTCCGCCAGGAGGTCATGAAGCTGAGTGCTGCTGGGTGGGAGTTCTCGGTTGCCTTGTAAGTGCTTGCTAGAGGAAGGCTGTATGGGTCGTGTGCGACCATGGAACCAAGGACCTGGGTAACGAGTCCCGTCAGATAGTCTCGGGAGCACCCGCTGTCGGCAGATTCTAACGCATGCCGGCGTACTGGCTCAGCCATAGGCGTCGCGGATACCATCGTCGTCAAGACGAGGGCTGCCACTCTAGTCATGATATTTCTCTTCATTGTTACTTTGAGCGATGTTGACTTATAGAGCCAAGGCCTTGGGAGATTTAAGAATTTGAAGCTGTGCCACAAGGCTACCCAGAAATGCTTTTCAAGTAGTGGTTTGGGGAGGAGAAATGCTTGGAGTCTTAGGACAATGTGGTTCAATATATAACCAAAAATCTCCTCGCGTATTTCAACACCTCTGTCTGGTTTCTCCGAGCGATCGGCCGGTAGCTTGCGCAAGCTACCCCGGATTCTGCAACCATAGAACGCGGGGAAACCCGAACCCATCGAGTAATAACAACTCACGCCCAGATGCGGACCTGGGATAATCTCTCCACATGGCCGGACGATCAGTCTTTTCTCCACGTTCCGAGATTACATGTTGAACCTGTCCTCCGTTAACAGTAGGATCGTGCAGAATGGCCTGAACTTTCTCCGAGTGACTGCTCCGGATGTGGGGGATCTTACGCGGCTTCTATGCAATTCAGATCTCTTCCCCGCGTTTACCTGGTCAGGGTCGATCTCTCCTCCACTTACCGATAAATGCAAGTTAGATGAGTGATGCTACCATGCCCGCAATTCCGAAGGTACGAAGTCTTATACGAAAATATTAGATGTGCTTCCTATTACGTAGGGGTGGTGCTTTGTCGTAGACACCCCCTTTCTACCTTGCAATATTCTTATGCTCTATGCTCCTTGATGATTTCTTCCACAACATCCAATTTGGTCATCTTTTTCAACATGCCTTCAAACATGTTGCATGGTATCATGCTAGCCACATGAGCAATAGACGCACTCTCACCCTTCCAGATAACAGAGGGCGGGTTCTTGCTCAATAACGATGACATGACCTCTGATGCCCACTGCTCTGCAGGTATGCCCGTGTCTGAAAGACCCTCCTGACTCATGGCCTTCTCAACCACTTCGCGAGCTGGTTCGTATATCGATCCTTGAGGCAACCTGTCGGCGTTCTTGTTGGCGTTGCTATTCGTGATGATGTTGGTGTGCACTCCAGCCGTCTTGAGCTCAATCACTCGCACCCTGAAAGCGGCAAGCTCCATGCGCATCGTTTGCGTGAGCATGGCTAGGGCTGCCTTTGAAGCGTTGTAGACGCCTTGAAATGGTAGCGCAGTCACAGAGCCGACAGAGGTATGGTTGACAATCATGCTTGTAGTGCCGGGAGATGAGGAGGCCTGGAGGAGGAGAGGCAGGAACGCTTGTGTGACGGCAATCTGGGACCAGACGTTGAGGTCGAAGAGTTCCTTGGCTGCATCAAGGGATATGTCGACGATGGGCATGATGTAACTACCACCGGCGTTGTTGATGAGAATGTCCAGACCCCTTCCTGCGGGTAAAAGCGAGGTTACCGAAGTGACAGCGTCGGTGATGGAGGATGATGATGTATTATCCAGAGCCACTGTGTGTATCCCATGTTCCTCGAGTGGTGAGAGCTTGGCTAGATTACGGCCTGTTGCGTAAACATGATGGCCAGCATTACGGAAGGCGATGGCTAGGGCCGCACCCGCTCCACCAGGAGAGCATCCGGTTATGAGGACTGTTAACTTTTTGGTGGCATGCATTATTCCCGTCTGAGCAAATATTGTATTCTTTGATGTTTAGCTGGTCTCTTTGCGTCTGGCAGAAAGTCAAATAATGATAATAAAAATAAGAGCTAGTCTGTAATAGCGGCAATAGACCAGAAAGAGTTGATATAAGGTAGATGGCCAGATTCCAACATGTCATGAAGCATTGAAAGACATTCATTTTATACTAGAGTTTTCCAACTTTTGCGCAAGAGCTACTCCTGTTAGTGTAGGAATTTGCGGCTCTCCTGCGGACTTCGCGGACTTGGATGGCTTACAAGAAATGGCTTACGCACGTGACACGAGCTGACATGGGGAGGGCAAGATAACTCAATACCGCAATCAACACCGCAACCACCGCAATCGCCGCACCAGTTCGCGTCTCTGCATTCTCCCAAGATCCGCGAACTCCGAACCTGGTCTGCTCGCAAAAAACTTGCGGGGTCGCCAAGAACGCCGCATCGCCGACCTACGGAGTTGATCGGAGCTCAGTTCCGCTATGGAGGCGTCATTGGAATCTTCAACCCCCCTGTCGACGCGTCGGAAGAACTGCAACTCATGTGTCCAGTCCAAAAGACGATGTGACAGACGCACACCCATTTGCTCTCTATGCGCAAAGAGAGGTGTGCCCTGCACGTATGGGAAACCAAGGAAAGGAACCAGGCATGGCTCAAAGTTGGACGCATCCTTTATCGGGGTTGCATCCCCTCCAGACCCTTCGGCAACGTGGTTCGATCTAGGCATGACACTCGATATGAGTCCTCTTGTAGACACCTTTCTCGAGTCTCAACCCGAATCTGGTTATCCAACAGACACACCTGACATGCTGTCTCATGCGTTGATCTCGAACGAGATTCCAATGGGAATGTTTGACAGTAGTGAAGGCGCCAACACTTCTTATCCTAGTTCCACGCATTTGGAGAGTCATATGCTTGAAGGATGCGATCATCCCCATCTGCGTTCGCGTAGCCCGGCCGATGATGACATCATGAAGAGCTGGGAGTACATGGGCATATTCTGCGTCAGTATGCATTGAGCACTATACCTATAATAAGACTGACATGGCTAGAGTGACGTTCAACCTTGGCACCTCCACGATCCCGAGTCAAGATTGCATTTCGTAACCGACAGGGTCAAGGCCTTCCCGGGGCAGATAGCCGATTGCAATGCTGCCCCGTTCTTGCACCAGAATCTGTATCAGGATTCCATGCCCAGATGTATTCTATCATGCTTCTCTACATGTGTTCTCTACACAAAACGGACTCCAGCAAACACGGGTATGGTGCTGCGGACACTACAGAATAACGTGCGTGACTTGATCGACGGTGAGTCTCATCAGAATACACCCTTGCATCGGCTGGCACGCACGCAAGCACTTTTCATCTATCAAATCATCCGCCTCTTTGATGGGGATATTTCTTTACGCGCTCAGGGCGAAAAGCATATGCATCTACTACAGACGTGGCTCGATGAGCTATGTTGCTTGCGCAATAACCTAGGAGATACTGCAAACGGGGAAGACAGTCAGGCCTCACCAACTTGGAAGGTTCGTACCAATCAGCATAGTTCATTGTGTCGCTTCTTAAACACTTATGATTAGGAATGGATATTCGACGAATCCGTACGCAGAACCATCATAATGGCATACTCCGTCATAGGCCTATACGATATGATGAAAGAACCTGGTGAGAAACTAGGTAACCATCCTCAAACCACATCGAGTGGAAAAATGACTGATTTAAGTCGGCACACAGGACATCCAGGGCCTTGGGCTTACATTCATCGCTGGACACTTGGCGGCTCCCTATGGAAAGCCAAATCGGCGTCGGAATTTGAGCGTCGTTGGAGGCGGAACCAACATCTTGTGATTTGCAGTTACTCATTTGAGAGATTTATTGCTCAGGGGAAAGGCGAAGAAATTGATGACTTCGCTGAGATCCTTCTCAGCGTGTGAGTGGTAAAAATGTCGTCGCTGCAACGTGATACTGATATTCTAATGCAGGTATTTGGGAGTGGACGAGACAAAGAGGTTCATGGCGAAAGGAACGGAGTCAGAGTCGGCCACAGTCGAATAGTCTTGGTGCTTGTATTTGGAGCTCTTTGGACTGGAGTCAATTCAAGTCTCGGTTATGGAATCTGGAACTATCAAAATAATACAGACTTCAAAACGCCCTCTTTTAAGCAGGGTGCATAGCCACTCTCGTTTTCGTGGCAAAAACACCATCTTGCGCCACGTGATGCTGCTCCTGGGCTTTCTGTGAGGCTGACTTCAGTGGCTGAGATATAAAACCAAGATTGAGCCATGACACAGAACCTTGCGATACCATCATCACATCATGGCTACAGCTTCGCCGGTATATACGCCACTCGGCGACCCTTCACAGAATATCCGATTATTGGAAATCTTTGTGCGAGATTCTAAGCGGCGACCTCGAGTGACTTGTCGCATGAGAACTGTAGCTCTCCAAGATGCGCCGCCATTTGCCGCTCTATCCTATGTCTGGGGAGACCCCAACGAACGCGAGAATATCGTCCTTAATAGCCAACTTGTGTCGGTGACCAAGAATCTCGAAGGTGCACTTCGCTGTGCTCCCTCCTTTCAAAGGATACACCCAGCTTGCGGTCCAACCTTCTTGCTATGGGCAGATGCTATCTGCATTGATCAGAGAAATTTGAAAGAGAGAACAGCCCAGGTCAAGCTTATGGCAAAGCTTTACCAACAAGCT
Source organism: Fusarium sp. JS1030 (assembly GCA_000966855.1). NCBI lineage: Eukaryota > Fungi > Ascomycota > Sordariomycetes > Hypocreales > Nectriaceae > Fusarium > Fusarium sp. JS1030. The sequence continues at coordinate 368,043 of JWIW01000010.1, read as the reverse complement.
GAGTGCGTATTTGCATGGCTGGGCTCTGAAGATGAGGACAGGGCATTTCGCTCCTTGAGGCCTGTCATACACGAAATCGCCCCTTTGGGCGAGCCATCCAACCAGAGCTCAATATTAGAGACTCTGGCAAGCCTTGAATGGTTGATGCCGTACCCTGAGCTCTGCAAAAACGACGTCTTGCCTTCAAAGGACCCCAAATTGAAAGACATCCCCTTGTTGTTTAACGCCTGTTGGTCGGCCATCAACGACCTTCTCACACGACCGTACTGGACTCGCGTGTGGATCTTTCAGGAAGCCGTGCTGGCAAAGAAACTCATCCTAGCATGCCCTACATCGGCTATGGTCTTTGACGATCTGGGGGCGGTCGCCATAGCTCTCGAGGCCCTACAGTGGTATCTGAGAGTTGTGCCATCGTCAAAACCGAATTTCATGGGGAGCGGGGTGTGGTACTTCCTCAGGGACATACTGGACTGGAGCCCGATCGTTTCCATCATGCGTGTGCGAAATGCTAGGACCTCGGGGATTCCAGATGATGAGTTTCGACGGCGTTGTGCCCTCGCGACAGTTGGTTTTGATCTTGACGCGACTGACCCAAGGGATCGTGTCTATGGCCTTCTCGCCCTCACTGGAATGAAAATTGAGCCGAACTACGACAAACCCCTTGGCCGAGTTTATACGGAATTCTCATTAGGCTGGCTAGAGGCATCTCAGTCAACCGGTCTTCCTCACGAGCTCATGTTTCTTGCCTACGCTGGCATAGGCGTTTTCGGCGACGAGCCCTCTCTGCCTTCCTGGGCTCCGAATTTCCGGGATCAATCTCAGATGAAAGTCAAAATTGTCACCGCAACAGCCAACGAAGACGTATTTGGGCTTTCAACCCGCGCTACCCCTGTGCGAATACAAGATGGCGCTCTAGTTGCTCCGGGGGTTGAGGTAGATATGATTGCCAAGGTGCATCCATTTCCTCAGGGGCAAGACACCGCCCCGACAATGGCAGCAATGATGGCAGAGACGAAGAAAATTATATCCGCCTTTTCGAAACTTGATCTAGCACAGAGGCGTAAGAACATTGCCGCTGCCGCCAACAGTCCAACTCCTGAAAAACGCAAAGATGCTACAGAAAACGAAGACTTCCAGGCTTTGTATACTTTTCTAATTGACTTCTTGTCCCGCAAAACCTCGGGCTATGCAAACGGTATTCCGCCCATACAGGCAGTCATACGCGTCATTTGGTGCCACAACATGGGCCGTAAAGTCACTGGCCAAACGGTCATGCGTGGCTTAAACTTTCTCAAATTTCTTTCCCTTCAAGGTCCACACCCAACAGCCAAGGAGAACCTGGAACGTCTTGGGTTTACGATAGACGACGATTTCGACCGGCTGTTTGGTGAAAAGGTGTTTCCGGTTAACGGGCTTGAGCCAGAGATTAGCGCGTATAAAGGCAGCCTTCTCCGCGAATTCAAGAACTGGGAACCGATAGGGGGATTGACAGAAATGATGGAGCTTCATAATCGTCTTGTGGATTTGAGTAGTTGTTGGAGACTGATCGAGACGAAGAAGGGTCATCTAGGGTTAGGACCGAAAGGCGCGGTGCCTGGGGATACTGTGACGATGCTCAGGGGGAGTCATGTACCTGTCATACTACGGAAGGATGGCAATCACTTCAGACACGTCGGAACGTCATTTATTCTTGGATTGATGGATGGCGAATTCTCGGGGAGCCTGGAAGAACCGAAACGGGCTATTCGAAGCTTTAGAATATTATGAATGGTGTGCCTATTATCTGCTACTTGCACTACAAACTTGGTCTTTAGTGCATCGCCTAACACATGAATGGATTTCGGTTTATCATTTGCCAGGGGCGGATTCATGGTGGCTATCGATAATCGAAAGGATCCAGGGAGATATAAAACACCAGACGCAGAGGGGCGAGGATCAGTTCTGTGGTTTTTTGTCCCCTACCAGCTTGACACGACGTTCTATCGCCATAATTAGCATAGGAAGATGCAGAAGTGACAGGAAGGAAGCAGCAACATGAGGGGAAAGCTTTCACGTACCCTGTAACTGAGAAACTTCGTGGGGTTGTTGGTTTCTCCAGTTCTCTTCGCTGCAAATTTAACCCCCATCAACAACTCAATAACCCGCATAAATGCTCGTGCCCTTATGGTGTTCCTGGACTTGATTGGACCCCAGACTAAGCAGCGGCCAAGCTGCGTTCGCCTGAACCCAATGAGCTGGCCTCAAAAAGGGTGGTAGCTAGAAAGATTCGCAACGTTCTTTTGATTACCCGGGCTAAATATAGATCGACCCAGCCTCAAGAGAGGCCTCACACGCGCGGCGGTTTCACTGCAAATTTAGCCCCCATCAACCCGTTGAATGCCCCACATGACTCTTTCTGGGCTGCGTCATTTCTCCGTTGGCATCCCATAGTATCGTGTAGTACTGCTCACTCCCAATAACGATGAGCCTAGCTTTAGTCTTAAGTTCCGGAATCCCGTTTGGTCTGGATTTGTTTCTTGACATTCCTAAAAACCGAGAATAGTTCATGCTCCATAGTAAGGTATCTGGAGGCACTGATAGGAGGCTACTTTTAAAAGCAGAAATACTCCAAGTTTATATGGTAGATCATAACTTTTGGTAGTGCTATAACCTTTACTCCAGAGGTCCCACTAAGGCCCTTGAGGTTGACAAAGGAGTGGCCACGGGTTCGGCTACTGTGAAGATCCAGCACACAAACTTGAAATAACAGTTAGGTAATAAAATAAGACTACATATGAAAAGTTAAAAGATTGGCAGCGTCAGACAAAGACACTTTCTGAAAGTTTCCCTAGTCCCACAGCGTTCATATCGCATAGGGAAGTAAATAAAAACATCCAAGTTTTAAAAATGAGTGACAGAACTCAACGCTTGCGTCTCAAGTAGGTTCAAACTATTGAGTTAGGAAACATCCTTGGACCAGTTGAAACAACCGTGGGGCGTAAAGACTCCTCCATGATGGTTTCGACAGCCTGGAGAAGGTGAAAATCATGCCCTGGGGCGCCAACAAGATTGACAACCACTGGGAGAAACTCCTCTCGGTGACTGATCTTTGACTTATAAGGAACATCTCCAATGGGGATAACTATATCAGGAGCACCTAATATTGGCGGAAGAAAAAGTTGATCCAGGGCGGACTGCTTCTCGGGAGAAGGCGAGAGTTCATCGCGATAGTTTGGCTCAGCGTTGGCGACCGGAAGCACTACTAAGGTTTCCCAGGCTTCATCGCCAAAAAGTTGCTTGAGTAACCACTCCTTATAGGTTTTTAGACGTTTTGTAGCGTCTTCGTATTCGCAAGGAGACACTGCGGCGCCCTGATCCCATCTGTTAAGAACAAAGGGGATTACGTATGGTGGCCGACCATGTTTCTTCGCGTATGACTTGCGAAAGTTGTCTGTTGAAAGATAGAATTGATGATAGTAAGTGCGACGAATAACATCATCCAGATACTCATCAACACTTTCCGAAATACCAGAAGGAGGAGATTGTTTCCATGACTCTCGGATGTCGAAGCGGGTAACTTTTGCAGGTAGCAGATTCTCTACGTCTGCCAAAAACGAATCAATCAACGTCATCTGAGCCGGGTTCTTCACTATCGCCAAGCAGTCGGTCGGGCAGATAAAGTTATATCGCCGGATTGGGGACCTTGGCAACCCAGCATGAAGGGTTGGTACCCAAAGTTCCATGACCCGTCGTATAATATCCAGGCTTCGAGTGAAAAGGCAAGGTGTATCAAATTCGTCGTAGGTCTTGACAAGGCCCTTCCGAGAAACAAAGTCATGGGAGGGTCTGTACTGCCAAATACCATTGACCATAGCAGGTCGGCGACCACTTCCGCTCGTATCAGTGCCAAGTGCGCAGTCAACCCAATCGTACGCCGCCACAGCAACAGCACTCCCACTGCTACTTCCGGCAGGAGATTGATAGCCGTCTCCTCTAGGGTTAAAGGCGGTCGGGTAATCGACAGCATCCAGAGGTTCCTCTCGAGCCACCATCGAGCTGAGCTTTGTCAGCCCCAAAATGTGAGCGCCGTCCTCAAGAAGCGCTTGAACAACATGAGCCGTATCAGTTGCTGGAATGCTCATTTCATAGTAATCACGATTGCAAAGAGAAGTTTTTAGGCCCTTGATAGAATAACAATCCTTCACAGCAACACGTAGTTGATCCGAAGAGTTTGCTAGACGAGTGCTTGTTCGGGGCGGCACTGCAACGGCAAGACAATCGTATAATGAGCCTGCTGCCTCAAGTTGTTGGAATTTTATGTTTCTTCGATTTGACCTGGGCATTTAGTCAGACTACAGGTCGATGGAGTGCAGTTGGGCTTGTGTAAAACTACTCACTGTTCTAGACTTGGTTTGATTGTCGACAGGAATGCTCCTTGCTCATCGTCATGTAGGCGGTAGGCGTTCTTAGGCCCAACATCATCATAGTAATATGGTCCAGAAGCCAATGATGAATGGCCATATTTAACCACCTTGACCTCCACATGCTTACAACCAAGCGTTGCCAAATACTCTAGGCAATCTAGCGGTATTCTCTGCCTGTCTTGAGGCGTGGCGAAAATGACGCCTGCAAGGAACAATTTCCTATCATATACATCGCAATCATTCAGTTTTTCGAGGCACCCTTGTAGCCAACTTTTTGTTATTGAAGCCAAATGAGAAAGGCAAATCACTGTCGTTAGTGAAGGCCTTGAAGGAATCACAATGCTGGGTGAACCCTAGTATATCTGCATTAGTTTCTGGTTTCATGATGGCATTTTTTAGCGTCACCAACCAAGATTGACCCAAACGCGACATAACGCACACCCTTGTCGACTTCGAAAAGAACCGTAGGTTCCGAAGCCGGTGATCGGCTGGTAGGTTTGGTTGTCTGAGAGGTTTCCGGGTCTTCGCTAATTGGCACTCTCACCAAGCTACCTGGAGGTCTTGAATGGATTAATTTTCGCACCATTGCGTTAAGACTGGAGGCTGTAGTGAACTGGACTAGAAAGAAAACTTGCGGTGAATATCTCTCAGCGGATTGAGTAATGCCGAAGGGGACTCGCACAAAGGGGAGCCAGAGCCTGGTCGTCTTTAAGGTGGTCAGTCCGAGACAGCCGAGGTAAGGGTGGGCGAAGAACGTACTCAAGTAGATGCAGGGTGTGACTAGTTGTGTGAGACAGCTTGCAATCTACCTGCCGTAGCTCTTGGTATTGCTTTGTTCTCTTCCCAACATTTGTCAGTATTATTTAGGTTGCCACCACATCCGAAATTGAGGGTGTCACCGTCATACAATGTGTAGCCTGTGATGCGCCCGTGTGTCAGGTTCTCCTTGCGAATGCGTTATCTACCATAACCGCGGCCCGGTTTCCCGGTTTCTTCCTTGAAATCCTTCCTTCGTTAGGCATCATCCCTCTTCTCTCGGTGAGATACAGTGAGGTCAGACCGACGTTTCACAACAGCTGAAATAAAATTAGGAGCCAATCCCCAGCAATAGCAGGGCGCAAGTTGCAGCCGACCGAATCAGCCTGAAGCATGGTTTGCTTCTTTATAACCCCGCACCCTGACGATCAGGCTCCGAGAGCCTCGCTTGCTGGAATGCATCTGTGCCCGCCATGTCTCAGTGACACTCTTACCCAACGGTTTCAATTTTCAAGCCGCGTACCTGCTGGTCTCACTCATGTTCATGGCCGTCATACTCCTCGCTGGGCAAGATACGCTTGACGTAAACGAGGCTTACTTCCGAACCAGTCACTTAGGGCCACCACGACGGAGGCTTAGGAGTAGCCGATCAAGATCACATTTCACCGCCATAGAAACCAGAAATTACAAAACCTGCCTACTATGTGACACATCAAGTTTGGTTATCAGAAGTCATTTCGGTGCCTCACAATTGCTTTTTGCGCTCAGCAGAATTCCTTCTTTTTATGGTCATCCTTTTCTTGCTTTATGAAGCGAAAGCATACATGGCCGAGGTTTACTCCTACACTAGCGCCACCACGCTTTGGTAGGAGAATCGGCTGCAGAGCCTCTCGTCATCTTACAATACAATGAAACCCTTCCTTCGTGAACCAAGAATGCTATGTAGATCTCAAACAGTGATGCTTCGATGTCGTGACCTCTTGCAAGAGGTCTTTTTGTGGTTTCCAAGCCCAGCGCGGAAGGAAATCAGCGGAACAACACCAGTTAGATTTAACTAGCACAGAGGAATTTATAGCGGCATTCATTCGACATTACTAAATCTCCTAATGCCAACAACCAGTATCTTCCCGGGCACTAGGGCCTACGCTAAGGGGTTTGTTTGCCACACTAGGTACTCTGTCCCTTGCTAGTGGCGGGTGTCTGCGTGATAACATTCAACGAGTTTCCCTGCGCATTGCCGTCCATGATGACCTCCTGGCCCTTCACAAATCCATGGTCTGTTCCCTTGACTTGGTGCCTAGTCAAGTCATTAGCCATAGCGAGCCAGGACTCCTTCCACGGTTGGATCTTGACTGGCACTCCGGCAGAATCCATTTGGATATGAATCTTCATTATGGGAAGGAACAAATCGTCAGTTTATTTCCCTCTTTGGCATTCATCGTCTCATAGGACTCTCACCGATCTTGATGATGTGCTTGGTAGTTGAGATAGTAAAGGCGCTGGGCTTGCACGGTCAAACGTGGCAAGGCTTACTTAGTCGATTGGTCTGGAGTCCTTCTCAGGTAGATGATGTTTGACAACCTCTGAGTCACCCGGCATATTTGTACTCAATCGTCCTACACTGTAAGGAAACAATAGGAAAGATCCATACTTCGCTTCAGAGAGTCACAGCCTGCTTGTCGGGCTTACCGGTGTCCAGATTCTTATGCCAATGTGCACAAGGCGGCACGCGCATTTCTGTGTAACCCAAATGAACACTCGTGATGATAGTCAGTGACGAGTCAAAGGAGGTTGGCGATAGGACCATGCTATCATGGGTATGCATACGTCACACGGCGAAACGCCCATGCTGACACCCGGAGGCTCGGAGTGCGGCATCGTTGGACGTTTGGGGGGGCCTCAATTATGCTGTACTACATCAATTCTGCCTCAATTCTGACCCAAAATCTTTTTGCCTGATGAGGCTCAACCTTGATTGCACAATAAGCACCCATCCCTCATAGCCTGATATAGTACGTACCTAGACACATCCCGCTATCCTCTCTGCTCACAAGGCTTCACTGCTTCGCGGTCCCTTGTTTCCAAACACGATCTGGTGAGTTTTCGTACTGCAGGCTCTCCAGCTCCCCCGGACGGCCTTCAGCATACTGTGTTTGAAAAAAAGCAGAGTAACAAACCATACAACACAGACTACGACAACCCACGTCCAAATCGGCGGGCCATTATTCTCGTTCAGCTCCTTCACGCTCATGCTGAACACCGCCGTTACAAATGATGCCGGAATGAAAATAAATGCCAGACGAGTTAGCTTTGTGACTCCCCGCGCTTCCAATATGGCCTTTCTTGACTCTTGAATCGTGGCGTTATGAGCCACAACAGTCATACCCTGGTTGCAGTCTTCCACTAGTGACTCTGCGTGTGCTAGTATTGCACGATAATCACCGAGAACCATCGTAGTCGTACCGTTGCTGGCATCTGAGGCTCGTGGGTCTGGACTTCCCCCTTCCCAGGGGTGTTCAGTCAATGCTTCCATAAAGCATACCAGACCCCGAAGCTCCCGGATCTGGCGCTTTAATACTTGCTGGTTGTAGAGTAGATTGGACAAGGTTGGTTTGTCATCACTGATCAGCCTAGAGTGGCACAGCTCTTCCTGTATTTCAGCATCGATGGCGTCCAAAGCCCTGGTCTCCGAGAGCACAGATGACTCAAAGAATGGACTTAGAGCGTAAAATGGGTCTCGGCTGGCTTGTCGAAGATCCATAGTTTTGGCGTAATCGCTGAGAATGAGTTCCATCTTGCTCATGGGAGAAACCTGTGTCAAGCTGACCCGGCCTTTCATCTTTGGGCAGACGGCTGTTGTTCCAGGTTTGTGGAGGGCGGCAGACAAAAGTTTCACTCTCCATGAGTTTTGACTCGTATCACCGTTCATCCATGGACCCTTTAGGGATCCATTTTCTTTGCTATCGCCATCATACCATATAATGCCTAAGTCATGGGTTAGCTTTCTGGGTGATTTCATTTGGCTGTGACTTTAGGTACCTATCCAACCGCGTCCATGCTTCAATTGATGAAAATGCAGTGACACAGTCTGCCGAAGTGTAAAGCAATCGGAGCCGTGTACGTGATACTCGCGGACGATTGGGTCACCAGGAGCCAGATCCGGGCTACTCAGGCTTGCGAGCTTACTAACGTAGTCACGCATTCGAGTTGATTCCGCCCGCCTCAGACTGTCAAGGCTCCCCTGATCATGAGATCCAGTCGAACTACCATCACATTGACGAAATCCAACAGTGGTCATTGGCAAAGATGCCATGTTTCTATTGCAAGAGGGAAGAAGCCGAGTAGCAGAATGTCTCATGTCCGGAGACAAGGCAAGATGACGCTGAAAGAATTCGGGGTCGATATCGAACCTGGCTCCCAAGATGTTCAGCCAATCTGAAGACGGATAGCCTTGAAGTAAGAGTAATGCAAAGGAGTTCTTGGCTGGAAATATCGAGTCTCCAAGTTCTTCGAACTCGACTATGTCGGAGAATTTGAGCTGCGCAAGGGTGGCCTCATGGCTGTGGTATTGATAAAGTGACACAAACGGAGCCGCAAGGCCTCTAAATTCTAGCCTGTTCGAGGGATACAGGTTGAAAGTGGGCCTTGAGACAAATGGCTGCCATAAAAAGTCCCCCAAGCCCCGGAGGCTCTCCGATGGGTAAAGAGATTGAGCAGATGTTGTCAAGGAATACGCACGAACCCTGTTGGCATATTCACGAGCGGCTGGGTCGCATCAGTTGGATGAACAGTAAGGTAGTACCAGAATTAGATGAAGCAAACCATGTTTTCTCCGCATTGATGTCTCATCTCCGGTTCCGAATCCATATGTCTTGGCATCGTTTAGGCCTATATTCTCAAACGCCATGGTAGGGAATACTGCCCCACGCCACCAGACGCCGAAATGCTCAGCTACGGAGTAAAGTACGACGCAAATCTGGAAGAGAGAGTCCTCTTACTTAACATAGGCGTGAGGCCTCGCGGGTCTGGCCTTCTTCTCATTGTGTTAAGCACTGCGCGAGCTGGAGCCTGATCCTCCTTTTCGCTCAACCATGATGTTGGGCATGCTTACGCCCAAAGCCACCCTTCACTGTTTCTTGGACAGGCATTAACCAATGGACCAAAGTAAGGCTATCTGGCCCGAGACGTACCTCGCTGCTCCGCTTGGGTTTGTACAGCCATCTCTCGCTATTCGAGAGGTACTAACTACACGCTGCCGCCTTTGTGTTACATGCTTGAGGTGCTTGATCGGGGCGCCCGGATCTACCTTGAGCCTTATTTTCAAGCTACTTTGGAGGATGAGAAGAAATCACCGCTCGCAACAAGGCAGAGCGGCAGAGTTTGGGTGGTGGAGACTTAAACCAAGTCTCTTCAACTACATCCAGAGCCTCAGCGCCTCAAACTACCAGCCGATTTTACCAAATTAGTCTCCTATACTTCGAGGCGGGCCCTCTTTACTGCCAAAAAATAAGACGTGTAGAAGTTGATCCATAGATAGCAGATAGAGGATTAAAATAAACAAATCCCGAATTGGGGACAGATCGCATACCGAGAAGGCCATCGGTTCTATTCCTAGTATATTGCCTATCTAGACCAAAATGTAACTAGCTCATCAAAGTCTCTCTCTTGAAGAGATCTCTCGTCTACCGGGGTGGCTGATGTCAAGTTTCTCCTCAAAGACCCAGCCTCTTGAAATAAACGAGCGGCTTCGTGCTCTCGGCCAGCTGCGAAAAATGTTCTTGCTTTAAGATATGTTGTTCTCGCAATCTCCGGTGCATACTTTTCCCGATCAACTTTCCAGACTTTAAGAGCCTGTTCGATAAATTCCATCCCCTCATCAAACAACTCTCTGCGTAGACAGTGTTGCGCAAGTTTGTGGCATACATCAGCGGTGCGATGGTGATGATTACGAATGGTCGACTGATATTGTTTAAGTGCTTTTCGATGGAGGTTTTCGCTCTCTTCGAGCTTGCCTTGGGAAAGTCTGACGTTGCCCAGGGCATGGAAAAAACGACCTGTCCTTGAACGGTATTAGTAGAGCATGATGAATGTCTTGTAGAATAAAATAAAAGGGGAGTGCGTTACCTAAAGTTGCGGTTGTCCATTACTCCGAACAATCTTTCTCGATCAGTAAGGCCAAGCACCAGAACCTCGTCAGCCTCCTGTACCTTTTCCTGTAACCAGTAGGCTAGGCCCAGATTGACAAGAGCCAGCGAACGCATGTCCTTGGTGTAATTTGGAACTTTCTCATACAGTCGTGCGGAGGTGAAGAAGGACTCTTCTCCTTTTCTATAGTCACCTGTCATCATCCAAGCAATGCCCATTTGGTTGTGCCCTCTGGCCAGTCTCTCGTCAATTTGTCCGGTCTGTTGCGCAACCTCAAGACGGATATCGAGAAATTTCTTAGTGTGCTCCATGCAGGTTGCAGCATCATTCGTTTCGTTGGCAACAGCACCTAAGGTGTACCGGATGTCCGACTCAAGATCTGGATCATCGTCTCTGTCGGGCAAGTTACAAAGCTTGAGAGCTAAGTTAAGAAGCGGCAAGAGGATATGCGATTCACCGCGTTCGTGCTGATACCTGAGTCTGAATTAGCGCCCAGACATTGATTGGAAAGGGAAAAGCCTACCACGCAGCACGAGTCAACAGCGCAGCCAATCTGGCTTGTCCAATGAAGGGCTCGTCAGAGAAGTACTTCAGATACGCATCCTTTAAGGTGATGACATGCCGGTACATAGCTTCAGAGGTATCCCAGAGGCTGACATCGTGGCCCCCAATAGACTGAGCCGGCCAAGTCTCTGTGACTACTCCAACTGCATGCATAAAGGTCTCGAGACGATGTCTCGGTTCCATTCTTGCTCTGACAACATCCTGCGTCACACGGTGCATCCAGCATGTTGCCTCATTATGGCGAAATAGAGATGACCCAAAGAGCTGCGCTCGAGCAGTTCGAAACCGTGCAAACTTTCGAGGGTACGAGGGGATATCTGCCAGAGCGACGTTGCCCCATAATACCGTTTGTTGAATACAGTCAGGCGACAAAAATGAGGCCAGCTCCAGAATTGCCCTCGCCTGGGCCGACAGTTTGTCGAGAGCCCACACAGTGGAGAGAGTACCACGGGCGGTTTTGCGCAAAGGCTGAGTGTCATTCTCATGAATCTCGGACTCTTCCTCTTTGTCGTCATAACTTGCCAGGAATTCGCTGTAAGAGAGGAATTCAATTGCGATCATTCCCGCCATTTGTGCCAGGGCTAAAGGAAGGCCTCCTAGCCTTCTCCCAACCTCCACTGCTTCGTCTGGGCGTCCCTTGTTGCCTGCAATCCTCTGGATTAACAATCCTGACTCTGTGTCACTGAATGGTTGCATGTCGAATTTGATTGCATCTCGGGCAAAGTTTGATCCAACACAGGGGCTGCGGGTAGTGATCAAAACCGCACCGTTCTCGATCATGTCGCCGTATGGGTACAGCACATTGGGATCATCGGCATTGTCAAAAATCAGAAGCCAAGAGGCTTTGCTGCGGCTCGGTGTATCAGAAGTGTAGTCGACTTTCCAGGGCTTGCACAGCCATTCAATTGCGAGGTTCTTGTTGATTATCTTGTTGGCTGGGTCATTGGAATCCTGAATACCTAGCCTGACCGCAATTTTGGCGATACCCGTTTCAAGTGAAGATTCGTCTTCTGAGCTGACCCAGAAGATTGCATCAAAAGCGTCCCGACGCGTGTACGCATACTCAATCGCAGTCTCGGTCTTGCCCATGCCTCCAAGTCCACACAGCACGCCAACACGGAATCTATCGGGCTGCGAGGACACCAATAGATCTTTCGAAGGAAGGAGGCAATCATCAAGTTCTGTCAGCAAGGCTTGTCTTCCGAAAAAGTCTTTATTTCTGACAAATGTGTCTACCATGAAGCAAGGTATTCTTGGGTCGGCTTGCTGGAGGGAACAGTTGTCTAACAATGTTTGGAGGTCCGGAGCAGTTGACCCAACGTTGACATAGGTGGAAGGATTGGTGTTCAATCTAAACATGTCATTTGGTGATCTCTGGAAGCCTGAAGGTTGGGCCTCGGCTCTTCGTGCTATTATCATTCATTAGCGCTGGGTCATTGTTCAGACGGCGCGTACCTTGTTGGCTATTTTCTTTTGCTGTCGAAATAGTGGAAGATTCTGAATCCCCCCGACTTGTCTGCCAGTCTGGTTCTGGAACATCCCGGCTGTTAGCATCGTAACTTGTCACTACATTGTTTCCTGCCCTACCGCGATATAGCTTGCTCTGAATGTGCTTTCGGGCTCCGTTTAACCACCCTCCTAACCATGTTTGAAGACTCTGTGAAAAGCTGTTGGCTTCCTCAGGCATAGTAGCCAATTCTAAGTGGTTCATATCAGCATCAATGAACTTTTCGGTCTCCGTACCAATGCAACATAACGGCTTATCGACGACCTAAGTCGCGCATTAGATCATTATTTCGATAGAAAGTTTCGAAACTAACAATTATTCTTTTCGCACGCTTGATGTGGCTTGACTTGATCTTCGTAACCTTAGTCTCATACACAGACAGCATATCGACCCGAAGGTTGGTCTTGTTGAACCGATAAGCTAAGTCAGAAATGGAGTTTGCATGATCTTTGAGCTGCTGCAAACACAGACGGCTCAGTTGACTTCCGGTGTCCAGTTTCAAAATAGCAAGCAACCTTTCTCCGAACTGCTGTGTGCTTACTCCCTCTAGTCTGTGGGGCGTGCTAAGAAAGACAATGGCCGCAATGCTATTCAGGAGTTCCGAGTATCTTTCGTAGTGCATACCAGCAATACAAAGGGCCTATACAGTTGAATCGTTATTATTCGTCGGCGTAATATCCACTCCTTTGGATTCCAATTACCTGTTTTAGGATAGTGCCTCCAAGACCGTGACAAATGAACAGCAATGGTTGTGGCTCGCCAAGCGTAGTCTGTTTCTTGTAAGTATTAATTATAGAACTATTAAAATAATTACCGTTTGAGCCACATGGAACGAGTGTAGCTTTGCAAGGAACTCTCCACCCGCGTCCAACAAGCGCTGCCATTCGAACTCGTCGTCAAGTGGAATACCATGATCAAAGGCATGGATAGTAACTTCTACATTGAGGTCCTTGAGGAAAGACACCCAAGGCGGATTGTTGATGAACCAGTTATCACAGGGTGTCGTGCCAACCCCGGGGATTAAAATAATGCTGTCGGTGAACATTAGGAAGTGTTCTGTGAATTTGGAGCAGGGTGTGATACTGCACACTTTGAACCACGTCCGCCGAAGTACCAAGTTGCCTTAGGCGATGAATCCCGACTGTGGGAAGTTGGTAAGAAGTCATTATAGGCTTCCTTCACCTTGACTGTAGGCCTCGTACCGATGCTAGTCGGGTTGCTTTGAATCCTACGACGGATTTTGCAACCCACGCCTTGAAAGAGATAGCGTCGATCGCCGATGGAAAATAGCGCAAAGGACAGGGAGGGAGGGGTAAAATGAGACAAATTCTAGCGTCATTCTTAATTGATCCTCTATTCGTGTTACGTACATTCCGTTGGTTCAACCTGCATACAGCCTGCTTCGTTCGGGTGCAACGATGAGCTCATCCGAGCTGTTGAGGAAAAAAGAAAAGAGAGGAGACAACATCCAATGAAATCAATCCTCTTCCCTCTACATGTAAGGCGAGGTGTCATCCGGCCACACCAGTTAGCCAGCCGACAGCTGCTCACGCCAAGATGGATGGCTCGTCCGGGCGCGCAAAGATGTTGCCGATAACAGGCGGATAAGGCTCCAAAGGTGCAAATAGTAAGAAAAACCGGCAATCAATACTCTCCCGAGGAGGCTCATCTTTGTCAGTCTTGGGGTTACAAAAACTCCCATGAGGTACAGCTTGTGGCTCGGGTTAGTGTCTTGAATGCCTTATAATCGGGAGCCTTACCTTGGGGGCTCGTCGAGCACGACTCTGCACTTTTAAAGAGTAAAACCTCGTCAGTGGTCTGATCCGGGAGAAAGTACCACTCATGTCTTGGATTGTAGTGGATCTGCAAGTTTTCTGTCGCCCACTCCCGATAAACAATGTCGGCTGGCATGGTGTCTGCGGCGTAGTCAACACTCCTTGCATCGCAGAGCCCCAGAGGCCAGTCGTTCAAGGGCCCTCTCAGAGGCCTCCAGGCACTGATATCCGACAGCCTACATTAGCCAAGACATGCACGTCTGTCAGGTTGGGGGTATGTCTTACTTAACCACTTTCCACGGATGGCTGATGATGTCTTCCGCCCGATCGCCAAACATGGTGCGGAGCATTCTTTCACCTTCCTGAACGGTAAAGTCTGTACCACCAAGCTGGTCAATCGTCATTTCAACCTTCAGAGCCGAGAGCCTTACCAATATGAGCCATAGCTGTGGGTTGATCATGCTCGTAATTCTCCCCGGTAGAGACTGGAAATTTACTGTGACGACGCCGGACCTGATACATTGTTAATAAGGCCAAATCACTTCATAATATGTCGAATTACCGAAAAGTCAATAGGTACAACATGGCGCGCACCCAGCAACTTCCTTATCTCTGTACCAAGCTGGGGCAGAAATTTGGCCGTGATATTCATGGGCTCAGCGAAATCATCGTACGAAAGTGGTGAAGGAAAAGGAAGAAGCTCAAATCCACAGTGCTCCAGTACTAGGTCAGGATTCCCTCTCATATTGGAAACCCGGATAGAGTGTTTATCACGGAGAACATTGGATTGAGCAAGATTTCCGGTCGGAGGGAATCGAAGGCTGTACGGCTTTTCGACAGCATAGGTGGGAGATGGACTCAGGAAATGCATGAAAGTCTCAACTGATGACGGGTCCGCCATAGCTGCCCATAAGACCTTAGCCGGTGAAGTCTGATATGAAGAGGTCAAGAGTACTGATGGTAATGAGCTTCGGGACTTTGGGATCGCATCTAGATGGTGTGAACAGAAGAATATTGAGACTTGTAAAGCAGGCTGCACAGCCAGAGGTTTATCATGGGTTTATATCACAAGGCATTTTCATACGGCTCTTGCCGGCTGCGGTTATTACATATCGAAACTTGACGAGGCAACAAGTTCAATTCTGCCTGTGGGTAGCCCCCCACGTCCTGTCAAGTTTCACAGCATGCTCAAGCGAGAAACATGTTAGATATCCTATAAAAGCCATATCTCTCTTTTTTTCTCTCGTCTAGTCGTACGGGTTCATCTGATCTGCCCACTCCGCTTTTTGTCAATCTTGTATAGCGGCCATCCACATATTGTCCAACTGAACACTCCAGCTTCTGTATTCTAGATTGATTAAAGCTCAGTTTGGAAAATCTCTCGCAATCATTTTTGTTCTTTAATGCCAACAGCACTCAGAATCGGGTCTGGCGACGCTGAATGAGCTCATTGCCGAATAGACGCCGCAGAAGATGGAGGTCAAGACAAAGTGTAGGAAGGGGTTTACCTCGCGGATTAATTCTTCTTTAGCATCTACGGCGTGACTACGATGTGTGTCAAGAGCAATGTTGATTCCAGGGACATCCTATTAAGTTTATCATGAGATTTGAGATCTTTTAGTGCCGCATGTTATCTTATCTTATCTTATCTGTGTTTGGTCAATATTCCTCTCGGGTAGGTAGGATGAATTTGCTTTGTTCCTACCTCTAATAACCTGAAAACATGTTTAATTTGGGTAAATCATAAGAAAATAAGCCAAAGACCTTCAATTAGCGTTTGAGGGACTTCACTGCTGAAACTTGGATTGAAGATAGCCATGTTCGCAACATCAAGATAATCTCTTCTCAATGTAGTATTAATTCCCACCCGAGATGCGAGACTTGGCTTGTGTTCCCGCACTAAGGTCGTTCATTTATAGGCATGTTAGTGGAAATACATTTATTATGATGTAAATTAAGGTTTGCCTTGACGATGCGTAGGCTATAAGGTTGTAAGTTGAAGGTATTTCCGAATCTGGCGATGGAAAGTATGACGTTGAGGCGGCTCATTCATAATCCGGCCAGACTATCCTCGGCGGTTCTCACGGACAAACCCCACAACAGAAGGTCCAGCCGATTCGAGTAGTATCCATTAGTATTTCAAAGCAACTGACCGCACTTCAAGGTTTCTCTAATCTTCATTCTACTCAGAAACTCATCCCTACACAATGGCAGCCAAAGTTTGGACTCGACAAGCATCTGCTGGTGCGGCCCTGGACAAGGTCCAAGAGGCCATCCGAAACCGGGGACCCTCAGTGCCGATCCCGACACCTTCTTCAGATGTGAGGAAAGATATTGCCGCTATAAATGACGGGAGGGTGCTGACACGATATGTCGCAGATTGAAGCGCTCAAGGCTGATGGTGATTCTTTTACACTGGCGTCATTCACGACGGAGGACGCCTTCGAGTTGGGAAATTTGCTCTACGCCCGTCTCTACCCTTTCGCTCTCGAGGGCAAGCCGACTCTCATCTCCATCTCGCTTGTCAACAGCTCTCAAGTCCTTTACCAGACCGTTACTGGACCTGGGGTGATGCCCGACAACGAATCTTGGGTCCAGCGAAAGAGGAACACGGTCTTGAGATTCGGCAACAGCACCTGGTTCATGCACAACAAGTTCAAGGGCGACGAGGAGGCTTTTGCTGCGAAATTCGCTATTGGAGACTCGCAAAAGGGCAATTACGCGATTCACGGCGGAGGTATTCCCATTCGCGTGCAGGGCGTTGAGGGAATTGTGGCCATTGTGGTGGTGAGCGGGCTCAAGCAGGATCAGGACCACGGGGTGATTGTGGACGTGATCAAGGAGAACTGGAAGTAAGAGAAGCCGGTGTTGTATAAAGATTAAAATAGCATCAATACGCTACCCTCCCCAGCCTCACCAAAACTCTGAGGCTGGGTCTCACCACGCGGCGTCGCAAAGTGGCCTGATTTTCCAGAAATGGAACTATTGCCGCGAATGATGCGAGAAGCGATCGGCCAATATATGTAACTAAGAAGTGTTATGCAACTGGCGAAACCGAAATCCCCTACCGGGCGCGTGCCGTGCGCCGATCATCACTCGATCCGCCAAGCAATCAGCTTTGCGGCGGGAAACGCTGAAAAAGCAAACCAACTGCCATGAAGCCGCCAGCATGAGCATGAACGCGACCAAATGGAGAATCTCCAAGGCCTGCCAGGAATGTCGCGTCAAGAAGATCAAGTGCAACGGCGAGACGCCGTGCCAGAACTGCAGCCTGAGAAGCCTGGGCTGCGTCTACCGCGAGAAGGCCCGCAACCGCACGCGCAAGGTCAAGCCGCGCACCGCCGCCTATGAGACCATCATGTCGCACGAGGCCGCCGTTGAGACGCCTTCGCTGGAGCCCTCGGACGAGGGGACCAACGTGCCTCCCACGCCTACTAACCCCGAAGACGCCGCCTCCGTGGCTCCCGTGGCTTCGGCCTTTGGCAGCGAGCGCAGTATAAACAACAACAGCGTCGCCGCTACTCATCGCGCATCCCCGTCATGCTATCTCCAGCTCTACTATGGCCCTTCATCGAATTTCGCACTGCTCAACTCCATCTACCACCAGATCGCAGGGACTGATCTGAATGCGCCGCGTGAGGGCGTCGAGGAGGTTGGGCCTGGTCTGGACCTGTTTAGCCATCGGAGACTATTCTTTGGCGATCTAGCTGACAACCAGCGGTCAACTTCAGTCGCTGAAGACTATTCGGCAATGCTGATCGATCCCGAGACAGCAAGGCGGTTACTTGACAGGTATCTCCTCACTTACTGGCACGGGTTACCTGTCATGAGCAAGGAGAGCTATCGCCGGCGCTTGGACGCTTTATTCAAGCCACCTGGCATCTTTGATTTTGACGCTCCAGAAACAATCATTATTATGCTTGCCATGGGCCTGGGCGCGTCTATGACGGGCGAGGAGGCCATTGCTGAGTTTCTGTTTCAAAAATCAAAACAGGGAGCTGCCAAGCTGGACGAGGTTGTCAACTTCCAAGTGGTCCAAATACACCTCATGATGATAAGTCTCACCTCCAACAATCCTAGTTCGTTTTGCTTACAACCCACCACGGTCACTTCCAATCTGAGAGAGCGCGGCCAAACTCGAGTTTCTTGCACATTGGCACCGCAGTTAGAAAAGCTATAGCTGCCGGCCTACACAAGGATGCTTTTATGTGTCCGTCGCGCCAAACCGCAGACGAGACGCACCAAAGGAGGATAATGTTCTGGAGTTTGTTCTTTTGGGAGACGTATGTTACATGCATTGCGACAAAGTGATCCAAGTTATTAACCAGGGACAGGTGGCAATGCTTTGTCGTCGGCCGCCCCAGCTCCATACCAGACCCAGGCTCAGCCATTCCAGTCCCCAAAGAACAGAAGCTATTAGTCTCTCTCGTCACTCTGTCTCGCATCATGGACAAGTGCGTCAAGCGCATCTACAGTCCACGGCATGACTCTTTGCTACCGGTGTGGAATGCAGCCATCGAAATCAGACGAGAGCTTCACCAATTTGCGGAACAGCAGCTCAAAGACATGAAATTTGGCCTTGTGGGAGACCCAAGTACTGGAGAGCTTGGGGTGTGTCAAGCCATGGTGTCGACTAGTGAGTAACTCTAATGACTAAACCCTGCATGGCCCTGGCATAACCAACCAACCATCTCTAGTGTATCACCATACCCTGCTACTCACCTTCCGCCCATTCTTGATCCTGAGGGCCAAGTTGAAGCAGGAAAGGTCCTCCCCCAATACTATGTCTGCCGAGAGCTTACACACGCCTCCACTATGGCTAGACACCGCTTGCGAGTACTGCCTGGAAGCGGCGAGAAACTCGATCGGATTCCTAACGGGGTCCTGTGCAACCAACATCCTTTGTCATGTAGGCGATACGTCACTTTACACCCTGGTTCACTCTAACCGATATTAGGATATCAAGTACCATGGCTTCTTTATCGAGGGTGCATGTTACGCCCTAGCCTTTGACATGCTCCAGGAAAAGAAGACGGCTCACCGCAACCTCCCCTGGATCCATTCAGGCCTGAGGTGCCTCCGCTCCATGATTCACAAGGCAGGGGCAAACGCGGGCCAGCTACCGACGACAATCGCGTCGATCCAGCAGATGGTTCGCTCGGCCGGCTTTGAGCTGAAGGACCAAGTGGACCCGGATATGCGGCAATCTCAGTCCCAACAAACCCTTCACGCAAACCTGCCGGGCTCCCCGGCCATGGCCCCTGCTACCGGCATTAGGGAAGAGCCTGCTTTCACATTCCCGTCGATGCCTTTTGGCTTTGACGTTACTGGGCAAGTTAATGGTGCTTCTCCCGGGAGCAAGGGCTCAGCGCAGGACGATTTCACTGCTGCGGATATGGGTTGGGACATTGATTTTGGCACCATGAACATGGAAGCCTTCTTATCCCTTGACCCGACCGAGACCTTCAACTTTGCTCTCTAGAGCCGGCAGAACGGGGTTATTTCCCGAGACCGGTGGGGGCGTTATCTTGTTGGTTGCTTCCGGACAGTAAACCGTCCGGACTTAATAATGCTTGAGAGGTAATTCCATACCGGAGATTTGTCAGAGATGACTTTCATTACAAAAAGGGCCGTTCTGGTCGAGTTTTCCCCCAAGGGTTGTGCTCTTACTGGCCAGTCTTGGAGACTCGATGGGTCTTCGGTTTGATAGCACACCGGAGTGACGGCAATACGGATATCCGGATATACACGTGTAAGACAGTGGGAATGTCACGGGGGCTTCATTCAAAAGTCATATATACCACGAATATCGAAATGTACACAGATTAGAATATTTAGAGCCAATACTCGAAGGAGCTCAAGGGCTCAGATTGCCAAGGCTGTTGTCTGAGCTGACCCCAATGCATCATGGCAGACACTCCCAACGATAACGGCACTCTTGCCGAAACGCCCAACGAGTCTTTTGTTCGGGATCGTGAGGCGCACTTTGGGTCTTCGAGTGATACTGACGTGGAGGTGGATGATGTTGACGAGGAGAGAGGCAAGGATCACATCCAGAAGCGCCTGGCATTGACCTTTCAGAACATCACTGTGCGGGTTACGGCCCCTGACGAGGCTTTGGGAGAGACTCTTTGGTCTCGTGTTGATCCTCGCCAGTTGGGTGGTTTGTTTACGAGGAATAATCGGCCGAGGAGGGTCAGTATCTGCAGCTCGTGCTTGACTTGCAATTGCTAACCTGTTTAGACTATTCTGCACGATGTCTCCGGCCAGGTAAACCCGGGCGAGATGGTATTATTCAAAGTCAATTGCATTGACACTAATTGCTGACATCTAACAGCTGCTGGTACTCGGTCGACCAGGCTCGGGCTGCACATCTCTCCTGCGCGTCCTCTCCAACCACCGCGAAGCCTTCCAAGAAGTTACCGGGCAGACGAGATTTGGAAGTATGGACCACGTCGAGGCCACAAAATTCCGACAGCAGATTGTTTTCAACACTGAAGGTTAGTGTACCTCATTCTGATCTGGAGCTATGCTGACTGGTTGCCTACCTAGATGACATCCATTTCCCAACATTGACCGTCAACCAGACCATGAAGTTTGCTCTGCGAAACAAGGTCCCCCGAGAGAGACCCGAACACGTGGAAAAGAAGCGCCACTTTGTACAGGATATGCGGAATCATATTCTTGACTCTCTAGGTATTGGGCATACACAGAAAACCCTCGTTGGCAATGAATTTATCCGCGGTGTGTCTGGCGGAGAGCGGAAGAGAGTCTCACTAGCAGAAGTCATGGCTAGCCAGGTATGTCTCACATAAACTTTTCAGGGCTGTTGGATACTGACGTGTCGATTAGAGCCCCCTGCAATTCTGGGACCAGCCAACTCGAGGTCTCGACTCCAAGACAGCCCTGGAGTTCGTCGAGACACTGCGACGAGACGCCGACCGAAATGGCAAGTCTGTAATCTTGACAACGTACCAAGCAGGCAACAGTATCTTTGACTCTTTTGACAAGGTCCTTGTTCTTGCTGAGGGGCGTGTCATTTACTACGGTCTCCGCACAGCT
This sequence comes from Fusarium sp. JS1030, assembly GCA_000966855.1. Classification (NCBI taxonomy): domain Eukaryota; kingdom Fungi; phylum Ascomycota; class Sordariomycetes; order Hypocreales; family Nectriaceae; genus Fusarium; species Fusarium sp. JS1030. The sequence goes on along the minus strand of JWIW01000010.1, from coordinate 346,831 downwards.
GCCAAGGCCTACTTTGAAGACATGGGTTTCGTCTGTCCCAGGGGTGCCAACGTTGCCGACTTTCTCACATATGTCACTGTGCAGACCGAGCGAGAGATTGCGCCTGGATTTGAAGACCGAGTTCCTAACACGGCTGAGGAATTTGAGGATGCGTATAAGCGGAGTGAGGCTTGTCAGCTTATGAGACAGCTTCTTCAGCAGCCGGAGAATATGTGTGATCAGGTTGAAGATCTCCAGATGGCTGTTGAGCGAGAGAAGAGGCAGCGCAGATGGAGGCTTGGTAAGAGGGGTGTCTACACTGCTGGTCTTCGTGAGCAGGTCATCAACTGCACCCAACGGTATGTCTTAATTTTCTTGAAATTCTGATGAATGCTAATCATGATAGTCAATGGCAAATCATGATGGGAGACCGCTTGTCCCTCGCCATAAAGGTCATATCAGCCATAATCCAAGCCCTCGTCTGCGGCTCTCTCTTCTACAATCTCCCCCTAACAAGCGAATCCGTATTCCTCCGACCCGGTGTCCTTTTCTTCCCTGTCCTCTACTTTTTGTTAGAATCCATGTCAGAAACAACGGCCTCTTTCATGGGAAGACCTATCCTGATGCGGCACAAGCGATTTGGCTTTTACAGGCCTACTGCGTTCTGCATCGCCAACGCCATCACTGATATTCCGATCGTCATGCTGCAAGTTACGTGTTTCTCACTGATTCTATACTTTATGAGTGGACTGCAGCATGATGCGGGCAAGTTCTTTACGTTCTGGATTATTGTCAATGCGGAGACGCTTTGCTTTGTGCAGCTTTTTCGTGCTGTTGGGGCCATGTTCAACCACTTTGGACTTGCGAGTTACATCTCAGGGTTGTTGTCGACCATATTCTTCGTCTATGGAGGTTTGTCAACTCGAATGTTGGTGGGTTGGAAAATGTCTGCTAATATGCCGTCCAAGGTTACCTAATTCCCTTTAGCAAGATGCATCCCTGGTTTCGCTGGATCTTCTACCTCAACCCAGGCGCCTATGCGTTCGAGTCCCTGATGACGAACGAGTTCCAGGGTCTTCAACTTGAGTGTGTTGCTCCTCAGTATATCCCATTTGGTGGTAGCTACGACAATCAGAGCCGGGAGTTTAGAGGTTGCACTGTGCTCGGCAGCGACGACTCTGGCATGATCGACGGCGTTGCATATGTTAACCAGCAGTATGATTACTCTGTCGGGCATATCTGGCGTGGCTTCGGTATTATTGTTGGGTTCTGGATCTTCCTCATCGGCTTGACGGCACTTGCGTTTGAGTTGAGAAACAGCCATGGGGGGTCCTCTGTTTTGCTGTATAAGAGAGGTTCTCGAACTCGAAAGGTTTCTGATCCTGAGAAGGAGGCTGGGTACAGCTTCGACCGGTCTGTGCAGTTGTCGTCTCAAGCTACACGACAGTCGACCTTCTCTTGGCATAACCTCGATTATTATGTCCAATATCAAGGCGCGCAGAAACAATTACTGAACCAGGTCTTCGGCTTTGTACAGCCTGGGAATCTTGTTGCTCTGATGGGTTGCTCTGGTGCAGGAAAGACGACGTAAGTACCCCGACTAAGACTCGTTGTCTAGTGGCTAATGATTGCATAGGCTCCTCGATGTTCTCGCTCAGCGAAAAGACGCTGGTGAGATCCGAGGCTCAATCCTCATCGATGGAAAGCCACAAGGAATTTCTTTTCAGAGGATGACTGGGTATTGCGAGCAGATGGATGTCCATGAGGCTACCTCTACGGTCAAAGAAGCCCTCATCTTCTCGGCTGTTTTGAGACAGCCTAGGGACATCCCTCACAAAGAGAAGATTGCCTATGTCGATCACATCATTGAACTTTTGGAACTGAAAGATATCTGTGACGCTCTTATTGGAAGTGAGTTTATCCATCATCTTTAAGGTAGATCTAGTACTAACCATGATAGCTCCTGGCGCCGGTCTCAGCATTGAACAGCGTAAGCGTGTTACTCTTGGCGTTGAGCTGGTTGCAAAGCCGACTCTTCTTTTCCTTGACGAGCCTACTTCAGGACTGGATGGCCAGTCTGCTTACAACATCGTTCGCTTCATGCGTCGCCTTGTTGATGGTGGACAGGCAGTCTTGTGTACGATCCATCAGCCTTCGGCAGTCTTGTTTGATGCCTTTGACTCTCTTCTTCTCTTGGCCAAGGGCGGGCGCATGGCCTACTTTGGCGAAAGTGAGTAATTTCTTGTAGTTTCGTGGTACTCCTGCTGACAATGACTAGCCGGAGAATATTCCAAGACCCTTCTTGACTACTTTGCCAGGAACGGCGCTCCTTGTCCAGAGGGCGCAAACCCGGCCGAACATATTGTTGAAGTGATCCAAGGTAACAGCCAAGTCGAGGTTGATTGGGTTGATGTCTGGAATCAATCTCCCGAGCGAGAGGCTGCCTTGAACAAACTTGAGAAATTGAACCAAGAGGCTTTGTCAAATACTCAGGATCAACCAGAGGATACTGCCAGCTTCGCTACATCCAAGTGGTTCCAGTGGAAGACGGTACTGAAGCGGCAAATGATCCAGCTCTGGCGATCTCCGGTAAGCCTTGAGTTTCTGATATTCTAGCTTATGCTCACGACTCGGTAGGACTATGTGTGGAACAAGATCAACCTGCACATCTTTGCCGCCCTCTTCAGCGGTTTCACGTTCTGGATGATCGGGGATGGAACCTTTGATCTCCAGCTCAGACTGTTTGCCATCTTCAACTTCATCTTTGTTGCTCCTGGTTGTATCAATCAGATGCAGCCGTATTTTCTGCACAACAGGGATCTGTTTGAGACTCGCGAGAAGAAGGTAAGAATCGCCGCCCTCTTGGACTCATCACAAATTAACAAGTTGCAGTCAAAAACCTATCACTGGGTCGCCTTTATTGGATCGCAGACTGTCGCCGAGATTCCATATCTGATCATCTGCGCAACGCTCTACTTTGCCTGTTGGTACTTTACCGCCGGGTTCCCAGTTGAAGCCAGAATCTCAGGCCACGTCTATCTCCAGATGATCTGTACGTTAATATCATCAAATTTATATTATTAATGCTCAGCGCTGATTTTATAAGTCTACGAGTTCTTGTACACTTCTGTCGGCCAAGCCATCGCCGCATACGCGCCCAATGAGTACTTTGCCGCAATCATGAACCCGGTACTCATCGGCGCCGGAATGGTCTCATTCTGCGGCGTCGTCGTTCCTTACGACGCCATGCAGCCCTTTTGGAAATACTGGCTTTATTATCTCGATCCTTTTCATTACCTCTTTGGCGGCCTCATGGGTCCCATCATCTGGGATGTTCAAGTCGAGTGCCGCCCCGAAGAGTTCACGTCCTTCCAGGTGCCAGGCGGCCAGACTTGCGGAGAATACATTGCCGAATTCTTGACGTCCAACGCTGGCTACGTAGCTGATCCCAGTGCTACTGGTAGTTGTGACTACTGTGCCTACTCGACGGGAGCAGAGTATGCAAAGACGTTTAACCTTCGGGAGGAATACTATGCCTGGCGAGACGTAAGTGCCATTAACTTTGGATAGTGATATGAAGCTAATGAGGGACTAGACTGGCATTACTGCACTCTTTTGCATCTCTTCGTACGCTCTCGTCTTTCTGATGATGAAGCTGAGGAGCAAGAAGACCAAGAGTGCCCGATCGGATTAGACTGCTACTTCAAACACCGAAAAGGAAGTTGCAACAATTAGACCAAAAGAGGATGGAGTTTATTCATCACAATAGGATATTAGTTTTAGATATTAGACTAGAAGACACGAATTAGAGGTAGAAAATAGAATGAACAGGTCATATAGATAAGGTCGTCTAATATAAAGAGCGGCGACCACCATTCGCGTCATCCATACCTCTCAAGTTGAACAAGCCTCAAACTCTTCAATAAGCCCCTCAGATGATGCCTGCGTCTCTCGAGGCTTGTCCTCCATCATCTCATCCATGTACTTCTTGAGAACCCTCGCTCTGCCCATCCACCTCTCCCCAGTCTCATCATCAGACCAATAATTCAAAATAGCCGCCTCCAGCTTGACACTCTCGGCCGACGTCTCCATCACAGACCACACCGTCACCAGCGTCTCAGGGGCAAAGCCTGACCCGATCGGCTTGTATCCAGAAGACACCTGCGCAGCCCAAATCGCTTCATCGCACAAGAAATTCATGTCCAACGTCAGCTGCTCGTCGTGGGGGTGCAGTTTCCGAAGTATGCGGTTCAGCACTGCTGCGATGCCGAGCATTATCTGGTAAGCCGCAAAGGTCTGTATGTTGTATTTGTACTTGTGCGCGCTGAGCGGCGCGTTCTTTTCCACGGCCGCCGCGTCCGCTTTTTCGCATGCTTCTCGTATCGGCGGCTGCTCTAACTTGAAGAGCTGGTAAGCATGTTGGACCTGGCGGCTGTTCCCTTCAGGATCTGCTAGGTACTTTTGCACCTGCGCCATCGATGTGTGGTAGGCTGTGTAGGTCGTGTAGGTTCTTTTATGAGGCCCTTGACTGGGTGCTTTGACTAGGTCATGGAACCATGGCTCCAATTTGATATACGGTTGCACCATGCTCTCCCAGATCTGTGACTTGTCAGTGGCATGTCGGGATGTGTGCCATGCTGTCTGGGAACTCACAATGCCCCATGTCACGGCCATAAGCAGGATATGTTCAAACTCTTGTATCCAGCCGTGTTTCACAGCGTGGCGCAGAAGATGGAACATCATCTTGAGATGGGCTGTGCTCGGGATCTCTGGGTAAATCAAAAACTCCTAATTTCATCAGCCACCCCATGTTGTAGATGTTTCAGAGTTAGACTGACCTGGCTGACCATGAGGGTATGGATGGCAAGCACGGTACTGACGGTATACGCCTGCGACGGGTCCTTCAACGCAACCCGCACCGCCTTCATGGCCATCCCGTACAGCTGAAGCGCCTCGCTGCGGCACTGCCCGTATCTCATGAACTGCCACGACTTCTCAACTGCATTGACAGAAGCCCTCAGAGCAGGACTTGACTCCAGCCGCTGCGGCAGGTGGTGGAAGAAGATCTTGTGAGGGTCGAGGTCGTACCCGATCTCGGTGACCTCGAGAAGTTTCATGAGCGACTGCGCTGTCGCCGTAGACTCGCTCGACGGGTTATCACGCACAACCATGGCTCCCCTGTTCTTGAAGCGAAACTGCTCAGCGACAAACTTGTACCGCTGGACATGGGGGCCGCCGCACTGGAGTCCGAGGCGGCGACATCTCCCGCATTCAGGCTTGAGCCCGTCGCACTGCATCCGTCGTCAACTGTAAGCCCCCCTCATCAAGTCAATTTCTCTACAAACTTTTTTCTTGGCCTGGCGACATTGGTCACACCGCGCAATGTGAGCAACCCCGGGCATTGTTGTAGCGTTGACGTATGTGCTGTCTCTACAATCGTGGAAGTAGTGACGAGTAAATAGCCGACTTGGATAGAAGCATCTGCGACCGATATTGAGCTTCAAGGATGAGAAAGAAGTAAGAGTTCAAGATGATGATGACAAGCGCCGGCTTGCCATTTTGCTGACGTCGAAGGATTGCGGCTGATGCGTCGGTTATTCTTGGCGCTCTTGGCCCCTGTTCGGCAGATCCATCCACCAGCCTTGACGGAGCCCATCCCTGTACGGAATACGATGTTTTGTACCCCAAAGATCACCGTCATCTAGCCTATCTTACATCGCACCTTATTGGTCCCGCGTCTTGCAGGGCGCAGGCACAGTTTTGTTTCTGAACGGATGTAATCTTGAACCAATCAGAGGTAGCGAGACCAACATTGCCTTCCTGATCTTCATCACCATCACCTGCACAGCCTTCTTTCATCGAGATTAGCAACAAAATATCTTCTCTCGATATAATCCATGTCTATGCTAAGCTCTATCAAGTCGTGTACTTCGTATATCGTAGAGTGATCCTGTCTAGAGTCTAAAAACTAATTATTCTCTGGTCAAGCTGGATTACTTGGACCCCATCTTATTGGGGTCTCCTCAAGTGGCTGGCCCAGAAACTAATATTTCGCCAGACTTTCAGCCCACCCAGGCAATCCGCCATCCAGGGAAACAGTGTATATACAGGGAGCTCGGCAACATAACTTGCTACAAGACCCCTTCCAACGTCCCTGTCCCAGTCGTTCTGAGCCTAAAAGCCCACCTAGATGTATGTATACTCACGACAGTCTACCGTTGCAACAACACCCGAGTTATACTGCTCTGACGTTTCTGCTCGGTACACCGTCATGTTATTGAGCTGCCCCAATTTGGGCTGACTGTCCTTTGTCGTTTCTTCGTACTTGAAAATAACAATGCTGCTAAGTAGCTGCGTGTGCTGCTGTATGTTTCAATTATTGACGGGTTTGCGGAGTCACACTTGATCCGCACCTTGTCTGGAGTTTTGACAGGCACCAGAGAATGTATAGTTGACAGTCAATCAATCCTGGTACAATATTCCAAGATGTCAGGGTGGCGGCAGTGACGTCCCCAGTCCCCTGGATGTCAGGATTTGGCTGAGCTCAACGAGCTTGACTGGTTTCGTAAGGAACAAATCAACGCCGCTCGCAAACGCCTCCTGCTGCGCGTCATCTGATGCGAGGCCTGTAAGGGCGAGGATGGCGCACCGTATGAGCTTCCCCTCGGCCTCAATGGCCCGGATGTGTCGTGTTGCTTGCAATCCGTCCATGACCGGCATTGATATGTCCATGAGAACGCACCCAAATCGTCCAGGCCGCTCCCGAAACTTGTCCACAGCTTGCTGCCCATCCGTGGCAGTCTCGTATGGAAGCCCGAGCTTCTTCATGAAGGCCATAAGCATTCTCATGTTGATAAGATTGTCCTCAACCAGCAAGAACGTGGGGTCATCTTCCGCTGTCTCTTGCGAATGGATTGACTGATTCAATCCTCCATTCCCAATCACGTTTGGTAACGGTGATTGGAGCAAGCGGGAACGCAGGTCACCTATCGACGATACTGAGCTTCCAGCCCTTCGCTGCAACGCTCTAGGGCCTGAGACCCCTGAGTCCGAGCTGTTGGCCGCAGAAAGCCGGATGTGCGATCCCTGCGATCCTCCAAGAGGCTGAAGACGTTCGGTCGAAGCCATCAGGAGTGCTGGACTGGCTGTGGTAGATGTCTGGAGCGCCATCCAACGCAAGAACACCAGTGATAAGACTCTGGCTAGTTTCCGTGGGCCAACCCTAAAAAAAAAAAGGCTGTCAGTCGTGCCGGGGCGTAGCTACCTAGGCTTGGAAGAACACTTACGGCTGTGAGATGAACTCGAGTTGTCTGTCCGTCTGTTCCGGCAAGACTTGGCTGTAGTTTGCAGCCAGCTGCCTAGCTGCTAGAGCACTTCGGCATATCACCACCGCGGGTACCATCTCGTTGTTGTGTTGGTTTTCCACATACTCTGCGAAATACCGCGGATCATACAAAACCAAGTCCGGGCGTAGGGTGTTTGTCTCTGCTGCATCCACAATTTCCATAAGCAGCCAATCTCGACATATCCGCGTCATCGCGTCATGCTCATCCAAATTTGTCCCAAACACGTCAACTTGACTTGAGCGTTTGGGAAATCCGAGAAGCTGGACTCGAAGTCCCTTCAGATTATCCACCAGCTCCCGAAATTCGCTGACATTGGTATGGGGCGGGGTTGTTGGCGTACTGACACTCGAGGGAGCCAGCTCTATTGGCACCTTCACGACCACCCGTGTCCCTTCGCCAATATTACTCTCCATGGTTATTGTGCCCCCAAGAGTTCGAACGATCCGTTTTACGAGAGGTAGCCCCAGACCGGTCCCGGGAGTTAGCGTGTGACCCTGAGCAAAGGGCGTGAAGACGTCGTTTTTGAGATAGTCGTCGCTCATCCCGCAACCGGAATCAGCTACCGTTAATCGTATGTTGCAGTGCCTTTTATTAGTAGGTTCGGCGTTAGGATCCCGGTCCAGTGTTACTGCAACGAAGCCTCGAGATGTGTACTTGAGTGAGTTACCGACAAGGTTCATGATAATCCGTCGAAGTGCGCCTGGCTGGGCGTGGAAAGCCCACGGAATTCCAGAGGCGATATCCAGGCTAACTGTGACATCCTCAAGCGTCTGGTATTGGTTGTCGCGACCGGTCGTACTCTGCTCAACTGCCTGCGCGCTGTCGAGCCATTGTAGTGCATTCTTGATGGGCCGGCCAGAGGATTGGGCCTTCGACTGCCGGTCTGCCGCAGTTTGCTGAAAGCAATGGCCAACATAAACCGACTCGACAACCTCTTCAGTCAGAGCGTCCAAACTGATATCAGAAGCGATGCTCATCATGCCTGCCTCGATGTTGGTCTCCATCTTTGTGCTGCGTCTGGCCGCGCCGGAAGTAGCCCGAAACCTGTTGATACGACTCCAATCAAGGAGGTGGTCGATGGTGTCGAGAAGGGTGCGACTGCATGTCTCTATCGTATGCAGCATATCACCTTGCAAGGCATCTAAAGACGTGTCACGTAGCAATTCGGCTCCTAGGATAATGCCGTGGAGCGGTGAACGAAACTCGTGTGATAGTGAGTTGAGGACGTCCGATTTTGACCTTTCGGCCATCTTTGCCCGCGTGCGAAGGACTTGGGTCATCACAACAGCGCCGAACGCCGTGAGATAGCTCAACTCACCTTCAACCGTGAAAGCGCGCCCTCTAGCCTTTGTGTACGCAAATCCTCCAGCAAACCATCGCTGTCTCTGCGGGTCCCAAGCCGGAAAGAAGGCAACGCTGCGGGCACCGGGAAACATGGTGATAATGGCTTCGGTTTGACGTTTTCTCGATTCAGACTGCCGACGGCGGCGACGTACGCCTTGGGTCCACTGATGCGTAGTTTCGGCATCTTCCACACTTGGAGTGTCAACTGAAGAGCTAACCAAGACAGCCTCGTCACTCGACAGGTCGCTCAGCTGCAATGAACCGTCCTGGTCGAAGTTAAAAATGGCACCTCTGGGGTGGTGCCGCATCAATCGTTGAAGTAAATCCTCGGAGAATGAAGAGTGACTGGCACGGCCAGCGTCGCCATCTATACTGGAGGTCAAGGATGTGGAAAAGCCCAGAATGCGACATGGCCGACCCGCCCCGGTTGCGTTGCTTGTAGAGCCCCTTCCCTCATCGCTAGAGAGAGACGAGCTGCTGCTGTGCGAGGAGGTTTCTTCAGTCCCCTTCCCAACTCCACGACCGAATGAAGATACGCTTGCGTCGAGGAATAAGACGCCTTCCGTTTCGATCGATTCCCTGACAATGTTTGCTGCCTTAGAGAAAACATGTTTCATCTCGCCGTCAGGGTGTACAGGAGGCATTGGGCCTTGAGGGGAGATTGGGCTCTGGTCGTGAGAAAAGGTTGCGTTGTGTTGAGGGGCCCTCGGGCCGAAGTAAGAGGGTGACCCTGGAGTCATCTCTGGGGGTTCGGCGCGCGGTGCTATAATGCCCTCCCTCACAGTCACACCAGCAGATTGGCTCTTGAAGCGTTGTTGGTTGGCATTCAAGGAGCCTTCGACGTCTGGGATATCGACGAACGAGTTCATGCTAGGTCCGCCCTGCCAGCCAGACGTGGTGGTACTCCCTTCAACAAAACTTCCGATACCGCGAACCATTCGATCTGCGCGTCTGTGGCTCTCCCTAAAGCGTCGAGTCTCCAGATGGGTCATAACCGTAGCGGACAAGTCCCTCAGTAACTCCTCGCAGCTCGAGTCGAAATGATGACGAGGATGGTGATCAAAGATACACAGTACACCAATGTTGATGCCTCGGGCAGTTCGAATGGGGACGCCAGCATAGAAGTGATCGCCAGCAGACCCCAAAACAAATAGCTTCGGCGAAGAATCAGGCTCTGTCGCAAGGTCCTTGATCACATGGACCGGCAATATCTGGCTGGACTGCTTATCGGAGGACTTGTTAGGACTTTCTACCTGGGGCTCGAGAAGGGCGCGTTGGCATAAGCTAAGAGTCCGGGGCAAGGAAGCACCACAGAGCCAAAGCTCGCGTCCGTCGGCAGCACCATGTTCGCTAGGCACGCTAGGCTTCAAAGATGAGAACGGCGTGGCTTCGGCAATGACATGTTGGGACTGGGAGTCGAATAACGAGATAAGAGCACGCGAAGCCCCTAGACGCAGTGTGGCGAGTTCGGCGTAGGCAGTGAGAGCAGGATCGGCCGAAGTTTTGAGCTGAGATCGTGGGATGATACCGGAGTCGGGGATTCGGATCGTACCGGCTTTGAGGGCAGGATCGAGGTACCTGCAGGCAAATCGTTAGCATCGTCAAAACGGGAAGGACAATGAAAGCAAAGCTCGTTGGCATAAGAGAGCATGGGGAAGCAACAGAGCCTCACTTCAATGTCTCCCTCTCGCGACGGCCTTCGCAGAGGCCCAGTGTCGTGCCAGCGACAGAACCCATGGCTGATCCTGCGGCCGCGGCCAAGGAGCTGAGCTGAAGGCGCAACCTTCAGGGGGGCCCGAAGGCGCAGTCAGAAATAACGGACAGGGTCGGCGTCGTGATGTTTGTGTAGTTATAGAGTCAATAGCCCGAGGATCATCAACAAAATTAAAATCGCGGTGGGGTGGCTGTCTGGAAACGGAAGGGAGATCGACGATTGGGAGGGGAGCAGCAAGCAGCGGGGAAACCGGTCAGGAGCTCCTGTCCGCCTGCCTAGGCTCCTTTGGGGCAAGAGCGTGCAAGGATATCGCGATTTCAAATCCCATGGTGATTGATCACAAGGTCCATGTCGGAAGAATGGGAATGACGTAGTGGCGAGAAAACATCAGTGACGATATTTTAATAAGTGTCCATTGCCCGTTCTGGATGGCGAGATGCTTCACTTGGTAGAAACGACTTCAGAAGCCGACGCTTTTACGATCTGGTTCTTGTTTTATCATTAGAATACATAGGGGGTTACTATCTGTGCCCCAGCACTGTGGCTCGCTAAAACGACCCGCTAAGATAAACGATTCAATCCATCCCATAGCCAGAATACATCACATCGTACATCTCCCCATAAGTACATAATATGGGTTCAATCGCCCGACAGACATACAGCTCAAGTTCTCGGCATTGTGCCCAAGTTATCTCCGACTCTTCATATCAGGCCAGTCTTTGTGGCGCCTCGCAGTGTTGTGCTTTGCGTGCCTCTTCTCCCGTTTCGCATGCAACAATCCACAGACGTTGCAGAGGGTGCGTCGTCCGTCTGGCCCGGCGCGCCACCGTGGTGTTTGAATCCTCCCGCAATCATGGCAGCAGCTCGGATCACTTAGTCGTCTCTGAAGCAAACCAAATGTCAGCTCTCCGTAGTAAGGCAGACAGTCGAAACTCAATGTGATAACGTACCCGCTTTGTCTTGTAATCTCCAGCGTCACTGTGGGCGCGTTTCTCCCCGGTGTCGGCAGCATCGTTGGCGTCGTTTCTATCCCTTCGTAGATGCGCAATCTTGTCCAGACTCGTGATGATATTCCCAGATAATCGCAGTAGGGAAGCCAGATCCCCCTCTTGCACCGGGCTAGCCAACATGCTAGTGTATTCGGGGAACCGGCCGGTGAGGGAGGAAAGGTCTCGGACGTCTCGCTTGATCTAAAGCCGTGAAATGAGCCAACTGAGCAGATTGAAAACACCGCGACAAGCGCAAAATGATTGCCGCTCACCATCTCAAAGTTTTCGCTCTGCAATAGTACGTTGAAAGACATGACGGGGCCCGCAAGGAGCCCCTCTTGGGGGAGGATATTCAGGGCGGCTTGATCGTGGGCGGGGCCAGCGATCAAGGTCGAAGGAAAGCCGTGTCCGACGCGTGGGCTTTCGGCAATGACAGGCATCAACGGGGAGAGGCCACAGAAAAAGCGGCGTAGCAGGAGCCAAAGGACTCAGGTGAATTAATTTGTAAAGACTTTTGTCGGTTGTTGTGTTCAGGTCGGAGGGATTGATCAGAAACGGTCTGCGGCAAGAAGTGTGACGGAAGACAAATTCATATCAAAGCGACCGTCGTAATATTGTGGGGATGGCATGGACCCTGAAATCGACAACGCATCACCTGCCTGCACCTTGCTTTTGCGCCCTACCTTAGAGGGCACAGCGGAGGAGAAGCTCCCTGCAGGTGGGCGCAGCCAATGAGACAAGCTCCAAGTCAAGGGTTCTCGGCAGGTACAGCGCCCCTGTAAGCCCAGAACAGTGCATCTAATCTGGCGTCCATCCAATCTTCATCTACCCCTAGAGCCACTAACTGGATATGTAGCACTGAACCAAGTCTATCCCCAGTGCTATAGAGATAACAGATTATCGCCGCAATAATGACCAGGCGTGATAAGGCCTAATACAAGGTGACTTCTTTGCCGGGCTCCGTATCGACGAAACTTTGTGCTTGCTTAAGTATCTCTTGTAGGCTGTAGCGATGGCTGTGATTGACTTGACCCCCTGCAGTGACCGTCTTGGAAATCAACCGTAATGTCCATTTGACAAACCTTATCCAGATTAAATTGACTTGTATTTGCGACATCCCCTCAATCATCTGTCGATCTACTAGATAAATGCCGTGCTATGCCATGCGTCAAAATTGTAAAACTCCATCAATGCTACCTCCCCCGCTCCCACTACCAAAACACATGAGTCCATGCCATATACCACTTTTGAGTCGAAGTCTCGGGTGTTTCCTCGTCCTTGACCTCCTGCAACCCAGTGTGAAGATCCACGGACTCCGGAGGTCTCTTCCACGGGTCCCGACGTCCGACAGTAAATCTATGCCCGAAATAGAGAGCAGCAAAGACAGGGATGCCGATGTAAGCTGACAAGAAGACACTAATATCCCACTGTCCCTTGAGGAAAACATGAAAGCCGCTCAAAATCAACAGCAAAAGAAAAGAGATCCCGCTAATCCAAGAATAATAGGGTTGTAGCCTCGATCGGTATGGTATGTCGGTGATACCCTGCCGGTCGGTGGCTTTGCGGAAGCAGATGTACATGATACAAACGCAGATCCAGCTCTCGTAGCCCCCCGTGTTGTTCAGGTTGACCAATATATCAAACGCAGCTGTTCCGCCCTTTGAAACGTGCACATAGGAAAGAAATCCCCACAGTATGGAGACAAGGGTGGCCCAGTAGGGTATTCCGGATGTTGTCGTCCTAGCAAAGATCTTGGGAGCCGTCCCTGACAATGCCATCGAGTATAACATGCGGGATGTAAGGTAAAAGTAAGAATTTCCCGCAGACCACGCAGAAATCAGAAACATGGCGTTGACAACCGAATCCAGCCCACGAATCCCGGCCGCTTGAATACCGAGGACCCAAGGGGATGACCCCGAACCCTTTCCACCCCTGAGCCTGGGATGGTCGCTTCTCATAATGATGCCGACGCAAAACACTCCGATAACGTAAAACAAGACGAGTCTCCAGATAAGTTTCTTGGTTGCCATTGGTAGGTTCAGACGAGGGTTTTGCATTTCTCCCGCCGTGACGACCAGCACTTCCGGCGCAAAGGCGAAGGCGTAGAACGCATATGGCAGCGTAGCCAGAAATGCGCAGAACTTCCCCATTGATCCCGAAAAGACAAATTCGTTCATTGAACCAGGATCTGACCAATACCTGAAGTAGAGTGCGTCGTGCTTTGGTCCTCCGCCAAAGAACAGCACGACGGAGAGGATGATCAAACCAAGAATGGTAAAGACTTTGAGGCTCGCAAACCAGAACTCTGTCTCGCCGTAAATGTTGACGGGAAAGCAGTTCAAGGCAATAATCACCACCAGAAAGACGGTGGTTGATATGGAAGGGTCAATAGGGAGTTGCCAGTACTCGATGAGCAGGACACAAGCAACTATCTGAACTGCAATGGTGATTCCCATGGTGTACCAATGCACTATCGATGTGAGTCAGAGGATGGCGTTCCAAGGTCTCATAGCCATGACTTACCCCATCCCAAGGCGAAACCCAGACTATCAGAGATAATTCGATTTGCAAAAAAGGGAACTGAAGAGCCGGGCACGGGGAGGTACGAACTCATCTCGCCGGTGGCTGATGAAATGCCGAAAATCAAAAAGGCAATGAGGAGATAGGCGAGCAGTAGAAACAACGGGCCGCCAATGCTATTCGCCGTGAGCACACCTTCAACTTGTTTCTGAGATCTGGCGCGGCACATACGCAAGGGCTTGGCCGGTACCGACGAATAGACCAGTGCCGATGGTGCCACCAAGGGCAATCCTATCAATATGTCAGAGACAAAGGTCGTTAAGAGTCTCATTGCCACTCACATTTGCGCATGGCGCGACTTGAGCCCCCGTTGGGTGTGAGTATGTGTCTGAGGGTGGGGGTGGGATGCCATGGTCGCCTCGCTAATGATCTCCTCAGTACTCAAAGACTCGGGCTTGGAAGGTCCATTTTCTAAATCTCGATGGCGATTTGAGTCCATTCCGGCCGACTTTTGACTTGCTCGAAGCAGCTGTGCCGAGGTTCAAGAAAACGCGCAATTGACAAGAGGCCCCAAGTCAGGTCTCAAAAGGGGCGATCGGGCAGGTTTATGGGCCTCCCTTGAGTAGCACGCGCAAGCTCGTGATGGGGTTTTTCTTGGCTTGAAGAAGCAAATAATTAGACTTCGGGGTTCCCTTGCTGGGTGGCTTGTGTCTTGGTTCGCTGTGATAGGGCGCTCGGTTCGGTGTCCCCATCCGTTTTGCAGGAGTCTAGACGCTAGACAAGCACTGAGATAACACTACAGCGCTAGTCGATTGGTGGTGTCAAACCTCGTGTGGCGTCTTGTCTCTTTTCTCGCTGAGATACGTTTGTGAACTGTGGAGGACAAGCTGTACCATCTGTACACGGCTCTCGTATTTTACATGCGTGTAACTAGCAAAAGGTCTATTACACAGTCAAATTCTATCCACGAAAAACACGACAATAATCCCGCAAGTTGTGGTAAGTCGGCAGGCAGAAAAACTGGTTTCTGTGATGTGATTGCGGGAGTTTCCTTTCCCCGCGCTTGGCCCTGATGCCTCCACAGGCGGCGGCACCGACCCCCGATCGATCGTCGTCTTGGCAGTCGCAAGCGCCGGGATTAACTCACGGCCAAGTCAGTCCAACTGAGACTTTTTGCTGATCGTGATACGCTGCAGGACTCGGGGACGGGCCCTTGTCAACCCCGAGAAGTGGCTTCCGTTTGCCCCTGAAGATCCAAGGGAGAGGAAGCAAGGAGACAGAATGTGTCACATTGGAACGAACCATGAAGACGTGCCCCGCGGTTCAAGGTTCGTGACAGGTGACGGAGCTAAGGCTTCTGACAATCAATTTAACTTTTAGGGCTGATGGATTGGCAGACCCTGAAACGGTGGGCCAGATAGCGTCTCGAACACGGTCGGCCGACTCGGTTTATGAAGCCTGTGGCAGGACTTGGTTTTCTTGCTTAAATCTTGGCAGCCGATACATTTCACAGCAGTGACATTTTCAAGCAGGTTACCTATGCACTGCAGGTTCCTAGCCTCGGCGCCATCGGCACATTAACTTACCTACCTGTTTGGGATTTACCTATTAAGGGGTCTGACAGGTATGGTGTCAACCATCAAGCGTCAGACCTCCGACGCTACTCTTGAAGAGATTGGTTGAAGGGTTGCGTTACCCTTCCAGTCATCTGGCTTATACGGATAATATTTGCATCGGGGTGCACAATTGTAGAGCCTACATATTCAAGTCTTACATATATGTCAATGCCATAACTTCGAGGCCTCTCCAAAAATTTCTTAAGATGGCATACTGGCTTCTACCGAGTCCAGACACCACGGTTCACTTTTAGTTGATAGTGGTAAGAACATGACTGACGGCCTACGGCTCGTATTTAATTGCCATAATTAGTAATTAGACCGTTGTGATGTTTTTGTCGTAGGAACAAGGCCCCAAACCTTATGATGTTCAACTGCATCTTACTGAAGCCGCCGGATGGGATACGTCACCATGCAGGTCCTCATGGTTATCCCAATATGCCATGACAAACTTGTGTGATGCAGCTAGTATGATGCTTGGTAAACTAATATTAACGGAAGGTGTATCCTCTTCTGACTTTCACATGCGACATATAATCCAGCGTTGATTGTGACCTGTGAGAGAAGATATGCATTATAGCATAACCTACGACCGAGGTATCTCGATCGTTACACGTAGTGTACGAACGCTCCTCTTGGCAAGAGACCTCCAATTACCGCTAAGAATAACATAGCGCCCGGAGTGGATCGAGTCGCCCATTATGGCTGGGCCATGGCTAACCTCAACTGATATCGTGGAGCAATTTGGGTGCCAGTCATGCTGCCATCAAACTCAATTCTTTTCGAGCTCCAGAGAAACAATTCTGATCTGACGTAGTTTATCCTAGTAGGTCATAATTGTTCAAAGTCTTTGTTGTGTTCCAGCTTGGCTTTTTTTGTTGCGTCTCTGCTAAGTGAAAGACGTCATCGTCAGCTCTATGACCAGAAACGAAGCTTCTTTGTTTAGCATACCGAGGCACCGGGCGGCTGCTGGAATGATGAGATCACGACTGCTCTGCTTAAGCTACTTTGGGCCTAAAAACATCTCTGGCTGACATTTCATCATGGTCGATCGTACTTGGGACGCAAGACTTGCGTGAATGGCTCAATAGTCAACTCGTCATAGTATTATCCTCTAAATCCTTTTTGCAAGAGCCGTATCGCCTATTAATAGGCCGAATAGGTAGGCCATAAAATATCCAACTTCTCGTCTTCCTCTCACATACTAGATTCATTCCATTTTCGCATCACATCATGTACCGAAGCTCTCGAGTCGTTCTTGGCCTCAGCAAACTGCAAGCCCTCCCTAGGAGGTCCTTTCGAACCATGTCTGCCGTCCGACAGCAGGAAAACGAATGGGGTCAAGGAAAATCACATGCCACTGGCAAATCAAAGGTCCCCGAAAGCATACAGCGCCCAGCGCCCAAGGGCCTTGAAGAAGCCCTCCCCGATTCGGTATGTGCACTGAAAAAGCAAGATTTCTCAGCTAACACTTCCATCTATAGATTCACCCAACTGGCCCTAACCCGGGCCAGTCTACCAACAAGTCGCATGCGAAGGGTGGAGGCGAGGAGTCCGTGGTGCCCCAGAAGGTGCAAGAAAAGCTCCCGGAGTCGGTTGAGCGTGCCGTGCCCAACGCAATTCACGATACTGGAGACAGCAAGTAGTTAATGTACTGGACCTTTATAGGCAGCATTCAAAAGAATTCTATGCTCAGAAAGTTGCCGACACGAAGTGCCCCCCTGGGTTTTGACGCAGTGAAATTTTGAAGTACTCAAAAGGTCTCTTACACTCACCAAAGCCAATCGCTAGACGCTATTAGACGTCTTTAGGCTGCAACAAACCGCTCCAAGATGGTATATTAGCCTCTGAGAAAAGCGTTGCAAAGGTCTTGGCAAAGGATTGCGTTGCTGACGACGTAATGCGCACGACCAATAAATAAGAGACGCTAGGCACCAGTCGTATGATTAGTGGTCTTTAACCTCGCCAATTCATCCTCCTTTTCCTCCAGCTTCAAGTTAGGCTTATGATTGTAGTTCCTAGGAAAAGAATGAAGGCAATATGTTTTTCTCTTCAGTTTTGAAAGGGGTACTCCGGATCTCCACATTGCCTCTGCGAATCACCAACTACGTCGCTTACCTATTTCGCCTCTACGCTACGTCGGGACCTAAGGCTTGTCTCGAAGACTTGAGAGATTGCCTTTGGTGGAAGGTAGTGACATTAGCCGACTCGTCGATCAAGTTCGTGAACCGACTGCCCGGCGCGAGTCGGCTCACTCACACACCACGAACTCCACAGTTCATCCTCGACACAAACCATCACTGGGTATACGAACATCTGGAACTACTGGAAGGCCTCGGCAGCTATGATGGTCTCTATAGCCTGGGCCTCAACTCTGATCCGATACTTGGAAAAGTGCCCGAAGACTTATTCAAGAGCCTCTCAATCGACGGCTCCAAAAACGAATCAGGGCTTGACGGGGTGTTTGGTTGGCTGAACGCGGATTCTAGGCTGCGAGAAATACTTGACTGCAAAACAGCTCTGGACACTTGCGAATCGCTTCGTATCAGTATTGAACGGAAACCTTGTCGTGGTTCTGGACTAGGAGATTTGCTGTGGGAACCCACTTCACCACCCAAGCACCTCCCGGGTCTTCTCGCGGATGTTCTGGGTTCGATGACAAAGCTAGAGAAGCTGGAATTCATCTCGACTTCTTATCACGCCTCGACAGTTCAGTTATTCGAGACAGAGTTTCGAAAGAGAGGCCTGGTGCTTCCCACCATCGAGAGTCTAGTTCTAGGGCCGAACATGCACTTCCTCATTGGCATGTGTCCGAACCTCAAGTCGCTTGACTCCAGCAAAGGCTATCCGTGGTATCCTCGGATGTTATCTGAGGGCAGTGAGCGACATGACTTCATTAATGCTACCAAAACCGTCCCACAACTGGAACAATTCGGCATGCACATGCGATGGAACGCAACAGATCTCGAGCAGGTGCTAGAAAACATGCCGCAAATCAAAACGCTCAGACTGAACGGAATGATTTCACGGATAGACTCCCACATTTATTGCTACTGTGAGGGACTACCCCTGACAAGGAAAAAAATCAAGGTAAGCCTGCATTGTGCTGGCCGATGGATTCATGCTGACCAACTCGAAGAACATCGCATCTGCTGTGGGCCGATTTCCCAGCCTCAACACGCTACATCTTCCCCAAAGCTTTGGCACTAGTCTTTTTCAGGGTGGTCCGGCAGGTTCTAAATTTGGACCTCGATCAGCATCCGGAACACAGACTCGCAGGCGAGTGACGAGGTTGGCCATGTGGATGATCGATGAAGTCAGCAAAATGATCATCGCCGAAGCTCCCAATTTGAAGAAGTTGGTCATTGGGAACTTGAGCAGCATTCTTATCTACAAAGGGAAAGTGTTCTGGCCTTGGACTGGACACATAAAAGAGTTCCTTTTGGCAGCGTGGCCAAGATATAGGGACGACGCCCAAGATGCCGGCGACGAAGACCCTGATGGCCCGTTATTCGGCAAAGCTCTCTCGGATGAACGTGGACTGAAAGAGGACTGGCGTCCTAAAATGGCTCGTGGTGTTTTCTGGCTTTCCGTAAGTGAGTTTGAGGATGAATCAATTTATAACGATGGTATAGGCCCGGGGGAATGTGGGACCTCTCTACCCGAATATTTGCGGGGGGTGTATGTTTGAGCCTGATTTTATTCCTATTCTTCTGAAGTCGTATCGATCTGGGTATTGGTGCTTGGCGGCGGAGGCGCAGCTGAATCTGCGGCCCCGTGTGAGGCCCGCCAACATATTTGTCACTCGGGTACAGCTTACAAGGGTTTTATTCCACTTTGAGGTTGATTCTGCCTTGTCACTTGGAGGGGAGTCCCAATACTGCTAGAAACCCTGGAAGCGACAACGACCTTGTTATAACTAGATATTTCAACCCTTACCCACTCGTAAGGCCTTTGAGACGCAGCAGGACTATCGTCAGACCCGCGTGGAGATGGTCTGTAACGAATATTTTGGTAAAAGCATTTTCTTTGCCGCGCGTACTGTGTAATCCTGCTGTGCTCATGCCATCCTTACGCGCGCTTGTAAGTGGCTGAGAGCTCTTTCAGCTGGCCCAAAACAGGACCATCTGGCTGCGGGCGGCTGTGCTGTGTGACAAGGGAGCAACAAAATTGCTCGCCTCACTTTCAACCTAGCTTCTCTTATCAATCTTTCTCCAGACACGAACTGACAGTTACATTAAATCCTGCAACATTTTATCATCTCACACCACACGGACTTGGCTTCTTCCTCTTCACCCCACAATGAACTCAAGCTCGAATTCGAGCTATCTTGTTACTTACGGGCTGTGTGAGCCTCTTTCCGATGTCGTGGACTCGGATGTGGCAGGATGGGGAGTGCGTGCAGATATTGCCTTGCGGCGCAAAGGGAAGCTTACAACAATCATCTAGGTTATCACGGCTTTCACCGTGGCTATCGCATTCAATATCTCCGCTATTGTAATAGGATATCTTCTCCTCGCTCTTCCTGAAGATCGATACAACTCCGTCGACAACTGCTTCCTGGCCATGCTTGGGCTACGCACCGTCGCCACTCGTCATGCTGGCTCAGCGTCCAGCAATAACTCGACGGCGCGTCACGACGGCGACTCGGCAGCCCAGTCTCCATCGACGCCTACGCCTAATAATTCTCCTCGAGAGCCTTCGGCGATGGACCACAGCAAAGCAACAAGAGGAGAGTGGACTAGAGCTTTAGAGCCCTTCGTGCTAGGAATGAGCGACCAGCAACTATTCACTGGCATGGCCCTCATGACAGCAACCATGTTCATGGTAGGAGGATTACATGGCCTAGACGAGTCCCTCTCCGTCTACACTTTCCAGGTTGTGACCATGCTGGCCTACTTTTCCTGCATTATCCACCTTTGTTCACTCACAGTTGTTCGGAACCACTTTGACGAGCACAGACGCCTGGGGTACTTCAGGGCAACTATGATGCTTCTATTCCTCGCCCTCCTGATATTTTGCATGTTCGTTTCCGAGTCCGTTACCTTCCGATTCAACCCAGACGTGTCAGTCAAGTGTGCACTGCAAAACTTCCGACTAGTCGACCCCAAGAGGCCCGACTACAAAAACGGCTCTGACGAGATCATAATCATCTTCAACCTAGTCGTTCTCATCTCTATTATCCTTATCGGATACTACAGGAGGTTAAATGAGCTCTTCAACCCGGAAGCGCGGCAAATTGCTGTTACTAGTTCCGAGTCTGAAATCTGGTTATTGGTGGAACACTTCCAATCCAGCTTTCTCTTTGAAATAATCTGGATGCTTTTCTACTCTGTGTTTGGGTTCGCAAACCTTTGCAAGTTTTTCGTCATCGAACACGTCGAGGTTGGCTCCATCAAGCCTGGTTTCGGCCAGCTTGTGCCCATCTTCCTCCTTGCTAATCCTTTCCTGTCTGCCTTTGCAGCACTTTCGCGTGAGTAACTCAAATAGTGCCTTCCCAGTCATGTTCCTATCTTGCCAAGTCCCATACGCATATATGGCCTTTGGCTAATTCCTAATAGACTCGAGATCAACCCCCGGCCGAGCATCAAGCTGGACAACAGAACCAAAGGACGACGAAAAGGCTATCTGGCCCAAGATGTCAAAGGTGAAAGTTCTCTTGATCACATTGATCTACACTTCAGTCCTGATGACCTGGGCCTTGATGTTCGCTGCCGTTATTCCCGGGGCCTACTCTCTCTCGGCGTGTGCCTGTTTATTTGCAGTAGTGTCTCTAATTAAGAGATGTGTTCAGTGCTTCGGAAACGAGAAAAAGAAGGACTAGGCAAGATTTATGGGTATTAATGGATCACATCAGATACATAAACACATGTCATCATGGGCTTATCTGGGGATTCATAGACTTGTACTTAGACTGTTGTTTTCACGGATGTCCGACAACTAAACTGATACAGAGGCACAACGCGCAGTAGATAACGCCGATGCTAAAACCGATATTGCACGAATCTTTTAGTCTGAACCTGGATATTATGCCGCCATGGCGCGTTTCCTGCATGTTCACGGGATGCAGTCGCGCCTCAAGAATCTCCAGTGAGTCTACATAGTGTACATAGTCGCCTAGGGGATGGCTCAAATCAGTTGACGGCTGGAATACAAGAAAGTCGGAAATCATTCTAATCCTCAATCCGTCACTAGTTTCGGAATGGATAGTTGAAGGGCCTCCCGGTCATGTTGGTTGTATCATGGTAAAACTTGGCGTTGGTTGCGACAGAGGCGCAGCTCAAATCTGCGACCATGCGGGAGGCCGACCAACAGCATTGCCACTCGAGGCCAGGGCCGTTCTTCCAGTTTCAAATTCTCTGCACTGCCAACTTTCTCGTTGATGCAATTTTTTCCCTTGTCACTGGCAAACGGATTCAAAGGCGGTCAGCCTCGCGGGTGGGAACCTCCAACCAAAAAGGAAACGCCGCTGTCGCCGCTTGGCACCGTAGATATTTAAGCCTCCATCACCACCCACCTCATTGAGCATCACGTCAGCCAGTCACGTTTCGTTGCAGTACTCCAAAACGCCACCCATGGTCTTTGACAAAGGATTCGAGGAGCAAGTCTACCTTGCGTTTAAAGACATCTTCAAGGGTGTCAGGGCCGAATTTCGCAAGTCAAAGGCGGTCCTCCCGGTAGTCATCGAGCACAAAAACCAAACACAGGTCCGCAAGCTGCTCGAGGCTCATTCTTCTGACACCGTTTGCCAGGCATTATGCCGTCTTCTTGGTGATAAAATTTTTCAGTCAGAGGAGAAGGCCAGGGCTCGATTTGGAACGAAAGACAAACAGTCAGTGCCATCGCCAGCACCCGCGCCAACACCTGCTCCCACGCCACCACAGCTCGCATCATCTACAAAGACTACATTGGTGGAGCCAGAATGCCCAAATCCGGATACCACACGAGAGATCAATGCTATTACGGAAAGCCTTGAGGCAATCTGCAACGCCTTGGAACCCCCCGAGCCAAGCACAAAGCAAGAGGCGGATGTGATGACGGAGGCGCAAACAGGTATGTCACCACCTTGAAACACTCGCAGCTGGTTGAAGGATATTGACAACCTCTTCATAGCTCTGGTGCCGCCCAGTGAGACCTCAAGCGTCGCCAGTAACTTCCCAGAGCTTCAGGTTTCACTCCCTCTCCGGATTCAACACCTCATTTTGTCCCGGATCCAGAGCCTCTTGGAATACGCGGCGTACAGGTTTGCCGAAGACAAAATGCCTTCCACTCTGGAGCGCCAGCAGTGGGAAGGTCCAGAATCCGTCGAGCTGAATGTATGGGTGCCAGAGCTCCGCAAGCACTGGGGCCTGCTCGACAGCAAAACCCTCAAGGACCCGGGCGACCGTTTAGTGAGCCGTGCTCTTCATTCTGCCACCCGTATTCGACATATCGCTGTTCACCGTGAACGCATCAGCGTCAAACAACTTCAAAGCCTGATGGATGACGCAGAAGGATTGTGCGGAGTTCTCGAATGCCCGGACCCTACCAAGGCACCAGCTCTCTACAGGATTAAGGAGATTAAAGACTGTGCAGAAGCTCAACTTTCGGAGCTGCATTCTCGAAGGGGAAAAGTCGCGTCGGAGCTCGAAAAGAAGCTAGATGATATCGCCGCTCGACGAGCCGAGCTGGAGGCTCTCGAGCGGAAGAGCATTCGAGAAGCTCGCGACAAGCTCGACTACCATCACTCGTTGGCCTGCACTGCTTTTGAAGATGTGCTTTTGGATCAGGACATGGTTTGGTTCTGCGCAGGGAAATTCGAGTCTGATGAGGAAGAAGACGAGGATGACGACGAGGATGACGACAGCGAGGAGGACGAGGAGGCCGAGGACAAAGTTGACGAGGAACAGGATCCTGAGCCAGAAAAGCCACCACTTGAACGCCACGCTCTCGATTTTCTCAAGGGATCTATCACTTGGGCCCTTCTATTGCGACAGGGACTACAAGAAGTTTTCATCGGAGTATTGTGCCTTGTCACGAGCAACGAGGGCATACGGAAGTCAGTCATACTGTCTTTGGCTGTTCTAATCTGCCTGTTTGTCTTGGAGTGTGCCCTTACTTGCTTTATTGCAGCGTGCAGGAAGGTTGGCCTTTGTCACTAATGGGCTGTCCTTTTGCCTCCGTATCCTTTTCATATCTTTTTTCCTGTATATCTGTCCTACCAACCTGGATCAATACCCTTTTCATAGCCGAGATCAATCTATATAGATCCGTTCACCACAAGACAAGTGTGCCTTCTAGGGTTAATTACAGCACATGCCAGACACTTGTAGACCCTCTACAAAAAGTCATACTCAATCTCGATAGTCGCCGCTGCAACGTGGTTGACCCAGTTGAGTTGCTGCAACAAGTCAGTAAATCTGAACGACCACGAGACATATGAAAGCTTACCTCGGCTCTCGCCCAAAGGACGACGATACATCCGGGCTGCAGCAACTCGAGAAATCTCTCGCCTCTGCCTACTGCCCTCTCATCTTCGATATTTGTCTCCGCGCCTCTCGTCCATTCTACCTTGTAGTTCCGGTAGTCTCCGGTGGCTGTTAGGTTATTGCACACCTTCCACGCAAAACGCCCATCCTCCCCCTCGACAAAATCCCACCCATGGGCGATCAGATCATTCCTCGCCCGGGAGACATCCCACCAAGTGTCCTGCAGAATATCTTCCAGGGACGCATCGGCTTCGTTCGGAGCTCTTGAATCCAAGGGACGCAGAATGCTGGCCTCGAACCACGTATGGCTGTTGTCAAACGTACCGTCTCCGCCAAAAGTAGCCCATCCCTGGTCCGCTGCTCTCGTTTGAAAGATGATGCGCTGTGGCGCGACCATGGTCAGCCCGGTAGGGATACGTTCAGTGCTGAGGTACAAAGCCGCAATGCTGTAGCTATCGCCGGTTCCCTGTCTCGAAAATCCTGCACGATGTTCCTGTTCGTCGTCTCTGCGCTTCACGAGCCAGGGTTTGTAAGCGATCGGCCTCGCGAGCTCTGGAAGTAAGGCATGTGCCAGGATTTGGCGTGTCTCTCTAGCAGCGGCGAGCGTAGGGTGAGAGGTCTGGGAATACGGGAGCAGATTGGCTATTGTCTCGCCCATATCGGTGGTAGCGGCTGGCCATCCGGGTCAGCCTTAAATCTTGTTGATCTAAGATCTCGTCTCAATAATTGAGGAAATGGATTCCCTAGGTACCGAAATATTTTACAAAGCCCAGTAATGGTGGTTAGAGAAAATGAGGAGGATATGGCGGGGTACACCCAATCATATTGCCTTTTCTCTACCGCGGTGTCGTCATATGTCTCGACATTTCTGATGTGTCGTCCTATTGTTTACTGGTTAGAGGATTTTGGTTGTTCTTAGGAGAGCCGAGAGAACAAATGTTATATAAAACTATACAGTTATTCCCTACTACTAGCCCCATCTCAGAAAAAATACAACAAGTCCCTCAAATCGACTTCCACATAAAAACGACACCAATAGAGAACAGTAACATAAAAAGAAGGGCTTGCCACACGGGAAGTGTCGCTCTTGTTGGTGATCGATCGGAAAGGTTGTTGTTAGCTAACATAGTTTGGTAATTGATCTGCTCAACCAGTCGGCAGGCTTCGAGACTTTGCTCAGTACTGATTAATGCAGCATCTTCTGCTAAAGCAGCCCCTGAACTCATTGCGATATGGGCCGCCCGTGCTGTTACTTTGCGGCTTAATGGCCCGCACTTCTAAAGGTTAGTATCTAGCCTCGTGATAATAGGCCCGTATTTACTTGCGGAGGAGGGTTGGGAGATATAACGTGGGCCAAACTTGGCTCGCGGCTTATTTGCTCTTGCTCTGTAGATGCAAAGGTTTGCGGTATGTTTTGTTTAAGATGATCAGCTGAGTAAGACCGAAGGTGAGGGTGAGGAAACTGCTCTAATGAGGCCAGTCTCGACACGTGATATACAAGGATGCTTCAAAGCCATGACTGGTCACCGGCTCATGTGTATTTAGGTCATTTTGTTAGATATGCCCACTTCAAGACTTAACAGGGTGTGTTGGCGATTGTACTTGACACGAGAAATCATTTTCTTGTTTCTTTCAGTATATTTTTTCTAGCCATGGTCTGCCTGTATGCCTGGTCTGTTCTTTTCTATTGATATTCCTTACGTCAGATGTGACGGTGCAGTATACAAGTGGCAATTAATAAACGCAACTGGACGAACTTAAAGAAGACCAAGACGCCTTATAATGCTATTAAACTTGTCATATCCGACAGCATGTGTTCAAAGATTCCCAGGTACGACTGCGCCAATGATATGATGCACGGGTATTTTGAAAAATTTGCGCAGCGTGTATTGGGGCAGCTGAGCTCGGCAAGGCCGACCTTGGGGTGGACATGCTTTACGGAGAATTGGAGATGCCCGGGGGTTATTTTGAACACCGAAGAGAATGTGATCGGTGGCCTATACACCGAGAGAAGCGGAAGGGACCGGAAAGCCGAGATGGCATTGGACTTGTCTGTGGGCATCTTCATAGCCTGAGCACCTTTGGAAACTGGCCGCATAGGCATGGACAATGCATTGAAAGGCCCCAGTTTGGCCCACAGCCAATAATTTGGACAGATCAGATGACTTGCAGAAAAACCAAACGAGATTGGTAATGAATAGAATTACCCAGCTTGTCACGAACCTCGTCGGTTCACCAATGGCGTCACATCCTGCCTCCGACATATCCTCAAAACCCTCACACCACGAGAGACTATCCGGCCCTTCTCTCTGTCGACCGCCAGATGCTGAAGCTAATAAAGCAAGGATGGATGAATCCGGGTGTCATTACCCAGAGTTTGCAGCTGTAGTGACCCGCAGTTCGGCGGGCCGAAGCGCTTGGAGTTGCTACAGTTGTATTGTCGGCCGGGGAAACAAGGCCATCAGATGACATGGACTTATTGCTCGGGGCCGTTATAAAATCACCACAGTCATTCCACTTTGTCGTCCGGGGCCTCGGTGCGTGACTTGGCCGAAAGGCGGGCAACCCTAGCTTGGCCCGTTCAAGCATAAATACCGATCTGCTCTCCGCAAGCCCATAACAGGGCCGAATACAATTGCGGAGAAGCAAGCGGAATTGCAGCCACCACCCCAGGCTCCCCAGATCCACCGGCAGTTCTTCAGTAAATGGAAAAAGTTCGGAAGCTCGGTTCTACGGCGGCCGTATTTTTTGAACGGTGGACCCCCCGCGATCTCCATCCCATCATACCCCGGGCTGCCATGATATCACCAAACCAACCTCCACAATCCGATGCTCTGGCCGCGGTTCTTCAACGGCGTCACATCATGGATGTCACGAGTCAGCAGGGCCCGGGGAGGGATACTCGATCGAGGTCATGCAACACCGCAACATTCGGCTAAAGTCTGGCAATACCGTCCGCAACCTTGGAATACCATCAGGCAATGAGCGTCCCCCATCTCCGCATTCTCTCCCCCGGGCACGACTGGGATTGCAGGCTAGCTCACATGAACATGCGGGATGGGGCCCTTGGAGAGGGCGGGACTAACTGAAAGAAAAGTATAGGACCGAACTCGGACAGCCATCACGAGAATCGCAATGACGCAGCTTGGCCCATGGAGAAGGCGAAATGTCGTTCGGCAAGTCGTCCGGATCGGCTCATGAGGTCGGATGCGATGAACAGGGCTCTCTTTGGTTGATAGGGCCCTCTTTTTGTTTCTCTTATAAAAGGCGGCGGCAAAGTCGCATCGATTGGAAACAATAGAAACGGCCAGCATCGAGCAGCATTGTTCCCTCAATCACAATGGCTAGCCTCCGTTCTCTGTTGGTGTCGGGCCTGTTGGCCTCGACCGTCAATGCCCAGGCATACGACTCTTCTGAGCGTGACGAGGAAGCTTTCAGCTATGTCCAGCCCAAGAACACTACCATCTTGGGCCCGTATGGACACTCACCAGCTGTCAAGGCCCGTAAGTTCACCATGGCCTCGACACGTCTGCTCACATTCGCTAACCCTTGTTTTCAGCGAATGTCACTGGAGTTGGCTGGGAGGAGGCTTTTGTCAAGGCCAAGGAATTCGTCTCCCAATTGACCCTCGAAGAAAAGGCCGATATGGTTACGGGCTCGCCCGGTCCTTGTGTTGGCAACATTGTAGCCATCCCCCGTCTTGGGTTCGATGGTCTCTGTCTCCAGGATGGACCCCTATCCATCCGAGTAGCTGACTACGCCAGCGTCTTCTCTGCCGGTGTGTCGGCCGCTTCGACTTGGGATAAGAGCATCATGTACGAGCGTGGCCTGGCAATGGGACGAGAGTTCAAGGCCAAGGGCGCTCACATTGCCCTTTCGCCAGTCGCTGGACCCCTTGGTCGTTCAGCTTATTCCGGACGAAACTGGGAGGGCTTCTCGCCCGACCCCTACCTGACCGGTGTCGCCATGCAGGAGACAATCCTCGGCCACCAAGATGCTGGCGTGCAAGCCACCGCGAAGCACTACATCGGTAACGAACAGGAGACCCAGCGAAACCCTACATACAACCCCAACGGCACACTCGGCGAGGTTATCCAAGAAGCCCTCTCCTCCAACATCGACGACCGCACTCTGCACGAGCTGTATCTCTGGCCCTTTGCCAACGCCGTCCGCGTCAAGGCTGCCAGCTTCATGTGCGCCTACCAGCGCCTCAACGGCTCCTACGCCTGCGAGAACTCCAAGGCCCTCAACGGTATCCTCAAGGAGGAGCTCGGCTTCCAGGGCTATGTCATGTCCGACTGGGGAGCCACCCACTCCGGCGTCTCCTCCATTGAGAACGGCCTCGACATGAACATGCCCGGCGGTCTGGGTGCCTACGGCACAGTCTTCGACGCAGGCTCGTTCTTTGGCGGCAATGTCACCAAGGCTGTCAACAACGGCACCGTCGACGTTGCGCGTGTCGATGACATGATTCTGCGCATCATGACCCCTTACTTCTGGCTGGGTCAGGACAAAGACTTCCCCACTGTTGATCCCTCCACCGCCGACCTCAACACCTTCTCGCCCCGATCTACCTGGCTCCGCGAGTTCAACCTCACTGGCGAGAGCAGCCGCGATGTCCGTGGCAACCACGGCGAGTTGATCCGCAAGCACGGAGCTGAGGCCACCATCCTCCTCAAGAACAAGAAGAACGCTCTGCCCCTCAAGGCCCCCAAGTCCATCGCCGTCTTTGGCAACGATGCTGGTGACGATGTTCTGGGTTTCTACAACCAGAAGAACTTTGAGTACGGAACTCTTGTTGCTGGTGGAGGTTCTGGAACTGGTAGACTTACATACCTTGTTTCTCCCCTTGCTGCCATCAATGAGCGTGCCAAGCAAGACGGTACTCTTGTCCAGCAGTGGTTGAACAACACCCTCATCGCCACCTCCAACGTCACCGACCTCTGGATCCCCAAGACTCCCGACGCGTGCCTCGTCTTCCTCAAGACCTGGGCCGAGGAAGCCGCTGACCGCGAGCACCTCGACAACGACTGGCACGGCAACGAGGTCGTCGAGTCCGTCGCCAAGGTGTGCAACAACACCATTGTCGTCACGCACTCCTCGGGCATCAACACCCTCCCCTGGGCCGACCACCCCAACGTTACCGCCATCCTCGCCGCCCACTATCCCGGCCAAGAGTCTGGCAACTCCATCGTCGACGTGCTCTACGGAGACGTCAACCCCTCCGGAAAGCTCCCCTACACCATCGCCTTCAATGGCAGCGACTACAACGCCCCTCCCACTACCGCCGTCAACACCACCGGCGTGTACGACTGGCAGTCATGGTTTGACGAGAAGCTTGAGATTGACTACCGCTACTTTGATGCCCACAACATCTCAGTGCGCTACGAGTTCGGCTTCGGTCTGTCCTACAGCACCTTTGAGCTCTCCAACATCCAGGCTGAGCCCCTCGACGACGCCATCACCTCCAAGCCCGAGGCCCAGCCCGTCGCTCCTGGCGGTAACCCTGCTCTTTGGGAGGGTGTCTACAACGTCTCCGTCGCTCTCACCAACACTGGAAGTGTCGGCGGCACAACTGTTGCTCAGCTCTACGTTACCTTCCCCGATAGCGCCCCCGAGGGCACGCCGCCCAAGCAGCTCCGTGGCTTCGAGAAGGTGTTCTTGGCTGCGGGCCAGAGCCAGACTGTTGGATTTGAGCTGATGCGCCGGGATCTCAGCTACTGGGATATAGTCTCGCAGGAGTGGCTGATTCCTGAGGGCGAGTTTGTTGTCAGCGTTGGCTTCAGTAGCAGGGACTTGAAGGAGGTGACTCGTATCACTCCTGTGGCGGCATGAAGGGGATTAAAACGACGATAATGATGTATGAAGATATGTTTTAGTGAATTAATAAGTCTTGATCTGTTGAATAATTTTCTGCTTCGCGCTGTGATGTTTATCTGTCTGCCCCACAGAACGGCGGTGTCGCAATTCTTTAAGTGTCGATAAAACAGCAAAGAGCAATTATGCCGTGAACACACAAAGGCGAGTAGTTTTTCCTTTATGTATATTTGTCATCATAAGTCTATTCATGCTTTTCGTTTATCTTAGGCTCGTTCAATGCAAGCACCTTCAAATTGAATGTACCTTGTATGCCAAACTCCTCTCCAGTCCCGTCTATTCTATCACAGGAATGCACACATCTAGTTGCTCTTCTCGGTGTAGACAAAGGCATCCAGCTCCTGGTACGTTTTCTCCAGGTCGTCGTTTACCAGGATCTTATCGAACTCGGCGGTCTTAGCCCAGGCAAGCTCCTCCTCCGCCCGGGTCAGGCGCTGCTGGATGCTTTCTTCGGTTTCGGTTCCCCGGCCTCGGAGACGCTTCTCGAGTTCAGCGTTATCAGGTGGCGCAACGAAGACGTATCGCGCATCAATGCTGGATGCCTTGACCTGCTTGACGCCCAACATCTCAATGTCTAGGACTACCACCTTGCCCTTGGCGGTCTGCTCCTCAATGGTCGCCTTGCTCGTGCCGTACAGGTTGCTTCCGAACTGGGCACTGTAGAGCAACCATATCAGTACGCGCAACACATGTCGAGACGTATCCCTTGACTTACTGCTCGACGAAGCCATCCTTGGCAATCAAGTCCTTGAACGCCTCCTTGGTAACAAAGTGGTACTCGACGCCATCGGTCTCACCCGCCCGAGGTCCACGAGTAGTATGCGAGACGGAAAGAGTAAAAGTCTCGGGGTGTCGGCTGAAGAGGAGCTTGATCAGTGTGCCCTTGCCGACACCGCTGGGGCCGCAGATGACGAGGGGTCGACGGTCGGAGGGAGAAGCCATTGTGAAGAATCGCCTGGAGCTATAGCTGATTAGACGCTTGAACCGAGGGCGCAGAGTGTGCTTTATACTGACCTTGGGGCTTGGAAGACGGGGACTTGCTTGGCAAAGGTTGTGTTGCGCTTCGCGAAGCCTAAGAACCACCGCATCGTGCCTGGAGAAATGGCAAAGGCACGGGAGGTGGGGGAGGGGACTAGGCCAATCACGTGCTGCGGCTCGAAAACAGACGCTGGAGTTGCATGCGGTGTGAGCAATACAAGCTCTGCCTGTACAGTAGCCTCTTATGACTCAGGTTTCGAGGAGCCTTTGCACCCAGGCAGAATTGACAGTGATTCAAGGACACATTAAACAAGGAATGTGATAGACCATCTTGATCAAATGATCCTGGATCCATCCATTGCAAGACACT
Source organism: Fusarium sp. JS1030 (assembly GCA_000966855.1). Taxonomy (NCBI): domain Eukaryota; kingdom Fungi; phylum Ascomycota; class Sordariomycetes; order Hypocreales; family Nectriaceae; genus Fusarium; species Fusarium sp. JS1030. The sequence continues at coordinate 315,630 of JWIW01000010.1, read as the reverse complement.
TAGCGCTGCTTAGGTCAGCCGATCTCGACACTGTTCCAGGGTATCCTCGTTTTCAAAGACACGGTACTAACAAGTCTAGGTAAACAACCAAAGCAATTCTCAACAGCCATTTATCCGTCTCTTACATCAACTGCTCTGTCTATTATACCAACCCTGTACAGTAAATCGTTATAGGTTCATGCCCATGTCTATCCGCATTTCATGTTCTCATCGTCTCATCTAATCAACTCGACGCTTGTTTCGCGACGATCCCCTCTCAAGCTCCGGTGTTCGTACATCACGGGTCCTCTCCTCCTCGTCAACGGGGACAACCGTCGTGTCCCAGCGAATGTAGAATGATTTTCCTCGCCAGTTGACCGTGCTTCCACACAGGACTGCCCATACCCAGATGGGGAACGCAAGGCCTTCCCGGCCAACCCAAGCTGCCAGCCATTCTAGGAACTTGCGTCTTGGAAGACCTTCTCGAGATGCATAGCCTTTGGCGAAGCAGGGCGTGTGCTCGTCGGTTTCGATCGTGATGCCGCAGTGAAGGCGGCGGTAGGTGAACCAGTCTTCCAACATCCAGAGTGTGACGCAGATAAGCCAAGTGACTCCCATAGCCTTCCACGTCTGAGGAATACCCCAAACATCCTGGAAGTAGGGTAGAGTCGTAATCGCGGATGAGAAGTACGTCGCAAACATGAAAGATTCCGTAAACGGCTCGGCCAGAGTCGCCGACAGCACGGTAAATTTCCGAGCTCTGAGCCACCTAGACCGTCTGGCAATATAAGAGACAACCGACATACCCGACATGGGCTGGACGCAGAGGTCCCCCCAGACAAGCCCGTGCTTCTTGTAGCCGGGAAAGTCGGTATTCCATAGCAGGTCACCAATCATGTGATCTTCACAAATGTTGTACGAGAAGTAGTCCACACCCGTCGGCAGGTTCTGGTCCTGGGGAAGGGCCGGGTTTAAGATGGGGTCCGTGGCTTGATCCAACTGGGATTTTCGGAACATGTTGCTCTTTCCGACGGCGCATGGTGCGACTCCGACGGTGTTGATGGCGCTGTAGAACTTGGCGTGCGAGGAGGCCATGAACATCTCGTCGAGGCGGCCGCCGCCTTGGGTCCATACTTGTGGAACTTCCGAATCTTCGTCGGCAATGGGATCATCAGCAAAGCCCTCCTCTGACGAGGAAGCCAAGAGGGCTTGGCCGTCCGCTGCCAATGGCCTAGAGTAGTCGATCAAATCGACCACAATCGGCAGCTGGTGGACGAATTTGTATGGACTCGAGCCACCTCCCACTTTGTAGCCCATGAGCTTGTCAACCATACGTGCCATGACGCTCTTTGCCATCCAGACATTGCAGTCTACGATCCAGATAATGTCGCCCTTTGCCTCTCGGTATGCCCGGCTCAGGTTGCGGATCTTGGGGTTGGGCCTCATGTTGACCGTGTCCTTTAGTACCGAGTCTTCCCTCTCGAGCAGGATGCGGGCGTCGACCGTGGGAAAGTCATCGATGACCTTTTGTAGAATCGGATAGGCGGGATCACTGTCGTCTTCGAGGCACAGGCGTATCGAGACCTTGTCCTGGGGGTACTCTTGACGGAACGAGGCGGCAATGCAGTCGTAGAGTCTGGGCTCAAGACCCTTGACGGGCCGAATTATCGTGACATGTGGTGCATTTTGGCCTAGGTTCGGGGAGACGGGGGGAGCAGGGCGACGCTTGTAGTTCCGGAAGCTGGAGCAGGTCAGAAGAGCTCCAAGGGAGAGGATGTCGACATGACACGAGACTTACAGTGACCGGACACCTATGGAGATGACGACGACGACGACAACCGAAAAGCCCAGGAAGAAGGTAGCAAAGATATCCTTCCAGGAATACATTGCCCCAAAGCGATGCACCCGGTGAGGCCAGGTATTCAAGGCAGTCGAGTGAGTGAATGTCAACAATGAAGCGGTAGAGCTGGGCTGTCAGCTTTAATAAGGAACAGCGTCTGTCTCAACTAATTTCTGCCGGGAGGGACGGGAATGCCCCGCTGAGACGTCACATAAGGGCAGGCATGAAGAGCCAGCCACGGTTACATTACAGAGACTCAATTAAAGGAACCTGGAGGTATTAGATATATTCGTATATTGACCTACTAAGCATTCTATAATCGCTTGCCGTCTTTTTCCTCCTTTTTGCAAGCTGCCTCCAAGCCCTCGGAGATTTGTCCTTCAGTGGAGTCGGCCAATCTCCCAGTGGCTTCGTAGCCTGACGCCTTGCGCACGAGGCATCAAAGTGGGGAGCTCCAATTCAAGAAAATTCGACTTTTCCCAGCCGCTCGCTCACATTTCTCCGTCATCATTCTTCAACCACCACACCCTCAGCCAACAATCCCCCTCCAGGCTCCAAGTCCTCGAGTCGGCCTCGCACTCGAGCGATTGCCATTGTTCCCTTCACAGGTCCAGCAGTGCTGCTGTGAATGGCCACGAGGACCACAGATCAGCCAGCGTCGTGCCTGGGCCATGTGCTAGACAAGTAGGTGCTTTTCTTTCATCTCGAGTCGTGTGCACTCGTTTCTAGCGAGGCGCCGATCCTTCCCCAAATCCCCAAGCTCCCAGCTAGAGGTCCTTGGGCAAAGAGCCCCCATTCCCCATGTTGCGGTGATGACACCTATTCAACGTGCTTAGAGGATCCATTCATTTGGCCTCGATGAATGCCTTTGATTATAGACTACAACGGTATCTGAGCAACATGCTGTAATTGACTTGGCCAATTTCTGTTTCAATCTGAAACTCGTGCTGACTTTTCGGCTCAAGAGCAAGATGACCCCGACGAGAAATGGCTGAGATTCAATCATCAACCCAAGAGCCTGTCGGTACCCCGCCCACCTCAGATCCTTCTGGGCCACGGCAACCTCAGCAGCGAGGTCCTCCGCTGCATCAGATCTACGCCCTACCAGCGCCGATCCGGACATTTCCTCTTCCAGCCTTTTATCCCAACAACCCCATATCCTTCTTTCATGTCGCGTATGCGTGGTTAGGCCAACTCTGGTCGCCGCCCAAGGCGGAGCCGGCTGTTGTGCACCATGGAGTATGGTCTGCGAAAACCTCTTCAGTCCACATCACGGATGAAGTAGCTACCAGAGCCTTGTGGGAGCAAGGCTTCTACGGCAAGGGGAGCTTGAGTCGAAGTGAGCCGAACTGGTTGAAGCGGGAGAAGGTTCGGCAGGGACTCGCAGATGCACACGTCAGTGAGATCTTGACGGTGCAAAGACGAGAAGAGCGCATGCGTGCCAAGTGGGAGCGGGCGCGACTCGAGCAAGAGGCCATTCGGCAGACGAGGCTTGAGGAAGCCCGAGAGGCCGAAGCACGGAAGGCTGAAGCCAGGGAACGGGAGGCTCGGGATCGGGAATTGCAAAAGATTGAGCAACCCAAGCCCATCAAGCCAATTCCTGTCCCTGCACCGTCGTTGACTCTCGCGTCGCCAGTCAGCCCCGCAGCACTCTTGGCTCTGCCCAACTCGCAAGCAGATCTTGCCGCCAGCGTTGTTACATCCTTGGGCCCATCTCTGCCCAACGGAGAACATCACACGGCTACAAACGGACATGGCAAGGTGTCAATTGACACACGTGTTTCTTCAGCCTCGAGTCTGTCGTCAAATGGATCGGACAGCACAAAGCCGCTCAAGCGACGGAAAAGCGTTCGGTTCTCACCCACTGTCGAACAGACGACGTTCCAGCTTGGTTCTCCCCCTAGCCCGAAACAAGCCGCGGCAAACGCGAAGGCGAACGGACTGGCGGATGTTTCCATTGGATCGCCGGTGACCCTGAATGGACGTGCGATTATCGATGAAAACGGCTCGACATCTGAGGCACCCGTGCTTAAGAACATGGAACACCTTCAACTGCTGCCAGAGGAAGCCTTCTTCCTGAGCTTTGGCTTGGGTGCTTTGACAGTCACGGACCCTGCGTCGGGTACCGCGCTGTCGAGCAAGGATATGCTGAGGCTGTTTCGGCAGTACTCCTACTTTCCTCCCCGCGTTGAGCCGGAGGATGCCGCTCTCCAACCCGACGACAAATTCCTTGTCCACTATGCAGTCTACCACCACTTCAGGTCACTGGGCTGGGTGCCGCGTGGAGGCATCAAATTTGGCGTCGACTGGCTCCTCTACACTCGAGGTCCCGTGTTTGACCACGCCGAGTTTGGGTTGATTGTCATTCCCTCGTACTCTGACTCTCTCTGGAAGGAGTCTGGGAAGCAGAATCCCCAAAAGTCTTGGTCATGGCTTCATGGCACGGTCCGAGTGCTCTCGCACGTCACCAAGAGCCTTGTGTTGATCTACGTGGACGTCCCACCGCCATCCAAGTTTGAGGAGGCGCTAGACAAGGGAGTCGCCGAGGCGTTGAAGTTGTACAAAGTTAGAGAAGTGATGGTGAAGCGATGGTCGAGCAATCGCAACAGGTAGTCGAGCTCCCTGTAAACTTTGCCTATGATCAGCCGCGCTAAGCGTTGGCTCATGTATGAATGCGTGTATGTGGACTTTGGGATTAACCTGACCTGGGTATGAATTGTACAGGCAGTAAGGCGTTGGCGGAACTTGTTATTGCATGAATGAATAGCTTGTCTTGCGAGCAGTTTTCACAACAGCCGAGAAGTCCCTTTGGAGGGTCTTGATGTATCGTGATTGGATGTTAATTGCCGTCCGCCATGTCTCGCCCGAGTTTCCCCAGGATTCATCCGGCATTGGCCCTAACGTGACCGATGATTTGCTTCCAACCTGCAATCCATCAAGCCTCACTGATGGATCCGAGGGTCTCGAGCTCTCATTTTTGCTTCTGATTGAGGCTATCGACGGGTCCAAGAAACGCGGGGTCCGGCTGAAGAGCCCCACATGGAACTGTTGCGGTCCTTTTGGCCGAGGTAAGGAAGTGTGTGGTGGTTCGAGACTCGTATATTGATGCGATTGATAAAACTAGCTCGATTTTCATCTTATTTCTTGCATATAACGTCGCTCCTTTTGCTTCTTTTGTGTGTTATCAATTGTGTTACCCAGACTCCAGAGTCAACGAGACTCAATTCACTCGCCATGTTTTCTCGGGGGCTTGTCAGTCGGAGCTATAGGGTTGCTCGTCCAGGCCTCGGCTTTTCTCATCGTCTCTATTCGTCTTCTTTCCGAGCAAGTGCTCAGGTGAGAAGCAATGGCTCCAAGCCATACAACAAGGCCAGGAGTTTATCCAGCGAGACCAGAAATACCATCGATGCTTCAATAGGCAAAGACAACAAGCCCATCACCATCTCCAGCGGAGGCAGGTTCATCCACGTCCAAGACAAGGACGGCGGCTGGGCTCGTCTCGACTCTACAATCCTGCGCGATAGCTGCACATGCCGGAAATGCACCGATCCAGCCTCTGGGCAAAAGAACTTTGCAACGACAGATATTCCCTCTGACATTTCTATCGAGTCCATCCGTTTCGACCCAGATGGCGTGGGCATCAGGTTCCAGAATGATATTGCTCGTCTTGCGGAGGGTGGCCATGAAATGATCCTCCCCTGGACTTCTATCGAGACGGCTCTTAGACACAGGGACGTGGAGAGGCTGCCGTATCCAAGACAGGACGCCGTGTATCCCAAGACAGGTCGGACATTCTGGGACACGTCAACGATCGAGTCGCGCATTCGCAAGATTGACTACCACGAGTTCATAAAAGGCGACGACGCCTTCTGGCACACGCTCCTCGACCTCGCAAACCTAGGCCTCGTCTTTCTCAAAAACGTGCCTCACGATGAAAACTCTATTGTGAACATCACGACCCGCATCGCAAACATCAAAGAGACATTCTACGGCCGCACCTTTGACGTCCGCGCCAAACCCGACGCCGAGAATGTCGCCTACACGAGCGGATACCTCGGTCTTCACCAGGATCTGCTCTACCTGGAGAGCCCGCCTGCTATCCAGCTCCTCCATTGCCTCGAGAACTCGTGCAATGGCGGTGAGTCGCTGTTCAGCGACGGTCTCCGCGCGGGAAAATTGCTCTGGCTACAAGATTCACCCGTCGTCCGGAATCTCGCGCGCGTGCGTATCCCGTACCATTATGAGAAGCATGGTTACTTTTACCGACAGAAGCGTTCCATCTTTGATACCGGTGCTGATGGGAATCTGGCTGCTGTGTACTGGAGTCCGCCGTTCCAGGATCGATTCCAGTTATCTACCGTCGATGCGAGGGCCTGGCTTGAACCGGCTCAGTTGTTTGATGGTCTGATTAATGACCCAGCTGCCATGTTTCAGATGAAGATGGCGCCGGGTGAGTGTGTGCTATTTGATAACCTAAGAGTCATGCATGGGCGCAAAGCGTTTGACGTTGGTGGTGGATCGAGATGGTTGAGGGGAGCGTATATCGCGCGAGAGGACTTTGTGAGCCGCGTGCTACATGTTCCTGAGAATATTGCTGCCAAGTACCGCGGTAGAGTTGAATGGAGTCGCGAAGCCGAGGATGAAAAGTTGATGGTATCGTCGTGGTTTGCCAGGGTGATGGACCAGGTTGACGACGTGGCTGCTGGGTTAAAGGCCAAGGGGGCGGCTCAGTTAGGTGAAGAGGATTATGAGCAGCTGAACTGCTAAACAATGAAAGAGATGTAGAGAGCGTGGTTTGATACGACATGGGCATAGCGAAGACGGTAGAACAATTGCTCAATAACAAAAGCTGTTTACTTTTCCCGGTATCATGTTTCCCCAATGCGCCAAAATTCACCCCCGAATCATAACCCTGCTTCAATCTCAGCCTCACTTCGTCCTGCTTTTGATTACCACTTCTTGGCCTCAACGCCGTCCGGTGGCACCGTGTCAACATGGCGATCCTTGACATCTCCCCAGTCCGTGCTCAGGCTCGTGCCGTTGCTCTCGGTGAAGCTCTTCATCATGGCCCGCTGCTGTTCCGGCGAAGCCCCCTTATACAACTTCTTGAAAAAGCCATTGACATCTTCCTTATCGTCGTCTGATTCATCGTCACCCAAATTGTCCCAGTTCTTGGGGCCGGTTCGCGAGGAGGTGGGGTACGTGTGAGCAGCAGGCTTGGGCGCTTCCGTTGCGACAGCTTTTCCCTTATCCTCTGCTGGCTTGTCTGCTGCATCCATCGCCTTCTTCCTAGCATCCTTGAGAATCTTCAATTTCCTGTCTGGAGTCAGCATATCGAATTAACCATGGGGGACAGGGCACGTACTCGGCTTCCTCTGCAGCTGCAGCATCCTCGACAGCCTTGGGTTCTTCCTTGGGCTCTGCCTTGAGCTGCTTCCACTTGCCGGGGACCTTCTTCTTGAGGCTCAGCTCAACCTTGTTAGGTGTGACTGTGTGCTTGGACTCGGAAGGGTCGATCTCGCCCCACAGATCAAGCGTGTACGGCTCCATGTCACCGTTGGGGTAGATGACAGAGTCGAGATGGACAGAGAAGGGTTTGTATTCGACCTTGAGCTTCTCCTTGTCCACGCCCTTGGTGAAGATGGACACCGACATATTCGCGTTGCTCTGGAATTCTTGGACGTCTAGCGTAGTTTTAGCAAACACTTCGAGCTTGCGTTGCGCATGAAGCTCTTCCATGGTGGGCCGGGGCTTGTTAAGCTCAGGCTTCTGGCTCGTCGTGAGCTTTCGGGCCGCGTCGTCCTTTTCCAGCTTGTTCATAGCAAACAAGATCTGCATGCGCAGAGTGCTCGCAGTACGCCACTCCTTGGCTTGGGCAGGTCCCTTGTCTCCAACAGCAATGGCATCCTTCCTCTCAGTCTTGTTAATCTCATCCGTGTTGGCCTCTTGCTGTGCCTCCTCTAGAGTCGCGCTGTAGAATCCATTCTCGTCCGTTCGAAGCTTGACGGGGTCTTCTTTCTCGACGGCAGGAAAGCCCTTAACTAGCCGCATGGCCCAAACACAGCAGGCATCTGCGTTGGCGTACTGCTTGAGGCGAAAGTAGGCCACGGCTCGACGGTAGTGGGCTTCGACAAGGAGGGGTCGCTTATTCCTCTCGTACGCGGAGTGCCAGGCAGAGTCGGCGTCGTCGAGGGCTTCTTGGAACCGTGTCTTGTTGATGAAGGCCTTGGAGCGGGCGATCAGCCAGAGTGGGTTCTTAGAGGTATCGAGAGCGATCGAGAGCTTCCGGATGGCTAGGTCCCAGTCTCGTGCCTCGGCGGCAGCAAGGCCCTGCTGGCCCAGCGTGATGTGAGACATGGTGGAGGGTATCGATGAAGATGTGGAAGATGAGATATCTGGGGGGTAACAGTGGTTAAATACGTGTGCGGTGACAAGCCAAGACGTTGGTTGTAAGAAGAAGCTCCAGGCAGGCCACCAGGAGAGAGAGTGACGATGGTGGGTTCTGGAAGCTTTGGTGGGGGTGGGGCGGAGCAAGTGCAGCCTACTGCCTGCCCCTCGCCCCCTTCTCAGCGCGGGAAGCTCCCAGGGTGCAGATGCCTTCAAGCGAGCAAGCAGTGAACTTGTCAGAACTGTCTAACAATAACACTGATTCTAAGTTTTTACCTTTGCTTCTTACGCAAAGAGAAGCCCTTTCACACACGGGCAAGCACCCGCAGCTTGCGATTCACAAAAAGTTTATTCCTTGAGCCTCAACATTGCAGTCGAACAAGACCAGTCTGTGACCGTCCACCATTTCTTTCGTAAATTAGGCCTTTGTTCATTCTCCATTCTGGTATTGGTCGACTGCTTTCTTATTCGCATTGTATTTGTTGGTCGTGTCATCACTCAACTCATCCTCATAGCCATACAAGTGCAAGTGGTATTGTCATTAGCAGGGCCGGGTCCCCCTCTGTATGTTTCCCTGAACCTCTTCCTAGCATTATCTCGTTATATAGGTACTCATCTACTTCTTTTTGCCGTTGGCCTTCTTCACACCGTTGGGCTTGACTCCATTGGCCGTGATACCATTCGCCTTTTTGACGCCGTTCGCCTCCTGCGCCCAACATGGCACAAGCTTTTCCTCCGGGAACCTCTTTGCAAACATGCCCAGCGCCTTGATCGTGAAGCTGAACTTGTAATTGGGGTAGGAAATCATGCAAGACTTGTTAAACACGCCCTCGATGGCCTCCTGCATCCACTCTCCGTTAGGCTGCTGGCGGTCCATGATGAACTGGATGCCCTTCCTCAGGGGCTCCACGTCTGGGTACTCTGCTTCCATCAGACCGACTAGGGCCCATGCTGTTTGCACCACCAGGGAGCCCATGGGGTGCTCGTGGTATTCCATAGTTTCACAGGCCTATTCGGGTTAGCAGACGGATCAAACATCTGGGACCACACGGACACATACCTTGTAACTTTCTGACCATCCGCCGTCAGGTCGTTGCTTTGAGATGAGGAAATCGCAGCCACGCTTGGAGTTTGGCCCGGTAGCGTATGTTTGGCCAACGTGCGCCATGCTTTCCAGAGCAAACATGGAAGCATACGTGAAGCAGATGCCCCAGCTGCCGTACCAGCCACCATCAGGTCGCTGGTTGGTCTTGATCCAGTCCGTCGCCTCTCGGATGACCGTCTTGATATCGTCTGTTCGATAGTCGGGCCAGTGCTCCTGGAACAGCGAGAGAGCCGTCACGCAAGCAGTTGTGCATTCAGGGTAGTCATACTCGATCATAATGCGGCCAAAGACTTCGGCAGCGTTGAGCATCTCAAGATACTCACTTCCTCGTCGCTTCTCGTATGATGACATGGCGCCAGTGTCGTCGTTTTGGTATAGCAGTAGAGTGTCGACTGCGTCAAAAATGCGCTGGTCCTCGAGCACCTGAGGGAAACCTTCTGACTTTTGGAGCAGGATGATGGCCTTCAGTGCCTCTGAAATGCAATCGCTCACACCATAGCCTTGATCCCTGTTGCTGAAGGGCCATCCGCCCTTCCGTGGCTGGCGGTAGCACACATCTTGATCGACACAGTTCTCTCGGATCTGCTGACGCTCCAGGTAATTAAGCGACTTCATCAACATGGGTCGCCACCTCTCGTCATTGTGAAAGCCGGCTTCAAAGACTGCTTGGATCAGGAAGGCTGTATCCCAGCATTGGACACCGTTGGTACCATTGACAAGCATACCCTCGTCCTTGACCCATATGAACTCTGGCAGGCGCTCAATGTGCCTCTTGAACCCAGGTGCATCCGGGCCATCGCGAACATAGCACACCAAGGTATTCATTGGCGAGTTTACAGGGGCCAAGTTGGCAAAGTCGGTATTGGCGTCCTCCATGTCGACCTGTTTGCTGACCCAAGCTTCCGCCTTGTCCTTGAGAAAGTTGGGTCGAAGATATGGGTTCCAGACCTTTGCCAGGAACCAATTGGCCGTGTTAAGAAGCCAAGACTTGGGATGATAATTGTCGCCGGGGGCAATGCTGTTGCGATGGCTAGCCCAGTTGATCTGAGCATAAGCCTGGGGAAACAATTCGTCCTTCAACGCCCGAGTAACAGGGGTTTCCTCGCAGCTCCATCTCTTCGAGTATAGGTAGCCCATCGGGAGGAACACCATACGGATATGGATCCACCACCGCCATGGGGCAAACGGTACCCAGTCGGGAAGAAGCCAAAGCTCAGGCGGCACCGGGTTGACGATATCCCAGCTAACGACGCCCAGAACAGCCAGCCAGAACTTGGCCCAGTGCGGCGCGTACAGAGCTCCTCCCAGCTTGTGAAGAGTTGCCCTGGCCTTGACCATCATGGGATCCTCGGCGTCGACGCCGAGCAAGCGCAGTGCTGTGTAGTTCAATGCGGTACCGAACACCGTGCTTTCGCCTTCAATGTGTAATCCCCAGCCACCGTCCTCGGGGTGCGCTCGCGCCGCCAGGTAATTCCTCATCTCGGTCGCATAGGCATCGGGTACCGGCGTTTTGGTGACATACCAGGTGATGACGAAACCTGGGAGGAGGAACATGGGACCGCCATACTCGCAACCCCAGTGGCCGCTGGGCAGCTGAAGCTTTTCGAAGAACTCGAGGCCATTCGTCGCAGCGGCCAGGGGATTTTCGGGTTCGGGGAGTACGGGAACGTCCTACACAGTGGTAAGCTTCGACAGGGGAACAAGGGTCAGGCAAAGTCAAAGATGCACGAACCAGAGGCAGATTCAAATACCACTTCTCAGCATAGCTCTGAGGCCATTCCTTTGCATCCTCGTCGTCTGCCAGGTAGTGCCACGTGTGGCGGCTGTCGTCGTCCTTGAGCCTCCATCGCGTCTTGTCAATCTTGCCGTCGATGCGCGGCTGCTTGGGGAACGCAAGGCCCTGTCTAAGTTCTGGCTCAGAGTCAGCAGCGCGCTTACGCGACTTGGCCGCGGGCGCACTGACGTCACGTCCAGTCGCACTCGCCATTTTGCAACAGCCCAAGGTGCTCCAATGGCTTCTGAGGTCTGTTTTCTGGGTTTGGCGGTGCTGTCGCGACGCAATTGAAGAGGCGGTGGGCGCAATTTGGTCAGGAGAAGCATGTGCTTTTTGTCCCCTTTCACACGGAGCCGGAGTTGAGTGGCATGAGCGCCCGCGGAGACCGGCGCCGGTACCTGCCGAACTAGACCCCAGATTTTAGCGGTCAGCCCCTGAAACTCGCACCGCCCCTCAACACTTGGGAACGTAACAGATTCATATCTTGGAGCTACATGTCGCCAAAGGTTTCTATCTCTCCTAGTCCAATTCCCAAGGACATTTTTATGCTATGAGCTCGGTCCGTCTCTCGTCAAGCGACAATGGACGCTCCAAGAATCAACGCTCAAGACTCTGCTACACCGCAACTGACCCTGGGCTTCGGCGCCGAGAGCCACCCTCCACTAACAGCAACAGAAAACGATCACGACGCTGATACGAATACGACGGGTGACAACAACCCGCATGTCGGCACTGTTGTGGCCCGCATTGAGAGCATCCTCATGCAAATAGTCGACTCCGTGTCCGCGGGCCGCGAGTTGTCGATTACTTTCTCGCGAAGGACATCTCGCCGTGCCGCAAGCGCGCAGGCTGTAGACGAGGTGCGGTTCCCTGGGCGCAATCAACAAGAGGGCATCAAATTTGGTGGGATTCACTCTACTCCGCGACATTTCTATGCGAGCTCCTCTAACGCGGGTGTCATAGCACGCATCTTGCTTATCCTTCAGCTGTCACATGATGCTCTTGTCTCTGGCACAATCTTGACCAAGCGGTTCGTTGGCCTGCTTGTGGTGGTGGCTGGTAGGCTGACTCCTCCACTGGCAGTCACATCTTCTATCAGCATCAGCATCTTTTCGATAAGCAGACACAAGTCGACGATCTTGTGGATGACATTGCCTTCACTCTGGGCATTAGTCGTGGAGATCTGAACATTGTGCGTTTCAACATATGCACTATGGCCAGCCTCTTCTGACTTCAACAGGTCGCAGCTTCAAAGGGCTCCCTGGCTGGACCACTGACCATCCGACTCACTGATGGTAGTACTTTGGACCCTTGCTCTGGAGATTTGGTAAGCATTGCTCGTCTTGAGCGTCATCATTGATGCATTCGCTCACTCTCCCAGGGAGTTGCCATCCCGACTCTCCAGTCAGTCTCCAGAGTCGACACCAACAACGTGAAGTGGATTCTCGTCGTGGAAAAGGATGTGAGGCCTACAGCAATCCACTGTCTGTTCGAGACTAACACGTGTAGGCCATCTTCCGGTCGTTGTGCTCCTCCCAGTTCTGGCGAACATCATTGTGCGGGCCCGGTGTTCTCGTCACAGTACGTCGTGTTCAATGCCGGACGTCGCATAAGCTTACCGACGACAGGCTAAAGGATACCCGGATCTAACAACACGTGCGTTTTTGAACCACGTCCACACGAGCCGCCCCCAGTTGCCCATCCTGGCACTGGTGGACTACGACCCCGACGGAGTCAAAATCCTGAAATGCTATCGATACGGGTCCGACAAACTTGGTCATGAAGCCAACCTTGACACCCAAGCAATCCAATGGCTCGGTATCAAGTCCGACCAATTGATGCGGAACTGTGTCACAACAGATCATCCCAGACCTGACGCACACAACACTCGCAGCCAATCCTCGCAGATGTCAATTACCTCAACCTCCTGCCGAGAGCCCATTTCGTACCTCAGCTTGAGAGAGCGGGCAGCGGCAGTCTCGACTCTCAAGAAGCTTAGTGGCCTTTCTTCAAGTGATACAGAGGTGATGGAAATGAGGCGAGAGCTGCAGGTCATGATTGCCCTTGGAGTCAAGGCCGAGATTGAATGGCTTGATGAGTCTGGGGATTTGTGTAGATGGCTGGATCACGAAATCGGGACTGCGCTATCTGCAGCTCCTGAACACTCCCTATAAGGTAGCGAAATACCCCAAAGGCAGGGCCATGTCCATCAAAGTTGTTCATCTCTGCCCACCATTCCATCCAATGTGCTGTCTATTTCGACTTCAATTACCCTAAACCACCATGACCCACACTGTGCGGAAATTGCGGGGTATCTACCCACACAGTCCCCTCATCCTCACAAAATTTTGAATCCTTCATCAAACATTTTAAGGCACGTCACCATGGCCCCCAAACTCACGGAAGACGAGATCGATGATCTCATTTACTTTGCGCGAGCTGGCGAGAAGGATGACTTGACAGAGACCATCAAGAGTCTAGCGGAGCGAGAGAGTGCGAGCCCGGCTGAGATTGTGGCTGCTGCTCAGGATGAAGCGAAATCCACATGCCTGCATATGGCGACAGGAAATGGCCATTTAGGTGCGCTCACTCTTTAGTCACTCTTTGGAAGGGGATTTCTAAGGGAGTGATTCCTTGCGGAATGATCATTTCAACTGACACGGCGCAGAAATCGTGAAACAACTCATCGAATACTTCGACAACCGACCAAAGGAGCAGAAGCAAGCCTTCCTGGATGAAGCGAATGAGCACGGCAACACTGGTCTTCACTGGGCAGCTTTGGGTGGACATCTCGAGATTGTAAAGTTGCTGCTCGACCAAGGAGCCTCCCCGGCACTCGCAAACGAGCAGAACTATGTCCCTCTAGATCTTGCCTACTTCAACAACAAGAACGATGTGGCTCAGCACTTTTTGGCGGCAGCGGGTGCGTTGGAGGACAAGAACCAAGAGGAGGGTGGTCTGAATGCTGCGGTTGAGTCTGTAGAGATTGAGGGTGGTGATGACAAGGCTGAGGAGAAGACCGAGAAGAAGGACTCTTAATTGGCGAGAATTATGATGAACAAGATAACGGTATTTGGTTGGAAAGGGTCATAACAGGAAAAGGCTAGATGGGAAGGCTTTCACAGTACAGGAAAGCCGAGGCCGGCGTTGAGAGAAACAGGGTTCTAAGGATATCAAAAGTCATGTTGCAAGGCGTGGGAAGACGATAGACCTTCCAGAGTCATTGCTCAAACAAAAACATCCATATGGGTTCAGACAATGATATGTTCGATTCCAACAGTCCTCGGACTCTGAGACAAAAGGTTCGATATACCGATAAAGCAGTCTAGAATACAAGCCATGTCTATGATCCCCTCAACCCAAAGCTGACCGTGCTGAGACACCCTACCTAGGACTTTACTGCCAATATTGATATGCAAACTAGACTTTCTGCCACTTAACACAGTGACAAATAAAAGCCTTTAAGAGACTATATTTGGCTGCTTGCGACCCTTTGCTAGCTGCATCACCTTTTGCTGAGTGTTTCATCTTCAGTCCCCGAAGAAGCAGAGCAAGCACGGCCGAGACTACAAACACCAGGCCCGTGAACAACTGTGCCCCTATGTAATGCCCCGTCTGGTCCACAATCTCCAACGCAATAGGTGTGCTGAAGGTGCAAGGAACTACCATCGCAAGCCACAGCAGACTCAGACCCGACGGGAGGTTTTGAAGACCGATAACATCGGCCATGACAGGCCCAACGGTGACCCACCAAGCTCCGACGACGAGCCCCTCGATCAGAGCGAAGAATATCAACACACCGTACGTCTTGGCATTGGTCCATACCGTCAAGGCGATGATTGCTGTAAGGATGTTTGACAGGACTGACATGTTGAGATGGCCGATGGTATCGCTAAAGTGTCCAACTAGAGGGCGACCGATAGCCTGGGCTAGGCTCAGCATAGCTGGGATGAGAGATGCCTGGGATGAATTGAGGCCGATGGTGTTGGCGTAGTTGGCGAGGGTGTATAACAGCACCCAGTACCCGAGCATGTTGAAGAATCCAGATGCTATGACGAGGATGTAGTCGAGTCGTTTGAGGAGTGAGATATCGAAGGGTAGCTGTCGTGAACCAGTTGCCTTGTAGCGAGTCTTGATGAGCAGGGTACATGAGATGTTGACCACGAATGTGATGATGGCTAGGATCCGAAAAGCCCATTCAAGACCTATGTTTTGGATCATTGCCTCGACGGAAAGGGAATATGTCAGACCTCCCAAGCCGCCTCCTGCAATGGCAATACCGGTGGCCAGGGCCCTTCGTTTCTTGAACCACTGGGAAAGGAGCCCAAACGTGGGTAGAAAAATGAAGCCCATTCCCATACCGAATAGAACCCCCTGAGATAGAAACAACTGCCAAATCTTTGTCGAAAGACTAGCACATATGAGACTTGCTGAGAGCATGACGCTGCCGGCCATCATAGTTGGTCTTGTCCCAAAGTCCCGAGCGGCGATGGTTGCAAGTGGTGAGATTAGAAAAGTGCAGGTGACGGTCAAGGAGCCGACAAAGGCGTACTCTAGAGGCGAAGATCCGGGGAAGGAGTCGTGTTCTAGGAAGTGGGCTAGGAAGACTGAGTATGCGGCGTTGATGCCCCATGTGTGGCCGTTGGTGATGGCGAGGCATGTGGTGACTACCCAGCCGTAGCCGCCATCGATCTTGTCGTCTGACGATCCGTCAAGCTGATAGTTAACGCCGTCTGGAGGAGAATCCAAAGACGAGTTGTCATTATTAGGTCTTTGGGAACTCATTGATCTGTTTGAGTCAAGTGTCATGATGGATTAGGGAGCAGGAAGGGTGGGATTGACCGTGATATGAGGGACGAGATTACATGGCAAGGTGAGATACATATTTAACAAAAGACGAGTGCGGCCATTATACTTGCTTTGTAATTATAACGGCGTGTTCATCTTTTCTTTTTTCTCGGCCGACAGTTTGATTCAACGGACATCGGAGGACGGGGATGCCAACCCGGCCCCGGAAGGCCGAGTAACCCAATCAGAGCACCGGGGCGGCGCCGACATCTCCACATCGGCGACTTTATAAGTTTCCGCACTCTCCTTCTTCCACCCATTCCCACACAAGTCTTGCAAGTTACTGTATTCCGTCACTCATCAGACTGTATCGGGATGGAAGACAGCCCGCTCACGCACGGAAAGCAACGTCGCGCATGTGATGCTTGTCGTAAGTCTATGCCCATTACTCTCCGCGCGGCTCAACTGACAGACTAGCAGGCAAACGCAAGCTCAAGTGCTCGCGGGACAATCCTTGCGAGCGATGTATGCGTCTTCGGATCTCTTGCGAATACTCTTTTTCTAAACGGATGGGACGACCGCGCCGGCCCAAGAACGCTGCTTCGAGTTCCGCCTCTGACACATGGTTAGGAAGCACGCCGAGTGATACCGGCTTCACGACGACTTTCGGAGATTTTTCATCGCAGCTGGGCCTGATTTCTCCGAGCTTTGCTCTGCCGACGCCGGGGGATGGCTGTTGGGCCGAGCTGGTGCAGATCGCCGACTCGGGGATTCTCGGCCTGGACAATTTCAGCCCCGAAACGAGTCAGGATACTTCATGTCCAGCATCTTCGGAGGCAAGGGACTTGGTAAATTGTACTCCATACCATCCTCCCGTTTCGTCAAGGGGCTGTGAGTGCGCACAGCTGGTTCAAGACCATTTTGCCGCCTGGAACGGCACCATCGAGGGCCTCCACTCCATCAACATGCTACGGCGATCAGCTCAGCTCGTAGAAGTTGTTTTGAACTGCAATACGTGCTTCAGAATAGACTGGAAGCCATCCGATACGGTGGAGAATTTCTATCTTATCGCCTCGCTTATGTCTACGGCTGCATCCTCCTACATCGACTTTCTTTCGCGCCAGCACCAAGAGCTTCAATCACGCAGAGGAAGACCGACTAAGCTGTTCCTAGGTGAGAGTACAGAGGAGGATTCTTTGGTAGAGATTTCTCTCGGTGGCGCCGAGTACTGGGGGTTGTTGAAGAGAACACTCGGCGCAGAGTTGGACCGTCTCTCGTCACTGTGCCAGTCTTTTGCGACTAGACAAGGTATTTTACACCACCACGGCCACGAGAAGTGTTTGCGGGGTGTGCCGTGCGGAAACAATGTTACTTCCAGGGGCATCATTCACCACGCGGATACCTGTCCGAAGGGGGTTAACCCGTCCAAGTACTTTATCTGTCTTGTGACGATTTCACAGATCCAGGCTGATATTGAGCAAGCACGGAAGAAACTTGAGCAGGGCGTGCAATAAAAAGAGGGGGCAGTAGTTGTGGTATGGTAACGACTGCTTAGATACGACGGGCCCCAGCAAAGAACAAGAGGCATTCTAGACCGAGCTTGTGATCCAGCAAGTCAAGCTTGTCTCCTATGGTGTTTTTGATTTTGTGTGACAACGCGCTTTGTTGGATCCAGGCTTAACTGTGTAGGTGTAACAATGGGCCGAGTTGCTGTGCTGTTGTTCGCGAAAGTTGCACTGGAGACACAAGTTCTCAAATATAGGGTCAAAGAGACAAGGAGGAACAATAACCGCAGTGACTTCTTATAAAAAGTAATAAATTTCGTACTCTTCCGATTTTCTCAGAGTGATTGCCATCACACCCCATCATCCTCCGAGTCTTTCATCACAGCGCAACTTGCTCGGCTTTCAAAATGTGTCACTTCTTGGAACTCGAATTCTCCTGTTCTGACGGAGGTAGGCCCCATCGCATCCGAACCGATGCCCTTTGCAAATGCGACAACCCCTTCGGCTGCATCGCCGAAGAGATGTGGTCCGAAGCCGACGCCGACGAAGACATGAATGATTGGGCCCAGGAGGACTTCAAAGTTCTCTACGTGGGTGGTAACTGCGAGAAATGTGCCAAGAAAAAGGATGACCAGCTGGCGGAGCAAGAGAAGTTCTTGGTCAGGTATCGTACTGACGTGGAGGAGATGGAGCACGACTTGGAGCGAATCGAGAGCGATCGAGAGAAGCAACAGGTGAAAAACGCCTCACAGAATGCTTTTGCAC
Organism: Fusarium sp. JS1030; assembly: GCA_000966855.1. Lineage (NCBI taxonomy): Eukaryota > Fungi > Ascomycota > Sordariomycetes > Hypocreales > Nectriaceae > Fusarium > Fusarium sp. JS1030. The sequence continues at coordinate 297,487 of JWIW01000010.1, read as the reverse complement.
AAAGAGACTTTGTTGACCTCAAGACCGCCTGCGCCTCTGGACCCTGTACTTACCCGGTCGTCATCTCCAGGGACGGACGCAAAGGACATTTCTGTCAGAAGCACACGTGTGCGGCTCAGTATTGGGGATGTCTTGCTGATTCTACGCCCAACTCCGAAAGCCCTGCGGAATCCATCTACTGCCCTGTCCATACTTGCAGCAAGAGAGGATGTGGCATGAGAATTGATGATGAGAATTCCATCTTCTGCTGTTTACACAGGCGCCGTGGCATCCTCAAGGCACCCACGGCCGCATTTCCAGAATGAGCGATGGACGAGAGTCAGGGTGGCTGAGGAGGAGACATGGTGTTTAGCAGCTGGGTTGTCTTACACCTGCTGGCAGATGTGAGAAATCGCCGTAGCTGAGTTTTAGTTGACTAAATAAACCCTCGTCAAGTGACGACTGTAAACATCTTCTGATTATCTATAGTGTTGACATCAATTGACAAAAGAGCTTGATTTGTCCGCGAAGACGGCCGTAGGACTGGACTTACCCAACATCCACTGCTTAAATTTCTAAGGACCGAGGTGATATATTCCTACGTGACTTAAATACTAGCTGGAAAGTATAGTATAAACATTCTGATGGTCCAATCACTCCAATGCCAAAGTCTGCCACACCGACCTACGCCACACTTTTACCTCCCAGTATGACTATTCGCCTGTATCATTCTCTAATCCTCTCATTTGACATTTTATCTAGGGGCCTGTCTTGCGTATATCTCCCTAGGTGAATCCACTTGATTGGGCAAAACATACAGAGGTCTTGATATGGCTCCCTAGCAGTCTGTCTCCGTGGGCGCTTGAGTATCACTTCCGACGGTTGAACGACTTGCCCCGCCAGAAGTCGTAGTATCTTGCCCCGTTGAAGAACCCAGTTTAAGCTCTATGGACAGAAGGGTTCCAGGGCTAGTTGGGATGGTTTCAGTGCGCAACTCGGATGTTGTGGGCGCAGTTTCGGGTTCAATCGAAGAGGTTGGAGAACTGGGAGAATCGCTTGTTAATGTAGCTGGTTGAAATTCGAGTATCTCGCTGGTCGCATTCGGATAACAACAGCATCCCACGACCGTAAATATCGAAGTAGCAGGAGGCAGAATCGTCGCGTCCGATTCCCAGCCGGAAGGATTTACAGTGCCAGCCACTGCATCCATTGAAGCCTTGCCCTCCATGGGGTCCTCGTTTGCTATCTTTGCCTCTCGGAATGACAGACCGCCATAGACCGCCGAGACAACGCCGGCTACTAAAGCCAGTATCGCAAATACTATGGCTGCAATCGCAGCCCATAGAGTTGCATGCGCCTTTCTATCCCGCTTGTCCCTCCACCATCCTGTGATCGTTCGCGGAGACGAGTTCTTAAACTCCTCCTCTATAAGCAATAAACGTGGTCGCCAATAGTGGTAGTCACAAATGCGACGAGATGGAGGTGGCTGATCGCCAGCGTTTCGATCCACTGCGTATAGGCCACCTCTCTCTAGGCTGTTGTTGAACATGTTTTCATACCATTCTTGGGAGTGAGGGTCATCAGAGGGTATTAGCAATCCTAGCGTGTTGAGCGTTTCTTCAAGCAGCGCACGATGCTGGTTAAGATCTCTATGACAGGGCATGATTAGGGAGTTTTTCGGACATAGAATGAGTGAAGACTCACCCATCTCGCAACCGGCTAAGTATCGTGGCGTGACTGAAGATGAAAACGGTTGGCCTGAACAACTTATTCCTGAACTTGTCCATGTATAGGTGATTCAAAAGGTTGTTTGTGAATTGGATGTTGAAAGAGCCCAGGTGTTCCATATCAGCAAGGGTGAATAAAGGAGAAAAGGTAACGTCTCTTCCAGGCTCCGGGGGGTCATCTTCCTTTGTAATGGTGCCCGTAAACCGCCAGTCATTGTGTCCAGCCCCAGCACTGAGGTGAACTCCATAGGTCTCCGGCCTTGGGGAATTAAAAAATCCCCCGAGGCTAGCATCAAAGAAGTCCTTAGCCTTCCATAGATAGGTGGGTTCACCAGCGTGTCGTCCGTTTCCTGTTCCAACGTGGAAGCGGACCATCAGCCATACCTCGATAGCTAGATCAATGGAGTTATTCAATCGATCATCCTAGCAAGTCATTGGCGTTAGAAGACAAAGGGTGACTAAGCAAATACTAAACTGAGATGTGGTAATAACTTACGTCGGCGGACAGAAAGCCTAACCCTGAGTATAGGCAAAGAAGTTTGATGGACTGAACTAGAACCTCACGGGGCTCAATAGGTAAGCTATTCCTGAGAACGTTGATTATGTGATAAAGGTGCCTAAAAGTCCTCATCACATGCTTTTCCTCATCAAAAACTGCTAGCTTTGTTTCAAGAGCAACGATAACACTATCGAAATTGACAAGGGTGCTGCTATACAGGTGGTTAATAGCTCGAACAGCTGACATTGAACGCGCCATCCGGGGTCTGCAAATGAGACTTACTGATCCTGGGGAAGATCAAGATCCCAAATTCCTCTTAGGAGGGCCTCTAGCCCGTCCCGCTGGATCTTGGCCCTAGAAAGTTGCTGGGTTTCCATGTTGCGTCGCAAATCAAGAACTTCCTGCTGGATAGTGGCGAATTCCGACAAGGCAGAATGGATGAACCATCAAGTTTCGTGGCGAGACATGCTCAAGTATCGAGGTAATTCAGTCAGGCTCTCGAGCTCTGCAAACCAACATGCTCCCCTCAGATCATCAGTAGTGCTTCGTGGAGCTGGGCAGTTCCGGGTTCCTGATTGAAGGCAAACGACATCCATCCCGCGCCCAGATATGCGACCATACATTTTTGGATGAGCGCGCAGCCGGACAACAATTTTTTTGGGTGAGCGTGCAGCCGGGCAACAATCACATATAACAGACGAATAATAAGAGCGTGGTCATGGCTTCGCATATGCACTGAAAGTACATAGACCACTAGCCACTGGCTGCACGAGTAATCAGGTTGGCTATGCGAACAGAAGGGTGGTCATCCTTCGACGTTGTGCTACAGTACAGGACCGGTATCACGCGCCCGAGTTATATGAACTTTTGAGTCTTGTATGATAAATCATTAAGGTAGGTGGCCACAATGGAGGCCAATGGGGCCCCTCCATCGTCCCACACACGCTCGCTCAGACAGCCACAAAGGCCTCATGTCTCACGAGTAACGTTAGGCAGATCAGGCTGCTTGGCCACGACGAGATAACATCATGGCCTTTGCCGCCAGCAAGTTGCGCAGCCGGACCTCGTCGAATCAGATCGTCACTCAATGCAACCTTTACGAAAATACAACATGGGCCAAGTCAGCCTAAACTCCCAGCTGCAGGAGATCAGAATGAGCCTACTGTACATGGGTGGTGAAAGAGCAACCTGGGGTAAAAAGAGTTAGCACTGTAAATCGGCCTCGCGAACGGCGAAGTCCGGGTAGGGGTACTTTCGGCAGATATCTGCGTCGCAATGAACACCGCGTCGCACTAACGGGGCAAAGGGATACGCTTGGCTGTCCGCAACTGACTCCGTGCGAGCAGTCAGCACACAGTATGGCGCCATCAGCTGTGTTCTTCGGTGTGGCTGCTGACGTCTCTGTCTATGGCAGAAAAAACTTAATCTATGTACTTCGTACCTATGGTAAAGTCAGCCTACAGTAACGCCCGCCCCCCGCACAGCCCCAGCAAAGAAAATAAAAACCAGGCCTCCCTCTACGAGGGAACTACCACTACTGTGTTTATCACTTGCGTGACTTTGTATTGCGATATACATTCAATTCACTGCACTTCACTTCACAAAACCAGGCCCGAATAAATTCGCGACCCATTTCCTTTGACTTACCTACTTGATTGCATCACCAATTCCTTTATACTTTCAACCAATCCTTCCAATCTAACAGCATGCCCGAAACTCTCGAGCACGGAGACAGTCTACCGCAATGGGGTCGTGATCGACCTACACCAAGGCACACATGCTCATGCGCCTCATTGTTACTACGGATTCTACACCGATTTCTCCCTAAACGGCCACATTCAACTAGGCCCCTACCAGAGGAGCTCAAAGGCACATTCGGAAATGAAAACCTCTGGTCTTTAAATGGTGAATATCAGACCGTGTGGAACCAAATCGCTCCCCAAGTCAACAACATCATTGGTCGGACGCCTCAGACCACAAACGGCAGGCCAAGCCCGGTTGTTACGGTGGATGGCTACTTCGTGGGTAAATCAAAAGACAATGCGCAGCCAACTATCATCATCCGCTCCAGCTCGCCTTCGTACGCGAAAGTTCTAGAAAAGAACTTGAAACAGAGCGGCGTCCTCAGAAGAGGGCAGCAGATATTTCAAGTCAAGGCCCAACAGCCAGGAACAACATTGAATAAAAACCAGACGAACATAGAATTCCAACCATTAGAGAAAGACCCAGGCTATATCGTATGAACCCTCAAGTCACGATTCAAACTGGATCTTATGAATCTCGAATATCCTGCCTTAACAACCAAGTGGACCCTCTTCTCAAGTTTTGCGTCTCTGTTTCGATACGGAAATAGGAATATTTAGTTTGATAGAATTATTCGCCTTTCTTTAGTGTNTATTAATTTCTATATATTTATTTTAATATTTATTTTATTAAGTATTATATTTTCTTCTTTCTTTTTAAACCTTTTATAAATAGTAGTAAATATTATATATATATTTAATAAAAATTATTTTTAAATAGATTTACTATATAATTAAAAGATATATTATTTCTAGATTTTAATAGCCTATATATAGTATATAATTAATATTTATATTAATAGGGTAAAAATCTAGTACNTATTAATTTCTATATATTTATTTTAATATTCTTTCTATTAAGTATTTAATTTTTTTCTTTCTTATTAAACCTTTTATAAATAATAATAGATATTATATATTTATTTAATAAAAGTTATTTTTAAATAGATTTACTATATAGCTAAAAGATATATTATTTATAGATTTTAATAGCTTATATATAGTGTATAATTAATATTTTTATTAATAAGGTAAAAATCTAATACGTGGCTTAAGGGGGGTGGTGGCTAAAAGTGGGGTCGCGTTGTTACCTCGTTTGTCGTTTGACATGAGACTGAGAGATAGATGGGTATGCTCTCCCAGATGGAGGCGGATTCGATTTTGGGGAATACAGTACAGTACAGTACTGGCCAGAGACGACGGGGGACAATGTCCAATTGGCGGTTGGGGCTCTAGCCGAAATATCTGGGGGCTTGTCTCTTGAGACCAGGCTGAGCTGGGCGAGTGAGCCCTTCCTTGAGCAAGCTGATGAGCTGTCACCCAACAGCGGCTGTTTGTGAGGGTGCACTTTTCTGAGCATTGGATTGTTGTCTCCCTGTTGATGTTGCAATCTCTGCGAGAAATTCTGGGTCGAAATAAATGCACGATTCCAGAGACAAGATGGTCCACTCTGGTTGCTCCTGTGCTGTTCAAGGCATCACATCTACAGTGCAGTGCCTCCATCGTTGGCTCTCATCTGGTACGGAGTACATTACATGATTGAAGGTGTGAAGGTGATGCTTCCCCCCACCGTGACGCAAATACCCAGGTGCCATTACGCGATGCGATTGCACTGGCAATGGCAATGGCAATGGCGACGGCGGTGCCCGCCTGCCGTGCTCCAAAGTCCTGAGCTGCAATAGCCGTCACGGGGTGGAGCCAAAGCTGTGGCTAACGCTCTGCCACTGGCTCCACCGCCACTGTGGCAGCCACCAACACACCTTTCCTTGTCCTAGTCGACAACGTCAACAAGCTTCCCCTTCAAGCTTCACGGAATTCGGCTTCGCCAACTGACTTTTTCCTGCTTCGCTTCCTTCCGATTTGTACAGTAGCGGCGGCTCCCATTCGCAAACGTGTGGGCTAACCCCGATTGGATCCTCCCGACGGACATCAGAAGGACGCTACTGTGCTACAGTACGTGCAGCCCTGTACAATCACCCCCGGTTACATGGGCCAAGTCATGATGAATGATGATGCCTCCCCCACGGCCTTCTCAACCTTCCCATAGTGCGGTAACCCCAAGCAGCAACCACCAAGAAGGACGTTTCCTGTTTCTGGCATCTACTTGAAGCCGTTGCTTGGTTTTCCAGGTTTCAAGATACGACCATGTGCGGATAACGGCACGGCAAACCCTGAGACCCCGGCCACGGAACATTATGCAGGTACTCGCGAGCATCAGCCAGCCGTTTGCTTGTTTGAGCAGTTGAGCCTTGCTTTTCTTGGTCTTGCGGCGGCTTGCGGGTGGCATCTGCTACTCGTTCCATCGCCTTCCCATCCGCAGAAACTTGTTCGCACCCAAGGCTTGGGACTCTCGCAGCTCCCACAGATACACACCCACAGCCCTTTACCTTTTGGCCTACTGTACACGGAAGCTTCGAAACTGTCGCGTGGGCTGAGGCTTAGACTTGCCTGCGCGTACAAAGCAAGAAATAGACGGGACGGGCTCTGATTAGTTGCCATGATTGTGTTTATTTCCGGAACATGCGTCAAGTGCAAAAAAGGATGAGACAAGGGTGGGCAAATGCTCTCCCCATCATGTTGCCCCAGGCTGAAGCTGAAGCCTCCCTCTCAAAGCAGCCAAGTCGCTTCCACTTGTGCATGGCCAGGCCGCGGAACTAGGCAAGACAAATACGGGATCGGAGGTACCGGTACGGCCGGCGGCGGTGTCTTGACTGACATCAGTCAAGTGTCAGAGACCTTCACGGGGTCCGAAGCCAACTCCACACCGGCCATCCTCTACAGAACAGTACCTTGTCTTACCTCCATGCACCGATCGATGACCTAACGGGCCTTCCACCTGGCTCCAAGCTCCCCATAGGAATAGCGGAGATTCCGGGGGTGAGAGGGGGGCGTGAACATAGATGCATCGAGCGTGCGTCTAAGGCCTATGACTTACTTGGTGTCCATAAAACGTCCTGTCCTCCAGGCTCTTTCTCAACTCTCGATCCCCCTCTCTCCTCATCTATCGTTATCCAACTCCAGCTCAGACCCGTGCTATCGCTACCTAGATCCAGAATCACTCTCACTCAGCAACCAAGCTATCTATCAACAAAACACCACCACCACAATGAAGTACTCTACTGCTACTCTTCTTGCCGTCCTGGCTGCCTTTGCTCAGGTTCGTTTTCTACGCATGGTTATGTTGGGACCATTGCTGACATATATCAACCTTTAGGCCCAGACTGTCGACATCCCTGATGCGAGTGACCTTTCCAGCATCGTTGAAGACGTCTCGACCCGTGTCGATGCTGAGCTCTCTTCCCGTGCTGACGAGATCTCTTCCCGAGTTGATGAGCTCACCTCCAAGGCTGGCGACCTCACTTCCGAGGCTGGTGAGGTCACTTCCCGTCTCGGCTCTTTGACCGACACCGCCTCTGGTGCGAGTGAGACTGTTACCCAGACGGGTACGGAGACAGTGACCGAGTCTGGCACAGCTACCGGCGAGTCTGGCACCGAGACGGGAACTGAGACAGACACCGAAGAGGTCGACACCAGCGCTCTTGCCGAATCGTCCAGCGCTATCCAGGACCGTCTGGACAGCCTCAGCTCCGTCGCCGCCAGTGCCACCGGTGCCGTGTCCGAGTCCATTGCATCCGAGATCGCCAAGGCAACCTCTGAGCTTGGTGCCGTCAACAGCGAGGTCAGCGAAGCCACCGAGACCAGCAACCCTGGTGCTATGCCCACCGCTGCGGTCGCCATGGGTGCCCTCATGGGTGGTGCTGCCATCTTTGTCAACATGTAAAACAGCTCTTGATGCAGCAGTATCCACGCCAATGGACGTCAACCAACTCTTAACGAAGCGACACCGTCAACTCTTCTTTTGTGCTTGGACATCACAGACCAACCTTACTACTACACAGACTCCGTGTAGGAGGAGTGCTCGTAGACACGGCCCAGCCAATCATGGTTCAAGGGGCATGTGTGGCGGGGACTCGGGATTTTAATCATCTAGCGCCGTGCATCTGCCGCTAGGATGCCCAAGGGGTGCGATACTGGAATTGGAAATGCAGGGGGGAAACAACGAAACGAGGTGGACTCTTTGCCGTGGGAAAAGGCAAAGGCGTTTATTATTACTACTACTATTACCATCATCACGCTTCTTTTAATACAAAGATGCACAATCTTTTGAAAGTCAGGATATCTGGATTCAATGCATTGCCATGGGGGGGTAGCATATATGTGGACTTGAGCTCTAGCTTATGCGGTAGCTTTAACCCAGTAATGACCATGATCTGATTTGATCCCCAGAAGTCATGACAGATCTGCTCCATCGACTGTGTGCTGGTTCCAGTCATTGATTGACTTTTTGCCTGTTTCTGTTTCACAGCCTTGATATCCATGCCTGCCCCGTCCCCGCCATGGCTGACGGGAGGTGCATGGCCATGTCATGACGTCCTAGAGCCAAGAATACGAGCCTGCCAGGCGTCGTAAGCTTGTGCGCATGGCTGCCGTAGTCGCGTGCTTGGTTGGCTGCACGTCTGGAAACGCCTGCCAACCCCTTCTTTGCCGTGTTTGGCTATATCGTACCGAACTTGTTGCAGTGGCGAGGCAACCCGTATGCATTGTTAATTTCTTTAACCGTCAGGGAAGGCCTGCACGTATGTTTCGTAGGACTTGTCTCGCAGAATCATTGCCATTGGAGAAATACACGGGAGTCATTGAAAGTCCTCTTGTTCCACATTCAGATCCATCTCGGCCAACCCCATCTCCCTCCGACTGGCTCGGCGTGTCTTCGTCAAAGACACCCTTCTGCTCTCTCTCTCCTTGGTGACATTTCTCGCTTCCACTGGTTTATCTCCGAGTCTCGAAAAGCCCCGCCAGTCAGCGACTGAAGTCCCTGCTGGCGCGATGCCTGGGTTCGTAGCGAGACACAGCCTCCCAAGTCAGCCATTCTTTAGTCTTGAATCCCATCCACTTGCTCCACGGATTCCTCCAGGTCTTTCGAGGCTTACAGGACAGACCCACCCTGCTATTGTCGACTTCATGTGCAGTTGGAGACTGCTTTGGGATTGCAGTGCGAGACCGTGACACGCAATCTGTCGTGTCCGATGACTCCTACAGACCCGTGTCATCTTACATGCGCAAAAGGAAACGTTCGCAGAGGAGAAGGTCGACGGCTGTTGAATAATCGCACATGCGAGGGTTTTCTTCTGAAACGCCTGGCCTGGCCTGTCAGTTTCCACGCAGGACGAGGATGCAAGCCGATATGTAGAGCTTCGTAGCTGGGGAGATAGAGAAGGCTGGTGGGTAGAGCCACGGTATGCACCGCATCGGTTCCAGCATTGTGCTCCTTTGGTGATATCACAGCCCGATGGTCATCGCCAAATCCCGAGGCAAGCAGAGTCTCGCATGTTGGCTATGTCTCTGATGATACCATCAAGGTCCACCCAGAAATGTAAAAAGGTTTGATCAAAAAGACTCCAATGTCTTGACAACAGTGTTCTTCGGCCTCTACAGTGGCAACAGAGATTGATTCTCCAAACGGGATATCTCACGCTTGTTCCCCTTCTTGGGCCTGCCTGTAGTCCGACCGATATTTTGAAGACGGTGTGTCTAGGCGGCGAACTGGTTACAAAGGGACTCGAGAGTTTTGGGTACGAAGGAGAAGCGTCCATTAACCAGCTCCTTGACCATGGTAGAAACTCTCAGTTGCAACGCTACCCTTGGTATTGGGCAACCAAGTTGTGCCTGCCGCCTAACAAGATGGGTATCACGCACCTAACCAAATCTTTCCTCCACCTCTTTACCATCAGGCCTTGGGCCGGCTGTCCGACCATAGTCTATCAATGATCTGGAAAATTGCCGTCACATCCTTCATCGTGTCCTCATCCACTTGGCCTCCTAATTTCTGCTGAATCTTGTCTGGGTGCCATCGCACACGCTCTTCTCGGAGCCGCACCACAAATTCCTTTTCCCCAATCTCTTGCGGATTTAACCCGTTGACCAAGAACTTCCGTACTGTTGCCTCATCTATGTCTTCGCGATGACCGCTCTCCACTGGCCACGCAAGCGTGGAGGGTGTGCCGTCCCAGGCTGCCCAGCTGTTGGTGTACTCTTCCCAGCGCTTTTCCCAGTGACGGCGTTGCCGACGCTCCTCGCCACGACGTATACTGCGCTCCATGTCCTCTTGGAGTTTCTGTGCACGGCGGTCCTCTTTAACTTTCTGCTTCTTTGCTTCTTCCCGGCGAGCGCGCTCTTCGAGCAAGCCAGCATGTGTCTTTTCCCACATCTTCTGGCGCACATAGGCGGCGTACTCCTCGTCCGACATCTGTTCCAGAGCCCCTGTAGGTCCCACACGCTCGTTGGAGTAAACGTGGACTGGCTGGCCGTATACGCCCTCCCAATATGCGGCACCTTCATCGTCGGCCATGGCATCAAAGAGTGACTCGCGGAAGGCGGCTTCAGGATCAAGGGGCTCCGGCTCATGAGGATTAGGTGGGGTTGGCGAACGATGCCGTCGACGGTGACGGTGATGGCGGCGATGTGAACGACGGTGGGAATCATCTTCCTCGCGATGGCGATGGCGATCTCGAGACCTGCGACGAGATCTATGGTGATCTTTCAGCCGGAGGCGCGAACGCCTTGGCCTTGTCCTATCGGCACCATCGTCATCGTTATCGTGCTCGTCGTCGGCGCGCTGTGTCGTCGCATTTGGTGACGGCTCTCGCCTTTGCTCGTCATCAGATCTCGAGTCCGGTGTTGGGCTTCGTCTCCTTCTTTTACTTGGAGGCCTGTCAGGGTTGATGGAGGAGAGAATGTGACGGCGTCGAGGCGACTGCGGAGCTTCGCCCATCATGCGAGGGCCATGCGAGCCGGCGGCATCGAGGCAAGGATGCTCCAGGTTTGAGATGGATGCAGTTGAAGTTGAGTTGTCCAGCGAAGTTCCATCAGGCTTCGACAGTGGGGTCTCGCGTCACATTGCCCGTGGGTGCACGGACCATGTACTTTAAAATCGGCCTGGGGCATCCTTGAACTCACAAGGTAGGATCCATTTCACCCAGGTTGGTACTTGGCTGTTAATAACTCGGCTCCAAAAGAGGATCAATTGCAACGTGTGACCAAATCACCGATATGGCGTCAACATAATTGTCATCTCACATGCCATGGGAAATACCGTCAGTATCGTCTCATCATCTCGCATCGAATCCAACAAGCAGAGAGAGTGTCGTCTTTGGCCAGAGCTCCAATGTGGATGAATACTCACACACCATGCCATGGAATCATATGGAGGGGTTCTTGGATTAAAAAATATGGACAATTTCGTGCCGTCTCTTACCTGGGAGTCCAGAAACACAATGCGGCAATCAGAGACGGGACATTGGTAAGCAAAGGATCTGGCCATGTGGGATACAGATGCACAGGTGGGATACGGGGAGAAAGTGCAGAGATCGGGATCCAAGCCGCCCGGCAAGATCGAACTATACCCCACAATCTAGTTGTATCGTGGCACACGACCCTTGCTCGACTATCCTCGGCAGCGAGCTTCGGGAGACGACTACTCAACTTGCAGAGTCCGAGCGAGCATCAACATCACGCTTTAGGGGTAAAGGTGAAGCTATATCGGACATGACCACATAACTTGAAGCCCAAAACCTCCGCTTAGTAAAGGGGCGGATAGGACTCCGGCAATTTGAGAAGGCAATCAAGACTGGTTTTTGGTATATTCACTAAAGGAAGCAGGTAGTCATCGTTTCACGATTGGTCAACGTGTCGAAATCTTGACGAAAGGCATGGTCCTATAGTTTGATGACAGTCCATGGCTGAGTTAACTGCTCCCCTGATGAAAGGCCAGCATCTGCGATATAAAAGGAGCTGTTGTCGTGTGCTTCCTGTACATGTCAGGGACAACAGCATACTACGCAGATTAAATCTGATATATACACACATCCCTACACAAACTTTCCTCTAGTGTACCCCTTCATCTTGGTATACCTTTGCCACATCGTCACTCAAACTTCATCCATCATGTCCCAGACTCAGTCCGCCACCAGCACTGAGGGTGACTTCTTTAGCTTGCCATCCACTTGGTCCACGTCTCTGGATCCCGCTCACAATGGCATCCCTGGTCGTTTTGAAGGTGAAGCGGCCAACCTCGTTGTCTTTGGGCAAATCCCCAAGGAGATTGACGGTACCTTTTACCGCATCATGGTCGACCCCTTCTTCCCAATGTCACCAGGGAACCCGCCCGTCGAAGGAGACGGAAATGTCTGCGCCTTTAGAATCCACAACGGGCGTGTTGACATGAAGATCAAGTACGTCGAGACCGAAAGGCTGAAACTCGAGCGCAAGGAGAAAAAGAGGCTGTTTGGTCTATACCGCAACCCCTTTTCTCATCACCCCTGTGTTCGTGCAGCCATAGACTCAACAGCAAACACCAATCTGGTCTTTTGGGCCGGTAAACTGCTTGCCCTGAAGGAGGTGGCTCAGCCGTATGAGATCGACCCCGATACTCTCGACACTCTCTGCTATGACCCTTTTTCTTCGCCTGGAAAGACTTTTTCGGCTCATCCAAAGGCCGATCCGTTCACCGAGGAGCTTGTTTGCTTTGGGTACGAAGCCAAAGGGCTCGTAACAGACGATGTTGTCATTTACTCGTTGAATAAGAACGGGCAGATATGTGACGAACAATGGATCAAGTCGCCATGGGTTGCTTTTATTCATGACAGTGCCATCACGCCAAACTTTATCATCCTCGTCCTCTGGCCCTTCGAGGCTGATCTAGAGCGGATCAAGGCAGGAGGTCAGCATTGGCAGTTCAGCTATAACCGGCCAGCTACCTTCATCGTCGTTCCAAGGCGACCCAACAAGCTCCCCCCCGGTTGGAAGGCTGGAGAGTCTCGCGTCTATCATTGGCAAAACGCCATCGCCATGCACACGGCCTCGGCGTGGGAAGATGATGAGGGAAAGCTTTACTTTGATAGCTCCCGTGTATTCTACAACATCTTTCCAATGTTCGAGCCGCCCGAGGGCCAGCCGCATGCGAACATGAAAGCCGACTATGTACGCTGGACCATCGACCCCAGCCAGCCAAGCGGAACCAAGCTGCCGGAACCCGAAGTGATTCTTGATCTCCCCAGTGAGTTGGCACGAGTAGATGAGAGGTTCCTCACACAGCCTTATGACCGAATCTTCTCGCCGGTCCTTCTCCCCAATAGGTCCAACTCCTTGCCTCCCATTGTTCCGCTGTGTCTCAATGGGTACGTCATGGTTGAGAAGGAGAGTGGTAGAAGGACATTCTTTGACCCTGGAAACAACAGCGCCACAGAGGAGCCCATCTTCATCCCACGATCCAAGGACGCTCGGGAGGGAGACGGATGGGTCATGGGCATGGTGCAGAGGATGGACGTCAATCGAAGTGATCTAGTGGTGCTGGACACCAGGGACTTTGGCAATCCAGTCGCCGTGATCCAGCTGCCGTTCCGAACCAAGAATCAGATTCATGGGAACTGGGTTGATGCGGAAGCTCGACCAGTTGGTCATAAACCTTTGGTCAGGTCTTATGATAGTAGATTTTGTAGTGATACGGGAGCACTTTCTATGCGCCAATAGGTACATCAGTTTGCTCCATCAAAGTTCATTTGCTTCCTGTATCTGTGAAAAGTTGCAAGTTATCGAACCCCAAGTAGACGCGTGCAGATGTCTGAGCAAGGGTATGTACGTTGAGGCTGTGCCGAAGAGGTATAGATAACCTGAAGGCGGGGTATTTTCGACTCGAGGGTTTTGATCTTTTCTCGCGCTCGATCACTGGCAACTAAGCTATACAAATCGGCGCTGCCATCTTGTGCAGGAGAGGCAACAGTCATGGAGGACTCGCAGCAATTCGACTACCGTCATCATCAACTTCCCTCCTCGGCAACTCATATCCGGTTACTCAAACTGCATCCACCAGGCTCTGCTACAACTCCAGAATCCCCCGACTCACAATTCTACAGTCCTCTGGCATGCAGTCTCACTGTCACACCTGTATCCAACGCCGGGGCTTACAAAGCAGTGTCATACACTTGGGGAACCGCCGAGAGAACATCCTCGCTCGACATATCTGGTGTCAGCTTTCCCATCACTCGCGCACTCGACACGGCTCTCCGATACCTCAGGAGTGGCCAAGAGCCGATGACATTATGGGTTGATCAGATCTGCATTGATCAAACCAATCATGCCGAGAAAGCGGATCAAGTCCTCCTCATGTCACACGTCTATATGAAAGCCGAACAAGTGCTTGTCTGGCTTGGACCCTCAGCAGGCAGATCTGACGAGTTAATGGACCTGTGGCAGAGAGCTGGGCAGCAAGCATTGGACCTGGGTATAGACAAGCTCTTCACAAAGGACAATTTCTCTGCCCTACAGGATATCATGAACGATCCAGCGTCAGATCACCCCCTAGCAAAACGTTATCATGAGCTCATCGATTCTGTGCGTCCAGACTTCGAAGATCTTTTGCAGGCAATGATTGACTGGAACGATAGATTCTGGTTCCGTCGTGTCTGGACAGTTCAGGAGTTTTGCCTATGCCCAAATACAGTCTTCGTCTGCGGCTACAAGGTGGTTCAGGTAGAGCTCGTTCGGCTTGCCTGTAACATCTTCACGTCTGCTATGAAGAAGTCGATCCGTTCTAGGCCCGTTGCAGACAAGGGGTTCCAAGAGCTTGTATACAAGGCGCAATGTCACCGAACGGGTCCTCTCCTCAGCACTCGCAAGCGCAGGCAAGACTTCAACAAAGGTCTCGGGCCAGGAGATGAACTTTTTTATCTACTCCGAAAACTCTTTGTCCAGAGCGATACAATGGTGACAAGGAACCGAGACCGCATATATGGGATACTGGGCTTGGCCGTGGATGCCGAGAAGCTGGCAATCAGGCCAGACTATATGTCTGAGGACCCGGGTCCTATTTTCACATCCGTGGCCCGCAAAATGATTGAACATGGGCGTGTTGAGATCCTATCCTTCTCTCAGTTCCCCAAAGAGGACGATTTGAACCACCTCCCTTCGTGGGTGCCCGACTGGAGACCCTTTCTTGAGCCGTCTTATTACACCATCTTTGAGGGTGCTGAAGACCATCTTTTGGCAGCTTCTGCCAGTACGAATGTCTCTCTCGAGCCTAATCAAGACCCAGACGTCTTGAGCATTCGAGGGTACCTCGTGGATACAATTGAAGAGGTGGGCGATACATGGCATGCTTCGGATGCACATGTCTTGCGCCACAAGCTCCTGAACGATATCGTGGATTTCTGTTCCAGGTCGGCCATCAAGAACGAGCCGATATATGACAACCCGGGACGACGAGCTGAGGCTGTCTGGCGTGTGCCTGTTGGGGATTTGTACTGGACCCAGGATACGGACCACACGCGTGCCAGTCGCCCACGAACAGAGAATGAATACCACGACTGTATTTTCATACTTGACCTGTTGGCGGTGTGGGAAAGCATGAGTCCGGAGGAACGAAAGACGCGGTTCTCGGAGTTTGACTCCCGAAGATTTCCATCGGGCTCCTACCAAAATAACATGAACATCATGAACGGAAAGAAGCCATACCTGACCAAGAAGGGCTATGTCGGCATGTGTCCAGAGCCAGCTGCTGAAGGAGACGTAGTAGTTGTTTTGAAAGGGGGGAGACTTCCCTACATACTGCGACCAGGAGGCGATGGAAACTTTGCCTTTATAGGCGAAGCATATTGTGATGGTGTAATGGATGGGGAGATTCCACAACGGTCGGAAGAGGAAGTGTTTTGTATCAGGTGATTATGATTATACAAGGACGTTCTGTATATGTACCTAGACAAGGTCGATATTGATCGAGGTTGAGCTGTAGGGTAACTCGAGCGAGATGCATAAAGATCAAAGTGGTTCCTTTCCCTTGTTGGTCTCTTGACTACGTAGCTGCTTCTTGCTCTTATTGGCCAGGTTTAATAAACTAGATCTCGCTTGCGTGTGAAGGGTTTTCTCTTTAGCGTGAAGAGAACCCATTTTCAAGATGCCCTCACTGGTTGGCTAGGTTGTTGATTGGGAATTGGATTTCAATGGTTCAGCCACCTTTGCACATGGCCTATTTCAGCTACTTACTGCCAGCCATTGAAGTGCTATCGACTGCCGCAGAGTGACACAGCATGTTGAGAACTCTTCCTGTCAACACAGAGTATTCTTGGCAATGGTAGTAAAGTTGGTGAGGCTCAGTTCCAAGATGCAAGGTACCTAGCCAGTGGAGATGGTCGCTCCTTGCACGTTTTTAGCGGCTTCTGTTGATCTCAGAAGCTAAAGTGGCCCCCTTCCCCCTGACTCCAGCAGCTTCTCACTGCATGCGCTGGCCAGGCCTGAGGTCGCGTCGTAGGGGGATTTTTAAGGGTCTCGAATGCCCCGCGCCAGCCAATCGATAGCTTCCAAATCGTCCATCGCAGGGCTGGCCTTCTTGTCTCGTCAGCCATCCAAACCGTCTGACGAGGCCAGACATTCTCATCCTCCTCCACGCCAGCCTTCCTTTTTTTTTCTTCCCCCCTTGGCCTTCGCCCTTGCGTGCTGCTGTCAACTTCTCGCCTCGTTCATGCGATAAGCGCATAAGAGGGATATACACGAGACCGAGTTCTGCCGGACGCATCATGCGCAGATAGCGCCTTATCTCGTTGTCGTCTCTCCTGGCATTGGCATTGGCTTTGGCTTTGCGCAACTCCATCTAAGCTCGGCATCAGATAACAACCATGGGCGGCATACTCCTGCTGCTTGGCCTATGCGTAAGCCGACACTCCCGCCTCTTTACGCATTATCATACAGAATAGACACTGACATTCAATCTAGGTGATCATGGCTTTGGCGTATGTGCAATCGCGATCCTCGAGCCCATCTACAATCCCATGTCTCAAGCGCTAACTGATCCAACAGCTCGTTCCTCGCCGGAGCGCTGCCGCTGTCCATGTCGCTCTCCCAGTCCCAACTTCGATTACTCTCAAGCGTCGGAGTAGGAATTCTGGTCGGCACATCCCTCATAGTCATCATCCCCGAAGGAATCGAGGCCGCAGCCGCGCCCACAGAGGCTGCCCATATGCACCGAGTTCGAAGCTTGGTGCGCCGAACCCCTTGGAGCCACACCCTCCTCACACGTGGCTTTCCCGAGTCAATTCCGACCATCAACACGATTTCAACCCGCGACGGGCTGGGTCGCGCAGATACAAACGCAATTGTTCGTCGAACCATAAACTCCGTGTCGGGAGACACTGGAGCGAAGCGTGCCGACATCAAGGCTGCTGTGGAGGCACCTGAAGTACCGACGACCGACGAGACCACAAAAAGCGGGAGCACAGGAGAGAAGGAGCATGGCGAGAGTGGAAATGAGCAGGATAGCGACAACAGCCACGATCAAGATGGTGAAGTCGAGCAGGATCACCAACATACGATCCCCACCTTCGAGATTGGGTTCTCCTTGATTCTTGGGTTCCTGCTGATGTTCCTTATCGATCGACTACCGCGGCATGCGACAGACAGCCTCCAATCTGCCCCTCAGATGAGGCACATCAGTCTCGACAACTTGAATGGTGACTCTGCCTCAGTGGACGAGGAAGCGGATGGGTTCTTGGGGTCGTTGACACCAACTCCGCGACGAGCGCGAAGCTTGGCCACGACCACCGGTTTGGTTATTCATGCCGCTGCCGACGGCATTGCGATGGGCGCTTCATCGACAACTTCAGATATGAAGCTCGGCTTCGTTATTTTTGTCGCCATCATGATACACAAAGCTCCTGCAGCCTTTGGTCTGACATCCCTGCTGTTGAAGCAGGGTCTATCAAAGCGAGCAGCTCGAGGTCATCTTATTGTCTTTAGCTTGGCTGCTCCCTTCGGTGCGGTAACCACATGGATCATCATCACCTTGTTGGGCGGTGGCAAGGTCGAGAGTGACCACTGGTGGACAGGCATGCTACTCCTTTTCTCAGGAGGCACTTTCCTGTAAGTTGACCCTCCTGCTTCTTTGGTGGAAGGCCGCTAACACGATGATAGATATGTTGCTATGCACGCTATGCAAGAAGATAGTGGCGCTCATGGCCTTGGCCACGGTCATGACCATGGCCTCAATGGTTACACCGAGGGCAACACTCCAACCCAGCGGAAGCCTAAGGGCCCACAGATGCGCGATACCTTGGCCACTATTGGCGGCATGTTGGTGCCGCTTCTCACGCAATTCGGCCATCATCACTAAGAAAAAAAAATCGAGAACTCTTGTTTGCCCTTCCCGTTCTCCCCTGCTGCTTGTGGCAACAAAAAAGCCACTCGATAGCTGGCAGTGGATTAGATGCTACACAGCAAGCGTCTGGGACGCAACTTTCTTCTCCGTCTTGCCTTGTTTTCTTTTTTTTTCTTTGCCCTTTTTATTTGGAGAGCCGGCGAGCTCCTTTCATCTGTAACGGGATTGGACAAGAATAGATTTATGAGCGATTCTCGAGGCGATAAAAGTCGGGTTGGTGGGAATTCAATGTGCACGACGACATGGGCCATGTAGAACACCTTGGGTATAGGTGGCTGTATGACTAGAGCTTCGAGATTCATTGTAAATGGACAGCTTATTATGCTTCGATGTCTTATGAGACCTCTGCCACATTGCATCGGATTGGTTTGAATTTGGACATGGAAGCTCTTGTCCATGGTTCTTGTCATTGCTGGATGCGGTTGCTGAATGCTGTAGTGACCAGGATGACCACGTCTGGTGTTAGTCAAGTAGTTCCTACTAGTTCTCATTGAGCAGCAATGTAGGTAGGCTCTTGGCTTCGTGTAATGATATAGCTAGAGTATTATTGCTATTATTTGCATCGCATACCCCAGGTTCCTTTCCAGGAGAGGCTCCCGAGAAGCACGACAGCCTAACCAGAAATGAGGGGAGTCGTGGGAACCAGGGTATTTTGCTGGCTGGTTCATGAAACCGTGTTTCAAGTGTCGACCTTCATCAGCATGCGTCGGATCTGTCCCCCAGAATGACCAGGGTATGAGTTTGAGAAGGTTCTAAGTATAGGACTGTAGTACGGGATGGCGTGACCCTGTTGGATGGCAGATTTGACAGGGCGTCGTCAGTCCAAAAGACGGGAAATGATGAGGGTTAAATGTGGTGGAGCGAGAATCGTCCGTGTTGCAGGTTGAATGTTGAATGCAAAACACAGATGTGGCGAGGGGCAGATCTATTCTCCGAGGTTGGAGGCGAACTATCGGGCGCGGAATTCAATAGTAATAGATGAGCGTCCGAAGTGAACTTGTTTGTCTGTGAGGGAGTATGTCTCGTCTCTGAAATGCTTGTAGTTGGATTCATCCATGGATGGGTTCGACCGAGATTAGTTAAAACAGGGCGAGTGCCAGCCAAGACCACTGTTCGGCCAAGTCCGCCCAGAACCGCATAGCTCATGGTCCGTTTCCAAGCTAGTCAGTCGTTGGTGAGCAAAGGAGCCCGTCCCCTTTGGAGAATTAGCAAGGGGCTGAGGCAAGGGTGCGACGGAAACGATGCACGACTTCCAAGGCATTTCTGGTGCTACTGGAAAGGTTAATAGGAAATCGAGTTGAAAGAGGGAGGGTCTGATGGACCGAATCAGGTCGGCACATGCACATCGGCGGCTTGACGCCATCGACGCATTCTGAATATTCCGATGCGGGAGCAAGTTTGCTGTGGTTTGCTGAACCGAGGTCTCATCCGCGGCAGAGACCTCGACCAGCTACGACGTCAGAGGAGTCGAGCCTGCAGGGTGGTGGCTTGCGCCAGAGTTTTTGAAACGGGACATGGCATTCAGCCAACATGCCCATGTGTGATCCCTCTAACAAGACTCGGCGATGCAGTGACGGACTGTAGATGCTTCCATCTCTGCATCCGGTGCGTGTCTGAGTTTACAGGTGTAAGTGACTCCATCCATGGTCATGATGACCGACTAGGTAGACCGAAAGCCATAGAACATGCCATGGCCCGATGAACCCGACAAGCTGTGATTGATTGATTGATGGATGTATCTATCGATTGTGTATGCTGTTGAACTGCAACTCCGAGAGAGAGTCGTTGGTTGGGAGGAGGGGCTTGGACAGGATGGGTGCATATGAAAACTCACTCGACGCAGGTGGTATCCAATCCAGTCCTGCCAAGAGCCGCGTGGAGCGTCACATCTCATCACATGGCTAAACTCGATGGGGGATATATCGCGATTTTGTTTTGGCATGCGGAGCAGGATACAACGACCGAGTAGGGAGGGGAGCGTCTATGTAACTGATACCTTGCCTACCTGCCCAGGTATCTGTGTCGGCTGGCATCCCGTGATCGAAACCATGGAACTTGCTGTCGAGATCGAATTCCTTAGCCAAGTCCGGAGAGGGCGGCACCCGTCGTTGAACCTGCCGCTACTATCGCCAGTGTCATGAGCAACTGGACATGATGGCAATATCCATCTGTCGCTTCCCGGGTCACGCCGGATGCTGCTGCGTCCAAGTAGAACGGCGTGGCCGGCGCTGGAAGCAAGGAGCCACGACGGCGCACGGCCTCTAGGTCTGCTGCGCAGGAACCAACCTACATGGTTAGCTGGTAGGTACAGACTACAGTAGGTGAGCAGATGGGCAGCACTTGACTGGACGAACCAAGGCACGGCTGGAAGACGCGGCCAAGCGCCCGCAGCGCTTCATGCGCCTGTGGGATGTTAGGGGAGGGGAGGGAGCCGCTGGAGGAGGCCAGAGGGCCCCATCCACCCACCCAGGGAGGGCTGCGCTCCGCTCCGTTTCGCCGTTTGAAACCCGAGTTCCAGAAGCTATGAATAACATCAGAGCGATACATAGCTTAATAGGTACCCAGCTGAGCTTAAGCTCGGATGCGATGGATCCAAGCTCAGCCTTCTCTTGCATGAGTGGAGGGCGCACCTGGAAGAATGGATCGTGTTTTTAGAGCAGCCTTGCCTAACATAGACAAACACTGGATGATTCGAAGGAATGAAAAGAGAAGGACGAATTGGCTCTTGGTTCCTTCCTACTCTGTCGAGTTGAGGCTCTACTTCTAGCCCATACATCAACCTACCTTCAACCGAACCTTTCCTCATGACCAAACCTGAATTTTCACAAGACAAATACAGCTTCTGCAAGAAAAGTTGTCCTCGCGGCTCGGCCTTTTTTTTGGTTTGTCTAGTGTTCGTTCGTTCGTTCATTCATTCCTCCCCTTCTGGTTCGTCGGCCTTGCGATCAAACAACCGCTGTTCGGTTCATCGCTGTGTCTCGCCTTGGCTACCGCATTCGTTGATATTGCGTCTCGCAGCAACAACAAACCCCTTGTTCTGTTCGGCACGCGGTCAGATAAACGACCGAGGAGCCCATTACACACACACACAGCTGGTAAGACATTTCTCACTCGCATTGTTCCCAGCCTTGTCAGCAAACGTCGCCATCTGCCGGTCACGGCGACAGCCGGCATGACCTATTTGGGCAATAAACGGAAGAGACGCAGAACCAGTTACACGCAGACAGGCAGACAGATGGTGCAAGGGACAAGGGAACGGCTGACGGGACGGATCCTTGGAGGAACCTGAACTGTAACGGATTCCGTTTAGCGCCCCCTCGATGCCGCCATCGTCTTCGCCCTCGTCCGACCCACGCCCCAGGTCATCAGCCAGTCCCAGCGCCCAGTTACAAGCCAAGATTGGCATCCCAGAACATGCCCAGGCATTCCCGTCCCCGTCCCTGTACCGTCTGCCCGTCTCTCCACCATCTCCAGTGACCATCGCCATTCACCGTTCGTTTCTGCTTCCTCCATCCCGCTTCTGCTCCTCTTCCATATCCCCAGCTTTGCGCCTCTGCAACACCGGCGCGTCTCTCTCCGCTGCCTTTGTCCCGCGCTCTCGTCAGCGATTCACGCCCGTTCTATGTGCTGACATTCTCCTTGACCCGTTGCCGCAGGCCTCGTTACGGTCTCCTCTCCGCCCCCCACTCCCTCCCCATCTACAGTGTATCCTCGATATCGACCGTCGCTAGTCCTGGCCGTCCATCTTCATCGCGATCCTCGACTCTTGTTTTCGAATCCAGCAGCGCCCATTCCCCGATCCTCGACGATCCCTCTCCAGGGCGACGGGCCGGGCCATGGCCGGTTACCAGCGACCCATGAGTTTTTCGGAACGGCGAGGAAGTGCTCTTAGTGACGACTTGGCCCTCAATACCACCACCAACCCCATGATTAACCACCGCTTGGAGAAGCTGCCTCAGCAGCAACGGCATTTGCGCGGGCCCCCGACTCCTAGCATGTCTACGCCTGCCGCCGACTTTGATCAGCAGCTCACTGGTTCTCCTCCACCGCCTCCGACACCCGCTGCGTCGCCAGGGCCATCGCACTTTCAACCAGACTGGAGCGATGCTGCCGATGACGAGGATTTTTTCCTGGCCAAGGTTCGCCAGCATTTTAAGAACTGTTCTGGTCCTCAGCGGACCCGTGTTCTCGCAGATCTTCTCAACCTTTGCACCAGCCAGCAGTTGAGCTTCGTCCATCAATTTGTCAGCCCGCTGCTGAAGAAGGACCCTTTTACAAGCCTCCCAGATGAACTGTGTCTCCGGGTACGATACAACTCTAACAGGTTCTGCAAAACCCACCAGTATGTGCGAGGCTAATATTGGAACATGTAGATATTGTCCTTCATCGACGACCCCAAAGTCCTGGCGCGAGCCTCGCAGGTATCCAAACGATGGCGAGATCTCCTTAGCGACGACATGACATGGAAAAATCTCTGCGTCAAGCACGATTACGGCCGGAGGCTATCCGAAGTCTACACAACCGCCCCTCACTTTTCTCCGCGGCCGTCTGTCCAGACCCTGACCGGAATTGATGCCGATATGACCAGCAGCAGTTTCCCTGGCGCACGCACTCTCACTTCCCACAGTATGGGTACCCGGAGTTTTGATGGGACAACTGGCTCTGGTAGACCCAGGCTACGAACTTACAAGTCTCATTTCAAGCAGAGGTACTTGGTGGAGGCTGCGTGGAGGTCTGGTGGCACTAGTACGACACGAAACATTACCCAAGAAGGTGGCGTTGTAACAAGCTTACATCTGACACCCAAGTATATTATCGTGGCACTGGATAATGCCAAGATTCATGTGTTTGATACCGAGGGTGACTCCCAGCGTACTCTACAAGGCCATGTCATGGGCGTCTGGGCTATGGTCCCCTGGGACGATACATTGGTCAGTGGTGGTTGCGATCGCGATGTGCGAGTGTGGAACCTTAAGACGGGGTGAGTAAAAGGAAACACGGTTAATCTCTGATTGTATGCTAACATAGGCCTAGTGCTTGCCTCCACACGCTGCGAGGCCATACCTCGACAGTCCGGTGTTTGAAGATGGCGGATGCAAACACTGCCATTTCAGGATCTCGAGATACAACGCTCCGGATCTGGGATATCCGGACAGGTCTTTGCAAAAATGTTCTCGTTGGCCATCAGTCTAGTGTCCGGTGTCTTGAGATCAAGGGTGACATTGTCGTATCCGGTAGCTACGATACCTTTGCTCGGGTATGGAGCATTTCTGAAGGCCGCTGTCTTCAGACTCTACAGGGCCACTTCAGCCAGATCTATGCCATTGCTTTTGACGGCAAGAGAGTTGTCACGGGTAGTCTCGACACCAACGTCAGAATCTGGGATCCGACTTCTGGGTGAGTTTGCCATGTCATATTACAGATACGAGGCCAATAACTGACATTGATGGCAGCGAATGCCTCGCTATTCTTCAAGGTCATACTTCGCTCGTTGGTCAATTGCAGATGCGAGGTGACACATTGGTCACTGGTGGATCTGACGGGTCTGTCAGGGTCTGGTCTCTGGAAAAGATGTGTCCCATCCATCGTCTCGCAGCTCACGACAACAGCGTTACCAGTCTGCAATTTGATGATACTCGAGTCGTGAGTGGTGGTAGTGACGGTCGAGTCAAGATCTGGGACCTCAAGACCGGACACCTTGTTCGGGAACTCATCGCACAAGGCGAAGCTGTCTGGCGAGTTGCATTCGAGGACGAGAAGTGTGTTGCGCTGGCCTTGAGGCAGGGCCGTACAGTCATGGAGGTGAGAAAAGGATCTAAGGAATGTTCCTGCGCTCAGACACTGACTCTTATAGGTGTGGTCGTTCTCACCGCCCGAGGAAATGCTCTACGACCGTCCTCTCTCGCTTCAACAGCGAGTGCTGGAAGATGACCCGAACCGACCGCTGAGCGCAATGGCCATCGACTATCGTACCTCGCAGTCGGTGCTGGCCAGCTCTAATCGCGATTCGTCGGCTCAGGATGTCGACATGCAGGATGCCGGCCCATCAACAGCTCCGCTGCAAGGGGGCACGTTCTTCCATGACGATTAACGAGCGAGCCCGTAGGCTCGGTCGGGACGATGACATTCGGAATGAGCCAGTTAATTTAATAGCGCCGGGTTCCCTAGGAAAGGGATGCTCGGTATTCTATGGATTCAACACTTAGTATAAAGGGACGGATCCGGTTATCCGCTCTGGCATTGTACAATGAGCTTGCTTCAGGTTGTTGTAGAGAGGATTGAGGCATTTGGGAAGCATGTTTACGGCGTTGCTGCATCACCAGATCACTAGCTATGAAGGATCCGGACCGCATGACATATGACAGCATGAACCATGGGATTTTAAGGGAACAGGAGTGTCAGGGACGGAACGTGGATTGCATTTTCAGAGGCTGGCTGGCCTGGGCCGCGCCAGAAGCAAGGTAAAGCGTGCTGGTTCTTGATATTGCTCGTAATACCAGAGATATGGCGCTGTGTATAGAAATGTTAGAGCTACCCCAGGCAGGGCGTCTCAATTCAGATTCAATATTCATGAAGGGCAGGAATTTGCGTCCTAAGCTCAGTGAACTACAGGGAGCTTGTCGTCGGAATCATGATGAATGACAGGCCAATCAGCCTCATGAAAAGCCGTTGGGCTTAGGCACACAAAATTCGACACTAGCATATCCCAGCGTCGGGGATCGGAGGAAGAAAAGACGAGGGAAATTTTGGACGAGGGTCCCACATCGGAACATGCAACGGAGGACATTACCCCGACGAAGTCGCATTCCACCCGAGGGGTCCAAACCCGTCAGAATGAGTCGCAAAGCCCGGGCTTGGAGACTGAGGATATAGCACGGGGTCAAGTAGATGTAGTCGCGTATAAAACATCCTCAACAGAAGCAATTGCCCCCTTCAATGCCATCCAGAGACCCCGAAAGGGAGGACCTTGGACGAACAGGTGGTTGTCACGTGGGGTCACGCTAGTCCTCTTCCGGAATAGGCCCGACCAACAAGCAAGCTCAACGCTCAACACCGCGACTTTTTCTGAGCTCCATCAGCCAAAAGCCGCCGTTATCTGCTCGACAACGTCCTGATCCCAATTGATCCAGAGGCACCTCCATAATCACGATGTTGTCTCGAGCTCTCCGAATCCCCAGGGCAGTGCCTCTGCGCACCAGGGTCACCGCGCCCGCTGCCATTGCCGCCCGCTCCGTCACCACCAACGCTGCGTCGGCGTCTCTGAGCCACTCTGTCCCGCAGGTGAGAAAATGCGCTCTTTCCGATCCTCGACAACCCATAGAGATCTTTCCCGTCCACATTCTGTCAACGATACTGCGATTGTTGCTCTGTACTGACCGTCGAATCCTGTCAGTCCGATGACGAGCCCTTCATCGTCAACCTCAGCGATGAGAGCTTCGAGACGTACGAGCTCGACCCTCCTCCCTACTCCCTCGAGATCACCAAGAAGGACTTGAAGCAAATGTACTACGACATGGTCAGCATCCGGTATGCGATTCCCTCACCAAGCCGTACCTCCAAGCCGCTCTTTGCTGATAATCCCGCAGACAGATGGAGATGGCGGCCGATCGCCTGTACAAGGAAAAGAAGATCCGTGGTTTCTGCCATCTGTCTACCGGTCAGGAGGCTGTCGCCGTGGGTATCGAGCATGCCATTACCAAGGCGGACGACATCATCACTGCTTACCGATGCCACGGCTTCGCCCTGATGCGTGGCGCCACCGTCCGATCTATCATCGGCGAGCTGCTCGGCCGACGTGAGGGTATTGCCTACGGCAAGGGCGGTTCGATGCACATGTTCTCCAAGGGTTTCTACGGCGGAAACGGTATCGTCGGCGCTCAGGTCCCTGTCGGCGCCGGTCTTGCCTTTGCTCACAAGTATAACGAGAACAAGAACGCCAGCATCATCCTTTATGGTGACGGTGCCAGCAACCAGGGCCAGGTCTTTGAGGCTTTCAACATGGCTAAGCTCTGGAACCTGCCTGCTCTTTTTGGCTGCGAGAGTGAGTGCACACTGGGGACCTGATCCATGCCCAATTCTAACCGAGAGCAGACAACAAGTACGGTATGGGAACCTCTGCTGCTCGTTCCTCGGCCTTGACCGACTACTACAAGCGCGGCCAGTACATTCCTGGTCTCAAGGTCAACGGCATGGACGTGCTCGCCGTCAAGGCTGCCGTCAAGTACGGCAAGGAGTGGACTGCCGCTGACAAGGGTCCTTTGGTCCTCGAGTATGTGACCTACCGATATGGTGGTCACTCCATGTCTGATCCCGGCACCACCTACCGAACCCGTGAGGAGATCCAGCGCATGCGGTCGACCAACGACCCCATTGCTGGACTTAAGCAAAAGATTCTGGACTGGGAGATCACGAGCGAGGATGAGCTCAAGAAGATTGACAAGGAGGCCCGCAACCACGTCAACGAAGAGGTTGCTGCTGCCGAGGCCATGGCTGTGCCTGAGCCCAAGCCCGAGATTCTGTTCGAGGACATCTACGTCCGCGGTACCGAGCCCCAGTACATCCGCGGCCGTATCCCCGAGGAGAACCACTACTTCCAGTGAGAGGCGGGGGACCAAATTGTATCCCAATAATGATTCCAGCACTTGGTGCCTGTTGTAATATACATCCATGAATATCTAGAGAGAGAGGCTTGGGATGGTCCGAAAATGGAGCAGGGCGAGGACCTAGGATTGCTTTTTTGGTGAAATAATGGATGTCCCTTCTCTGGTCTTGTCCACAATTGTTCTCTCTGCGTGTTTGCCTACTTGGCCACATCATGAAGTCGTCGGTGTATCTCGGCCTATCTGTTCCGAGTTCAGCCGTAGGCATGTCCATCGTAACTTCCTCAATAGTCACCCGACAATTCGTGCCTTCCAAATCCGTTTTTAGCAAAAAGCCTGAGCTGGCGCTGCTTTTACCTGAGCACATAGGTGACCCAATGTGATTAAAGCCTGAGCAAGAGCGGCGGTGCTAATTAACCAGGCCCGGAGGCTGGTCTCTGTTTTCGTGGTAGACTACCTAGGTAGGTAGTCGTCTACGACACTCAGGCGGCCCGCATCCCGGCCTGGTCACCCTTGCTCAGACTTACTGAGAAATTCAAGGGATCTAAAGCTTGAACGATCTAGCGGGATGGAAGGGGTCGCATGTCGAGAATCAATGAGCTCCCTCTGCGAGAACAGACGCATGGCCGACGTTATGCTTACACGGTATGGTTATTTGTCTTCAACCAGAGAGCGCCCCTTAAGCAGCTGCCACTTATCTGCCCAGCTCGAGCTCTCCCCCTTCCCCATCCCCCTCGACTCCTCAACCCTCGCCGTGAGCTCACACAGCTCCTTGTCGCCCAACGCAACCGCCTTAACTAGGTACCGCTCGCGCTCCGGGTCTGAACAGAGTAGAAGCCCCACTAGGTCGACCAGATTGTGCCGGTCATCGAGCTCGAGCGCCGCGGGACTGTGACCGTTCCGGCGGTGCTTGAAACGGACGATGCCTGGTGGCCGAACAATGCCCTATTTCTCACGGTCTATGGGCTCACTTGCGATATTATAAAGGCTGTTGAACATTAGTCACGGCTCTGGTAGCTTCGGCTTTCACAACCCACATACCTGATATCGTCGCGGCGGTCGGGGGCAGAATTAGCTCCATTAACCCCCATTGAAACAGCTGCGCCGCCCGAGCATGGTTTGCTTTCAAAGCCAGCCTTCTGCTGCCAGCGGCCACTTCGAAGGTCGCTCAGGTTGTCGAGATATCCATCCGGCATCCCAGTCACGTACTTGCCGGTAAATACGCCTACTTCCAAATTTTTGATTGGAGTCTGGTCCTGAGCTGCTTCGATGCACGCCGCTTTCAGTCCGTTCTCGCCGTCGACATCCAGGAAGACGATTTCGTCAGCGCCTATGTACTCGGCGATTTCTCGCTGCGTCCTGCTGTAGGCAACCAGAGCTTCGAACGTCAGCGTCACAACCTTGACTCTAGTCTGCGGGTTTGCACATTGAACGGAAATACCTACCAGAACGGTCCGCGAGGTCTATACCATACTGCACATACACTCAGTACTCTCAACAGCTTATGCCAAAAAGCGATGGCTGACTCACGATGTGCGGATGTGCGCAGGGTGGCGAGCATGAAACAAACACGACGCGAAGCGCGCCGGCTTCCCTGGCCAATTGGACCTGAATTATTAGCGGGAAATCTCAGGAACTAAAAGCAAAGCTGTCAATACAGACTTACAATCTGTCGCGACGTTGCTAACACGATCATTAGTCCAGACTCCGAAGGAAGCTTTGAAGATTACCTACTGCCTCGGACGATGCTGTCGTCCACGATAACCACATTCTTGCCCTGGAATTCTGACTCGACGAAAGAGAATTTACGACGGACACTCCGTAGGCGTGAAGCCTGATCAGGTAGAATAAAGGTGCGGTGGACGTAGCGGTTCTTTACGAGGGCCGTCACGTACGGCTTCCTCAGTCTCTGAGCTAAAGCTGCTGCTGCGACGTTACTCGTCTATGAGCAAAAGGTTAGCATCGTTGAACCTGAGGTCTACCCTAGAAACGTTATGATTCACCTCAGGAACTGGAATAACTGCGGATAGTCAGTGGTTAGAAAGACGAATCAAGCTATCGATGTATGACTTACTCGCGTCAATCTCCTCGACACCCTTTTCTCCAAGGACGTCTTTCATTTTCTCGGCCAACTTTTCCCCCATCTTTTGCCGACTACGGTATACGGATATACCATCGATACAGCTCTCTAGTCGAGCAACGTATATGTATTCAAATGTGTCAGGAGTATAACCTTTCTGCTCAACCACCTGGCGAAAGATAGGAGCGCCGCCTTTTGGACAGAAGACAGCCTGGCCTGGCAATATATCCACAATATCACCAAAGCCAAGTTGCTGTAGTACAACCGACTCTGACGCCATGAAGTAATCCTTTGCACCCGCTAAGGTAGCTGAGGGTCGTGACCCAATGCAAAGGGGGCGAATGCCATCAGCGTCCCTGTGTTTTGGTTTTCATCAGATGCTGGCACTAGAGTAGAAGACCCGCATGTGACTTACCTGAAGGCCAGAATACCGAAGCCCGTGATCATTGCCGTGCATGCAAAAGCCCCGTGACATTTGGAATATACATCGCCCAATGCCTTGAAGATGTCGTCGACTTTGGCGCGAGTCCTTCCGAGCTTGTGAAGGCCGTGTGCGAAAACATTAAGCCTTTGACAGATGAGATTCTGCGCGATAATGCTGACTGAGCTAGAAGCAAGATGCAATCACGTACAGGAGCTCCGAGTCGGAATCGGAGTTGACATGCCGGTGAGCTTCCTCATCGAGGTAGTTGCGGAGCTCCTCTGTATTAATGAGGTTCCCATTCACACTCAGGGAGATTCCGAATGGGGCATTGACGTAGAATGGCTGGGCTTCCGACCTAGAGCCGAGGATCAGATAATCAGAAACAAGAAACATTTCTCGTCACCGTTTCATATACGTACGCAGACGCGGTACCAAAGGTCGGATAGCGGACATGACCAAGCCCTATAGAACAGTTATCTTCCGCACAGACGTTGAGGTAGCTTTTACGCACCCATATAGCCAGGAAGCTGTTGCAGCCGCCTGCCGTCTGAGAAGACTTCGCTGGCTAATCCCAGTCCCTTGCACTGGAAGACTCTCCTGCCCTGGCAAACCGCAATCCCTGCAGCATCTTGTCCTCGCTGATGACACCATTAGCATTTTCCCCCGACGACAGTTGTTTGTCGCTCGATCATATCTTGACGACTTATAGACTTACATGCTGAAGAGAATAAAGAGACTCATGCAGATCAATGGCGGCGCTGGTAGCGTTGGGGTCGCCAAGCTGTTAAAGCAGTCAGCGTGTTTTCTAGGAGCGTGGAAGCAGGCGTACCAATATGGCTGAGACACCGCACATTGCGTCGCTTGATGACTTTGTATGTCCTTTCTCACACTTAGATTTTCGGTAGCTATCGTGCACGTAATGCGCTGGCTCCTGAAGAATCTTCACTCTCGGGATTTTTCTGTGGTCCAGTAGACCCAGATTTATGTAAAATGACCAAATCAGCAGTCGCGATTGGCCCTTCCAGTCACGTGGCCGATGTTAGTTTTTCTCAGTTCGTCGTGTCCGATAGCGGAGCAGGCAGGCTACCGACGGGAGTTTATCGCCCTCTATCTTTCTTGTCTCTTTTCACTGGCATCAAAGCCGGGTCCTAGACTTGGGCCCTCGACGAGGTCTCACTGCTATTCAAGACGTCACTCTCTGCTCAGGTTAAAGCAGCCATGGCTCAGGTCTGGCGCTAGAAACGGATTGGGACTGCAAAGATTGTCGGAGGTGACTACCTATTGAGGTAGGTACCTATGTAGGTCCCGTCTGTAAGGTACCTACCTAGGTACTTGATGACACGATTAGCCGTCTTTCACGTGACCGCGTATGCCTGTGCTCAGTGCGCCTTCCGCGTCGAGAGCCCTCAACGCGTCTCTGCCTAGAACTAGGTCCCGTCGCGTCACCCAATGCTAGGTCAAGGTGTCAGCTGCCGCGGCCTCAACATTGCCTCTCTCCTCTGCCACAGCGCTCCGAGAGTGGCACCTCGACCTCTAATCGCTTCCCTTTTTTGCCGAATTTCATTGGAATCATCACGGAATCCGTGCATCATGGCACCCAAGCAGGCGACACTCGGGTATGTCAAGTCTGGGCAGAGCACGATCGGGTGCGTGCGGAGGGATGCCTCCAAGACGAACGAGCTCCGTGTTACTGACATGCCATTCTTGGTGTCTTTAGCAAGTTTTTTGGCGCCAAAGGTGCCCCTCCGCCTCAGCAGACAAGACTGGCTTTCAGCAGCAAGGCGGCCAAGAAGGACCAGGTAAAGGAGGAAGAGGAAGAAGTGAGCGCCAAGGAGACGTCAAAGCCTGATAAGGGCAAGCTGCACCCAAATCATCGATTGAAACGGGCAACCTCATTCTGATTACATGAAATAGAATCGAAGAAGCGATCGCGTTCGGGCGACGAGACAGCCAAACCCGATCCCACACCCATCAAGAAGGAAGAAGTTGAAGACGACAGTGATGGCCCTGTCACCAAGCGAGCTCGACGATCTCGTAAGCGAGTCGAGGAGGAGGAGGAGGAGGATGAGATGAGTGAACCCGTCAAGGAAGAGAAGCCTGCATCCCCCAAGAAAGGCAAATCGGCGAGTCCCCGTAAATCAACCAAGCGATCCAAGGCCCGAGCGGCCGAAGAAACTGCTGCGGAGAGGGTCAAAGAGTCGGCTAAGGAGGAAACATCGACAGCGTCCGCTTCAGAAGCAGAGGAAGAGGTCGACATGGAAGAAGAGAAGCCCGAGGTTGCAGCCAAGGCTCGAGAGAAGGTACAGACGAAGCTCAAGTCGAACTCCAAGGATCCCTATCCCGATTGGGAGCCTGGTACTCCTGTTCCTTACGCGGCCCTTTGTACGACCTTTTCTCTCGTCGAGATGACCACCAAGCGCTTGGTTATCATGGAGCATTGTTCATTGTTTCTGCGTCAGGTCATGCGCTTAACTCCCGAGGATCTGCTCCCGACCGTATTGCTCATGATCAACAAACTTGCTCCTGATTATGCTGGTATTGAACTTGGTATTGGCGAGTCTCTGATCATGAAGGCCATTGGCGAGACCACAGGTCGAAGCCTCGCGGTGATCAAGGCTGATCAGAAGGACATTGGTGACCTTGGACTGGTCGCTGTGAAGAGTCGATCGACTCAGCGCACCATGTTCAAGCCCAAAGCGCTCACAATCAGGGGAGTTCACCAAGGCTTGATGAATATTGCTACTGTCACTGGAAGTGGTGCACAGGGTCGCAAAGTGGACGGCATCAAGAAGCTGCTTGCGGCCGCTGACGCCAATTCGATTGGAAAGGTCGATATCACCAAAGACAAAGGTGGACCAAGTGAGGCCAAGTTTATCATTCGGTTTTTGGAAGGAAAGCTGCGCCTTGGTCTGGCCGAGAAGACCGTACTCGTCTCGCTCGCACAAGCCGTGGTGTACCATGAGGCAGACTCCAAAGGGAAGGCCCCGAGCACCTCGGACGTGGAGAAGGGCGAGTCTATTCTTAAGACTGTTTACAGGCAAGTTTTTTTTTTTAAAAGGTTTGGTCACAAGTTGGACTAACGAAGGCCAGTGAACTCCCAAGTTACGATGCCATCATCCCCGCCATCCTCGAACATGGCATCATGAAGCTTCGTGAGAACTGCAAGCTTCGACCTGGTGTGCCCCTGAAGCCTATGTTGGCCAAGCCAACCAAGGCTATTACCGAAGTCCTAGATCGCTTTGAAGGACAGAAGTTCACTTGTGAATACAAGTATGATGGTGAACGCGCACAGATTCACTACGTGGCAAAGGACGCCTCTGAGCAATTGAGCGAGGCAAGCCAGGGTGTGGCCAAGGAGGTAGCCGCTGGTGTTGCGAGCATATTCTCAAGGAACTCGGAGGATCTGTCCAAAAAATATCCCGATATTCTTGCTAAGCTTCACACTTGGGTCAAACCTGATACGAAAAGCTTCGTCCTGGATTGCGAAACCGTGGCTTGGGATGTCGACGAGAAGAAGGTTTTACCTTTCCAGCAGCTCATGACACGCAAGAAGAAGGATGTCAAGCTCGAAGACGTCAAGGTCAAGGTTTGTGTGTTCGCCTTTGACCTGCTGTACCTCAATGGAGAAGCGGTGGTCGAGAAAGCTCTTCGGGACCGACGTGAGCTGCTCGAGACAGCTTTCGTCCCAGTGGAAGGCGAGTTTGCCTTTGCTACTCACATGAACGGCCAAGAACTTGATGAAATCCAATTGTTCCTTGACGAGAGTGTCAAGGCGTCATGCGAGGGCCTTATGGTAAAGATGTTGGATGGTACCGAGAGCGGGTATGAACCCAGCAAGAGAAGTCGCAACTGGCTGAAGGTAAGACAGTTCTGTCTCTGCGAGATACCATGGATCGCACTTGACTAACATATGTTCATAGATCAAAAAAGACTACCTCTCTGGAGTTGGTGACTCGCTCGATCTTGTCGTCCTGGGCGCATACTACGGCAAGGGCAAGCGTACATCGGTCTACGGCGCGTTCCTCCTGGCATGTTACAACCCCAACTCAGAAACGTATGAGACCGTATGTAATATCGGAACTGGCTTCTCGGAGCAGGTCCTTGAGGACCTGCATAAGCAGCTCTCTGAGATCACCATCGATCGACCCAAGCCGTTCTACTCACACTCTTCCGGCGGTCAGCACCAACCCGATGTCTGGTTCGAACCTCGGTACGTCTGGGAGGTCAAGACGGCAGACCTGACGCTCAGTCCACGATACAAGGCCGGTGCCAAGGAAGGGGTTGATCCGTCGGGTGATAAGGGTATCAGTCTGCGGTTCCCGCGTTTCATCCGCGTGCGCGATGATAAGAAGGCTGATGCTGCGACAACGAGTCGCCAGGTCGCTGAGATGTATCGCAAGCAGGAGAGTGTGTCGAAGAGCAAGGGGCCTGCTGTGGACGACGACTTCGAGTATTAAATTGCCACTTTCTGATGCTTTCTACCTTTATGTATTGTCATGAACCTGGGGGTGGGCATACATTTTCATTGATGAGAGTTACTCTGGCGTTGGGCGTGGTATATGGTTGAGAAGGGAAACAAAGCATTCGCATGAAAACATGGCGGCGTTCCCATAAATCCAAATATTTTCCAAGTTGATGTACATTATTTGACGTAAATCAAATGAGATGTGAAACTCCAGTGCTCCGAGATGAAGAATTTGTCGTCTATATGACTGGGTAAACAAACGTACAGAAAAAAAAAATCATGAATCGATCGTACATTAGCCACATTCCATCTTTATAACTCCGTCTATAACATGGGCTCCTCCCCTTGTATACTATCTGCGTCGTCGGCACCATCTGCACCTCGCAATAGTCCGCTGCGTTCTCGAATTCCGTCATCATCGGCGATAGCATCCGTCACGCCTGTCTCATGGCCTGGTCCACCGACAGATAGACCCATGGTACGCCGCGTCTCTTCGGCACCATTGAGGACGTACCAAACGTCCTTCTTGGTCAACAGACCTTGCAGGGCACCACGATCGCTGAAAAGAAGATAGCGCAGGCCAAGCTTCTGGAAGTATGTCGAGACAAGGTGTAGACTCGTATGCGAGGGTAGGGTAAGGGGTGTCTGATCCATCCAGGGGCGGAGGTCGAGAGTGGTACGCGGGTCGGCCAGGGGTTGGTGAGAGAAGAAGGCCTCGGTCTCTGGGGGGAGGGAGCGAGGGGGCTGAGCTGAAGCCGAGAGGTTGTATGCTAACTCTGCGCGAGATATGTAGCCGAGGAGAATAGCATCACGAGGGTCCGAAATGACGGGAAACCCACGGTACGGGTGCATTTCTAGTATGGTGGTAAGGGAGGCGATGGTATGGCCTGTGGCCGTGAGAACGACGAGATCCTCGATACGGGTCATGACCTGAGCAGCGGGAATGTCGGGAATGGTGTCGCTATTCTCGCTATTGTCAAGGAAGGGATACTCGTTGAAGTGAATCCACGACTCGTAGATACCGCGTCGAGAGAAGGCATCGCCAACCCACTTGGAGATCATGACAGCAATCATGATGGGTAGGACATAGGTGAGGGCGCCAGTGAGTTCAAACATGATGACGACGATGGAGACAGTCATGCGAGTGACGCCAGCGAGGGAAGCTGCGGCGCCTACGATGGCGTAGGTGCCCGGCGTGACACAGGGGATATCAGGTTCACAGGAGCCGAAGAGGAAGAAGGACGGGTGGTTGGTAACCCAGATCTCCATGACGATGCCAACCGCGCGACCTGTTAGAGCCCCAATAGCCATAGACGGTAGTAGGATGCCCGCTGGTATCTGGAGTCCAAAGGTGACGCCGGCGAGAAAAAAGCCCAGGACAGAGGCGAAGACTAGAAGAACGATGGTCCTAGCAGAGGCGGCGCCGGTCCTACAGAGGCCGATGGGGTCATCGAGGACTTGGGAGCATTCAGAGAAGAGATTCGAAACGAGTTCGGTGGTCTGGGCCTTCATGTAGAAGTTGGGGTAGTTGATCAAGGCTGTGAAAAAGGCCACGATGAGAACCTGGACGATGGGGCCAGGGATCCATGGATTGGCCTTTTTCCAGCGAGCAATGGCCATGTTGAATCTGATGAAGAGACCGCCGTGGATACCCTAGCAGGCCGGTTAGTAAGGCAAGGCCTCTCAAATCGTGTTCGATGATTAACTCACCCCCAGGATGCCCAGGATGGCATAGGGCAGAAGCTCGAAACGATGCCATCCAATGCTGTACTGAACCTGGTACAAGACGAGCTTGCCAGACCTGAACGGGTCGAATGCTTGGAGGACAACTGCGGCAGTCATGGCACAGACGAAGCTCTGCCACATGGTCTTGTCGGGGAAATAGTACGACAATGTCTAGAGCTGTCAGGGTTGAACAGAGCAGAGACGGAAGCTGGTAAGGCAAACCTCGAGACTAAACAAGACACCACCGATGGGAGAGCCAAAAGCGACTGAGACCCCCGAGGCTGCTGCAGCCGACAGAACCTCGCGTTTTCGAGCTGTAAAGGTTAATCGAGCACTCAATGATGCCGAATCGTGAACGCCTACCTTCATTGTCGTTGATATTGCGAAACAGCTTGGTAAAGAGGTTGGCGCAACAGCAAGCAACATGGATCAAAGGGCCTTCTTTGCCCAGCCACATGCCCGAGGCCACGGCAAGAACCTAAGAATGTAAGTCATGATGGCTCAAAAAGAATTCGGTAACCTACAAGGCCAAGTGACTTAGTAACAAGTGTCCAGATGCCCAAGAAGCGTCGAATGACGAATCCCCCGAGAACGGTCTTGATCTCGGGGATACCACTGTGCTTTGCGTAGATGGCATACTCCTGCACAAAGAGAGCGGCAAGGTAGGCAAACAGCATCTTTACCCTTTGTTAGCACCAGCCAAGAAAGCCAGACAGGACCAGCACATACCGCGAGAGCAACGAAGAAGAAGTACCCAATGAACCACTTCCCGCCCCCCGAGTGCACCCCGAGGGCATCACCCCAGGTCTTCCATCCATCGCATTTGGAACCCTGATCGTACCCATAGCAGCAAAAGTTCTTGTTCAGGTAGAAGTGCCCGCCTTCTGGCCCGCTGGAGCAGAAGCCCTCCTTGAGGTCTCCCAGCCAGTCGGTGGTGACGTTGATGCCAGCAGCGACTGCGCCAACAGCCATTCCGGTCAGCAGCAGCACTATCCAGACCTGGCTGGCGTCGATGAGGCGCTGAGCGTAGCCCAGAAGCCCCGAGGCGCTAGAGTAGAGGACGCGCAGCCGCTGGCGCTCCTTGGTGTACTCAAAGATCCAGTCAATGGCCGTGAGGTCCTCGTAGCCGACACGACGGCCAGGTCCTTCGATGTACCAGTCATGGGGCGCGGCGTCTTTGGAAGCGGCGTTGAAGTTGAAGAGGCCGGCGCGCGGCGGGGTATTGGAGCCAGAAAAGACAGCAGGGGACGCCCCTCTCGACGAGGGCAGCGAAGGGTTCGACCGTGAGCCGGTGATGGCTGAGAGGAGACGGGACGGCGCAGAGAGAAGCGAGGGGCCTTGTCGGCGCTTGAAGGACATGGGCGCGCTCAAGTCGCTGTGAAGGGGATCGTCCTGGAAGATGTCGCGGGCATCGCCATCTCGAGCATGGGAGCGGCCGCGGGGGTTGGGGTTGTCGTCGTGGTCGTCATGGCCGAGAAAGTCGAGTTCGTCGCGATGGTCGGAGCTTGGGGTTTGCGATGCCGACGAGGCAGAAGCAGAAGCAGAAGCAGAGGTGGATGCGAAGGCGTAGGGGTCGTTCTGGGATGCTCCAGACATGATGCGGCTCATACCATTGTGCAGGCGTCTCTCGGTAAGGGATTGCTTACTGCCTATGTTTGTTTGTAGCGGATGTTGAGAGAGAGACAGAGTTTACTTGTTGGTTGTTCTTGGTGATGATGATGATGTTGGTGATGGCGCAGGTGTAACCCGAGTGGCTGTCCACAGCACCCGTAGGTGGCCATGTGGGCCGCTATGACCTGGCCTTGCCCTGTAAGCCTGGGCTAGCTGCCGAAAGCGTCGTCGAGTCTGCCCTGTAACTACTGTACCTACATGATCAGTAAGATCCATCATGAATCGATTCATGGGGCTCGTTCTCCTCTCAGGCGGCTCAAATCACAACAGCCGAGATGCCCAGTGACATCAACTTCAGCTATTCCTCTGCCTTTTAATTGCAACAAGTTCCTGAGCTGCCATGACCCATCCCGGGCCGCACAAGACATTGTCTCGGACGCCAAGTACGTAGAGACGGTGGCTGGATCCATGAACCAACAATTGCCCAAGTCAGGCTTATCTGGACGCATGCAGCCAGCCTGGTCAAGAGCCGACTCTCTCGGCGAGTTGTTCTACATACTTATTCTACATTCATCCTTCCACGAGACTTGACGACGGGCTGTTTTGCAGAACATGGTCGCTGGTGAATGCACCTATCGGGGCAGTTTGGACGTCGACCAAAATAGTGGGCCTGGCAAAGCCATCATCACCATGTGAAAGAAGATTGAGTAATTCTTCAAACGCAACAAGTGACTTCTCTAGCTCAGACAGCGACAGCGCTCTCCCCCTTTGGCTATACGCTTTGCCCGGCGAGATTGAGGCCCGAGCCTAGTGAGGCCGTCCCGGCTCAATCACACCAGGGCCACACCACACCACATGGACAACTCTACGCCCACCACCGAAGCGCAGCCCGCTGCTTCACAACCCGCTGATATCGCAAAGATACAGGCTCTCCTCAAGGCAAAGGATGATACCCAGAGATTCGTGGGCCTGGCCCTCCTCAAGTCCCTTCTGGACAGCTCCGAACAACTCCGCCAGGATGAGCAAGCCGTTTACAGCCTGTGGTCCACCCTCTCGCCAAAATTCCTCGACCGGTTGCTGCGCACTGGATCCAAGCCCTCCAACAAGAATTCAAACGAGATGTTGGACTTCGTGGTATCTGTGTTGCACATCTTTGCCATCTTGCTCCCTCAGCAGGCAAGAAGTGACGCCAAGTTGATCAACAGGATCCCCTTGCTCGTGGGTGCTGTTCTCTACAGGTATAACGATACACTCCCCTCCAAAGAAGCAGTAGAGCCACCGCTGACCAAAACAGCTCCGAGGAAACAACCATGTTGATCCTTCAGTTGCTTCATACTCTGGTCAGCTCCCAGGATGGGGCAAGAGTCTTTGTCAAAGTCCAAGACATCACCCCCCTTACCGAGATCGCACCCAGTCACGCCCCAGTCTTGGATATCCTGGGCTTTTCATGGCTCAACTCTATGACTACTGTTGATGACCGGGCCGCATTTTCTAATCAGATCAATGGCACGATCCAAAGTCTAGTTTCATCGTTTACCGGCACCGACGCCGTAACCCTCCTCGAATTCCTTGGCTACTTTCTGCGGAACGCCGATCCCAACGTAAGCCATCCAGCACAACTCTAGAGAACCCGTCAACTAAACTTGCCCCATAGATTATAGCCCGCCAGCCTAAGTGGCTCAAGAGCGTCGTCAACTACATCCAGAACCTCGTCTCAAGTCGCCCTACGCCCGAAGCTCGCTCGGCGTACTCAAACGCCGCAGCATCCATACTCCAGACATACCCAGTAGAGGCCCCAAGACTCATCTTTACTGACACCAAGAAGGATGACAAGGCATTCTCGTACCTCTTTATCAACCTCCTACTCATCGATATTCGCTCGTCCGCTCCCACCCTTCTTGAGCAGCTCAATAAGCCCGACTACCCAAAGACGTCAAGGAGACTGGCATCTGCCTTCGACATCATCTCCGCCTTTGTGGGTTATCTCGTGCAATGCCTTGAAGACGAGTCCCTAGAAACCTTCATCATGACGCCTGACAACCTCCTCAAACTCCGCAAGGGCATCTCCGAGACAATGTCCGTCACCATTGAATACTTGCGTGATCGATGGGACGCTTCTTTCGCTGGTGCCATGGGCCTCCACCCAGATGCTCGTGCAGGCACGACCGAGACAGCAACGGGCACCCATCACACTCTCGCTTGGGACTCAATCAAGGACAATGTTGGCGAGGACATGTTTATCCTCTCCGCTATGCGGGCGCTGGCGCTCTGGCTACGGGAGGAAGACAACGACACTCTACGCAAGGAGACGACAGGTTTGATGGACATGTTCATGGACCTCTACCAGTCCAGTTCTCAGGAACAGCTTGACTTTCGCTCTCCGATCCTTGTTGCTCTGGAAGGAGTGACTACGCTGGCCAAGGGCCGTGACTCGCTGCTCGCCAACAATGGATGGCAGGTTCTTACTCGAGACCTCAATTCCATTCTCCAACACGGCTGGCGTGCATGCCGCAGCCAAGACGCATCTCGAGCCACCGATGTTGTCCGCATTCTCCTGCCCCTCGTCGAGCAGGAGACGGGCGGTATCCCTGAAGCGTGGATGGACCTCATCACCGCCGTGGCCGCATGGGATGTTCCCGACACCGAGCAGCCGTCGCCGTCGGTTGCAGTGCAGGAGGCACAAATCGCCGTTCTGCAGCTTTGCTGCGCCGTGCTTGTTGCAGCAAACAGTGGCATGAGGCAGAGATACCAGCATTCCATTGCTGCTATCAATGGTATTGCCGCTCAACTTGGTGGCCATGTTGGGACAGATAGTCCAGTGAAGGAGATGTTGGAAGATGTTGTTGCCACCCTGGGAGCACTGGCTCGTGAGAGATGAGGGAAGCCATATGTGGGCTTGCTTTACGTTTCAGTAACAGAGCTCAAGACGTCATGAATCATATCCAAACGACCACTCTACATAGAAGCGAACTCCAGTCAAGTCTCCTACGCTCTATCATGATGTGACTAAGCATGCTGTTGATATCTCGAATCTCAATGCTGCAACGGGCCCACTAACAACGTCCAGCATAGCATCACTTTGAAATGGACTGCTTTATCCATACCAGGCGTCAGGCCTAGGCTTTCTTTATCTCCTAACTAGGGATGGAGGAGCTTCGTATGGTGGCATTCAGCTCAAGACTCTTCATGCATGGCCATGTCAGCGGCTTAATCATCCCTCACCTCGACGCCCGCATTTCGTCAGTCTGATTGAAGCTCCCGCTCTCCCATGCTGACCGAATGGGACATACCGGTGAGGGGTAGACCACTATCCAAAGTGTATTTAACCGCAATCAGAATGCCATCCCATTACGAGGACTGATGAAGAGGCTTTGACGCATAAGTGAAGCTCTCTTCTTGTAATGCCCTGTTCAGCTTTCCCATCCGTGGTATATGAATCGCCTCCCCAATCGCCTCCGTCTATCCGCCTGCTTCACTCATATTCCTCAATCCTTCCTTGATAGGACTCTTCGTACAATGGCAACCACTCGGTATGACGTCGTCGTCCTCGGTTCCGGTCAGGCAGGCAATCCTGTTGCCAAAGCCTTTGCGAAGGCTGGCCACAAGACAGCCGTCATCGAACGTGCCGCGCTGGGCGGCACTTGTGTCAATGTCGGGTGTACGCCGACAAAGACCATGATCGCATCAGGGCGGGCGGCGTACTTGGCTAAGCGAGCTAGTGACTACGGAGTGAGAGCTGGCAACGGCCACGTCGAGGTCGACATGGCTCGTGTGAGACAGCGGAAGCGCGCCATCGTGGAGCAGTGGAACAGTGGTAGCGTGAGAGGGCTGGCGACCAGTGGTGTGGACGTCATTATGGGGGATGCCAACTTTGTTGGTGATCGGAAGCTCAAGGTCGTGTTGCAGGACGGAGGTGAGAGAGAGGTCAGCGCCCAGACTGTGTTTCTCAATGTCGGGGAAAGGTCATCGCGGCCTGATATTCCAGGACTGGATGACCTTGAACCGACCCGCATCCTGGATTCAACGTCTATCATGGAACTCGGCGAGGTTCCACGACATCTCGTTGTGCTAGGCGGTGGATACATTGGCCTCGAGTTTGGGCAGCTCTTTCGCCGCTTGGGAGCCGATGTCACCGTCGTCCAGCGCGCGAGGCAGCTTGTGCCGCGAGAGGATCCTGGCGTGGCAGAATGCCTCCTTGACATACTTCGACAGGACGGCATCACGGTACACCTGTCGAGCACGGTAGAATCCATCTCTGCCACCAAGGACCCAGAGGCTCCTTTCTCGGTAAAGATCAAGGGCGCATCGGGCAACACAGAAGCATCTGGATCACATCTTTTATTGGCGACCGGCCGAGTGCCTAACACGGATGGCTTGAATCTGACCGAAGTCGGTATCAAGACGACACCCAAGGGGCACGTCATCGTTGATGACAAGCTCCAAACCACAACTCCCGGAGTCTATGCCCTTGGAGACTGCCATGGTGGCGCCGCATTTACACACATGTCCTATGATGACTCCCGCATCATCCGCACCAACCTCCTCCCGGAAACCATGTCACCCACAGCTCCAGCCATGCCCACGACGCAGGCCTCGATTTCCCGTGTCCTGACGCCTTATTGTATGTATACTGATCCGCAGCTGGGGCACGTCGGTCTGCACGCAAGAGACGTTGCCAATAGTACCAGGGAGATCAAAATAGCCAGGATGCCCATGAGCTATGTAGCGAGAGCGCTGGAGACAGCAGAACCTCGCGGTATGATGCAGGCTATCGTGGATGGTAAGACTGGCGAGATATTGGGTTTCACGTGCTTGGGTATTGAAGGAGGCGAGATCATGTCGATTGTCCAGACTGCCATGATGGGAGGTT
This sequence comes from Fusarium sp. JS1030, assembly GCA_000966855.1. NCBI lineage: Eukaryota > Fungi > Ascomycota > Sordariomycetes > Hypocreales > Nectriaceae > Fusarium > Fusarium sp. JS1030. The sequence continues at coordinate 255,445 of JWIW01000010.1, read as the reverse complement.
TGAAATGGTGGGATTTGGAAGCTGCAGTCTATGCACATCCGACTTTGGCAGAGAGTCTGAACAACTTGTGGGGGCATCTGGAATAACTGGATGAAACACAGATTGTGCCAGAAGGTCCAGAATGTAAATGATATCAAGATGCCTCTAGTAATGGTGCCTCAGTTTCAGTGCTCGCCGTAGGTCCAATCTCCTTGTTCGCAGCCGCTTCCGCTTTGGCCCGTCGCTTCCGAGCCCGTCGGACCTCAATCTCAACGTGGAGCATCTCTGCATTGACCGAGACAAGTTTTGGGATTATCTCCTCTACAGCTTGAATGGATTGCGTCTGAGCATTGCGAAGGGGCATAGGTGCGAATATGCCAAACCAATGCAGTGGGTTCCGGTTCTTGTTGCGCTTCTTCTGCGCGGGCTTCTTGGTGCTGTCCCCGTCGGCGTGCTGTTCTGATTCTTCGCCTTCTGCCTTGACAGCACTGCTATCTTCTTCGTCCGACTCCCCCATGCGGGCATTAACAATGGAAAATGCCGGGGCCTCTGTCTTTTCCACGTCGATAACGAGGAGGCGTGTTGCTTGCATCCTATCATCGTAGTGGTTCTGACCATACCTCATACCTCGCTCGCCGGTGAAATTTGCGCGAGCGATGTTTTGGTAGACGCCAGATTGGAGCTCGGATAGCTTCTGGCGTAGTTGAGTGTACTCATCAAGCAGGCCAAGGTAACGCTCCAGGAGCTCGTCAATGTGTGGCTGTTCCATGATTTCGCCTGGCAAGCAGAAAGATGAAATTTGATGAGAAGAAGGGTTCCGGGTTCGTAAGAAACAGAGTCTCAATATGGTTCCCTTGTTAAAAGAACGAGTGATGTGATATTGCAAAGCCAGGAATCTCGTTGCCTAGGTTAAAGAGGTTTGAAGGGCAGGTTGTGGGAAGAGAGTGGTTGAGGTTGGAACTGCCTAACCTACAGGGCACCTAGGAACGTAACTACACTCTTACGGCTTGGTGCTGGTGTGAATTTGACACTTGGTACTAACCCCGACAACGTGTGAGAATTGACACCGTGCAGGGTTGAGACACCATGACTCTGAGAGCAGCGATGGCTTTTTTATTTTATTTTTACATCCAATTTGGATCTTGTCTCTCTATTCAAGCCCTCGAAGGGTCTCTCCTTCGACCGCGGAACTTTAAGTTCAGGGGCCCGCCTGTATACAACAGCGTAGGGATTGCCGACACCAACACTACAATGCCCAAACTCCATCCCACGGCTCCCCATCCAGCACTGTCTTTGATCATTCCTCCCAGGATGGGGCCTACTAGTGAACCCCCCGAGTACGCCATGTTGTACAGACCGTACGCTTGAGCAATCTGCCCAACACCCGAGTTTCCATCTTCACCCTGGACAGCCCAAGTGATCTCCGCCATCAGCGGGCCAAAAATGCATGCCATGGTGATGCCCATACCAAACAGGAGTCCACACAAAAGAACCTTGTGCTCTATGCTGTTCTCGGACACAAATCGCAAGCATACGGCAAAAGGCGTAGCAAAAAGAAACCCGAATGTGGCGAGCCACTTGGGTCCGTAGCGATCACCTATCATTCCAATGAGAGGGCCCAGAAACGAGGGTATGATGGCAGGAAGAAAGATGAGTCCTGCACCAATCGAGTCCCAACCAAACCTCTCATGCGTGAGTAGAGGCAACGTACTTTCCAGTGCCGTCATGATGGTTGCTTGAACAAGAGTTCCCCAGAGCGCAGCCAGGAATCGAGGTTGCCGCAGAAGCCTTAGCAGCGTCTTGATAGGAGTTCGCGAGGCGTCTTCTTCCTTGACCGGTTCCGTCGTCGCCTGCCCAGCGCCTCCAACCCCCTCCTCGGTCCTTGACTCTTCGGTGCGAACGCCCTCTTGACGTGATGAGGGCACGGGTTCGGGGTTGTCGAGCCATACCTTGGCTTCCTTGACCTCGATAATGACGAGACGCAGCACAATGTCCACTGCGAGCAGACCAAAACACATGGCGAACACGGAGTAGTAGCCTCCTCTGTTATACACAACACCCCCCAGCAAAGGTGACATCAGGATACCAAGGCTAGACGCCATACTGATCCAGCCCATTGCTGTGCCAATGTGATCCCTATCCACTGTATCGACAACGAGCGCAAGCCCAACGGTCCAGGTCAGTGCTGCCGAAACACCCTGAAGAGAGCGGCCGACAAGAAATAGAGGCAAATTTCGGCTGACACAGAGGAACACGGTTGCTCCAGTGAGCAAGATGAGACCGATGAGCATGGGGATTCGACGGTTCTGGATCCTATCGGCCAGATAACCCCAGATAGCTATGTTTCGAATCGTGAGCCATGTCCTTGTCATGCTGAGAGCGGAAAGGAACCACGTTACATACGAGAACCGCCTAAAAGAGCTGCACCATAGACAGCCAGTGCTATCGAGACCCAGTACTGGATTCTGCCTGTGCTAACGCCAACCCGGGTTTCCAGAGAGAATGGCAACACGGGCACAATGACACCATACAGAAAGATGTCCTACCGCATTTCGTCAGTCAGTGCTCCTCGGGAAAGCTGGAGGAACAAGGTGGAGTTTACAGTGAAGATGGCAAAGGAGCATGTGGTGACAATTAGACCAGCCGATGATCGCAGCTTGAGCAGCACCGGCGGCTTGTCCGTCCGCGGCCACTTGAGGAAAGCCATGACCAGCAGTCTTTGAGGGCCTGGCTGACGAGATGGTCTGCTTTTTCTCGAACTGCTAAAGCAGAGACTTCAGGCAAGAGGCTAAGCAACAAGCTGACGAGCTCCGGGACGTGGTCTTTTTTACACATTCGAGATTCCTTTCGCTTCGCCGTCCCCACACACTCCGGGCTCGGGAGTCTCGCGCCCCGAGACTGGGAGCCCGTGAGAATTGCAGGTCCGGGTGGCCATTTGGGGTTTAGCGCATCCTGGATTCTCTGGACGACCCTCAGATGTTCGCCGAAGATGCGGAGTGATCAAGGGCGAGTTGGGGGAAGGTAAGGCTGATAAGTTTAGATGCTCTGATAGACACTTGATGGGGTTAGTCAATGGAGTGAATCGTCGCTCTAAGCTAGACACTAGGAATAGCCTTTGACTACTTGTCGAACGAGACGAGTCACGAAACCGCCTGGCCCAAGCTTGGTTCATTGGAGCACGGCGCTGAGAATAGCAACAATAATTTGATGAATAGAGGTTAACGGTGAGAGTTCTCGGTATGTTGGTATCGTGCCAGCAATTTGTACTCGGCCCAGGATTCCCCAGCTGATATTATTGGGGGTCTGGTTCGTTTGTGTTTTAGTTTGTTGATAGCATCCAGTGTGAGCTAGGGCCAGTTGAGGTTAACTTGGTGTCCCCTCCACGATGCCCGGTTGTCTTTCCAAATCCCAGACCAAGATAGTCTATTGCTATGCGTCTTGGGCGGGAAGTTGCGTGTTGTAGTTGGATAGGCCAAGGTGACTTACACCAGGTAGGTAGCTCGTTCGCCGACATGTTTGCTGAAGGCCACACCGTCAACGATTTTGGGATGGGTCGCTGTATGTCAGCGCACATTGGGTAGAGACATCCGGGGCTCGTTATAGCAAACATGTAAACTCTGTATTCCTCGAGAGGCAAGCCAAATCAGACCAAGCAGGAGAAAGAGAAAGTCGTTGATGTGCAGTATCTGTATGACATCAAAATTGGCTGCAAACTGCAGGGCCGTCGCAGAAGGGACGAGCTGATGTCTCAGGTTACCCACCAGCAGCCGCCTACCTATTGTTTATCGACAACAAAGCCCGGGCCGGGCGTTGATTCTGGCTGGCCGAGGTGAGACAGACATGTCTTGGGTTGCACGTCTTCATTTCGTCCCATGTTGAATGCAGCCGGGTAGATACCCTGGGATGATTTAATTTGATTCGAGGTGAGGCGGGCCTCAGCTGCCGTGCAGGATACTGTAGGACCCTTATCTGATAGCAGCAGTAGAGAATCTGACTGGCGGTTCTCGATGGACCAGAGCAGCCGCCGACACTGATCTCCGATGCATAAAGTTGTTGCAGGGAGCCCTTGACAGCTGTAATATCCCTGGGCTGAAGCTTGAGTGTAGCTTTTGAAGGGAACAAGGACCCTTGGATGCTCTGGTACTGTACCAGTACATATACATAGGTAGCGGGTGCCAGGGGTGGTTCGTCCCGAGATTTGGGTCCGAGCAGCCTCAGTGGTAGTCTCCCCCCCTATAAGGCTGTTCAAGTGTCGTAGGAGGCTTCCGGCTATTGGGATCCTCCAGAGTGATGGCGCTGTTACGTAGGTAGTCTATCTTGTTCAGTTATTAGTAATGCGGCAGTTCGCAAAACATTCATTGTCAAGCTGAAACAGCTGGGGAGATGAGCGGCGCTGTCAGAGATGATGCAACACAGTTCCCATCTCTTGACGACAACATGATGGACCCGTTCGTGGTTGCATGTCTATCATTGCAAAGCCGAGCTTGTCAAGCCCAAGGCTCTCACCGGAAGCACAGAGCACAGGGCGAACCATCGCCCATCTCTCCCGGTCACGCGTGGTTCGCAATTTGCTTCCTAGCACCAGCACGCAGTTTACATTGTCCCCAATCTCACAAATCTGATGAGGTCTGCTGGAGCAAGGACCATCTCGACACCCCCTGCCTGGCACAAGGATAGAGGGACAGAGGCACAGAGGATAAGGGACCTGAGGCTAAGGAGGGCTTGGGCCAGATGAGGCTCCCTGCCACGCCCCGGTCTCTCGTCGTCAGATGGAATTTATCTCGAAGGTTGACCTTGGCCTCACGCAATCAAGCTCTGACAAGCAGCATGCCTCGTACAGGAGCCGCCGAGTCCTGTCGAGTCCTGGCGTCCGGGTACACGACAAGATGCGCTGCTGATCTGGTGAACGAACTGTAGCCCACCGACAACAGAGAAACGAGATGAAGCGACTTCAAAGACAAGCATCCCCTAGCATGCCAACAAAGGAACACGCACAGCAACACTCCAATCTGACAAACTCACCCACCACCAGCTATCGTTCCATCGTTTGTCCATCCTTGGGGAACCCCTATTCTTCCCCATGTTCGCCTCTATGGCTTGTGATCTCTGTGTGAGCATTCGTTGCTGGCATCTCTCCTTGGGTGGCTCAAAACTCCAACGTCACTCGACCCTGATGTCGTCATCAACTGTTGATCAGCCTTGTAGGAGCATTCCTCATCTATGCTAGCTGGCTGTTGTTTACTCTGTAACCCAGTCGGTAATGAACAAAGGGTCTTGGGGACGTCCACCACTCCCGCACGACGTAATACCACCGACAAGCCTTGGTTGGTAATGGAGTCGGTCAACCTTTCTTGGTGAATCAAGCCAAAACTCGTCAAGGTTCCCTTTTTCCTATTCCCCCCTACTCACCCAGGTCTGGAGTCCCCATTATCAGCGTCTCCTGCCCCTGATAGTTTCAAGTTTGTTTCCCGTAGCGTCTCTGGTTGGCTACTGCTGGGGACCGACGTCGTCTTTGGACAAGCCCGGTTTGCATTTGTTTTCACATCATCTGGGGGGCTGCGTTACAGAAACATGGTTCAACAAGATTTCTCCGATGCAAGTCAGTATCCGCAGCTAGAGGGGTACTTGATGGCCAAGCTGGAGGTTTGAGCAGCTAATTGTATCCGGCCGTGGGCAGCTAACAGTGGATGCCCTGGTTTAGCCCGCCTTGACGGCCCTCCTGGCATTGCTCTTGGACTCTGATCACTTGGGCCCAGGGGGCTTCCCACCCACTAAAAGCCCTGGAGCGCATCTCTAGAGGCGCCTGGGCCCAGGCCAGGCCAGGCCAGGCCCGTCCGCCCACCCGTGCGTGTGGCTCATTCCTCTGGTTCAAGGACCAGTTTGAGCCCCTTCCCATCTGCCTCACGATGTTGACCAGTTCCTCGACTTGAGCCGCCATTGTTTTGTTTTGTTTTATTCTGCTGCCACCTGCCTACGTCTCTGGGTTTGTCGAGTTGTTTAGCAGCTTCAAGCACGAGCTTCTCCCTCCCCACGAGGGCAAGACAGACAGACCATCTGCTTACCACTGGCCATCCATCAACCACTATCTCAACGCCTCGTCCTACAAGAGATCGCCATCGCAAGTCATCAAGAGGTGGGTTTTTATTTGTCTCTTTTTTTGTCCTGCCTGGGACACCGACTTTACTCTTTGCTGGTCCCCATTTCCACCCCCATTGTGCTCTTTAACCTCCCTCCCGTCTTCAACCTCTCCTCTCGTTCACGCTGTCCGTCTCACACGCCGTCGTCTTCCTTCTCACCTTCACTCTCTCCACCTTGGTTGGCATCATCCACTCTCCGCCCACTTCCCAATCCACTCTGGTCGACTCGTCTGGAGCTTGCTTGGCTGGCTGGCTCGCTGGCTGTCAAGTCTCCAGCTACCGGAACAAGTACACAGCGCTCCCGTCCGGCTTCATCCAGTGCCTACGGTGCCACCTCCAACCACCACCACCACTCACAGGCACTCATTCTCTCCAAGTTTACTTTACCTTGGCTCGCCTTGTCTACATCTGACCTAGGCCAAACCTGGAATTGTACTGCTCCAACCCCCCTCCCCCCCTCTCCCTCGTTCCCCTGCTGGTTCCGTCGGCCTGCTGGCCTTGCCTTGCCTTTCCTGCCTGGCTTGCTTTTTTGCTTGCTCTGTGCTGCTGTTTTACTCGTCCCAGGCCCACTGCCCGCCAATTCTGCCGCTGCCACTGCTCGCTCACTGCCAGTCGCACATCAACTAACGGCGCCTCCCACCTCTACGCAGGTCTCAAAGCCGGCCACAGCCTCCTTCTCTCCACCTCCACCTACTGCTGCACCAGCGCCCAAAAGCGAAACTCCATACCAACCTGCCACCTACCGCAAACTGCATCCACCGCATCCTCACCTTCGACCACCTTCATCCGCCATCGACGACCTGCCTGCCTGCCCCGGCGCCTTGTGCTTCATCTTCCGACATCTCTCCCGACTTCGACTCCGACCTCGTCTTCTCCGCTCCGCCCTCCTCCCCGCTCTTCCAGCTCTCACCGTACGCGCGCGCACCTGCCCGCCAATAGAGCTTCATCACCCTCGACCGCCTGCATCCCGCCTTGAGATAGTCGAGCTCCTGCCAAGGAGCCGCCGAGAGGAACAATGACGGTGGTCGCGACTATCAAGTATGTCTTATCGCCTCGGCTCATGGTCCCCGACCCCGATTATATCTCTATTTCCCCCAGAATCTCTTTGTCTGCAAGCACATCACCCGGCCACGCTCGTGCATCGTCTCTGCATGCCATGTTGCCTGCCCCTTTTCCGCTCTTTGCGTCTCTGCTTCAGAAAACTAACCGCCTTTTCTTCTCCCTGATAGGTGCGTTGTCGTCGGTGACGGTGCTGTTGGAAAAACCTGCCTTCTCATCAGCTACACAACAAACAAGTTCCCCTCCGAATATGTCCCGACCGTCTTTGACAACTACGCCGTCACGGTAATGTGAGTCTACTTGCACGCCCATCAGATCTACACCAGCCCCCACCGTGCCCCCACCTGCAGTGGACGCTCGTTGCTGTCAACACGGCCATCGGCCCCCCAGCACATATCGAGTCCTGTATCTGCTCGACAGAAATTGCGGATGTCATCACTTGGAGCGTTGATGGACGATATTTGAGTATCTACTGACTGGTGGTAGGATTGGTGATGAGCCATACACCCTGGGTCTGTTTGATACCGCCGGTCAAGAAGATTACGACCGACTGCGACCTCTTTCATATCCTCAGACCGATGTTTTCCTCGTCTGCTTTAGTGTCACTTCACCTGCTTCATTCGAAAACGTACGCGAGAAATGGTTTCCCGAGGTTCGTCACCATTGTCCCGGCGTTCCCTGCCTCATCGTCGGTACCCAGGTGGATTTGAGGGATGACCCCAGCGTTCGGGACAAGCTCTCGAAGCAAAAGATGGCACCAGTGCGAAGGGAGGATGGTGAGCGAATGGCCAAGGACCTGGGTGCAGTCAAGTACGTCGAATGCAGTGCTCTGACGCAGTACAAGCTTAAGGATGTCTTTGATGAGGTATGTTGTGATGTGTGAAGTCACTCGTGCCGTATTAGCGAGCTTTTCAGGGCGCGGGTTAATGTGGGATGTAGGCTATCGTGGCGGCTCTTGAACCACCTGCCCCAAAGAAACCGAAGCACAAGTGCCTCATCCTATAATTGGATGAGTGCAAGCCGCGGCTGCGCCATGACGACTACCGTTCTCCTCCCTCCCCGGAGATGGCTGGTTAGCTGAAAAGAAGCTCGGCATACCGGAACACATAGAGTCACCTGGCGGGGGCGTGATGAGATGAGATTGGGATGGCCTGAGCGGATGGAACGGAACGTATGGGGTTTCGCAGGAAATGGTCGTCCTATGCTTTGACCTGGATCGGACAACGGAACGAAGCTTAGGGAGCAAGCATCTTGTTCCGTGTCGAAGAGACAAACCGGTTTCCGCGAGCGACAAACGATGAGCTGCAAAGGGTTACTGAGCGTGGCCCTATTCGGTCGAGGCCTCTCTTGAAAACGAGCCAGAATTGTCCCGTCGACCTCTATGAGTTTTCTTGGACCGGAATCTACACAGCTGTTTACTCTTTGATTCTCTCCTGAGCTTTGAAGGTATGAGGATGGGGGAGAGAGCATGGGAGGATGGACAGGGACACTGGGGGAGCGGCGGGAAACAAATGATACATCCAGGTGGGAATGTTTTGATAGGACAGTTTGGCGATTGGGGTGCAATTTACATTGATGTCTTGTCTTGATTCGTCTTACTTATAGAAAGTTTGGCTTTTTTCTTCTTCATCATTATCATCGGGGTCTCGGAAGAACCAAAGTTCTGAGCTTACACATCTGACTATCTGTGAAAGGCTCACTCATCGTCACTACTCGCGGACTGACAATGGAACGTGGGATGTGACGTACGTACCGGCTTGTATATACATAGCTTTTACTCATGAGTGGAGCCCCCAGGAAAGCCAAACAACCCCGATATTTGATGAGTTGTACCCAGACACGGCATCCGGACGCACGATGCCTAAGCCCAGACTGGTCTTGTGGCTAGGCTGGAGGACCAGACTGACTGATGATTGACGGCGGGGGGAGGTGGGGATTGGGATGGAATGGCATGGAGAATGGCATGGCATGGCAATGGCACGAGGCAGATGCAAGATATAGAATCCGGCACTGTATGGAAAAGAATTAATCCTTTCTAGGAGTGAATGCGGCATGAGACATGCATTGGCAAAGGGCGTCCTGCTACCAGAGGAGCTCAGGCACTTTTTGTGTATACTTGTAGCACGGGGGCCATATGGACGCATGTCCTTGATTGCGTGTTGGGCATCCAATAAGATGCCATGGCGAGAATTAAGCAGAGGGTTGAAGCTGAAGTTGGGTTAACCTCGAGGTATCTGGGTACTTGGCCACGTAGCCAGAGTCTCAGAATATGGCTGGTGCATGGCTGGGCCAGACATTTAGACTATTATAAACTATGCATGCGTGTTGCCGATTGTTGTCTGCAACTGCAACTCTGGGGATAAGACGGACTCGTGCCGTGCCAGTTGTCAAAACTCGGAGTCTCCTACCCCAAGAAAACCCGCATTGTCGCCTCAACTTTCCCTTCTCAACCTAGTTCCGCCTTGCGGCGACTCTGCCAACCCGCGGCCCCATCTCTGGACCACCGCATATCGCCAACCCAGAGGGCAACTCTGCCACTCTATGCCCGGATTGGGCAACGGCCTCTTATTCCAAACCCCAAATCTCCAGAAACTGCGGGGTGGGCTTTGTGTCTCGCTCCGGCGACGACGGTGCGATTGGCCAATCGGCATGGATTGTGCTTCTCGTCGCGTGGTTGATGCCTCTCCATGAGAGCCTAGCCATTGGACGTATGTACATATGACCAGGCGAGAAGGGATCCATGGATGGGAAGTTTCCTGCGAGCGAGCCGTGGTAGCAGCTGGGGTTTGACTCGCGGGTCCCCGGCGACCAACTATATTAAACCTCGTCGCTTCCCTCCTCGCGTCGGCCTTCTCTCCCAACTTCTTCTCTTGTTGCTTTCTCTTCAGTTCTGCCAAGCTCAGTGCGTGCGAGTTTGTTCACTGCGGCAAACATGAAGTCCTCGGCTCTCTTGAACCTGCTGGCGCTGGCGGGGCTTGCCACAGCCTGCGCTCATGATCATGATGACAAGGAATGGACCAAGGAGGAGCTCGATGAGCTGGAGGCGAAATGGGGCTACGAGGTATGTTTGATGCTCCCTTGCTAGACCATGGTGCCACTTTGTCGTGGCTCTCAGCAGCCATCATGGCAACCATCATGGGAACCAAACCACTCACTTACACATCTGCATCAGTGGCCCTTTGCCGGCATCAACACCTTTGCCCACCTCAACCACGTCAAGTGCCTCACGGAACCCACCGAGCCCTTTGACATCGCCATCGTGGGCGCTCCCTTCGACACTGCCGTGAGCTACCGCCCTGGCGCACGCTTCGGTCCCCGCGCCATCCGCTCCGCCTCTGCCCGGCAGACGTCGATGCGAGGCTTCAACCCTCGCGCGGGCATCAACCCGTACCAGAACTGGGCCAAGATTGTCGACTGCGGCGATATCTCCATCACCCCTATTGACAACAACATTGCCCGTGAGCAGATGACCCAGGCGTTCAAGCAGCTCGGTAGACGCAAGACGGTATCTGCGCTGGCACCGAAACCCAGGCTTGTCACCCTGGGCGGCGACCATAGTCTGGCCTTGCCAGCTCTGCGAGCTCTGAATGAGATCTACGGCAAGCCCGTCCAGGTGCTGCACTTTGATGGTGAGTTTTGCTCCATTGTAGCCAGGGGGCTGCTTGAGGGCCCCTGGAGTTCAAGATAGCCACCCATGCTTGGACAAGATTCCCAGGAGATATCACTCACTGACCTCTCGTTGTAGCCCACCTTGACACCTGGAACCCAGCCGCCTATCCGTCCTGGTGGGGAGCCACCCACTTCACTCACGGCTCCATGTTCTGGATGGCTAACCAAGAAGGCCTGCTCTCGAATGCGTCTTCCGAGCCCTCGGTTCACGCCGGCCTGCGAACCCGCCTCTCGGGCGTTGATTTTGCCGACAACGAGGATGATAGCTCCCAGAACTGGATCCGCTTCACAGCTGACGATATCGACGACATTGGCACCAGGGGCATCATTGATGGCATCCTCAAGGCACTCGGAACCGAGAACCCCGTCTACCTGTCGGTCGACATCGACGTCCTTGACCCTGCCTTTGCCCCAGGTACTGGCACCCCCGAGCCTGGTGGCTGGTCGACCCGCGAGTTCATCCGAATCCTGCGTGGCCTCGAGGGCCTGAATCTTGTCGGTGCCGATGTTGTCGAGGTGTCCCCTGCGTACCAGAATGGTGGTGAGGAGACGGCTCTGGCTGCGGCTCAGGTTGTGTATGAGCTCATCAGCTCCATGGTGAAGCGAGGACTGGCGGATGGTGGCAAGGAGGGGAATGGCGGCAACGCTTCTGGCAAAGACGAGCTGTAAGAGGCTCTACTTTGCGTGTCGAGTATGATGGCGACATGTATCCTATGGCTACTGCGTGCAGCTAATGCCCGAGGTAGCTGATGCGTTTATGAGTGATGACATGAAAGAGAAGCGTCGCCTGTGAAAGAGGCCTCGGTTCTCTACTTACCGGAGTGTACAAAACAAGATGTAGATGATTAGATATGTAGAATGACATAGCTTCTTCACCCCAACGAAGCCCCATGTAGATCACTACAAGGCCATTCATACGCGAGACATCACTATTACGCCTTGGTCTACATAGAGTTACCGAGTCTATACGTCGAACATGTTGAGAATGCTTGCAGTCTCAAATTAAATGATAGGATGTGTTGTAGGTGCTGAGGCGAGCTCAAGATGGAAGCATTTGGTATAGCATCATTAGTGCCTTAGACTCCCTAAAAACCAGCCCCCAGGATGTCTAGGTCATGTTTCCGACCTAGCTACGAGTCTCAGATGCCCGTCTGTCAAGGTTCAAGTTACAAGCGAAGGACCGTGCCGTGCCAGATGAACTCAGCTTTTAACGAAAGAGACCATGCTCCGTAAGGAAGTGGAGAGCTTCAGCTCATTCGATACTTGGTTCTGGGCGCTGCTGCATCTGATTGACGGAATATGATTTACTCTGTGGAGGTGGCCTGTGTTGGAGGAATTGGTCTGAGATGAACAATCGGAGGAGTCAACTGTTTTGATAGCTCACTGGCCGTGAGACGGCCTGTGAGCTGTTTTAGCTGGAGAACGTGGCACAGAGAGGATCGTGCATCCTCCAGTGTAGGCAGGAAGACAATCAAGGGAATTGCAGATGTTTTGACAGAGTTGATAGCCTTCTGCATCGGTCTCAATTAGTGTCGCATGAGGGCGAGGCAAGTCTTAGACGCGCTACGCTTAACGACCCTAACATGGTGATTGGATAATAAGTAGAAAGCAAGGACAGCATGAGAGTGGGCACAGGGGCCGGCAGCCAGCTACTAAGGAAACTTGGTACACTGAAGCTTGCCGACAGGCCCTGGCGCATCGCGGGATGTGGGTGGAAGATGTATCTATGGAGCGTTTGAACACGGGTATCAAGTCGGCAACTCGAGTCAAGACGTATTGACTGTGGCACAAGTTGGCTGGATAGAGACCCTTTTGTGCAACTGAATGGAGAGATCCGATTCTCAGCGTCAATGCCCCGCACAGGAGGTGCGGGTGGCGCGTTTACGAGACGCCTGAGACGCTTCCGAAAATAGCATCGGATCCCATCTGTTTGAAGGCGACGGTGTTTGGGCACCTTCGAGACTGGCCCCTCGCGCATGTTTCACGGCGACTAGGGCTTGTCGAAGCTGGAGTCAGCAGCAGCACCTAAGGAGGCAAGTCGAGACGCCGGGCTCTCGCTTGTGTAGCAACAACATGTCAAACATGGGGACTGTTCGTGGCTTGTATATCCGTAGTCTGCGGTGGTTTTCAAGACCTGTCGGCCAGAGCTTAGGCAGAACAAAGGCTGTAGACCCCTTGTCACCAGGACGCCAAGTAGCCGCCGTGGAGGGGCGTGAGGCGTGTCGAATGCAGTCTTGTTGGATGGTGGTGATACTGCAACGGTGAGTTGTCTTGGCTTTCAGGCGGCTGTAGAGGGATTCGGTTCTGGAGAGTGAGAGCGAACGACTATGCAGAATCATGTGGAGATGGGCGCGCATGAGGAAGAGAAGGCTCGTTGATTCATGAGGTCGAGCGAACGGCTCAAAGGTGAGGGTGAGGGTGAGGGGCCGAATCAACGTTTCAAATGACGCGGGCAAATTGACTCTTTGAGCAAGCTTAGCGCGCAGAAACGGGCGGACCGCTAGAGCAGACCCATGGTTTAGGGGTCCAGATGCAGGGGAGGAGCCGTGGAAGGCAGCATGGAAGGAGAAGTCAAGGGGGATGATGAATATGGCGACAATAAGATGAATCGACGAGGAGGAGTTGGTTGGCAATAAATAACTAGGTACCTAAGATTTTCGGTGAAGCTGGTACCTTCCTGCTCGCCGACGCTACCTACCTTCCTTCGATTGCTGTCCTCAGCCTGCAGTCTTCCTCCCTATTCTAGGTAGGTACTGTAGTCGGTTGGTGACATGCAATTCTGCAGGTACGACACGCACCTCGAAAGTTTAACAGCCATCGGGTCCAATTTCAAGCTCCATGGATATTACCTTAATTACCAACCTGTGTGTGTGCTCCCATGCGCCCATGCTCGGAAATTTCATCTTCGTATATCCGCACAGCAGCCACGACCACGGATTAGTACAAACACCACAGCTCAGTGATCCGCCCGAGATGCTGCTCTGACGGAGTAGGTAGTCGCGTGATATTTTGCCGGCAGATCCAAGCCAGCATTAGCATTGCCTGACAGGCAAGGAGGTGATGGCCTTTGCCAGGGACAATGAATGCCTGGGGCAGGGGTGCTGTGCTGTGCTGTGCTGTGCTGTGCTGTGCTGTGCTGGCCTCTGTAGGTGCCCGGGCACAACAAGACCAGCCAGCCACACGCCCAACATGCAGTGGCGGCGAGCAGGATGATGCCCGCCAGCGTTTCTCCTTGACACAAGCAGCAGCAGACATGTTCGTTTCAGCAAATCCAGCATCACCCCAATTCCCATGATTCTTGCTCAGGCGGTCCGTCGCGTACTGCGTACTGTGCGCTGGATGCTCCGAGTCGTGGAACGGCACGCCAGACATCCATCCATGATGGCCAGAGACAACGGCCGCCATCCCTGTCGTCGTCATTAAACTATCGGAGCAGCCAATTCCATCCCTCACCCCCTTTGGGCGATGGCCCTCCTTAGCCCTTTTGGAGACTCCTGTAGCCCCTGGATCGCCCCCTGGCTAGGCCCTATTCTTCCCCCAGAGCTCGTGGTGTCCATCTCCACCAACGATTGCAGAGAGCCATTCACCAGCTGTCCGCTGGGACCATGGACTGTCGCTCACACTCTCCCACCCATTCATCCTCCCCCCTTGGACATGCTGGCACGAGCCGACCAATCCCTGCTGGCCAGTCCCTGGCTCTCCCGGCTCGCCGTCGCCGGCTCTGGCTGTGGCTCCAGCCTCTACCCAAGCAGCCTCTAAGGTCGGTAGCCTCCAGCCTCTAGCCTTCTGGGTCCTAGTCGATAGCTTCTTTAGCCTCGACCGTTCGTTTGTGTGGGCGTGGGCGTGGGCGTCTCTTCTGGGCTCCTGAAGCGCCTCCTGGATCCTGGGCCCTGCTTCTGCTGCTGCTGTCAGTCCTCGGTGCTCCGTGCCTTCACAGTGTTCCTGACTCCTACGGCCACGATTCTTTCTTTCATGCTCCTTCGTGCTGGTTGGCAGGCATATCATCGTTGCATTCGTTGCTGCTCTGCAACTGCTGCTGTTGCTCCCTCCTTCCGCTCTCATTCTCTCTCAGTCTCAGTTTCTCTCTCTCCATCTTCTTACCGCCTATCTTGATCCTTTTTTTGTCCCTCTTCCTCTTCCGCTTCTCTTCTCTTTTTTTCCTCCTTCATTTCATATCCCTTCTCATCCACCTCGACTCCACCCATCGACCCTCCTCCACCTCATTCCCTACCTGGTCGGTCGTCTGGCCTTTTCCTCTCCCTCCCTGACGCCTCTTTTTCATTTGGGCCCTTATTACCTTGCATTATTTCCTGCATTTACTCGCCTGTCGGCCTGAGGCTCCCCCCTGCGCTCCCCTGGTCTCCGATCTTGGAAGTGAACGTGGACGACATCCCAATCCGTCCCCTTCTCACTCTCTTGATTCTTCGCTCCCTCCACATTCGTGCCGTCCACTCACCGACGCCGACTCTCGTCCCTTTCTTTTTCCTTCTCGTCGCTCGACTCATCATCTGGAGCATTCGCTGTTCCTTATCAGATGCAGCGTCGTCTCGCTTCCTTCTCTTGAGACACTACTTTTCGACTTCGTCGACGCTCGTTCTGACCGTACTGCTTTATTAATACTTTGATCTGCTCGCCTTCCCCTGGATGTCATCCTAACCCGCGCACCCTCGTGCTTTGCGTTTCTCGTTCGACTTTTCGATACACTCGCTCTTGCTACCAATTACCTATTTTTGCAGCTTCAGCCTCGCCTGCCACTTGTCCTTCGACTCGGCCGAAGTTATTCATATTCGATCCCAATATATACTAGACGGTCGCTTCCTGGAACGACCCTTTTGATTTCGCAAGCTGTCTCGACTTGTTCACCTTTGGATACGCCGACTCACTTCATAATTCTCGATTTGGTCAGATTCATTCTGCAGAGCTACTTTGCTTGTGCTTTGCTCCCGAGACCCCTTTTGTCTTCCGGATTCGTCACACCAACGGCTTGGTAGACACCAATTCCCTAAAGGACAAATCCTGCTAGACGGTCAGTAATCCCGAGACTCGGACCGCCTGAACTCTTCAGCCGGACGATCTTCCCAACCTCGCAACTCGCGCCGTGCCTTATTCGGGCACGTACCAATCTTCAAAACGGCTGTACTGTCGCACGTCGGGCGGGACTCGCTTGTCCCCCCTCATCTGCTCGGTATGCAAGACCTCAACGGACCCGTCGGCCAGGGCGCCCCCAACGGCGGCCCTGCCAACCGCTTCGGCCACGCTTCCAAGCCATCCAACAGCGATACTGGTTTCTCTCACGGCGCCTTCAACTCCAACATCTCGGGGTTCGCCGATCGACACCCTCGACGAGGCAACATCCCTTCGATCAACACTCAGCCTCAGCCCATGAGCCAGCAGCCATCCAACAATGGAGTGGACATGGCCACGCCGGGCACAGCATTTGACATGCAGTTCACCCCCCTTCTGCCCTCGCAGTTGTTGCTTGGCAGCCCCTTCCAGCCCGGTACTCCGGCTGCCTTCGCTAGCCCTCAATTCCAGAGCCTCCCCGGATTCCAGCAGGCTCAGCAGGGGAACAACCAGCAGCAGCAAAACGGTGTCTCGAGCCCTGTTCAGCAGACCATCTCGCCTCAATCGTACCAGGGTATAGTCTCTCCTTCTACCTATGGTGCTCCTCAGTTCTATCCACCTCAGTCTCCGACGGGTGGCTTCAACATGCAAGCTCCACTCCCCCCTACATCACCCGTTTCCATGGGATCTGGTGTTGTAACTGGAACCAGCCGAACTGTCTACCTGGGCAACATCCCCCCGGACACTTCTGCCGAGGAGATTCTTGGTCATGTCCGAAGCGGTCAGATTGAGTCTGTTCGCTTGTTGCCTGACAAGAACTGCGCTTTCATCTCGTTTCTAGATGCCAGCTCCGCTACCCATTTCCACTCTGATGCCATCTTGAAAAAGCTCTGCATCAAGGGACAGGATATCAAGGTTGGTTGGGGCAAGCCCTCGCAGGTTCCCACCTCCGTTGCTTTAGCTGTTCAGCAGTCCGGTGCCTCTCGAAATGTTTACCTCGGTAACTTGCCCGAGGAAGTGAGTGATGAGGAGCTGCGCGAGGACCTGGGCAAGTTCGGCGCGATCGACACCATCAAGATCGTCCGCGAGAAGAACATAGCATTTGTTCACTACCTCTCGATTGCCAATGCCATCAAGGCCGTCTCCCAGCTTCCTCAGGAGCCCAAGTGGCAGGCCCCTCGCCGTGTCTACTACGGCAAGGACCGCTGCGCCTACGTTTCTAAGACTCAGCAGCAAAACGCCGCTCAGTACCTGGGCATTGCTCCTGGCTACGCCCACATGCTTACAGGCGCTGATCGTGACTTGATTTCGAATGCCCTCGCTCAGCAGTCCGTCGCCGCTGCCGCCGTTGCTACCACTGCTGGCGGAATCAACAACCTTGGCAACCGAACCATCTACCTTGGCAACATCCACCCCGAGACAACGATCGAGGAGATTTGTAATGTAGTTAGAGGTGGCCTTCTTCACCACATCCGCTACATTCCCGACAAGCATATTTGCTTCGTGACCTTCATCGATCCCACCGCCGCCGCCTCCTTTTACGCTCTAAGCAACCTCCAAGGCCTCATGATTCATAACCGACGCCTCAAGATTGGTTGGGGCAAGCACTCTGGCGCTCTTCCTCCCGCCATTGCTCTGGCCGTGAGCGGTGGTGCTTCTCGAAACGTCTACATTGGCAACCTTGACGAGACCTGGACTGAGGAGCGTCTACGACAAGACTTTTCCGAGTACGGCGAGATCGAGCTTGTCAACACTCTTCGTGAGAAGAGCTGTGCTTTTGTCAATTTCACGAACATTGCCAACGCTATTAAGGCTATTGAAGCCATCCGAGGGAAGGAGGAGTACAAGAAGTTCAAGGTCAACTTCGGCAAGGATCGCTGCGGCAACCCACCCCGTCAGATGCAACAGCAGTCCCAGTCTCCTCGTGGAGATGGAGTCACCTCCCCGCCGCCCAACGGATCCCAGAACAGCGGTTCTCCCACCAACGGCAACACTCCTCAGCAGTCTGCTACTCTCTTCAACGCCAACAACAACCCCCTGACCATGTATCTCAACCAAGTGTCTCAGCAAGCTCAACAGCAGCAGCACCACCAACAACAACAGATTGCTGCCCAGCAGAGCGCTTTGTTCGGCACGGCACAACCCTCGCCCAGTGACTTGGGCCTTGATGTTCCCCAACAGGTTCCCATCTCAGGTCATGGTCAGTCAGCGAGCATCTCCAACGGCTATCCTACCAATGGCGCTACCTCCGGTGCTACAACCATCGGTGGTCTGCTAGCCCCCGGTCCTCGTGGCCAGCACAACCGGGCGGTTAGTCTTCCCGTGCTTGCCCCCGGGTTTGAGAATGGAGGCAACAGCCCCAACAGTGTGCCTGGTGCCGAGAACGAGAGGCGTGGTCATCATTACCAGGCCAGCTTCGGTGGAATGGGATCCGGGTTTGGCCTGGCTATCCAGGGAGGTTTGAACGGATGGGTTGAGGAAGAAGTTGCGAACTAATGACGCTTGTGCATCTTTTACACATTCACTCTCTGCGCAGGCGAGAATGAGTCAAAATCTTGCTTAAACGTTGTAATCGGCGTACACATGTTGCGTCTTGTCCTTTTTGCTTTGGGCTTTACACACCTTCATTCTTTGCTTTCCCTTTTTCTTGATAATTACCCCTTCGGTGTATTTTTTGGACGGTTGTCTTTTTTCCTTGGTGTTGTGCTCATGACAAGAGAGCGTCAAGAAGAGAAGACACTTGTGATTAATACTCCCCTTATAGAAGAGGGGTGCTCATGGATTGAGATGAGACGTGGTTCGTGCTGGAGATTCAGCCTTGGATGGACGAGAGAGGATATATCACCTGCGTTTATGTCTATTACGGAGTCTTAGGTCAGGTTAGGCACTACAGTGTTGAATGCAGATCAGGATATGGTCATTTATGTCCTAGTTTTCCACATTTATGTGTTTTACACGTGCTTTGCCATGAGTTATATTTTCAACATGAACGTCCGCCATCACGACCCCTAGAACGAATAAGCGAACGACAACCTTGCTTTGCTACTCGCACACCACATACAAGTCAGTCTCAACATGAGCACGCACAACGTTCACGTAACATAGGCTTGGTGGTTGTCGATGGCTCTACCACCTAACTCAGCCGCGCCCATGTCCCATTTGGTTCTGCAAACACCTCAATTCAAATCGGGTGTTGATATTGTGAACCAGCAAAGCTCTCTTCTCCCTTTTTGCGTTCAGATTCAACTTTTAGTACCCTGCTGGCTCAGGTTGGGGTGGGAAAGCAGGCTCTTTGATGTTGGCGCGGCACTGCTGTTTCCAGTTGGTCGGCGTGAACTTGTCGACAATGGCCTTGAAGGCCTCCTATGTTGGGGACAGAATGTGAGCAAGCTACGTTGTAATTATAGTTCATGTCAAACATGACTTTGGACAACTCACCAGAGTGCAAAAGGACTCGTCCCCGTCAAGATGCTTGCCAGCAGGTTTGCAACCAGGTATAGTGACGGGACGGTCGTTATAGCGAAGGCGCACATAGTAGCCCTGGAGTCGTGCCTTTTCTTCGTCGGTCAAGTCAGGAGTCTTCTTACGACCAATGCCAGGTGGGGGAGAACCAGCGGCGGACGTTCCCTTACTACCCCAGCCAAAGAATGACAGAAAGCCGCTTGACGTGGGAGGCGTGGGTGGGGGGGTCGCGCCCTGATCAACATGGCGGAAAAGTTCGATGGCGATGTGACTCGTGAAAGGAGGCCAGGCTTCTGTGTTAAATGCTCCCAGACTGGCGAGGGTAGCAGCGAGAGTCGTGTCGTGGCAACCGCTAAGGCCGAAGCGGACATGCGGAAGCGTCATAGAAGGTGCTTTGGTGTTGGCAGCCAGTTCGTACTCGCCGTCGGCACTAGAGTGCTCAGCACTTCCAATCATACGGGCGACGACATCACCGAGTAGGCCGCCGATTCCCAGCGTGCGGTATTCTTGGCTCTCCTTATAGCCAGCATACCATTCCTCTACGCCAATCTTTTCAATAATTCGTTTGACTTCCGGATCATAGAACTCTTTGGGGAGACGAGTAGCCGGGCCGTGGGCTTTTGTGGCATTGATGGTGTCCATAATACCGCTAAGGCGCGGACGAGAGTCTACTGCGACATGAGGCTTTTCCTCAGGCATCCAGCGGCCGAGACGCTTCGTCAAGTAGGCCATCTCCTCAGTGTCGTTCCAGTGATCCGCAGCGCGCTGGGCAAAGGCACGAGCGAGGGCAGCGAACCGCCGACAATTACCATCGTTGGGGAAGAGGGTCTCGTCGGCAGGGGATCGGGTGAGTATGGTTGGAGGATGGAGGCCGGCGGCGCGAGTGGAAGGTGGGTAGAGGCCATAGAATGCTTGTTGCAACGATTCAAGAGCACGAGGTACGGGGGTTGCCCGGAGGTAGATGGATGAGATGTCGGCCTCGGCAGCAAGGGTTTCGGGGAGGAAGCGGAGTTGGTCAATGTAGAGATGCCGGATGCGCTGGCCTAGGGCATAGGTAGTCTCTCGTCCTCGGTCGGTCAACATGCCCATGTCACAGATAGCGTCAAGCTCGCCATTCCGGCCAGCAGCTAGGACGGCTGTGTCGTTGGGACCGAAGGTCTCGAGTCGGCGCTTCCATTCAAGAACAGTAAGCCCGGGGTTGTCGGCAGGATCGACATCGGGGTTCGCAGCGGAAGGGTCAAGAATGGCGCTGGTGAGACGGCGAGCGGCGGAGCAATAAGGCCAGAAGGGGGCCAGACCAGCCGAGTGGAAGCGAGCGGTTATTGGTGTTCGCTCGCCGTGGCGGAGGAGGATTTGGACGAGCTGGAGTCGCAGCTGAGGCGGATAGAGAGTGTTGATCTCGGCGTCCGAGTAGGGTGGTCGAGGTTCGAGGGTTGACATGACGGTCAGGCAACTGTTTCCCAGATAGCCAACTTTATCGGTGAAACGAAATATCGGTTTGTATCGACTTGTCAGTGACAAGAGATTGACCAGTTTTGACGCGAGGTTGGGAGCAAACGAGTGACTGGTTGACTACGGGTCCATTGGCTGCGAAACCGGTAGACAAGGGGTCATGATGTGACAAACGGCCAGTTGTTGTCGCAGGATCCGGGCCGTGTCGGGGCCGGAGGCCGGGGCCGATGGAGCATTTCCGTGGGGCGGGAAGGTCGGCGAGAGGTTACGATGACGTCGGGGATGAGCCAGCGCTCACCGAGAGGAGCCTCAGCGATCAACGGATGCGGGGTGGCTGGTGACTGGCACAAGCCAGAAATGAGGCTGAAACAGTCCTTGGACGTCAGAACGATAATAGGGCAGTGTCATTCGTTGCCATCACCATTGGCGAGCTATTGATAGAGTGATGTAATGCGGCTGCAACCCACCAGCATCTGCAAGGGGACCGCCTCCTGAGCAGCTGCCAAAGCTGTAGTATGCGCAATTCTCGGTGCGATGGAACGGCAATCACCACATCAGATTTGGAAATTATCTGATTCTTGAGTGATTCTAGATGGCCCTTGACTAAGAGCCAAGGACCTGAGGCTCCATAATCACATGTCTTGTCCCGATCCCTTGGCCTTGGCTCCTTCCTGAAATAGAGATGCCATGCCTCCGTACCTGCCCAATTGCCCAGGTTCCAGCATGACGGCTCCGACAAGGCGCCGACAGGGCAGTTGCAACCCTTCCCTTGAGAAGCGGGATTCTACCTCGCACACCACGATTGTGCTTACTTAGCCCTGCCGCTTTAGCATCGACAACTTCAATGACTCCAGACTGGCGATGGATTATGGATCGTCACCCACAGCCTCTGGATGGATCCCCTGCCGCCTCCGGCTGCCAAGCGCCGATTCCCCAGACGCCTCTCGGGCCCCAATTGGCCCCGAACTCCCCGTTCGTTTGGCCCTGTCGCTTACATCATGACCTCATCAAGTCAGCGGCAATCCAGGCTCATGCCCAGGGGGGCACTATTAAGTCTCATCCTTGGAAAAGAAATGATAGGCTTTGTTATATTCGAGTCCCTTCCTACTCTCAAAAGAGAGCGGTGCTGCTCACTTCAGCTTCCGCTTTTCTGGCCACAGCCCACTAACACGGCAACTACCAAGTCACTAAACACCAGCCATTGGCCACGGATCCATTCACGCCCGGACGTTCCGGAAACGCGAGCACAGCCGCCCAATCCTTACCATTCACAAGCTTTGCATCTCGAGTTGGGCAAATTTCTCGAGCTCCACAGCGTTTTTGGCCGAGGAAGATAGGGCCATGTCTGGCGATTTCTCCTTCTGTCTCTGATGGTTGATCCGCTCCTCTTCTTCTTCTTACCTCTTCCTCTACTCTCTTTTCCCATTCACCTCCAACTTGTGGCACGCTCCCTCAACTCATTGCCCTCGGACAACCTTCGGTCCTTTCTGCAAGCTGCCGCCCAAGGTGACTCGGCTTTCGTTGTACCAACTTGAGACTTGAGCTTTTACTCTGCCTCGCGGCTCATGCAATTCGACTAAATGCATCATGGCCATGAATCCTCCAACCGAGCCCATCCCTGACCCACAGGTGTTGGATGCCCAGGATATCCAAGATGACGATTCCATTATCCGCAACCAAGATGAGGCTGAGGCTATTCTGCAACCAGCTCTCAGTGCGGCGGCCAGGCATTTAACCTCTCAAAATACACCTGCAATCGAGAAGGCTCTGGCATTGGACAAGAGTGGAGGCCTACTATTCGATGCGCCTGCTGACCAGGTCGGTGACACCAGCCCTGAGCTCCCGTCTTCGCCTGAGACAACACCTCAAATACCCCAAACCGTCTCTACAGTCGGATCCCCTGGGCAAGTCCTTTCAGGCCAGCTACCGCGGGATGCGTTACCTTCACCGTGGCAAGCTCAACCAAGACCGTCCGCACCCAAAGAGTCCTCGAGCAGGGCGTCCGGAAGCGTTCTAGGAAGTGCTCTTGGTCCCGCTCGGAATCGATCGAGGTCGGCCGGTCAGGAAGCATTGAGGAGACTACAGAAAGCCCTGCCCTCCCTCAGTCCACCGACACACTTGCTGCCTTCTATGCCAACCTCATTCTTCTCAACTTCCAGCGACAAGGCCAACGCGAGTGTCTCCAGTGTCCCGGGTCAGTCATCCCGAATCCCTTTCAGCTCGACCAACCTTTCTCAGACGAGACCTCGGATCTCCCCGCATCAGGCCCGGATAGTAGCCCCGTCTGTAGGGACTGCCTCTTCCTCGCGTCCCAAGGTTCTACGGCGGGTGACTTCGGATGATAGTCTCCTCTACCACAGCCTATCTCGCACATCTTCTCTCGGAGATGATGAACGTTTCCAGGATGTTCGCGAAATGGTCAACATTCGATTCATGGCACTAAGAGATAGTCTTCCTGATGTACCAAATTTCAAAATGCCCAGTCTACCAAAATTATACAGTCAGGCGCGAAAGTCGACACATTCTCTTAACGCAACATATTTCTCCGATACACCAGGAAGTCACACCCGTCTTCCCAGGGAGACTAGCACCAGTTCAAAGGATGGATCTACGGCTCTCGACCGGGTCTTAGAAACTCTCACTGGCGACCTAGTCATCATGGGCGGTTACCGAGGATCTGTCCTACGGTCTGCTGAAGCGCCTCACCAACAGGTCTGGGCCCCCGTTAAAATCGGTCTTAATATGCGCAAAGTCAACCTTGAAGTCGGTTTGGAAGACGAAGACGAGGAAAAGATGGAGGAAACCATCAAGGCGGATGGAATGTTGAAGCACATTGGACCAGTCGACATCTCGCGAAAATTCCTCAAAAAACTCCGCTCTTGCGATAATGCTAGAACAGGCAAACTGCGCATTTGGGACTATGGTTACGACTGGCGGCTCAGCCCCCCTTTGCTGTCTCGCAAGCTGCAAGAGTATCTTCAGAAGCTACCCTCAAACCGACCAGAAACGCCTACCGAGTCCCGCGGAGCACTCGTTATCGCTCACAGCCTAGGTGGCCTCATTACGCGCCATGCCGTGAACCAGCGGCCTGATCTCTTTTCCGGTGTTTTGTACTGTGGAACGCCACAACGGTGTATCAACATCTTGAACCCCCTGCGGCACGGCGACGTGGTCCTCCTCAACGAGAAGCTTCTCACCGCCCGCGTCAACTTCACTATGCGCACCTCCTTCGTCTTTCTACCTGAGGATGGCTTTTGCTTTGTGGACAAGAACACGGCCGAGGAGTACCCTATTGACTTCTACGACCCGCAAGAATGGATCAAGTGGCATCTAAGCCCATGTATGCAGCCGGCTCTACCACCGAGAAACCGCCAGCAGTCCTCTTCTTTCTCTTCCTTCCTCCCGAACTCTCTGCGGGCTCGTGCCGATAGCAGGAGTGAAAAACAACCCCCCTCTCCCACGACAGCAGCCCGGGATCGCAACCCTATTGCACCCCAGCTCAACGGAAGCGGCGCCCACGTAGACGAGCCATTGCCTTCGGACCCCGAACGAGAGCGCTATCTCAAATACCTCACTCAAACTCTTGCCATGATTCGCAAATTCCGCTCAGAGCTCGCCCACTCGCCATCGCACCAAGAAGCCAACGCTTATCCTCCCCATGCTGTGCTGTATGGCAAAAGCATTCCCACCGTGTACGCGGCTCAGGTAACCAGCCGTGATGCCATTCCCTGCTCCGATGCTTACGATGACCTCTTGTTCCGCCCGGGCGACGGCGTCGTCCTGGCCAAAGAAGCCATGCTTCCGGACGGCTACTCCATTGTTCGCGGCGGTCGGGTCTGCACCGAGCGTGGCCATATCACCATGCTCGGCGACTTGCCGGCGGTAGGCAAGGCTCTCGAGGCGCTGGTCAGGGGTCGTGGCAAGGGCATTGGCCTTGGGATAAGCGGTGACAAGGCGAAGAATATGGCAGAGAAACGGGCTCCGGTCGGGTCGGGGTAACATTGCACAATGCCATGCGCGCAGCCGCAGCGCGATACGGTATGAGTTGAGATTCGCCAGCCCCAGTCTCTCATATGGCTGGACTAACTGAGTTACGTATAAGGCTAAGTGTCCAGCGTCGATGCCGGGTGAAAGCAAGGATCAATAGGGGACACTTGAGAAAGCATGTACTAACGAATTCATGAAGAAACAAAACGAATGGGTTGCCTGTGGCGGATGCATTATTGGATCGGCGTCCGGTGGCCTTATAGCCCTATGGTATAGCCTTCTTTTTTACAAATATGATTACATGACGATACGAAGCAAGGAGCCCAGTTGCTCTTCTCAGCCCCGAAAAGCTCATGAACGCGTTGACTCTTGTACACCGCATCTCTCTCTCTCTCCCTCTTTCTATGTATTACACAACCAGTTGAAAGAGCAACCGACATCGTACAAGCTCTAACGAGGGTGAAAGCTGTTGCTTTGTCCCAGGTGAAAAGCACAACTGGGAAGTCGTCTGTTTACCTCATGCTAGATGAGTGCCCACACATATCCTGAGACATCGAGTGCTTAGGGAAGGGCGGAAACGATGAGTAGCCCCCAGTTGCGGTTGATAGTGGCATTCAAATGCCGTGGTGGCGCTTTTTATGCGGAACCGACTGGTCGATGAACGCCCAAGATGACGTCTTGTAGACCTATACACCCGTTTTCGGGGAGGAAGCGGCGCTTGGAGAGTATGGGCTTCCAGCCTCCTCACTCAAGATCAAATGGAAGCTCTGGAAATTCAGCAGCCAATGGTAACGGGCACCTTTAGAGTATGCCGCATGTGTCGCTTCCGAAAGATGTCCAGTCCCCGGGTGTCCGAAGTTATGCGCAAAACTATGGCTGGTGAGTCGAGTCCCTTCAGGCTGCACCCATGATCAGGTAGGGCTTTGGGAATGCGCTCAGGGGGAGAATCCGCCACTGAGGAGGCTTCCAGTGAGGGGTCTGCTCGCAAAGCGTCGCGAGGGCAGTCTGAATCTGGCGAGCCATGCGTACATACACCATGGTGGGCTCGACGTAGCAGACCGAGTCGGCAGACTCTTCGGCACGAGGCACAAATATGATCTCATCGAGGCCTGGCATGCGTGCTTGAATGCGACGCAGAAGCTCAACAGTCAAGCTTGCGGCGGTCATGGAGCGGTAAGTAGTATCAACCCAGAAGAGGGCGTCGTTGATAGCTAGGCGGCGGACGGTGGCGAGTTCGTCTGGGTCGCACATGGACATGCAGGTTTGGAACTGGGAGTCGGCAGCCATGTAGCCGTCACGGGGGCCGAAGTACAGGATGTCGTGCTGGGGGTTGAAAAAGACCTGGCCAGGTCCCCGAGCGAAACCAAATTCAAGTCGGTAATGCTTCAATGCCTCAGCACGGGACTCGGCGCAGGCATGGAGGTTGGCAGGGATGAGTGCAGATGATGTGCATCCTGTCCAAGAGAGCGAGTCTGAGCAGCCAGGCCAGGAGGAACCGCAGCACAGCGGGACAAGGCGTGTCTGGGGGAGATTGTAGTTCCAGATCTTTAGTCGCAACTCTGTGGGAAGCCTGCAGAAGTAATGCTATATCAAGATCAGTGTCTGGTTGCGCCGTGGATGTCATGTAGCACACGACTTACAAAGGCGTCGGCGGGCGGCGTCAGCGGAGGAAAGTTTGTGTTAAAAGACATGATGGACGTGGGGTAGATATGATTCTGAAGAGCCCAAGTATCGCAAGGCGATGGTTACTGTGTCAATTGAGGCGCGGGTGCGTTGCAATGGACCCAGGTACGAGGCGTCGCTGACGGGCGGATGCTGAGCAGTGCGAAGCGTCGTGAAGACGATGGGACGGGTCTTCTGCTTGCTTGCTTGAGCCAACAGAGCCAACAGAGGAATGCTGCTATGATGCGCGCGAAAAGTGGCAATCTTGAAGAAGACGCAAATGCCAGTGAAGAGATCAAAGGATACAAGAAAAGGTCAAAACAAGAGGGGAAGGGCTGACAAAGGATACTAATATAATCAAACAATGAGGGCGTGGATGACGATGGAGGGACTCGAGGGAGTGCTTGAGCATCGCTCACGCCCACGCCCATACCCATGCCCATGCCCATAACCTTGCCCATGACCCAGGGTGCAAGACGCGGCTTTGCCATTGTTGTATGTACGTGGGACCCTCTCAAGAAAGCCCCCAAGCCCCCAGGCCCAAGCCCAAGCCCAAGCCCCCCAAGCCCGAGAGGCCCCAGGCATGTGTAAGTTGCCGGGGAAGAACCCAGTTGTGTCGACTGGTTCGAGACTCGGTGACAATTCTCGTCTGCCAGCCAAAAGGAATCAAACGTCAGGCAGTAAGCGTGTCCGCCAGCCGGGGAGCCGAAAACCCTGATGCCATCCCGGTCTCCGATCCCCATGCTCTCAGCCTGAAAATCAAGCTCGCCCGAGGCCACAAGCCGCCAGCCGCAATACAACCCAAGGCCAGGAGCGCGTCAAGCACGAGAACCGACTGCTTGGGTCCGGAGAACCGGGGGTTAGAAGTGCGTTATCGTCTAATTAAGCCGCTCTGAGCCTAGAGGCAGTCTTGGAGTGTGATTGACCCTTGCTGGATGCAGGTCTGTGGCTGACGGCGTGCAAGAGCTCCCGAGGGATTCAAATCTCGACATAACAGCCAGACATGGGGGCCACAGCGGGCCGCCGACGATACGTGATGGGCTCTGGACGCTGGACGCTATATTGTCTCCTCCATCGCGTGGTGCTATGCCTCATGCATGGGCCGCCACGCAGTCGATGACCGCTGTCACTCCAAGTTATCCGCTTTGTGTCTTCCCCCGTTTCTCGCTTGAGCCGCGCGCGAGCCGAGCCCTAGGCGGGCCTCCCAAAGAACCGATCCTGTTGTGAACTGTGCAAGAGCCTCGGCCTCGAGCTAGGTACCTATCTGTGAGAGACAGACCTTGTCTAGGGACAATGGACGCTGAGCTTGTTAGAAGCGTTCCCCTCTTCATTTTGACAAGGCTGCCTTTTTTAGCTCCCGGGAGCCAAAGCGAGGAAACATGCGCATAATTCCTATCCAATCGCCTTTTGTTGGACCTGGAGCATCTTGGAGAACATCCCGCGAGGTATCCCCAGTGTCATTTGGTGTTTCCAAGGACAAGGGTCTTGGATCCCTGTCACCCCTGAGCCCTGCTCATGAACCACTCTCACTCTCCTTGCACTTGACCCGACGACGACTCGAGTCACATTGTTGGTTGGTAAAATCCTCAAGAAGCCCTTGTCCACCCTGCGAGAGAGGGATACTCGGCTGCATGACGCGCTGCCGCCGTTGATCCAAGCCTTTGGATGCTGAACTCGAACCAACGCCCCGATGCCTCGTCATAGCCTCTGCTGAACCACACACGCATATCCCCATGATCCCACCAAGGATGCTATTCCGATCCGAAAGCGATACCTTGGTTGACCAATCTGCACCATTCCTCGCCTCCAGATGAGAGAATCTTAGGGACCCCAGGGGGTGTATTGATCCATGAATAGCATCACTTCCTTTGTTCTTGTTCTCTTCGCTCTCTCCGACGTGCGACATATGTACCTCTGACGGATAAAACAGCCATCTCCATGGCGATTCTGAGGGACTAGGAACCAAGAGATTCATCAGCCTCAGCTCCCAGTCATCCCAATCGAGGGCTATCGCCTATGGCCGGGGCCAATCCCATGAAGATGGATCACAGCAACCAGCTAGGTAAACTTTATTCATTCTGAAGATCTTCAGTGAGGCGGAAGCCCAGCTTGCCCAGCCACGAATCATTACCTACAACCCGGGGCGCATCCGTTATTAACGACACAGTGGGATGCGCAAAGCTGCAGGACATCAAGATTGCATGAGATCCCTTGTCGAAAGGTTTCAGCATCAAGGGGCTTGAACCCCTACACTGCACCCGCAGGGCCTGTTAGCTCTGCTGTTGTCTGTTATCTCCTTCTGCTGCGGGCACAGGGACTCAATTCCCCATAATCCGGCGTCTTCCACTTCATCCTTTTCTCGGCTTGGGCTGGGACTAAAAGACCATCGGTTAGGTGGGGCATCTAAGGATGGAGTTAAGTTTTGGTGGGCGAGGTTGATGAATGGCTGCGTCTGATCTCCATTAAGCCTTGTTTATCCTCAACGTGTAACAGCCCTGGCAGTACTGTACTCGGTATGAGCATCGTCGTTCCCAATCCGCCAATGATGCCGTGACTGTAATCGAAGTCTTCACAGATCGGGCTGTTCTTCAACAAAGAGGGGGAAAACCAGAAAGGAAGTCTTGACTGCCTTATTGCCAGCTCCGTTGCAGGCCGTCAAGAAAGAATCACCAGCTCTGCCATAACCCTTGATCCTGTTACAGGACTGTGGATACTGACAATCGCGATTGCTGGTGCCCATCACGACCCTCGTCACGGTGTTGGGAATTGGGATTCTGAACGCCGGAAGCTGAATGCTGGGTTCTGCATGATCCTGATCCCGACCCTGGCCCTTGTTGGCTCTGGGTGGTCTAACCGCAACCGGCGAAGACACTACTGTCGATCATCCGTGGCGCCTCGCAGCGAGCGACGTCTCTCGCTCGTCAACAAGCTCGAAGCTCGAGCCAAGTAATGACGATCTTGGCACATGCCAAACGTCAAACCTGTGCCATCGGTGGTGCCCGTTCATCGCTCTTTCAGCGTGCTATCGTGAAACTGTTGACGATACCTGGTGGAGGGACCTGGGGAGGGGGGTTTTCTTCTTTTTTTTTCAGCTTCGCCTTAACTGCCCGATCCTCGTGCTGCGCCGCATGACCGTGTTTTGAAATCCTTTTCGCGGACGCATCGCTGTGCTCAGGTACGGAGTAGGAGTAGGGTTCATTCAACAAGCAAGCATCCATGGCAGCATGGAGTAGCGAACGAATACAGCCAGCCTCATTGTAAAGGATCAACTGGCCGAGGAGAAGGGGGGGGGGGGAAGAAAAAAGCAAGCCGACAGGGCCTCATCTCGGGTACTCGCTGATGGCTGAACAACGAGTCGTGAATTGCAGCCCCTGACTGATCTGGAGTAGTATCCGTGTCCGCTGAG
This sequence comes from Fusarium sp. JS1030, assembly GCA_000966855.1. Lineage (NCBI taxonomy): Eukaryota > Fungi > Ascomycota > Sordariomycetes > Hypocreales > Nectriaceae > Fusarium > Fusarium sp. JS1030. Next base: position 225,568 of record JWIW01000010.1, on the reverse strand, counting down.
CTGAAAGAGTGTTGCATCGAGAATTGATCCAGCACCTCGCTGGGATGAGATGCCCAGGCCGAATATTTTCGGGGTCCACATCGTAGCTTCCTTATGAAGGGCACCTAGCACCTAGTACTTGCTCCCTGCCTAGCACCGACGGTATATCCCTTGGGGCTTGCACCTTCCCATCTGCTGTGTCACCGAACCCTCCTAACCTATACTCACGCGCAGTGTGCAGCCCAGCACAGCAACCTGTGGCTGAGGTCGATATGGGCTTTCGTGCTTCCCGTGAGAGTCAGGTGCTGAGGCATGTGACTACCTATCCATATTCCCAGTCATTGACATGCCCTTGTGCCGTATCCGGTGTGAATTTTATGCATGTCTACGAATAACAAAACGACATGGCAGCGAAGGAAGGCAATATGCTTTTGTCGTCATGTTTTTTCTTTAACAAACCTCAACATGCTCCGTGTAGAATGTTGAATCTGGGAGTTATGGCTATGATGAGGTCAATGAGTTGATCCCATGTTCTCTGGCATCCGTGGGGAGCTTCACATCTCTACTCGCACCAGCAGCCCGTACAGGGCTGCAACAATACGCAGCAAAGATGCCCGGCATTCCTCTCCCACGTTTTCAATGGACGGAATAACTTGAACGGCTGCTAGTTGGCCGTCTTGTTGACCCTTATTCACAACAGACGTGCATTTCGGCTCGCGCCAACCAGTCGACGAGGCCCAAAATAGATGCAGCTACCAACCATCTCGGGGTAGCTCGGCTGCTCATGATTGGTCAGCCCCATCTCTTAAGCGCCCAGGACATCTCGACGGCGATCGCCCAGCCAATCCCAGAAGATGATCCGGTGCTAATCTCTAATCTCGTGCATAACCGTCAACGGGCAGGTTGCAGTCAACCTCAGACGGCCAGCCAGCGCGCCTATCCTGCATTGCTTGCACAGGCGTTTCGCTCTCATCACCATGGTTTGCTCCATTTCATTGGTCTTCGGCACGACATCATCTTGGCGTTCATCGCTTAGATTCGATACAAGATTGTCAAGCGGCAATTCACGTTCCCCCCAGAGTTGTATATCTTTGATGGTGATCCCCGCCAACTAAAACTCCCTCTCTCCAGACAAACTCGCCAGATTAGCGCTACAGACGTGCACGTTTGGTTTTCCTTTTCTCCTTTCCTTTCCTTTTTTCTTTCTTTTTCCTTTCATCTCGTCCCTCTCCTTCATCTCAAGCGGGTCCCGGTTTCCTGTTTCTCTTCTCGTTTCCAACGCTTTGCTAGTCAAAATGGATACGACCCTCACACACATGTCGACTGGCTCCAAGACGGAGATCTCAGCCTCCAATTTCGAGACAGATGTGGAAGAAATCCAACACGAACCCAACTTCCGCGTGCTCCACCTGGTCGACAGCGCAAGATTAGGCCTAACGGTGCTTGCTTTTGCGGCGGGCATCACGATTCTGGGTGTCTCGGCGGATGCCATCGCGGTCTACAATGCGACCCACGTCCCAGACGATTTCCTGCTTCCCCTGTGGCCCGCCAACTTTGATCTGCGCCCGACCGTGGCGCTGGTAGTCGGCAGTGTCTTGGTGATGCTCGCCAATGCCCTTTCTCTAGTCGTCAGCAAGATCCCAACCGTAAGGCACCCGTCTGCATTGCTTGCTTTTTCCCCTCGGGACTAACGGTAGCCATGAAGAAGATCCGCAGCCACGCCGGGGTCAAAATGACGCTCGTGTTTGCGCCACCAATCATTGCGTTCGTCGCCGCCATCATCTCAATGTCTTTCTTTTATGCGGTAAACGCGTCCACAACGGCCGACTCGTTTCAGAGCTGGACATGCCGATGGAGAGACGTTGCAATGACCACGCAGCCACATTTTGGTACTCTTTGCAAACAGAGCTGGGCTGGCGTGGTCCTCTCCGTCATGCTGGTCCCCATCGAAGCCATTATCCTGGGGCTGGCAGCGTACCAGTTCAGCCTAGAGAGACGGGTCAACTTGGCCACACGTGGGCCCGGACGCAAGGCGGGAAGCCCGGCCTTGTCTTAGAAAATCCGGGAGACGGTCCCAGAGGCCCGGGTCGAGGTCGTCTTGGCTGTCGGCCCGGTGGGCACTTGGCGATTCTGACGGGACGACAGGCGGGCGGGCTTTCTGGGTGTGGGGTGCCAGGCCAGTCGGGGGCCGGGGTCGAGACTCTTGGGTCATTTTGCTGCGCTTCTCGATAATCATGATGCTGGAGCTGCAGGGTCAGGGCTCTCTGCGATTTTGACATGTCATTTCTTGAATAGTAATCAACCAAGTCGTGCTTTGTCTTGCGCGCTGACTTGGACGTTGGCCGAGACAGGACAGGACAGACGACTTTAATGAACACACGCCCTCAATGTTGCTTTTTGCTGCAGACCTTCTTTGACTCGGTCACACCCAGCGCGCTCGCACCCACAAGCTCCAGAGCATTCCGACAGGCCGGATGCCCCTAGCGCCTCTGATTTTGATGACACGCAACTTGATGGCAATCACCTCTTTGGTGGACCATTCATCAACGTCGGATCAAAGCGACGGTCTAGGGTAGCCGACTAGGAAGTCAATACTACCCTGCCCTGCCATCACCAAGGATGGTTCCCAATAGCTTTGCAGAGGTGAGATTGGAACGAAGGAGGGAAAAAGAAAGCCTGGTCCTCAAGATCGAGCTTCGGCTGCCACGAGGCATTCCCCGTAGGGCGCCGAGCCAAGATCCCCGGCGGGTCAGGCCGCAATGCATGGAAGATGCCTGTGTCTAATCTCTTTGATCGTGACTGAGTGCCGGCGATTGATGAGCCGAGGAAATGTTGCATCCATCGACGCTGGTCAAGGTGCAGCACAGCCCGTGTCCAGATCCGAAAAGAGAAAGGAAAGCAGAGAGTATTGATACAGCCCCTTATTCGCACAGAGAAACCTGCGAGCGCCCACGCGTACAGATTTCCTCCTGCAGGAACACAACGGTTGCGTAACATGCGGGTTTCATGTTTAGGGAGAAAACACAGGAAACCAGCAGGTCCTGTATCCAGCCCTTCATCTCACTCAATTTCACATGCCCAGGAACGAACATGATTGGACAAGCCAGTCGGCCATCCGGCTGCAGTGAGTGCTTGCTGCTTCATTGATGACTCGTCCGTCCAGGTTTGCAGAGTCTGAAACGGATTGATTCCACAAGGATATATCTGCCAATGTTGGTCTCAATATCAAACCCATCATGTAGGCCTGCCAGTGAGATGCAAGAGATTGCCCGGCCTGTGCCGTTGTCAATCGAATGATAGTGTAGCAGCACAAAAGGTCTATTGCGGCATCTTGGTTGTCGATGATCTGGCACCTAATACTGGACATTGGCACCCACGCGCGCCGTTTCGTATTGTCCTGGACAACCGACATAACCTGACAAGTTAACCTGCGATCTCTCATGCATCTGGCACTGATGATGAACATTCCTCATATCCAAAGGGGCAGCTCAACGGTATCTGCCGACGCAAGGACGCGGCAGCCGAGAGAGCCCCCAAGGCCGCTTCCAGCTCCTAGGCTCTCCTCTGGCGAACGAAGGGTAAAATCAAGGTTGAGCAGGCCAAGTCTGGACCCTGTCATGGAGGGTGAGCAACGGCAGCCGGAAGATGGCCAGCGGCCAATTCCTGGCGACGCGACCAAAGCCACGAGGAAGCAATCCGTGCCGAATAGACGAAGCGACTATCTCGAGGAGGTATTTGCGCCGAGAGATGTAGATAATCTCAGCGGCCGAGTGCGTAGCGAATCGATGGTCCTGGCAGAAGTTAAGACCAATGTCGTTGTAAGGAGGCCTGTCTTTTTGTCCCTAACAACATAGGTTGCGGTTTCTGATACTGAGCTCCGCCAGGTAAACGACGAATACACCTTTGTCTCCGAGCTTTCCGACCACCTTGCTATCCGCTACAGCCGACCAGTTTCGTCCATCGCGGTAACACTTCAACATGGGGCTTGTATTTTGTTCAGTGGGAGCTGCGATCCGGCATATATCATGACGGTCGAAGCACTTGCTTGCTATGTGCAGACAGCGACGAACAAGCGCAACATGGCGTTGCTCCAGAGACACATGGAACAAGCACTCGGAGTTCGCTCATCACGAGGGTTCCTGAAGTTCATTCCCGTTCCCGAAGAGTGCGCGGGCTGGAAGGGGAAGACTGTCGCAGGCGAGATTGCAGAGGCAATGGAGCAGGCGCAATCCAAGGTTGAACATGGTGATGCCTTCAAGACCCCGAGACGGAAGTCGAGCAAGGTGAGAGACTTGATAGATATGACACACGGCCAATAGTCACGGTTCTAATGTCGTGAGAACAGGCACATGGGGATGTGAAAGGCGGGCCAGCAGCAGAGAACTTGGCTCCATCGCCAGGAGTGTCACGAAGCAAGTCAGCCGAGGAGCCTAGATCAAGCAAAGATACAGTTGGAGGAGAGCCAGGGGCAGCCAAGGAGAAACCAAGGATGATGAAGCGGAGGAAAAGCTTTATCCAGGCCTTGTTCCCAAAGTCGTCAAGCCGACCTGCGTCTGGTGGTGCAGATGGAGACTGAACCAGGTAGCCGGGTAGCTGTGAAAGCGATAACCAGGGGTGCACGAGGTCATGTCGGGTATGGAAGCCGCCCATTGATACGGAATTGTTGTATCAGCGAACATGGCTCGTCGAGCTGGTTGGTGCTGCTTTTGGATCTTTGGGTTGGGGTAGGTACGGTAGTTATCTCGCGAAGCATTCTCCAAGAACTGGAAGGGGAGGTTAGAAGTTGACCTCGTGACTTTTCATCGGCGCCTGAAGGGACCTACAGTATCATGGCGGGACGATGAGACCTAGAACTATTAGTCCTTGATCATTGATCAATATCCTTGTCAGTGAGGCAACATGTATAAAAACACCAACAAAAACCTCGCCAGAGAGAAATAGTGAGCTTCAAGTTGTTTTATGGTAAAATTCTCTAAATTATTTGCACAGAACCTTGGCTGGGTAGGTAGGTACCTACCTACCTAGTTATTCAGCATCCACGTGCCCAAGCCTGGATTGTTGGCGCCAGCCTCCAGAAGGGGTTCAGTGGACTGCCGGGGGACTGTCAGCTGGAGCAAGCGCCATTTATCGCCTGGAGGTCATAGCTCGGATGTAGGTACCCCTCAGCTCGCACAACACAACCTAACCTCCACTACCCAGCGGAACCTCGACTGACTCCCATGACACTCATGAACTGCATCTCTGACGGCGAGCCTCGATGACGGATGCGCAGCGGCTCTGATAATCATCACGAACCCCGAGCCGAAGAATCTCGGGCCCCCCATTGGCCATCTTACTCCTCCGTCATCCCCCGCTGTCGGCCAGTAGACCGAGAGGCAATCAATCTCTTACATTGATACGCTGATTGTGTCCATTCCTCGCCCAGCCACTCACGTCGCACGTCTTCGCAGCCTCAGCCTGCGCCTGATCCCATCCTCACCAGCCTCGACGTCTTGGCCACTGGACGGATTACACAAGACTTTGGGCTCTTCAAACAACCATGGAGGTAAGAGATGAGAAGCCCGTGTCTTTATCTGCCTGCGTTTTCTGCAATTCCTGCCACTTGCCAGCCCATATATCGACGTCTCTTCGACCGTCTCGCTGCTCGAGTGGGCGCTGGGGTCATATCGAGCGTGTGCTTGACTCCTTCGTGTCACCAGGGGAACGGTGATATACCACAGGGATTTTAGGGCTCCTTTTAGCTCTCCATGTCTATCATATGACGTTCTATTCGCCGTGTCTGGGCGGACAGCCGTCGTCGACATCGGCCACGGGACCGGTGATTGCAGCCGTCATGGCAGAGCCCTGACGGTTCCACGCGCTGATTCGACATGGGGTTCGCTGGGTTGTGCTGCGCTGTGGACAGGCCCGTGTAACCTCGAGCGAGACGACGCGACCTGTATGCGGCGGCGAGGCTTATATGAGTCGTCGTGGCCTGAGGATCTGGGACTTGAGACCGGCGGCTTGCCGACTGGGACATCCGAGACCACACGGCTACGAGCCTGCGACATACCTGACTGATGGCGCCTATCCTTCTATCGCGACGGGAAAACGTCTTTATGCTGTGCGGTACATGGCCAGGCCGATGAGGTGCTGGCCTGGCATTGATGGACAGAGGCGGGCAGAGGCAGAGACACCCTCCATCTGCAGTACCTGATGAAGAGGTGGCAAGACCCCCAGCAAGAAGAGACGGGACAGCGCTGAACCAGAGGTTTTGTTTGGATGAGTGAACGAAACCAAGACCTCCTGCTCATTTTCGAGTGAGATGAGCAGACTTGTCGCCTTGCCCTGCGCATGCCTGCAACCCAGCTCTGGGTTTCCCAACTTCTTCTGCTCCAACGCCAGCCATCACAACACCAAATTACTCTCTTACAATATCTATGCCCCGAACTTACTAACCTCTCTCGTTCTCCCCATCCTCTTGCTCTCCCAACATGTCACTCAGCCCCCCCCTTCATGACCTAGCCCGCACACCCCCAGATCAACCAGATGACACAGCCGCCACGGGAAGCAGTCCAGCCCAGCTAAATCTTCAACGTCTCTATAAACAGTCCAGCAGAGGAGCCGCTGCATCGAAAAAGGATGCACCGAAACCTGCCGCCCCCGGGCCTAATGCAGGCGCTTCCACCAAAGGCAAGCCGCGGTTACTACTGATGGGCCAGCGACGGTACGTGGTTGCCTATGTTTCTGGAAGAGCTGAGGTCGTGAAGTTGCTAACCCATGTCCTAGGAGCGGCAAATCTTCCATCTCAAGTGTAGTTTTCCACAAGCTACCTCCCAACGAGACCCTGTTCCTCGAGTCAACAGCTCGTATTCAGAAGGACTCCATGGCGTGAGTTCTCTCCCTGTCTCCATGTATTCCACCGCTCAAGCTGAGCCATGTACCTCTCTCATCCAGATCCTTCATGGACTTCCAAGTCTGGGACTTTCCAGGTCAGATCGATGTCTTCGAGAACCCTGGCTTTGACATCGAAGCCATCTTTAGCGAGATTGGCGCCCTCATCTGGGTCATCGACGCCCAGGATGACTATCTCGAGGCCGTCATGCGTCTCAACACAACAATCCTGTTCCTCCAGCGAACGTATCCCAACATCAACATTGAGGTATTCATCCACAAGGTCGACGGCCTGTCGGACGACTATAAGCTCGACATTCAGCGAGACATCACCATCCGTATCCAGGACGAGCTCTCAGACCACGGCTTCGAGAATGCCCCTGTCACGTTTCACCTCACCTCCATCTACAACCACTCCATCTTCGAGGCCTTCAGCAAGGTGATCCAGAAGCTCATACCTCGCCTCGGAACCCTCGAGTCCATGCTCACCAACCTCTGTCGCACCTGTCGTTTCGAGAAGGCCTACCTCTTCGACGTCCTCTCCAAGATCTACATCGCTACCGACAGCGCCACCGCAGACATGGCCAGCTATGAGATTTGCAGCGACTACATAGACGTCATCATAGATATCACAGAAGTCTACGGCACGTGGCAGCGTAGCGATGATGGACGCCGCCGCCTCGAGGCTGAGCCCTGGAGCGCCCCAATCGAGAATCAGGTTGGGTGCAGCACGGCCGAGAGCTGTCTCGTCCTGCACGACGGCAACAAGCCTATCATGCTGCGCGAGGTAGACCGCTACTTGGCGCTCGTGGCTATCATGAAGGAGGATTCGTACGACAGTATGCCGTTGGTCAACATGAACGTTGAGGCCGTTGTCGAGGGGTTGACCGAGTTCTTTGACATTACCAAGCCGCGGCAGTGAGAGAATTGGAGATTGATGGTTGGTGGACGTTGGGTGAGAAGGGGCATGGAACTGGCTTCTTTTCTATCTTGTAAATTAATTTATGCTAGCGTATTGCCAAGACATGCTTCTTTCAACCTCTCGAGGCTTCTTAACCGCCTCCTCTTCATCTGGCTGTGCCTGATGTCATACTAACGCTTCTCTAATGCACCTAGTTTTGCAAGTCTCCTTTCTTTATATTATTCAAGCTGAAGAGCAAGGGAACGCAAAAGTTTTGAGTGTGGTTCGGCTGCTTTCCAATAGAGACACTCTTGGGGGCATTTCCCCCCTTACATCGTTCCTGTCAAACACTTCCATGCGTACAGGCTTGAGGACTGAGCTCTCAGGGAACGAGTACGTCACGAAGTCATCTGCAGATACCCTTTGCGTGTTGATAGGATTGTTAGGGTCATGGTCATCATATGGTAGCCTATCTTGCTGAGTAGGTATGTAGAGCACCCGAGGTACGTTGTCTGTCCCAAAAGTTAGTCCGGCTTTGAGCTTGAGAACGTGCTATGCTGAAACTGACCTTGATCGGTGCATAGAATGATGAGGGTTTCGTCACCAAGGAACTTAAAATCAATTAGGGTGCGGGAGCCAAGATCGATGCAACAGCTGGATGAATGTTGGTTTGTACTGATGCCGTTGACGATGTCGATCTTAACGGAAAATACATGAACTGGTGCTTGTTAGGATGAAATGTACGGAGAAACATGGCAAACTGGTGCGCTTACCTTGGTTCTTCGTTCCCGTGGACGTCAAAGCTGTCATGATCTGTATGTCCTAGCATAAACGTGAGCACCGAGGACGAGCATGCCGCTGGATGGGAGCCTACCTGGTTCTTCATTTTGCAGACCCTCATGTCCATCAGAGAAATGGGATGTTCAGCCATAAGCCTGATGGGCTTACCAAACCGAACGCTTCGCTTCTTTGCTTCTGCAATGCCCTTGAAGATTCGATTCGCCCAGTCAGAAGCATACGCAACGAGAAACTCGACATGGGGGAGAGCCTTCATGCTGGGCTGACCGGTCGCGCTCTTCGTCAGCTGCTCGTCGAGCGTATCAAGCAGAGCTGGCCCATCTTCGATATGTGCCCAGTCTGCTTCATAGTCCTCTTTTTGTATATCATCGAAGAAGGCTTTGAGAGAGCTGTCTATTAGATAATGCTCAATGTACGTGAGGACCTTCCCAGTGTCCATCGTTGCCTCTTTCTCCGTCAGTTCCTCGCCCATGGAGCTGGATGAGGCAAGGCGGTCGATTTGGAAGCGAAGCCACGTGGAAAACGCGGTAAAGTTCTCCAGCTCGTCCATGACGTGGATCAGAATCTTGTGACCGACAAGACTAAGGCTGCTGATGATGCCCATCAAGCGATTGATCTGGATTACTGAAAACCCGATATCATCCCGAGTGTCGTGGAACTGGGCTAGGCCTCGCAACCTGCTCAGGATCACCGCGCATCGGTCGAGAGCTGGGAGGAAATTCTCGTGTACTATGCCTCGAAGGCCCTCTAGACCGGCCATTACTGCTTTATCCCAGCGTTTGTGACCCTGAATTGCTTAGTTAATATCCCTTTCAGTGAAATCAAAGTGCTTACTCGCTCTGCAAGGCTCTCTGTCAGCCACTCGCGTACTGGCTCATAGGCGTGACCCGTTACAGCTAAGTGATACAAAGCAGGGACAATACCTCGTGGGCCAGTCTCAAGGTTCTCGAGATCGCCTTCAATGCTTCGCAGAAACCTCGTGGGGAGCTCCCGTGTGTTCTTCCATTCGACTTGCATGTGAAGCTGGGCTTGCTTCAGATATCTCAACAGCTTTTGCAGAGCTGTCAACTTGGAGGCCAATAGGGATAGATTTATAGGCGAGGATGAAATAAATGGCAGGTCCATAGGCACTATATGCACTTCCCCTGGCCCCTCTGACCCCTCTGGCTTCCCAGACAGAAGCAAAGCCTGGGTCGACACCTGAGGATGTGACGCGTGAAGAACCAACTGCGGGAGTGGCGAAGGACCAAGGGCTGGGCACTGAAAGCTGCCGATGATGAAGGAGTCATGGATGCTGAGCTGTAGCTGCCCATCGCTGGTACCGATGATCATGACATTGACTTGGTCATATTCTTCAGGTGTTGGAGTTTGGAAGAGAAAGTCAATGCCCGTTCGCAAAGTAAAGACCATGGAGTCCTCCCTGTAAGCACGTCAGGGTCTGGAATCTCAACAAATATGCTACCACATACCCTGAGCCGGCACTACCGCTTGGGAGAGGACTGATTTTGGGCAATGCTGTATCGATTTCCAAGAAGGTCAGCTCGCGCGGAAGGTCGAGCGGCATGCCTTCTTCGCCGGGCATCGGGCCTCCATTTAGGCCATTTTTGAGAGCCCGAGGCACCGTATCCGAACTCCTGCTAGCAATATTGCTGCTGGCCCAGCCGATGTGCGTAATCCTGGTCCCTGATGACTCGCCCACTTTGATATGATGAGCTGCCTTGTTGTTCTCCAAGCCCATTAGCCGCACAAAGCCATCGCTCCATCCAACTGCAAGGAACTGACCTGTTCAAGGTTAGCAAGTTAGGTTCTTACTGGGGATTCGTGTAGGAAGATATCAACATAAATGCAACTTACCGTCGGGCCTCCATGTTACTGTCTGGGCCTCTGGAGCCTTCTCGCCGGGCGCGCCGACTTGGTGAATCTTGGATACAACCTGGCTTGGCGGTCTGCAAACAAGAAGATTCCTGCCGGCAGCATCCCAGGTTGCTGAGAGGTCGAGAGTTGGGCAGCTGACGGGGTAGGTGTTGGGTGCCCTCTCTTGATATTCAGTCTCGCTGAACAGGACGAGCTGGTTTTCTTGCGCCATGATTTGCCGTCGTCGTGATGAGAAAACGCATGGGGTCTGGCCAATAAGGCTACTGTGCTGGCTGATTCGCTGAAGGGATAATGCGAATGAATGCCCAAGATGGGCACAAGATGTTGTGTAAGTTGTCTTCTGAAAAGCGTGCAGACAGCACCAATGCTAGGTCAACAGAAGTGGACCGTGCGTGCCAGGCGATATTGCTACTGTGTAGCCGATACCCTCAACTGCCTCCCTCCTTCCCTCCCTACCGAAGGTACCTGGCAGGTGCTGTACTGGGCAAAGGAAGGCCCTTCAGCTGGTTAATGCAGCGAGAATGGGCAGAGAACGACAAGTCACGCAGAGAACACATAGCCCTCATGACCTAGTTTCAGATCCACGGCATCACATAAAACACATGAATGATCAATATTGATTGTCGTTGCGCCATTAGGTTCTAAGCCTCCGGGACACTCCTGATGCCTGTCACCACTCCCTACTCTCAATGCGTACATAGCCTGCCATTTTATAGACCGACTCCTTTCAGCCTCAAGCTGGAACATTTCCCCAAGTTAACCGACTTTTGGGCTCCATCTACTCAATCAAAAAGTTGTCTGCGTGAGACTTGATCTCCTTGGAGAATGTCACCTCTTCATCCTCTTCCAGAAGGGATGCAGTGGAAACCTGCATATCGTCATTAGTATCACCTTTGGCTTGCGCTGGCATAAGGGGGCAACAAAACTTACGTCAACATCAATGTACGGCGTGGACTTGCTGAACCGCACGGTCATGGGGAAGAAGTCGTTCTCATCGCTGGACTCGGCCTCGAACTCGAATGAGCCGTTAGGGTTCTCCTCGTCCACATTGCCGATCGTCCACTCGACCGCATCACCAGAAACATCATAGGTGGCATCGAAGCTAGAGACAACCGGCTCGCTGCCCGAGTAGGGAATGATAACGCTGACATCCGTCAGGGCATCGCCACCTGTGAGCTCGTACTCGACTGTCATGTTGTACTTGTCCGCGTCCTTATTAATCCAGACGGTGAAAGTAATGGGGCAAGCACTCGTGTCATCCGCCTTGGGCGAGGCCCTCCATCGTAGAACACCGACGGCGTTGTTGACTGGAAATCCTCGGGCGGTATTGCTCATCTGAATGACCTTGGAACCGTTGAATAGATTCCGGTCGACGTTCGGGTGCGTGCGGAACTGGGCTCCGTGTGAGGCAACAGCGTGGAGACCAAGCTTGATCTTGGTTAAGCTGGGGTCTGAGATACGAAGGGTGAGGTCACCGCTGATGGCTAGCGAGTTGACAGCACCTTCGCGAGACAACTTGGCCGAGATGGCCTCCGAAATGGTAACATGGATGGCGTCGCGATCCAGCGTGGATGAGATACGAGGCTCTGGAGTTTCAACGTGCTGTGCAGGTGCCGGGGTAACGAGAGGCGAGTCATCAATCTCGCCCCCCATATCGCCTCGTACTCGCTCGAACATATCGGTCGTCTTGGACTTTTTGCCCAGCTGCATGCCCTTGGCCTTAGGGGCGAGGGGCCTGGAAATGTGTTAGCCGCTGCAACGTGACGAAGGGCAAGGCGGTACCTACTTGCCAAACGATTTGTTCTTCTCGGCCTCATATGAATCGTAGGTATTGGCAGCACTCGATTGTGAAGGAGGGGTATAGGACGGATAGACGGGCGTTCGAGGCATACCACCACCACCCATGCCACCACTGCGACCGCTGCGGGCGGCATCCTTGCGCTGCATCTCAAGCTGCTTCGCCTTTCGTTTCCGCTCTTCGGTGGCTTCCAATTCCTTGTTCTAAAGAGGTGTAAGTATTTGTGCGCTCCCGGCAAAGGCTGAAAGTGTTTTGGAGGAGCTGGTGTCATGCTTACCCGTGCGATAATCTCCTGAATCCGCTCCTCATGACTCTCCATGTCGAGGAAGGTCTTGATCTGGCTGATGGTCAAGTTCTCACGGTATCCAAGGGTGACGAGCTCGTCAAAAGCGCTGAGGAGCTCGTAGGCATTCTTGACGATCTCGCGCTCATCGAGGCTCTTGCATGTGCTGGTGACGACCTGAGCGAACAGGTGGAGGGAATCGATGTCCTGAAGGATGTTGGACTGTCGGTTGGTGATGAGCACCATGTAAAGCTCGTCAAGGGGCTGGTAGACGAAGCGGACATTGTCCTGCTCAACGGTTGTGTGCTGCGTGCCACTATCGGCAAGCTTGGGGAACGAGGCGAGGAGGGCTTCTATGCGCGATCGTGGCATCTCTCGGAACTGTCTCGAGAGGACAGCTTTCCCTCCGCGGGTGCAAATCGAAGCCGCAAGGACGACCTAGAGGGAATCAGCATGCAATGCCAGCGGCGACAACAGACGTAGGCGATGCGCACCATCTTGGCGGGCTAATTCGAGCAGGTTTAGGTGGTTGCGATGCAAGATGCAAGATGTTGCGTTTGGCCAGTCCGACTTGTTCATCCCCTGGATAGCTGGAGCGGGCCAATATTCAAGTCGGTGGGAGGTGAGAGGAGGTACGTACCTCTGTTACGGCCACTTGGAAGACAGGCAGGAGCTGCCACAGGCGCTCCTTGCCAGGAGCATGCTGCTACCCCACGCTAGTCTCCTTATGGTAAGCTTCAGCCTCCCTGCCTGACGTCTAGTCAGCCTTTCCGGGGGCCGCCAGGCACGTTCAGATCACCAACGACGACTCGTGAATACCTGCGAGCTCCCACCAACTTCGACCCTTCATTCCTCAGCTATTCATCGTCTTCTCTCCCTTTCTTCGCAACAAAACCCCCAGAACAACCATCAAGCGCAGCCACGTGCGAAACTTCTATTTCCAACAGTCTCTACCTGTCCCGGGTCAAATGTCGCATACCATCCTGAACTCCATCTCCGTCTCCACAGCTCAACCTTTGTCAACACTTTGATTGAGTCTATCGCGTTTGCCACCATCAAACGCTTGCGGATAGGCTGGCTTGACTGCGCGGCGCGTCTTGCTTGAAGTATTCTTTATTCAAATATACCTTTCAGCGCTCGAGTTCTTGCGGAAGCTAGCATCGTACCCAGCTCCGTTCATCGCTTCGCACCCTCGTGCGCACCTTTCTCTGCCTGGTCTCAAGACATGGCAGACATCGATATGGACATCGACGTGGCCAAGCCCGGTGGTTTGAATGACCATGCTGACGACGATATCATCGACTTTGATACCGATATGGTTGATCAGCATGACCAAACGCCCGAGAAGCACAGCAACAACATGGAAGCTATGGATAGAGATATGCAAGACGATGACGATGCGGCGAACTACGAGGCCTACCAGACAAATGGAATGATGAATGAGGATGTGGATTTCGACTTGCATGACGTCGAGGACACCACACGCAATCCGAACGAGGCCGACAACAAAGTGAACGAGGCGCATGCCCTTCAAGAGCACCAACCAGGAGCCGCGGATGAACTATCCAGCAAAGATGTGCAAGAAGATGAGGACTACGTTGAGATTTCAAATGAGGTAGACAGCCATGGCCACGACTTAGCCCAAGATGATCATACATCTGCACACGAGATTGACTATGAGCTCGAGGACCGTGTTGAACAAGAAGAGCCGCAGAAAGACCTGAAAGCGGATGCTCCGGAAGCGCCCGGAATAGACGAAGCAGCCAGGGAAGGAGTAGAAGATGCACCCTATCACTTGGAAGATGCTGCCGAAGCGACTGAAGATGCCCAAACTGAGCATCCGAACCAGACAGAAGAAAACGAAAGTGTGTTAAATGAAAACGAGGATTATCAGCAGCCGGGGACAGTTGCTGAACACGACGAGACGGCCGGTGTCGGTAGTCCCGAAGGCACGGCCGCTGACGAGCTTGAAAGGACTGAGTATCAAAACGGACAAAACTTTAACGACGAAAACATTGTCGATCATGGGGAAACGGCAGCGCATGAAGCCAGGTCAGATCACGAGCATGTCGAAGGCGCCGAGGGTGCCGACAATACCAGCCACGACGGGGCCGGCGCCGATGTGCAGGAGCACGACGAAGGCGAAGAACCTAATCTTGAGCATGCAAATCACTCGGCCACTGGCGATGACTCGACCGTGAAGACGGAGACCGAGTTCCCTGCTATTACGGTACAGTATAAAGGAGATGAGTTTCCCCTGTTTTCGACTACCTCGGACGGGTTTTTCGCCGACACATTCATTCTTGATGAAACGTTGGAAAAACTCTTGTCTGGGCTCCGAAGTGAACTTGAGAACGAGATTGCAGAGGACGATGAGTTGGTCTTTCAGGTCGATGAGCTTGGCCTTGAACTTGCCGAGGTGAGAAACCTTTCGGGCGACTATGAAATGTGTGCTAACAAGATGAAACAGTCAACCCCAGGTGAACTCATGACGAATGTGACGTTTCGTCAGATCCTGGAAATATTCGACCTGCTTGTCAAGAACCAAGATCCTGACGGTTCACGGACGATGTACACGTATTTGTTCACTAAACCCAACACAGAGAAGCGTCTTGAATCTCTGATTGAAAGTGCCACTGCGGGTAAAGGCCTTGACGAAGTTATCCACCTTTTTGAGTCGCCTGTACCGGCTGGTGCTAGTAGTATGCTAGAAACTAGCAATGCTGTCGACGGTCTTCATGAGGAGTTGGATGGGTTTGATAGCCCTGTGGGCGCGGAAGCTGAGGCAGAAAACACCCAGCCTGACGAAGAATCGCCTGAAATCGACGGACCAGATGGCGATGCGGTTGCTTCACGAGACGATGATGAGGACCACCAAGAAGATGATGACGGTGCCGCCGATGCCGAACCTGCCACCGAGATCCACGCCGATGCTCTGACGTTGACCGAATCCGCCTCCGGGAACATTATCGAATCTGACGCGGCGGCGGCGGATGAGAACTCGGCACAATATGGTAATTTGACCTCATTCTCTTCCAGTTTCTTTACTTGTTACTTCCCTGAGTTTTGTCTCTGCGCCCCTTGCGTTGCAGAGTATGTTGGAGAACACACCCGAGAAGAGACGGAATACCGCCAGACTCTGAGACTCCAAGAAGCGGTTGAAGAGCTGCCAGTGAGAGCCAAATTGTCATTTCTAGACCGTGCTCGACAGAAACACAACTATTCCCACTCCGATTTCAGCACCACGTTTTCATTTCAAGAAGCTGACGATTTTCCCCCAGCGCCTGCCGATAGTGAAGCCGACCCATTCGTCAACCTAGAGTTGGATGACAGCGCTGAGGTGGATGACGGGGTAGATCTCGGAGATGATTTGCTCACCGAAGAGCAAGTCACTGTTGAATCGGATGCTGTTCGTGCCAGGACCAACGATACCAGCACTACGACGACTCTTAGAGACGAAGACGACGCGGGCTCTATCAACGTTGACCTCGGTGCAGATGCGACTGAAGAGGGAGCAGCCATAAAGGCCATCGCCAGCGAACAGAACGATGAACTTGATGAAATCGACTGGAGGGATGAACCTGAGGCAGACGAGGAAGGGCCCAGCACACCGTCTGCCGCTGGTAAGCGAGGTCGGGGTGATGATGACGAGGTTGATGAGGAAGATGAACAAGGTATGAGTGATCGGCCCTGTGTCGTGGTGAGGCATTACTAATATTGTGTAGACGTCAAGCGTCGTCGACCTTAACCATGCTGTCCGCACGCTAACGATACCCGTTTGAACTATCCACACAAGCTTGCTCTTAACCGAACGAGGAGCAACAACTGCCGAGAATGCGGCGGGTAAAGGATAGTCGCCAACTTCACTCTTGGTTCTTTGGCCATCATTTGATACAAGCAGCACGACATCATCGGGGCGGTAAGAAACACGACTTTCCGAAAGAAAAAAAAAAGAAACATAGGATAGCCCCTCATGCCGGCAACCCGGGATTGTATGGCCTATATAGTCGGTCAAAGGTAGGTCCATTACTTCCACAACAACTAACATGACAGGATGCTTTGACCCCACACATTGCGGCTGCAAATATCTGGATCATGGATTTTCCTTTGGCCATTCACAGCGTGGCATTTGTTTTTGATTTCGTACTCACCTATTGATGATGCTTTCGTCGATACCCCTTCCCCTTTCCGAACTAGCAGTTCAACAAAAAGCAACATAGGCGAGTCTGTTCGGTAAGAGACAGCGGATAGTTTGGTCTTGTACGATTCGGTTTTTGGGATGGAATGGGGCGTTGGTGGCTGGACCGGAGACAAAACTCTAAGCAACGGATCTTTGTTTGGAGATGGCCGGATTGTTGGGGGGGTTAGCAAGGGGCAAATGCGTTCCTGCGGTGGACCTAACTTGTAGATGGGATTGAGAGAAGCACATCTTGGTGTTTCCTGGCATTTCCATTCTATCACGCACGATCTTGCGAATAATATTTCTGAAGTGGGAGGCCATTGACACCGACGGGCTGTGGTTGTCGAGAGGGTAGGCTCGATGTCTCGACGATCTTGCGGCTCGCCCTCTTGATAGTAACTAGGTAGTTTGTGTTAATTCGAAGTCCGGAATGGAAACAGAACTACCCATGTACGGGAGACCCAGTTGCCTTGCCTGTAGACACAACTACGTTGAGCCAATGGTAACTGAAGATCTTGATCTGAAGGTTGGTAGGCCTGCAACAAATCAGGATTCGAGACGCACGGATCCAGAGGGCTCATGTTCCAACCAGCCAGCCGGAGGCCTCGGGTGACGTTCGGAGGATCAGCTCTCGGATGTTCTCAAGATGTGGCGCTGAGCGGTCGACGATGTGGCTGGCGGAGAGATGAAATCGATTTGCTACGGTATGTAATGGGGCTTTGAAACAGTAGATTGACGGAAAAGGTGAGCACTGTTACAAATGTGGTATCCAGTCGCCCGAATTATTTTGGGAATACTAAACAGGACCCCTGTTCTGATACGTATGTAACTTGTGGGATGAAGTTTAGTTTAGCGCCAGGGGTGCCGATCAGGAACAAGGAAAATACGTACTACATGTATGTAGCTAATCACGAAACTAAACAGATCATACGTCTCCCCGAACCACTTGGGTAATCTATCGCATTTTCGACACCTTATCTAGAAACTCGAAAACTAGTAGATGTGGCGTGTCTCTTCTGCCTTGCTGTTTATCGACAGTACGACGTTACGTGAGAAAACCTATAGCTGACGGAGCAGAGTGGAACTACCGGCTGATTGCGGTGGCTGTAAAAAAAGAAAGAAGGAAAAAAAGGGTGCAGAGATAGACTCGTATTGAAGTTGCGGCTTGCTGACGTGGACACGAGGACACTTTTCAGCGGGACAGACAAGGCCAGATTGATGAGAATTGGGGATACGGAGGCGGAAGTAATGACAACGAGGGCAAAAGGAGAATAGGGCATGTGGCGGTGCTCTGCGAGGCAAGGGCGCTGGTGACAGTGGCAGTACCTACAGAGAGGAAGGCTGAAAGTACGAAGCAAGGGGGTACAGCAGAGGATGGGACGCATCCTGCCAAGGGATGTATGTGCCCCTTGAATGAAACGGCAGAGGGAGCTAAAGTTGTATATAAAGACAAAACTCCCTGACGACGCGTCAAGCCAATTTCCAGTGGGATGCCGTCTGCGCGTACCGAGTACTGTAGGTGTGATTTTGGTGCGTCGGGCGGCTGTACCTGGGCCAAGTATTGGTCGTGTGCGTGTGTGTGTGTCGACATTAGTTCAGGGGCGAGAGGGCCACCCACTCTCTCACTCGTTGCCTCCCTCCGTCCCTCGATCCATCCCTCGATCCATCCTCGGGTGGGAGAGGAGAGGATCATATCCCGTCTAAGCCTCGGCATCTCGGAGTCGCAGTTGTGTCAAGAGTCCGTGATAGTGGTCACCTACCTCGTCGAGCGTCCAATGGATGGTGCCGATAACTTGTTTGCGTTTAACATTCGAATCTGTGCCAGGTTTCATATCGGCCGTTTATCGTTCCTGTCACTCTTCAATGGGGTGCCTGGGTAAGGTACCAGAGAGGTAGGTAGGTAGGTAGGTAGGAAGGCAGCTTCTTGTGTGTCATGAATCATGCCTGAGGCTGGCAATGTGTCAGTCTTTCATGGACATTCTCCAGCAACCTACGGATACCTAGGTAGGCAGGCAAGGGCAGAGAAAAGGGAACGCTGCTGCCCTTTAGAAAAAATGGAAGGGTCCACTTCATCCTCACTCACACGCACCTGGTCCCACTATTCTTGCTGTGCGGGTCCCCCAACGCCAGGGCAGAAGAGGGCGACGCCAGGGACGCCAGGGACGCCAGGGGGCCATGTTCCACTGTTGGCGCCCTCTGAAACTCGATGAACTTTGATCAACTTTGTAGGGGATGGGTACCGGCCCAGGCCACTAGAAGCTGCCCTATGCCTCACTGTAACCAAAGTACCTACCTACGTATTACCTCCCGTCCCCAGCCTCTCTCTCACATACTTCCAGTCCCACTCACTCCACGGGCAGCCCGCCCCAAGACCAAGACGACCTTGCGGCTTTCAGTCCAATCAAAACCGTGCTTGGTTTTTTTTTGGTCCCTTCTCTTCCCTGCCTCTTGCTGGCTTTGTCCAAAGACCAGCTGCTTCGCCTCGTGTTTCTTTGTCCGCCCCCCTAGCCTGGTCTGGTTCCTCCCCCGAACTTTCTCCCACACGAACACGCCAACCCAACATCCACATCAGCAACCTTCCTGACCTAACCTTTCGCAAACCAGCCAAGCTGTCCCTTTCCCTCCCCCTGCATTCTCGAATTCTGCTGCTTGCCGCTGCGCATCACGAGCGTCTCTCCTTTGACCTTGCAGTACACGACCTTGACGATTCCTCTTCCGACGAGAACGAACCTGCGACGAGTACTCCGACGACACGTCAATCGATACATCTCCTTCGTCGCAAACGAGCCCATTTGCGGTAGACTTGCCCCCTCCATCGACCGTCTTCACAACCACAAGAATAACCGACGAAATCGACGAATAGCCGTCGGCAACGAGTCAACTGGTTTCTTGATGCATCTGCAATAGAATTCCGCCTCGTTCTCCTCTCCCCCTCTCGCTTCAACACTCGTTTCTGCATTCAACCGGCCTCCTCGCCCGGTGCGAGCTATCGCCATCTCAACGATCCTTCTCGTTGGCGTCCTCTATCCCGGCGCACTTTGTCTGGACTGCTTCTAGATTGTCTCTGGCGCACCTGGAATCACTTTTTAGATAGGCATCTCTGCGCGCTCTGCCGCTGTAGTGCTCTCATTTTCCCACCATGATTGAGGACAAGTACGTCGCGTCCCACCCTCGTCGGCTCACCTCAGAGCCAGCCGACTTCGGGTCTTAATTACAACCCGAACTTCCTACACCAAAACCAAGTTACTGACATTAGCTCTTCAGGTATATTGGTCTGGCCCTTGCCATGGGTTCAGCTCTTGCCATTGGTAAGTGAGCTCTTGTGTCATGTTCAGTAATCCCTTAACTAACAACTCTTCAGGCACCAGTTTCGTTATTACAAAAAAGGTTCGTCAACAGCAATCGCATGCGAACACGATGATCTGTCCATCCCTGGGACAGCTCGACGCAAGACGTTGCGACCCATGCAGGACGTTGCGCTAATTGGGTATTAGGGATTAAACCAAGCAGAAGAGCGACACGGTTTCGAGGGTGATGGCTTCGTCTACCTCCGTAATCCCCTGTGGTGGGCTGGTATTGCGACTCGTGAGTGCCTATGTCGCTGTCGCTCGGATTGCAACAGACATACTGACTCGATACTAGTTGGCTTGGGAGAAGTTTGCAACTTTGCCGCATATGCCTTTGCTCCTGCTATTCTCGTCACCCCACTTGGAGCTCTCAGTGTGCTCATCGGCGCCGTCCTTGGATCTTACTTCCTCAATGAAGAGCTGGGAACATTAGGCAAGCTGGGCAGCGCCATCTGCTTGATTGGCGCCGTCGTCATTGTGCTGCATGCCCCCCCGGATGAGGAGATCGAGACCATTGATCAAATTCTACACTACGCCATTCAACCAGGTGTGTATTCGAGCGGGAGACGCTGAGACTAAGAAGCATGTTTGGCTAACAGGTGGTCTAGGCTTTCTTCTCTACGCTATTGCTGTTGTTGCCTTTGCCGTCGTCATGATCTACAAGATCGCCCCCGTCTATGGCAGGAGGAATGCCCTCATTTACCTCTCGATCTGCTCTACCGTCGGATCTATCTCTGTCATGTCTGTCAAGGCATTTGGCATTGCCCTTAAGCTGACCTTTGCTGGCCACAACCAGTTCACCCATCCTTCGACCTACGTCTTTATGATCCTCACCGCCGTCTGCATTGTGACCCAGATGAACTATTTCAACAAAGCTCTGGCCTGTTTCCCTACCAACATGTGAGTCACAAACCGATACATGATGCGATCTCTGCTAACCCACATGGTAGTGTAAACCCCCTGTACTATGTCACCTTTACCACCGCCACCCTGTGCGCCTCGTTTATCCTCTTCAGCGGATTCAACACGACCGACCCTGTCAACACCCTCTCATTACTCTGCGGATTCTTGGTTACGTTCACTGGTGTCTACCTCCTTAATCTCTCAAGAGGCGATCCTCATGGCCACAAGCTGGTTGCTGGACGAGGAGGAAGCGACGCCACTGGTACCGACATGGTGTCTGGTCTCCAGACTCGCCTGAGCATGCAGGCCAGGAGGAGCGGTGACCCGTCGCGCCACAGCATGAGTAGCCAACACGGCGACCGGGAGGGTCTGATCCGCGCATACGATGAGGAGGAGGCTGCCGGCTTCGGTCTGACTGATCTCGCCGAAGACAGCGACGATGACCTTCGGCACGCGAACGGGAATGGCAAGGCGCGATACGATGATAGCATTGAGCTCGACAACCGCAACAAGTCGGGCGATAGGTAATACAGTGTCGAAGCATTCACGCAGCATAAAAGAAGAGCCAGGAAGCCCTGAAGCAGTGTTTCTCCCGACCTCTTTGCCGCGATTTTTTATCTTGTTCAACCATCTACTGAGAGGGCATTGTACATTTCCGAAACCATTTGACCAGGCATTTCTCTCGGAGTATGGGCAGATGCATTCATGGACGATACACTACGCAACGGCATTAGCGGGTGCTGGTGCCACCACCGTTTTGCGCACGGGGTTGGGACTTGGGACAGGATGAGGTGTATTGTTTATTATTACTGGAGTATCACGGGCACACGGTCTTGGGTGGCGTTGGTGGAACTTGTATCGGGGCCAGAAGCACGTCCTCGTTGTACGATACCGAAGAACATGAGCGACACGGAACCAGGGCGAAGACGAAGACCCAACACAAAAGGGCTTTGGACACGGGGCACTTCATCATACTGAAGGGGAGACGGCGACACTGCTAGTGCAGTCACAGCCGGAACACGAACACGGTCAAGGGTGTTGTAGATTTTCCACCAAGTCGCAGGGCTTCTTTTAAGGTTGAGGACATGCATGGGGGTTTCCCCGGGGTTTGAATTTGGTCAAAACGGGTGAGCGAGAGCACTATAGATGAAGAATTATAACGATATCCAGCACATTGCAGAACATTAGCAGAAACTTGTGGAGCACCAGATACGCTTGGACGAGTTATCCGGGGTCGTGCCACAAGTGCTGCCGTAGGTAGTGCTGATGACTTGGATCGGATTGGAGGTTAAAGGTAATCGGATTCATGTCAATGCCTAACCCATAGGCGGATACCGCATGGACGACGATCCAAATACGCAACAACGCGGTTCCCATAAGGCGGCATTTTAGGACACAAGAGGTTGGAGTCAGGTCAAGAATTGGTAGACAGGAAGACACGATCTCGCACGTGTCCCCTTAATCTTCGGGTCTCATTTTTCTCTTTTATGCTTTGCCTACCATTACAAGCAAGAATGAAACCGTCCGTGCCCTTAGCAGATGCAAATGATCAATTGACGCCTGAGTAGACCTCCGTCCCTCATCCCTCGGATCTCCCATCTTCCCTCATCTGGTTTTGATGGCTTTTCCCAGCCAGGGAGCTTATGCTTCCTATTGCTCAGCAGCCTGGACCTCCTCACCACCCTCCTCCTCAGCCACCCGCGCGTCCTGAGCGGCCTGGGCCTGGGCGGCCTTAGCGCCGTAGTCCTGGCTCACGGGCTGGAGAACAGCCTGCTCCTCCTTGGGCTCGATGATGGTGACAGCGTCAGGGAGAGTCTTCTGGGGACCGGCCTTGCCCTCGGGGTCGGAGCCGCGCATGATCTTGACCTTGATACCCAGGACACCCTGTCGGAGGAGGACGTGGCGGGTAGCAGAGTCGATGAAGTCCTTGGCCGGCTGGCCAGAGTGGATCATGAAGCCGTCGGTGAACTTCATCGACTTGGCACGGGCAGCACGGAGCTTGCCGGAGACAACAACCTCGCAACCCTTGGCGCCAGACTCCATGATGAAGCGGAGGACACCATAGCAGGCACGTCGGACGGCAAGACCGTTGAGGAGCTTGTAGCGGAGGGACTCGCACTGAGCGACGGCGGAGAGACCGCGGTTCTGGACCTTGGCGGCGTAGAGGGAGACGGAGTTCTCGGGGAACTTGAATCGCTTCTGGATGAGCGAGGTAAGCTCGCGAATGCGGCGGCCCTGCTCGCCGAGGACCTCCTGGGTGTGGGTGGCTCGGATGATGATGTCGGTGACGGTGGGGGTGACGCGGACCTCGACGCCGGAGTAGCCCTCCTCAGCGAGCTCGCGCTGGAAGAACTCGTTGAGCTCGGCGTAGAAGACACCGTCGGCGACGAACTTTCTCCGCTTGGAGCTATGAGACGAGAGATGTCAGCGTCAATTCGAGCAGCATTGGTTA
The DNA here is from genome assembly GCA_000966855.1 of Fusarium sp. JS1030. Taxonomy (NCBI): domain Eukaryota; kingdom Fungi; phylum Ascomycota; class Sordariomycetes; order Hypocreales; family Nectriaceae; genus Fusarium; species Fusarium sp. JS1030. The sequence continues at coordinate 202,179 of JWIW01000010.1, read as the reverse complement.
TTTTTTGTGCTTTTGGAGAGCGGGGCATGATGAAGGGGATTTCGGGCGACGACGGCGACGACGACTTTGCGATCAACTGGCTTGGAGAAGCACAAACAAACTCACATCTGAGAACCGGGGTGAGCCATCTTGATTTGAAGACTTGTTGTCGGACTTGGGACTTTTTGTCTTGTCTGTTGGGCGAGCTGAGGGTTGGCGTTGGCGGGCTGAAGAGAAAGATTCGCGATCCTGAGACTCGAGGGTGGATTTGGCGAGCCTCACTCACACGTTTGGTTTCGCTCGCTCAATTTTCTGGTGTGGGTTGAGCCCTAAATCTGGCAAATGCAGCTACGCACAAGTTGCCCTCGATAAGGACTGATAAGGGAGAGCGGGCCCTAATGCGGAACCACCATTGCAAGAGGACGGAAGAATGATTTTGCGATCCGCCCCCTGCGCTGTCTTCCCACGGGGGGCCTACGCCCGGGCCACCCTGCCCTTCGCTGAGGTTCATGTCAGATGTCAGTGTAACTCTCAAAATACTGTAGCTACCTAGGTAGGTAGGAAGGTGCAGTTAGGTCAAAGTAGGAAACCGTTAGTACAAGTCAGCAGAGTCTTTACTATCAAGAGTACGGATTTTATTTCTAAACAAACACAAGTAGATGAGCATAAGTTGAGCTCTCTTGTAGCAAAGGATAATTATATCTTAGATTCCCGTGTTCTCTTACCACAGCTGGCTGCCTGACGTATCTCGGTGGCTGTTGAGCCCCGCGCTAGACCTGGGCATGTGTGGCTTGTGATGATGGACCGAGTGGAGTGGGAGCGCATCAGCGGGAAACCTCTCCTTTGATCTTAAAGTTGCAGAAAGCGTGCCCCAACATTTTCTGACGTAGGGTGCGACTCTTCCCGATCCGAGGGCGAGCCACTCTATTGTCTATTACCTTCACAGCTTTGGGCTTCTTGATAAACATGCCAGAGTCTGCTTTATAGCCTTTCCTCCGGTCGTCCCGCTGCGATTTCTTCCTTACCTTCCGGCGGCCCCGCGACGTGAAGCTTCCCCGTCGACATCAGAGCTATCTTTGCAGCTATACTCATACCGGCCCCCTCAAATCTCTGCGGAAAGCACATCCCCCCCATACCACCAAGGGTTCCCTGTTGTATTACTTGCTCGCCACGTCTCAGAAGACCCGGAGCGATTTGAGGTGGACGCCGTCCCCAGCTCGCCAAAATGGAGGCCCGAAAGGTACGCGCGTGACCGCTTTCTCCTTGGACGTTGTCCACTTCGACACATCTGTCACAGCTTTACTCTGGTTATTGTCTGCGGGTTCCTGACACTGCCCAGATCATCGAAGGTGTCCAGGGCATCTACGGCGGCCAGACGACCCACGGTACCCTGCGCCTGACCGACTTCCACCTTGTATTCTGCGCACCCGTCGACCAGTCCGACAACTCTGCGGCCGCCCCCTCGCAAAAGCAACCTGCAGGCCAGCCTAAGGTCCGCGAGCGATGGATTACGTATCCGATGCTCTGCTACTGCGCATTCCGTCCAGTCCCTCCCGGATCTCGCCAGGCGCCATCGATACGCTTACGGTGCCGCGACTTCACATTCGTCACATTCAACTTCACTGACAGCGATATCGCGCGAGAGACGTTTGAGTTCATCAAGAGCCGAACATGCAAGCTAGGGACTATAGAGAAGCTATATGCCTTCAGTCACAAGCCTTTGAAACACGAGCGCGAGATCAACGGCTGGTCATTCTACGACCCAAAAGCAGAGTTTCGGCGGCAAGGAATTAGCGAAAAGCTGCCCGACAAAGGCTGGAGAATTACACATATCAACAAGGACTATACTTTTTGCGACACTTATCCAGCCTTCTTGGTTGTTCCCTCCAAGATATCGGATAACGTCCTCAAATATGCGAGGGAGTTCCGCTCGCGGAACCGTATTCCGGCCCTGTCTTATATCCACCCCGTCAACAATTGCACCATTACTCGAAGCTCACAACCTCTTTCTGGAATCACGAGGAAGACGAATGTTCAAGACGAGAAACTAGTGGCAGCGTCGTTCTCTGCTCTCATGCCGACTGGCTCTGAGGACAGCACCCCCTTGTCAAGCCAGGCCGACGTCTCCATCGGAGGCTCCTCGTTGGCCCCAGAGCTTTCAGAGACGGAACGCTACGAAGACGAACTTATTTCTAGGTCAGCTGCAGCCACCTTCGACGCATCAGGGAAACGTGTAGTGTACGGTGCTCAGCAAACCAACTTAATTGTCGACGCCCGTCCCACTATCAACGCCATGGTAAACCAGGTTCAGGGGATGGGCTCAGAAAATATGGACAAGTACAAGTTCGCACAGAAGATTTTCCTTAGTATCGAGAATATTCACGTCATGCGAGCCTCCTTGAACAAGGTCGTTGACGCGCTCAAAGATGCCGACATCTCGCCTCTGCCGCCGAACAGGGAGCTGCTTGCCCAGAGTAACTGGCTGAGGCACATTCATGACGTCTTGGATGGATCAGCAATCATCACCCGGCAAATCGGCATCAGTCATTCTCATGTCCTTATCCACTGCTCTGATGGTTGGGATCGTACTAGCCAGCTGAGCGCCCTGGCGCAGATCATGTTGGATCCTTACTACCGTACCATGGAGGGTTTCATCGTCCTCGTAGAAAAAGATTGGCTTTCCTTTGGACACATGTTCAGATTAAGGTCGGGTCATTTGAACCATGAGGACTGGTTTGTTGTTCAGAAGGACGCATTGGCCGGTGTCAAAGTACAACCGGGAGAGAACGATGGCCGAGGCGACGCATTCCAAAATGTGTTTAGCGGCGCGAAACGTTTCTTCAACCCTAACAAAGACGATCCGGACTTGGCTGTGGTCAGCGAGACGGCATCTGGAAAAGTTGTTGACGAGGAAGCAACGACTCCCAAGATGGTCAGCCCCGTCTTCCATCAGTTCCTTGATTGTACCTATCAGCTCCTACGTCAGAACAAGACGCGGTTCGAGTTCAATGAGCGTTTCCTGCGCCGTCTCTTGTACCACCTGTACTCCTGCCAGTATGGCACGTTCCTCTTCAACTCTGAGAAGCAAAGGCGAGATGCCCAGGCTGCCGAGAGGACGTCTTCCGTGTGGGACTACTTCCTTTGTCGAAAGGCTGAGTTTACAAACCCCGACTACGACCCCACTGTTGATGACCACGTCAAGGGGCAAGAGAGGATTATTTTACCGCGTTTGAAGGAGATCAGGTGGTGGCATCAGTTGTTCGGCAGGACAGAGGACGAGATGAATGGCGCGCTGAATGCTGCCGCTGCTGCTGAGACGGACCGGCAGACAGCCATGTCGAACCTTCAGTATCCCAGTGTAATCCAGGCGGAGCAGGACCCTAGAACGTCAACGTCGAGCTCAAAGTCGGTTTCTGGGCCTCCCTCGGTTCTCACCGGGGTCGAGACTGCTCATGAAACTCTGACTCCTGAATCACGTCACGCACCGATACGGCGAAGCGCTTCCGCTGAGCTTGGCGGAAACGCCTTCTCCGCCATTCGGGAAGGTATCGCAGGCCTCAACCTGGGAAAGGGAATGCTGTCACAGTTTGCCCAAGGTGGTGAGGCTTCGCCAGCATCGAGCACCACTCCTGCGCCAACCCGCAGCGACCAAGAGCTGCGCGAGATGACATAGGAGGTCATGTTTCCGAAGTTGGACATTGGTCCATACTTGATCGTTGAGACTCATGAATCTATACGATACGCCTATCCCCCGTCTCACAGTTCGATCACGCCACCAGTCTTGACTATGGACCCTGGTACGCCTATTGGCTCGAGCTACTGTGACATCCGCAGCCTACCGAGCGACTTGAGCGACGAGTAGGACTACATTCACGAGCGCGAGGCAAGCTACATAAAATCGCATGTCAGGAAAGCCTCTTCGAAAGATAGGCGGCTGAACCGAAGCCTAGATCATCCATGTAGCCGGCCTGACATTCAGCAAAGCTCTCCAATTATGAGCCTACGGGCAGTGCTCACCCAGTCGCGTGTGAAGCGTGGAATGGCGAAGTCGGATTCCGAGGTGGATGTCGCCGCGCCCTCGGGTTTCTAAAACTGGGTTCGCAAAGAGCTTAGTGGCTTGAACTGGTTGTATTTCCCCCCTGGTTGGCGTTGTTCATAGCGATAGCATCTTGGGTCTTTGGATCACGGCGTCTTGACTCATGGAGAGGGTACTGGGGACTGCGTGATTCGCTGGTGGTTAAGTGGGAGGGCTATACGGTCGTCCTCTACGGGGCGGGGGACTTGATCAATTCGTATAGCAGCATTAACCTTGGCTCAATAAATGCATGGACTGGCTGCGCATGGCGTTTAGTTTGTCTTTATGGGTTTCGTTCTTTTTTGTTTTTGTCTATTCTCGTAACATCGTCCAAGCGTAGAAGAATCATATCTTTCTGGTTTGTCCAGCTTATCTACCCTTTTCTAGTGTGACTCTACTTCCATGCGACGTCTCTTACCCTCGCGCTCTCCGTTTTCCCCAAGATGTAGTTGACTTATAGGAAGACCTCAAGGTTGATCTCCAAAGTGCTCACAGGGTATCTGCCCAAATGTCAGTATTGATTAAACGAATGCGCGCAGTTACTTTCAGGGGCTCACCTCAAATCAAACTTCTCAAGCACTGTAGGGTGCAAGATACCAAATTCGCCAATACGCCTCTCTTTTCCGCCAAGACGAAGGTACACTGCAGCAGCATGGCCGGCGAAGAAGGTAGCATCATCAAGCTCCTCGATCCAGTAACCGTCAGGCTTTCCTGGATTCTCCTTCACCTCAAAATCGACACTCTTGCCGGACAAGCCCTCCTCGTGGGTGAGAAAAGCAGTGCGAAGCATGAGCAGGACGCGGTCAAGGAGGCCGTGGACAACCTCGAAGCCACTCGTCCGACCGTACCAAGCGGCAGCAAAGTGTCGCTCGTTGCGGGCCTTGCGCTCCTCAGACTCGTCCTTGAAGACAACGTCGGAAACCTCAAAAATCTTCATGGGCACGCTATGCCCCTTGTTCTCGCGAATAGTCTTGAGGAGACCGGGCAGCAGGGTTGACCGCACGACCTGGTACTCGGCGGTCTTGGGATTCGCGAGACGAACAACAGTATTTCCGTCGTCCTTACGGTTAAGCCAGGCGAAATTCTCATCATGACTGCACAGGATCAGGGGCATAACCTCGCTCCAGCCGGCCATGGCCGCCTCGGTGCGGATAATATCGCTAAGCTTGTTGATCATCAAGGGAGCGCCCACAGTGGCACTCCGACTGGGAGCAGTACGGGGAAGGTTGTTGTAACCGTAGCACACAGCAAGATCCTCCATTACATCGCACTGGTGAAGGACATCGGCCCGGGTTGAAGGAATGGCAACCTCAAGGATGTTGGAGTCTTTGGACGAGGGCGTGCAGGTATATGCCATCTTCGAAAGGAGCTTGCACAAGCTCTCTGGAGACTCGTTGAGACCAGTGCAGCTGTTGAGATAGTCAATCTCGACCTCGGCGACTCGAGGCTTGAGATTGGGGGTGACGCGGGTGAGATCGTTGTGCTCGGAAATGATCTGAACTGGCTCGACGGTGAAAGGCTCGGCGCAATACACGGAGAACATTGTGATCATGATGTCGGTGACAATGTCGAGCTTGGTGAGATCTGTGGCAGTGATCTCAATGAAGACATTGGTGGTGTCAAGTGTGATTTTGGAGTGGTCGCCATTAATGATGGGAGGGAGTGAGCAGACGACGCGTTTGGAGTCGTAGATGGCGGGATAAACAGGAGAATCGCGGATGATGTGGAGGAATCGGCCAAGATGCTTGTCGTTCTCGTAGAAAGTCATCAACTCGGCAGAGTCCATCTCCTTGGTCTGGTTCAAAGGAATGAACTTGATGTCCTTGGGGGGGAGGGCCTCGTAGGTGAAGGGGCCCTGGATAGTGTCGTAGTCATGAGTACCGATGGATACCAGTGTTCGGTTACGGGCAAGATTCTGGTGAAGCTTGTCTTGTAGGGATATGAAGGAATCATAGCGGTCCTTGTCGAACTTGATGTTGCGGAGAATGGCGCCAGAGACGTACGGCCGGACCTGCTCGACCTCGGGTAGGACAGTGATGGACTCTAGCTTGCCGCTCGCAGGCTCGACGAGACGGAATTTGGGTGCTTCGGTGCGGCCACGGAATATGTTGAGATTAAGGGCAATGCCCTCGAAGCAGAGCATATCATATCGGTTGGCAGGGATCTCGATCTTGAGCTGCGGGGGCTCCTGCTCGCCGTTGACAATGGGACGCTCGTCATTCTCAGTATCCTCGTCGAGCTCGATGCCGAATTCGAAGCAGAGGTCCTCAAACTCCTCGGTCGTGAATCTGTTTTGGCCGCAGCAATTCGTCAGTACAATTGTTGGGCGTGAACTTGGGCGACTTCGGAGAGCTCATGGCGGGGGGCAAGGAGGGGCATTCGCACTTTTGACCAAGGGCTTCATAAAGCTTGTACTTGTCGACGGAGATGGTAGGCATGATGAAGCAGAGGGCTCAGTAGGTTAGCCTCTGGCCGGTGATCCTTTTGTTTTCCCGAAGAATTGGAGGCAAAGGGTGAGCTTCTATCGAGCGTGGGACGGGGATTTGCGCGTGGGACAGTACTGAGTCACAGGAAATTTTGGGCGGACGTCGATGAGCTCGGGTCGCATGCGCCGGAGGAGGTGGGCTGTGATACCAAGGTACTCCACTTCACAGTACGCTACACAGCAGTTGCCCGGTATTTTGCTAGCTTATCGTTTGGCGGGGTGAAGAAGCCCCTCGGATCATCAATGCTCCCCGCCGAACAGTCGTCGTGGCTGGAGTCTGGAGATGGACGTTTAGTGCAAGTCGAGCGGTTGACATAATTGAGGATAAATCAAGCATCTCAACTACCTATTTAATGTTGCATATTTAAACTCGGCGGTTTCTAGACCGAACCCTTGAGCTCCTGCGTCAAGTTTGGATCTGATCAACTTTCGCACTTGGGTAGGTAGTCTGACCACGAGTTGACGCAGTGATGCTCCAAGGCCTAAATAAAGAGCAAATCGAAATATTTGATAAATGCTTCATCGTCATCTAGGATTTCCTCAGCATGGTTGTTAGACATACGAGGGGGATAGGTAGCGTTGACCCAAAGTTCAGGGCTTGGACTGATATGGTGGTGACGTCTGATGGCGACGATCCACCTAGCACCTTACATCCTCTGCAGCATAAGCAACGGGGAGCCTTTTTGAGTTCTACATGCATACCCCATCTTGGATGCACAAGTCTGGTTGATGGGTCAGGTATTCAGAGTGAATGCTGTTTCGGCTCGCTCTGCCCAGTTTATTACAGATCCATGATAAGGCATAAAACCAGGTCATAAATAGGGATATAGGTAGGTAGGTAGATACAAACATAGATGAGCAGCAACAGCGTCAGGTTCATTCTTTGCCCACTTGAATCCAGCTCAGCCACAGTACCTGAAAGGTGAGCTGCCAAACGCACGAGACCGTCCTTGCCAGTTGCCACACAAACCCCACATCAGCCACACCCTGTTGATCCTTACCTGAGGTTAGGTTGCTTGCTTGCCGACTGTCGCTACTACGCTGCGACTTCTCCTGGCTGTTCGCTGGTTGCCCCTCTCCAGGGCAGCGTTCCTTTCCGCTCAGTGGCTGGCCCTTGTGTTACCGCCTCATTCTAGCTAGCCCGGTTTCCAGTTGGCACCTAGCGAGCTGGAAGCACAGGGCATCCGCTGCTGAACAACGCAGCACTCGTCCTCCACCAGAGAAAAAAAAAATAACAACCGCCCCGGGCTCCCTACCTAGGACTCCATGCTAGAGCCCCCAGCCCAGCCCAGCCCAGCAGCTAAATTACCTACAGTACACGGAGCCTTAACAGCTCACCCGCTATCGCTGCCAGCGACCACCACCTCGCTCATCAAACAAACCTCCCACTCCACACCCTCTCTCCTCCTCTCTCCTCCCTCCCTCATCTTGATTCACATGTCCAAACCCTCGACGACCCTGCTCATATCGGCCACGACCTCGACCTCGTCCGCATCATTTCCCGTCCGACACTGTCTGCGCTGAGCTCGCGGTCCTCTCCTCCTCGTCTGCGTAGCCTCCCGCCCTCCTCGTTTGGCCAGAAAACCGTGTGTTGGGACTCCGCGCAAATCATTGCATCACCCGCCCACGCACCACACACGCGATCCACCCGCAATCATCAACCTCCTCGTTTCTCCCTAACGAACATCCCGCTTCCTCTCCGAACTTGCCGCTCTTTTTGTTGATAAATCTGCGATCCTGCCGCCCCGCTCGCCATGGCTGACGCGCCCAACTCTGGCGATGAGCTGTACCCTATCGCCGTCCTCATCGACGAGCTAAAGGTAATGCCCATGGTCTGGCGGTGACGCCACGCTACAACGCTGTGCCCGCCCGTACCGTCGACTGCTGCTGACTGTCAACCCTCCGCCAGCACGACGATGTTCTGCTCCGTCTCAACGCTATCCACCGTCTTTCCACCATTGCTCTTGCTCTCGGCGCTGAGCGAACCCGTGAGGAGCTCATCCCCTTCCTCGATGGTCAGTCTCCGTTCTCAACCTCCCCACTCACCAATATACGATGAGAAGAGCTCCCCCTAACCTTGATATACCATGTAGAGTCTGTGGAGGATGAGGATGAGGTCCTCGTCGCCTTGAGCGAGGAGCTCGGTGGTTTCATCGAGTATGTCGGCGGCGCTCAGTGGGGTCACGTCCTGCTGTCGCCCCTCGAGAACCTCGCTGCTATCGAGGAGCCAGTCGTGCGCGACAAGGTAAAGTCGCTTCCCTACGTCATGACGCCTGTCCTGTTTTCGCGCTGACCATCAATCCAGGCCGTCGAGTCCCTGAACAAGATTTGCTCCGAGCTGTCACCCCAACAAGTCGAGGAGTTCTTCATTCCCCTCACGATCCGCCTCGCGAAGGCCGATTGGTTCACATCAAAGGTCTCAGGATGTGGTCTGTTCACAACTCCTTACAAGAAGGTCTCTCCTCCTGTCCAGGAGCAGCTGCGTCAACAGTTCGGCATGCTTGTCCATGACGAGACCCCCATGGTTCGTCGTCAGGCTGCCACGAACCTGGCCAAGTTTGTCAAGGAGATGCCCGCCGCTATAGTTGTCGACGAAATGATACCCCTCTTCCAACACCTCGCACAAGACGACCAGGACAGCGTCCGATTACTGACCGTCGAGGTTCTCATTTCCATTGCTGAGGCGGTACCCAAGGAGCAGCAGTCGAGTCACGGCGTCCTGCTGACGTCGTTGCGCAATCTGATAGAGGATAAGAGCTGGAGGGTTCGATATATGATTGCTGATCGCTTTGAGAAGGTTTGTCGCACCTATCGAACCTATGTTTACTGGATACTGATTGTTCCCAGATTGCCAAGGCGGTTGATGAGGAAGTCGTCTCCAGGGATCTTGTACCTGCGTTCGTAAAGCTCCTCAAGGACAACGAGGCCGAAGTCCGGACCGCTATCGCTGGCCAGATTCCCGGCTTCTGCGCCCTCGTCGACCGTAACGTTCTCCTCAACGATATCATGGGTAGCATTGAGGATCTCGTCTCGGACACATCCCAACACGTCCGTGCTGCCCTCGGAACCCAGATCAGTGGCTTGGCTCCCATCCTTGGAAAGCAAGAGTATGCCCACTGTGCCTTCGTCTCGCGATCTTGATACTGATACGCGCCACAGAACCATTGATCACCTTCTTCCCATGTTCCTGCAGATGCTCAAGGATGAGTTCCCGGAGGTTCGGCTCCACATCATCTCCAAGCTCGAGCTGGTAAACCAAGGTACGACACCTGGATGAACAGCCGCAATGTCGTTATGCTAACATGGGCCAGTCATTGGTATTGACCTCCTCTCACAATCGCTTCTCCCGGCAATCGTGCAGCTAGCCGAGGATAAGCAATGGCGAGTGCGACTGGCGATCATCGAGTATATCCCTCTCCTTGCCAGCCAATTGGGTGTGCAGTTCTTTGATGAGAAACTCAGCAACTTGTGTATGGGCTGGCTGGGAGACACTGTCTTCTCGATCCGTGAGGCGGCTACTCACAACCTGAAGAAGCTGACGGAGGTATTCGGCGTGGAATGGGCCAGCGAGGCTATCATCCCCAAGGTCATGGCTATGGGCAACCATCCCAACTACCTCTACAGAATGACCACCTGCTTCGCCATCTCGGTAAATATGGCCCTCAGCCCTTTTTTTTTTTTTTTTTTTTCATCGCTAACTCTAGTGTGTTTTCAAGACGCTGGCGACCGTAGTGAGCATGGACGTGATCGCCAAGTCGATTCTACCGATGCTCGACAAGCTCGTTGGAGATGACATCCCCAACATCCGCTTCAACGTTGCCAAGACGTATGCAGTTCTCATCGATGTTCTTCGACGCCTGCCTGACGAGGGAACTCTGCACGACCTCGAGAAGCAGGGTAGCGAGATCACACCCTCACCGCGGGGCATGGAGCTAATCCAACAACGAGTTGTACCCAACTTGGGCAAGCTGCAGAAGGACGACGACGTGGATGTGCGATACTTTGCGACGACAGCGGCGGCCGCTGTCACGGGGCCGATTGCTGGTGGAGAGCCTATGAATACATCGCCATAGATGAAAGACGTAATGAAGCAATAATTGTTTCCATGGCAGATTTTGTCTGTTTTTGTTACGTCCGTATCACTGCACACAGAGAGGAAGAGAGACCAAGGAACCATGGAGCCACATGTTGCATATTAGAAGCCCCAAGCTGGAACAGGGCGGACATGGAGGGTGGGATAAGAAATGCGTTGAAAAACTCGCGCGACGCCTCTAGATGAGCAGAGGGAGGGGTGAAGGGTCGAGCCGGGGCAGATCCGGGGGTGCTGGTATGGGGTCCAGGGAGGGTAGTCCAGGCATCGACAACAGAAGCCCGAATATCAATGTATGATAACAGAGCTTGCAGAAGTGAATGATATCGACTGTTAGTGATCAGGTGCTGAAGCCAGCACGGGACGTGACGGGGGTGGGGGTATCTTGGTTCAGGTTTTCTATCGAGACTACCTCCAGAGGCTACTAGACCCTACGAAAGCAGAGCGTGCTAATGGTTTGCCCCTTGGCACCGCCGAAACTAAAGGAGCGATATTCTACCCTTCCGGCAACATCGAAGCCCTCTTCCTGGCGTCGCTCGAACCAGCTCTGCAGCTCCGTCTCGGTCCAGTTGCAGCTTGTGACCAGGAAGATGCCGCCCTTGCGAACAAGGTGCAGCACCCGCTCCCGGTAGCCCTCACACAGGCGCCGGCCCCGAGCATCTTTCTGGTCGCTGAGTGAGATGGCGTCGAAGGTGCCCTTGTCCAGAACGACGTCCCAGCCGTCAATCTGTGAGCCGTTGAGAACGGTATCGAAAGGACCAGCTATAACATCCCACTCCTGGAACTCGACGGGGTTCGGCGCAGACTCGGCATCGGCTTCGGACTGCCTAGAGGCAGCGATCCGTGTTGCAAGTGCGACACTCTGAGGGCTGTAGTCTACACCAAGGGCACGGCCAGTCCAATCCTCATCGCGCAGGGAGAAGAGCAGGGAGCCGTTTCCACAGCCGAGATCGAGGAAGCTGGTCTTGTTGCGAGAGAGCACGGGAGCGTCGGGGTCGGACGGGTCAAGGAGGCGGTCGAGGAATTCGAGGATCTTTGCTTCGGCGTCGGAGTCATCGAACCAGACAGTGCCGATGTCATTGGGGTCGGCAGCGTGGTTAGATATCTCAGTGGTGTAGAGGTTATCCCAGCTGTGTATGGAGGGGTAGATGTCAGAGTGGGTTTGCGAATGGCAAGGGGTTTAGTAGGAGGTGGCCCTGACTATTCTTTCGTGCCGAGCTGGGAGGGCTCGAGATGCTGGGGCTTATCGTCCGAAGCCATGGTGTGTAATTCTGGGCTAGACAGAGGAACAGGGCTCGTTGGGAAACGTGCTTGGTGGACTGAATATTTGAAGCTATCCAGATCGACAGCGACAAATGTGGTGGGGGATGTTGATGGCATAACTATCCCGAAGCGGCAGGCGGTGAGTGTGGGGTGCCTCAGTCTGTGCCTTCCCAGGGAGGAGAGACACAGGTACCTGTCTAGACTAGTAGTTGTAGACTGCGCAAAGGTTCAAGGCTGACGGATGGAGGCTTGCAGAGACGGCGGCTATGCCTGGGCTGAATGGCCTGGGCGGCCTCGTAGTCTAGTCAGCCGCGGCTTCCCAGCCATGAACGGCGACTTTTTGCACTCTTCTCAACTCGTTCCAGTGTTGGGTTGGGTGTATCAAGTCGCCCCTTGTTTAACCGGTCTTGTCAATGGATCCTCTGTATGAACTGCTTCCCTACTCCCAGACCATCTTGCTTGCGCTTGCTGACTTGGATTCCCTTCCCAGATCAATAGCAGCGACATCGGTTGCCTTGGCCGGCACAGTCACAAGTGTGACCCTTGGCTTGACATCGCTTGTACGAGATGTCCGTGATGCGCGAGGCGATATCGAGGATGTTTCTCGAGAGCTGCAGTCGCTCAAACTCGTCCTCGAGCTGGTTGCCGAAGACGCAACGCATCCCTTCACTCCCGCTCTCGAGTCACAGATCAAGGGTGTTTTGTCAAATTGTTCCAGGGTCGTGCAAGAGATTGGCGCCTGTGTGGACAAGCATCAGGGGTCGCGGGTGCAAAAGGGGCTCCGATGGGTTGCCAAGGGCAGGGACGAGATGAGCAAACTGAAGTCTCTCCTCGAGGCTCACAAGTCGACTTTCAACCTGCTGCTGGAGATGATTAATGCGTACGTATCTGCCTCGACGCGTGTTCCTTCTCTAGCTGACAAGAAACAGCACAACACTGCTACAAGTCAGTGCCACGACTCAGAGCATCGGTTCAACCGCCCAAGAAATCAGGGACGACACCCTGGCGCTTCGAAGGGGCCTTGAGAATATCCAGATTGATTCCTCAAGGATCCCAGAGATCTTTCAACTTCTCACCGAGATACAGAGCCGTCTCGCCACCGATGGCACTGAGAATCCCCGCGCCTCCATGCTGCAGACGTGGCTCGAGGACATTTCCATCACATACGCAGGGAGTGTCGTGGGGGATCTCGACACTGAACGGGCGCCCGAATCTGAAGAGAGCTCTTCTGTAACTCCTGCGAGTAGCCGTTCACCAGAGCCTCTTCAAGCTAATGGTGATAACAACGATCATGTTCCCCAAGAAGCCCTTCTCAGTCCTGAGGCACTCCAAATGTTACTAAACGACAAGCAAGCTGAGGAGGCTCATCAAGAGAAGGATTACTGGGAATGGCCAGACATCTCAGCAGCTCCACAGACAAAGAGCCGGTTCTTTGGTGTCGATCTCGCAAGGATCCCTCGAGGGGCCCTTAGGGTCTTTAAATTTGGCATGGGGGAGTCGAGACGCGAGTATCTCATCCCTCAAGTTTTATACGAGTGTGGCCACCGTGTCAAGTCAAAGGGCAAGTCTTGTTCTTTGCGAGTAATTAAGGCGGCAAATTGCTAACTCTTTACCTTTGGTGCAGGTCTGTATTGCCGCGATTTATTCGAAAAGGTCTACCGGGGTCCAAACACGGTCGAGGGGCTGAAGAATGCCTTCGAAGGCATCCCGGACAGCAAACAAGTCCACGCCCTGTGGTTCAAACCCAACGGGCTCACAAACTACAGTCCGTACGAGGCCGCCTGGGTGGTCCGGGAATTCATCCACCGGCTCCCCGAGCCCCTGATTGACTGGTCATACACACTCAAGCTCAGCACGTGGGACCCGACGAGCATGCACTACAGTGCGGAGCGAGCGGCGCGGACGCCCAAGATGCCCGCCCACAAGGAGATTCTAGAGAACGTATCGCTAATGGAGCGAGGGGTCCTCATCTTCATACTAGACCTCCTGGCCAAGATTGCGCACCAGAGCAAGGACAATAAAATGACGCCTGAAAAGCTTGCGACGCTGTTTCCCAACCTCTTATCGAGCCATCGAGACCCGAGCATTGCATACATGATCAGCGACTGGGAGGCTCTGGCATCGGCCACATTTAACCAGGATATTATGTTGTTGTGATGAGTTGTCTCGAGAGATATGAGGGTATATAGGAGTTGACGGGTTCTGTATATATGGGTAGCATCTTGGGGGAATCACGGTGACTTGTCTAAATAAATAGGTCATCAAAAATGGGTTTCTTCACGAGACCATCATCTCAGATCCGGCTTGGATTCCGCAGGCATCGATGTCGTCGTCTCATAATTACAAGTCTAATAGAAACAGGGTAAAACATGGATTCAAAGTAAGTAAGAGCCAACTGTAAGTACCTTCCTCGGCAAGTGGGGTATCTGCCTTCCATCCCCACGCAGCAGTCCTTGGCTCCTGCCTTGCTTTTCTTCCCCCTCTGTTCCTGCTCTCCTATTCCATACCTCCACGAACCAGAGGAATCAACGGAAGGACACGGACAGCTATCACTCACCTAGTTCAATGGCCATATCCCTTTGCCTCTAAACGTCTCGTCATCGGCTCTGCCGTCTGGGTTGGGAACCTGATCGGGATGGTAATAGCACGTCGAAGAACAATATGAACGAGCAGGCAAGTTAGCATAACAACTGGAACGTTATCACAGCTTGGTATCAAAATCAAATATGAGGATCAGAGCAAAGCAAGGCACAGGCACGAAATAACTGGAATAGGCGAAACAATACTGTGGTTGCAGGTCGTGAGGCTCGCATTCATGCCAGGGGTATTTGGCTATATTCCGCTTTTTTCTAGATCACCACCCCTCGCCGAACCAAGAAGGTGGGCGGACAAGGGAAGTATGACAAAGAGGGAGAAAAACGCCTTCCAATGCAGCAACCAACAGCAAGGTAAATGATAGGTGACGGATCCCTGGTCCAACGTTGGATCACAAGACGCCGTCCTCACAGACTTCTCACGGTTCCGTGAGAATGGGCCACTCGTCTCGCCCCATTCTAACATGATTCGATCATGATGAATATTCCTGATACCAATCCACAGAATAAAATGAAAAAGAAAGATCCTAACACCAGGCCCCATGTTGACGAAAAATTTCCCGATCGGTAAACCAGGCAGTAACAGCAAACCTATAAAAGCAATTTGAACAACCGATATCCACTCACTCCACTTCTTGTCGGAGTGGCATGCCAAGTTTTTTTTTTCAACAAAGTTGAGTTGAAAAATACAAGCCATGGATCAAGTTCAGTAGAAAGATTCGACCATGGTATCCTTCATGCTAGTGTTGATGTTGCTGGGACCTTGTCCCTCGCCAAGGCGGAACACGCTCTCGATAACGCTGAGCTCGGTGGCGGTAGTGTCGAGGCCGGTGACGGCGAGCCAGTCGTTGACCACCATTCCGGCGCCTACCACGTTGGAGCCGCGGTTGATGCTACCGGCAACGAGGGGAACCTGGAGCAAGCTGGACAGCTCGTCCTGGTCCTGGACAGAAGTCTTGGGGTGAACGAGACCACCTTGGTTAGAAAGGCTCATGTAGCTACCGACAAGGACATTGTCGGCAATGGTCTGTCGGAAGACCTCGACACCGAGCACATCTGCTATGATCTCCTCGGTCTCGCGTTCGAGATCCGGGTGGACGAGGGCGATGTGGTCATTTGAGACGATGACGTTCCCCAGGGCCGAGAGGCGCTCCTCAATGCGCTGGATGCGGACCGAGTCAGGCAACGAATTACGCAGGTGCTGGAGCTCCTGGTCGGTTGTGGTGGTAGGCACGAGGAGGCCCTTTCGGTTCCCGGCGGTGAGACGGCCGATGATGCGGGTGCCCGCGATGGTGGTGCGAACGGTGGGGATAACATCTTGGAGTTCGGCCTCAAAGACGCTGTATCAGAGGTGTCAGCACCATTCACCTCTTGTGGAGGGGTAGAGGAGGGGTTCGCGATGTGCTCACCTGTAGAAGTTCTCGCTGGCGCCAAGTGCAACCAGAGCGTAAGAGTTGGTCAAGGTGGAAAAGACACCGACCCTACAAGGTAGAATCCGTCAGCATAGTGTCAACCTCGCAACAGAAGGCTCTTTGTTTGTCCCATGCAGAGCAAATTGCGAATTGCGAATTGCGCATGGCAAAGGCGGGGGTGGGGTTCATGAGAGCTTCTTCATGTCTGCGGCGAGGGGCACATACTCGTTGGAATTCTCGAATTGCGCGCGGACCGCCATGATTGCTGATGTTGTCTGAGTAGTGGTGGCCGTAGAGTCTAGAATTTTTAAAGAGTCTGTCGACAAAAGGCAGAGAAGGTGTTGCGATGTCTGTAGTGGTGGGATGAATGCGGATGGATGATGGATGGATCAGTCAGGTTTTTTCCTCTGCCCCTCCTCGTGCTTGGGGAGCTCTTGCCCGCCCTTTATGTAATGGGCCTGATGCCTCAAACGCTAGATTTTCTCAGGGACTTTCTCAGGCCTGGGCAGGTAGGTAGGTAGGTACCCAGCTCCACTGCGTGAAGCAGAATGTGCCCCGCTTGCGGGCAGAGTCCAGTGCCGTCAGTAACTATCGGTACCTGTCTGTGCTGATGGTGAGTCACGCCAAATCCATGGAAGCCATTGCTGGGACCGACACCTCAAGGTAGGTAGCCATTGCTAGCTATGACTCTTCCGTCTCCAGTAAATGACTCCTTGCGTCAACTAGACTAGCAACCATTCAAGCCGTCAATCTGCCCCGACCCGCCATGGAACCGCTCTAGTTGCCCTCAGCCTCGTCCAAATTCAGCCCCAGCAACCTTCGACTCATCCTTGATCAGAGTCCAAATGCGGCAAGTGGTCCTGGTCTCGTCATACCGCACCATTCTTGATCCAATCATGAGCATATGGCATTGGGTATCCATAGTAGGCTCTGCCTTTTCTTCCACCTAGGTCGGGCACTTCTTGCGCATCAATCATCTCAAACTCGGTTGTATATGTAAAAAAGAGACAGCCATCAGGTCCATCTCGTCATGTCCATACACATACACATAGGTCAAAGTATCCGCCCATACCCTTCATCCTTCACATAAAAAGTCATGTCGTGCCTTTCATCACCATCATGTCTACCTCAGCGTGTCGTGGCCATGGTCGCTTTACCGCTCTCAACCAACTCTTCAACACTCGCTTGTCGTTTCGCCAGATATCTACAATCGACCCTCTCTCTCTCTGTGTCTCATTGGGGCCTCAAGCACCACGTCTAGGCCTGTTGCTTTCTCCTCTCCTTTGAAAAGCCCGGCCCTTTGCCTAGAGAGTCCAGATAGGTGCCTTCATCAGAACCTGTCTTCCCCGGACTTCAATTGCCATGAATCCAGCAAACCGCACCCTGTTGGGATCCTTTGCCAATGGGGCTACAAGAGTTTCCGTGTCAGCATCCGTCCTCGTGCTCCGTGAACCGTCGCTATTCTCCCCGCTCGCGCGTGGCTTTGCTTTTGTTAACGTACCAGTCTTAGCCTTGCCACCCTTGTCCTTGTCACCCTCGTCCTTCTCCTCTTCCTCGCCATCTTCCTTCTGCCCCTCCAGAGGAGGCAGCGGCGCCTTTTCCACCTCCATCACGTGCGGTTGGATCACGTCCCCAGGGAGAGGGTACGTGATAGCTACATCCCGGCTCTCCATCGGCAGGTGAGTGGCAATGCCCACTGCCAGCTCGACAATCATCGAAGTGCTGCCCTCCACGCCCGCCGGCGGCGGGTTATTGAGGAACTGGTACAGCTGAGCAGTCAGGTTCGATGTCGCCTTGGTTATAAATGTGTTGCGGTTCTCATTTGCCGAGGGTGAGTTGACTTGGCGGTGCAAACCCTCCAGCGTCGTCATTCGCCAGCTCACCACCTTGCTTGTGAGAGCCTCAAACTCTTCGTGGCTGGTCATCGTATACGCGTTGTTCCGGATGCTAAGCTCAATTTCCTTGAGAGATTGGCTCATCTGCGCATCCAGTCCTGGGTGAAAGCATTTGTTGAATACCTCCTCCATCAGCCAGCGCGAAACGACGGCTCGCCCAACCGCTGTCATCTCGGCCTTGCCAGTCTTGAGCGCGTCCGCGCTGACGTAGCTGGCAAGCCACTGCGGCACGCACCGCCAATCCTTTCGGATGTTGAACGAGAGGTTGTTGATGGCGCCATTGAGCCGGCTGAATCGCGTCGAGTACTCGTTGTCGTCAAGTGAGGTGCGCGACTGCGACATGCGTTGGTTGGCCACGGCGTTTTGCAAGTGCACGATCTGGCCATTGAGCACATCGATCTGAGATTTTCCATCAAAGTAAAGTCGCTTGACGTTCTTATACTTGGTCACTGCAGGCAAGTCAGCCAAGAGCTCTCAGTCCTCCCTAGGTCACCAGGATCACTTACAAAGGTCCTTGAATGACTTGTCGTTCTCGCCAGAGTCGACAGGAACTGCAGACGCCGGCTGAGGACTGTCACGTCCCTGGTCTCCCACCTGTCCCTCGAACTGCGGGGGCCGGTCGCCTCGATAAGCTTGCGGCTGCCCACCGGCTTGAGGCGGGACGGGAGGGAGGGGGTTCATGTTGTTCATACTGGTGCTATGACGGTAAGTGGGGGGCGGACCGGATGGGGGGTCAACCGGGCCGCGCAACTGCTCGGCGTCGGGACGGCGGGACGGCGGAGGTCCTCCGGCGGGTGGTGCCATGCCCGATTGCTGCGGTTGTGGTGTGATCTGTTGTGCGGGGGGGAGGCTCGGGGTTGAACCGTGATTCTGGATGTAGACGGAGTGATTCACGGCAGGCGACGTGGATGCTGATTGTAAGTTGGCCGAGCGCTGGTCCGAGTCGGTAATGGGCGATTCATGCGAGAATTGCGATACGGTTTCGGGGTTCTGAAACTGAGGGCCAGGACCCAGATGAGCGGGAGCTGATCTTAAATCTCCACCTTGGATGCCACCCTGGTGATAGCTGGTCTGTTGTTGTGGGCTCGGGAAACCGTATGGCTGCTGTGAGGACTGGTGCTGCGGTGGGTTGAGGGGCGAAGGTTGCTGGTCGTACACGCCCGCTTCGTAAATGGTCTGCTGCTGTTGATTGTCCTGGGGATGTACCTGCACGTGGGGTTGCGGCGGCTGCTGGGGCGGGGCCTGGTTCTGACGATAGGCGAGGTCTTCGTACGAGTGTTGGTCTACCTCACCACCAGAGACTTGGCGGATGGTATTGTGAAGAGAGATGCGAGAGTTCTGCGATGGTGAATGCGGGTTAGATTCATGCGCAGTATAGTGTTCATTGATACCGTCGAGGCCTTGGCGAGACGAGAGTTGCTGAGGATGAGGGGACTGCGGCTCGGGGACCTGCTGGACCTGCTGGATCTGCTCAGCTTGGGCTGGCGGAGGCGGCGATGGCGGCTGGCGCCAGTGGTAGCCAGGGTTGGCAAGTTGGGATTGGGCTTGGGCAGATTGGGCCTGGGATGGGAAAGGGGATTGGGTCGGATTCTGGGCCCGGGCCTGGGCCGCTGTGGCTGGTTGGGTCTGGCAGCGTGATGTACCGGGAGAAGAGCAGAGGTATGCGAGGTGAGATTGGCAAGATTGGGCGTGAGGCTGAGAGAGGGGGAGCAAAGAAAAGAGAGGGGGATAAAGGGTGAGATCGAGTGTGACAGGAGAAGGAGAGGGAAAGGCTGTGGACAGGATAGGAGAATCGATTCTTTAGGAAAGGCGGTGGATTGCTCACCCGCTTGGACGGTCGGCGTGCAAGGCCACCGGTGTTGTCGTAGGAATGGTGGTGGCCGTGGCCGTGGCCGATGCTTATGCCGTGGTGGTGCTGGCTGTCAGACGCCCCACGACTGGACCCAGAAAAGATGCCCTTAATCAACTTTCGGGTCGAGATCTTCTGAGGAGGGGCTTGCTGCTGCGGTTGTTGCGGTGCTTGCTGCTGTTGTTGCTGCTGCTGCGGCGGCGGCGGCGGTCGCTGATGTTGCTGAGAGGGAGGAGGAGCTTGACCGTAGCCGGCAGCGTGGCTGTTCAGGTCGTCAACGGACGAGGTTGCGATGTTATAAGGTGTGGCAGAGTCGTAGCGGATACTCTGTGAGCGGTTCAGACCAGGGTCGCCAAAGTCAGGGTGAGATTGATGGCCATCAAAGGCGGGGGCACCACCGACGCTTGAAAGGTTGGAGCTCTGCTGCTGCTGGAGGGAAGGGGGGTGGTTGTTGATGTTAGCACCGGTCGTGCTGCTGGCGGCGGAGGGGGAGCTATAGAGGTGCGGCGGGGGAGGGGCGCCGCCAGCGGAGGCGGAGGAGGGGGAGGGCACCAGCGGCGGCGGCGGCTGTTGCTGTTGGTGCTGGATATGCAACGGCGGATGTTGTTGTTGGGCTTGCTGCTGTAGGTGATGAGGAAGAGGAGGCTGTCGTGAATCAAACGACTCGCTCGAGCTGTAGGCCGTGTTGTGGGACGACGACAAGGCTGAATGGGGGGTTACGCTCGAGTTGGCAGGATTGCTGGTGCCGGCGTTGGCGTTGTGCAAGTGGCCGAAGCCGTGGCCGCTGTGGGTGCTGTGTGCGGCTGAGTCCGCCTCGTCCAGAAGCTGCTGGTGCTGGAGCTGATCCTGTTGCAACTGGTGGCTCGGCTGACGCTGGTGGCCTGCCGCTTGCGGTGTCGCAGCTCCTGTCGCAGCACTGCCTCTCGTCGCAGACGAGGTCGTCGAAGTCGCCGCCGTCGACGTCTTGGACGAGGATCGCGGCTCGGCGAGCGCCTGCGAGGACCGGTTGCTGTGCTTGCCGAGGCGACCGAAGCTCGGCATCCTGCGATTGACGTTGCGGACGGCGGATGGGGGGAGGGTCCGGAGGAGGCTATTGCGCACAGGAAAGAGTTGAGGACGGAGAGATTGGGCAGGCCCGGAAGAGATGGGAAGGAGAGAGGTGTTGTTGAGATATGGATCGGGGACGGCATGGGCCCGATGGGACACGACCACCAACCTACCTACCTAACCACCTCAGCAACCTACACTGTCTGTCCGCTGAACCGCCGTCGCTGTAGTGGATGCTCAGCGCACAACTCCGCTGCAGTTGGACTCGTGCACGCCGAGGATCCCTGAAAAGGCTGCCGTAGCTGCTGTAGACGGGCCGCTGAGGGTGGAGGGGAGGGGCCGAGAAGGCGGAACTATACGAACGCACTAGGGTGCGGTGGTGAATAGCCGTCCCAATCTATTGAAACCAGCTGCCAAGCTGACGTCGATTCCTTCGCTCTATCGCGTCCAGGATGTCCAGATGAAATGTTACATGTTCATCCCCTGTCAATGGACGTACCTAGCCCGGGGGCCAGCCCTGGAGATTTATTTACGGGCACAGCCCCCTCTTGGTCCGGGACCATTTGGTGGCGTTGGACAGCTTGGGGTTAGCGTCCTTGCCGCTCTTGATGCCCTCACCGAGGACCCTTGGTTGTGAAAAGGGAGCGTGTCCGGTGCAAGACATCAGCGTGTTATTTGTTCATGTCTATTGAGTGATTCCGTCGCGGATTGGATCTGGAGTGATGCTTATCTCTGGCCTCTGTGCGATATGTCATGACAATATGCCTCACTGCTCTCTGAGTTGCCAACGGGATGCAACGCTTCCATGCGCACCTAAGCATCTATAGATGGAGCCGTGCTTCCGTTAGCATACTGCTATGTCACCATGGTATTAGGGGACTAGCTGGACATGCATTGCTTTCTGGTGAGGCATTGACATGGGCTACATCTTCGAGGATGGTAGCTATATCAATTCCCTCCCGGCACCTGTGCGAAGTCGAAGGGACAACCATGAGCTTTGGGCATAACATATTACCAGCTTCTATGGGCTAGTCCATCCAATGCGGGCTAAAAGCAGCACAGCTCGAATCCCTCCTTGGGTGCGAGGTGTTTCCGGATGGTCAGCAACGCTCAGCCTTTTTTTTGTCTCCGCGTGAGTTGCTCCGCACTTTTGTAGCTCTTCGCAGATTGCCCTCCAAGGGAGCCTACCCTATGAGAGACGGCATATCAAGTCCCAGGTGCGTTCTAGTCCATTGTCACCTCTCACCTGCATCCAGCCTTGTCTTGAGTCCTACGCCGTGTTGTCTCGGTCTCTTTCTTTTTTTTTCCCTTCTCTTGGCGGGGTTTGGAGGTTGGATGGATGGCTGAGCGGCCATGCTGAAGGGAGGCTGTGTCTGCGAGCTGAATCCTCACTGCCTTAGTATTCATGGATCTGTTTGTGGATCCTGCCTGCACAAGACAGCCCCTTCAGCTCACTGAACTTGTTGTGGGTTGACATGATTCGAGATGATATGCTCGGTTGGATAGTCTGCAGACCGACCATATCTTGGCCCATCCAGGATCCAAGCAGGACTTGCTGTAATTTTAAGCTGCTTGGAGTTCAAGAGCCGTGCGCACCCTGGCTGGGTTGCCGTTGCTATGAATAGCAACTCATAAGCTTTCCTGTCAGACAGGGATGAGCTGACACAACGTCTTCGTGGCTGCGGCAGTTTCCACGACGGGACGGAGTACGACCTTGGAATTGACTCAGCTTCTTATGCAGGGAATGTATGTCGACAGACCGACCAGCTAGTAGGTGAGGAGATGGTTCGTCTCTTCTTCGTGATGATGGACTCAGCTTGGAGGTTGCTGATTCATGATCCCCCCACATTTGCATCAAATTGAGGACAGGGGCCGATGGATGGCTTCCATGATGGAGCCCGAAGTCAAGAGCCTCTTTAGGACATGCAATCGGCATAGCATGGGGAACCAACACAATATATATGTACCATGGTTTACGAGAATAAACACAGCTTGCGACCACACCTCATCTCATAGATCTTGCCTTTGCGGATGTAATAGTTATCCACATCATCTAGGGTAGGTAGGTTAAATCTACCTAGGTACCTGGGCAGGTCGGCGACCACTTAGACTTAAATCGGACTAATCTGGTTCTCCTCAGTGCTAGTTCGGCGACCTGGACGGGAATGTTCTTAAGATGAAAGAAAGAGAAATAAATATACCACCTTAGGCTCGATATTCCTCTTCCAAAACCAAAACCAAACCCAAAACATCACTCTGCCGGTAAGCGCGACTTCTATCAACGCCCATCACCATTCGGTTTTCATCATGTGTTTCGGTGCGACGTGCCCAACGTGCTGTGAGTAGTCCCCGGGCGATGCTAATTGTTTCGCGATAACTAACCATGGCTCGTGAATCTGGGGCATATAGCAAAGAAGTCCTGGCGTGGATGTGGCAGCCATGTCCAACAGGTTCTCGACGGAGTACCTGAGTCCCAATGGTGCACCTGCAGCCCACGAACCAAAATTGGCGGCAAGGAATATCCTCCGCCGGCACCGGTTCAGATTCCCGGACTGAGTTGGATCACAGGCATGTTTGGAGGAGGAAAAGGAGGAGGAAAAGGAGGAGGTCGCCAGAGCGGTGGCGGTAACGGGAAGCAGGAACTGTAAAACGTGGATGTATAGACCACCTCTTGGCGGATCAATAACACCCATACACAAGAACAACTGGGGTTCAAGGGATACATCTAGTGGTTGGGGGTTGCGAACTCGTGGGGTGGTGTTGCAGCAGGCGTTCTCACGAGGCGGGTTGGCGTATCTCTCAGATATGACATCAAGAAGGGCGCCGGACCCTGGAGACCTGAGCTTTGGTCGTGGTCGAACAGAGGCTCTGCTCGGCAGCGCATTTCGATTTGCAAATAAGAACTCAATGGTTGGCCTGGCGTTGGCCCTCAGATCAAGAAGCTTTGCGGGGCCTCTGATGTGTCACCGATCTGTAAGAGGGGAATCCTAGAATGTGGAGAAGATGCCGTTCAAGACAAGGAGAAGCGAAAACCGACAGGCAAAGAGACGGCTCAAAGGGCGTGATCTTGCCTTGGCTAGCATATAGGTAGTCTGCCACGCCAAGCCGGCTGCCAGATTCGGGGTCCGACACCTTGCGGACCTATTGTGCCTCCACTCCATACTAACTTATATCTTGGAGACCCCGTGATAAGAAAGGCGGCCCGGTTGTTGGCTGGCTTGCCAGACTCGCTTGCCCCTCCACAGATAATTTGGCCGCCTCCCTCTGCTGCATGGCCTATTGCCGAGTCTTGATTGACCGGATTGACCATGATGCTAATACTGTCGCCCGTCTTCGTAGCTGGAGCGGCTGCTCTGCTCCTTATCATCCATATCTTCGTCCGCCTCACTTCGCCAATTGCCAAGGTTCCGGGGCCGGCCGTATCCAACTTCACATCTCTTGTGTTGAAATGTAATGAACTCGGAGCGAACCGCACCATGTACATTCATGCGCTGCACAAGAAATATGGCCCAGTTGTCCGAATTGCGCCTAACGAGGTGTCGTTCACCTCGGCGGCGGCTCTCAAGGAGATATATGGCTCGGGTGGCAGTGGGTATGACAAGACTGAGTTTTATGACCTCTTTCAAGTTTATGGCAAGAGGTAAGGCTTTTTCGCACTGATATTTCTCACAGAAACTGACTTTGGCTGCAACGAAGGACCATGTTCTCTACCTTGAATAAAGGCGACGTAAGTCTCTGCATACATTATATCGGGACACATCCTCTAATCAATCTTGTATCTTAGCATGCAAAGCGAAGGCGAATGATTGGTGATCGGTATGCCAATAGCAATGTCATGCGAGCCGCGCCCCTTGCTGGAGTGCAGGAGAGATCCAAGAAATTCGTCGACCACTGCGTCAACTCCCCTGACAAGACGGCCGATGTCTTTGTAAGTACAGTTGCTTGTGAACGGTAGGGAGATGTAGCTGACCTGTCCGACAGAGGGGTTAGTTCTTAACCTCAAACCAACTCTTGGACCTGATGGGAACAATTTGCTGACTGGAACAGCACTTCACGCATATGCCTGTGACTGTGTTACGCATCAGCTATTCCATCCCTATGGCAGCAACTGCTTGCAGAACAAGGACGACGAAGAGATGATGCACCAAGTGGCCGCCGACGACAGCCTGAAGAGTAAGTTGCTTCTGAGCGAAACCCAGGGGCAGCCAGGTTAACACGAGAGACAAGACCGACTTGTCCAGCACTACAGCCCGACGCTTCACCGCGTCGTCTCCAGTATCCTAGCGAGTTTTGCAAAACCGCGATCGATCCCCTTGGCCGACAACTTTGTCATTGAGAACGCCAACGAGGATGGGGCGGCAGACTTCACCGTTTTGAACCGTCTTAAGGAGAAGAACACGGTGCTCGAGACCATCGACATGGCTGCCGAGTGTCTCGATCACATGGCCGCGGGAATTGACACGACCGGCGATGTCCTCTGCTTTTTGATGTGGGAGCTTTCGCAGCCTCGATCATCCAAATACCAACGCCTACTTCGGGAGGAATTTCGCAGCAAGCCTGATGCGTCCTTCGAGGAGCTGCCCCTATTGGATGCGGTGCTGAATGAAGGGTTACGATGCTTCCCTGCTATCCCCATGTCTCTGCCTCGATATGTTCCCCAAGGTGGCCGTGCGATTGATGGATTCTCGTTACCCGAGAAGACGGTGGTTAGCTGCCAGTCCTTCTCGGTCCATCGGATCAATGATGATGTCTTCCCGGACCCTGACACGTTTTATCCTGAGCGATGGTTAGAAGCTCAGGGTGACGCTGACCGAAGACGGCTCCAATGGGCCTTTTCTAGTGGAGGAAGAGGATGTATTGGAAAGCAGTAAGTGGAATCCCCGCAAAAATACAAAGAATGTGCTAATGTATTTGGCTTCTGGTAGCCTTGCCATGGCGGAGATGAAGACACTGCTTCGCGATGTCTACTCAGAATATGAAACCGAGCCAGATGCTTCAATGAAGAGTGAGGCCATGGCCATGGACGACCAGCTCATCTCGTCACGACCCCTTGGAAAGCGATGCCTTCTCAAGTTTTCACCGCTCAAAGCCGAGAAGAAGAAATGAGGTAGTCTCGGGTTACATTAAACGAATTAACGAAGGCCAAGAGTTTCGTCATATAGTCACGTATTGCGGTCAGACGTGAATGGCTTCAAGAATGGATAGAGTTGACATACAAGATGGTTCGACAAACCCGTAACGAGGTGTTCGGGGCAGTACGGGCCAACTGGGTGTGGTGGGAGCCAAAGGATCTCCTGAAGACAGGCGCCCCTGTGGGTATAAAAATGCAGGAAGGACTCTTCATCTTTCCACGACCATTACTCTCAAATGACTACCTTACTATTAGGCTAAGGGCTTAAAGATACCATCATAAAAGAAGCTCAAGTTATCATAAAAGAAGCTGAAGTATAGCTACTATATACTATTAATCCTTTATAAGATATACCTAAGTTTAGCTCTGCCATGGTCTAAGGATTTGCCTGTAATTCTCATGTTTTCTTAGACCCCCTAGGCGCCCTTGGGTTGGTGGAAGGGGTTGTGAGGCACGCCATGGATTATCACCATATCATCACGCAAACCTCATGATGTTGGCAGCCCGGATAATCACGGCACGCAAGGTTTCTAAAGCCGCGGCAGAGTGTTTGTAAAATAACCCAAATTACAAAACAAGCCTGCAAGGCAGACCAAAAACAACACATGAAACACAAATACGAAGTAAAAAAAGAACCACCACAGGCAAAAGCCGTGATATTTTAAGGATGAGAGTTTATCGCCAGTCAAATCCGAATTCACCGAACCGGCCTTTGTGCGAGTGACGTCGTGCTTCCAAGACGGGTCTGTGAAAGGGAAAGAGGAGACACGGCGGGTTTCTGTGAAGCGTCAGGTCCGGCACTTCCGTTTGACCACTTGGCGGCCGCAGCCTGCCAGCGTGCCCAAGGCAGCCGCTCCGAGCCTGTCTTGGTGACTTTGGCTGCCCGTGGTGGCATTTGGATTAGTGAGGCGGTTACAGTGCGCCGCCGGTCAGGTTTGAGAAAGGGCCCAGAACACTTGGCCCCTGGGGGCGGCTGTTTCGTTAGTGGAGCAAGTTGGCGTTACAGGCAGCCGAGCACCTACCGTGGGCGATCTCCATGTTAACCTCTCGTTCGCGGGCGGGGACGTCTGTCACTAGGTAAGGTAGGTAGAGGTTCTTCGCTGCCCTGACTGGAAGTTTCCATGCCTCGTTTCTTGCCGGAAGACGGGTGAAGATGGACGACGAGATGGGCTCGAAGAGTATCCAACGAAATGTAGCCTATTAAAAAGAAGAACTAGGCCAGAATACCATGCTGGTTTGAATTTGATATCTACTTAGGTAGGTATGTATTATCTTTGCTCTCTACCCGGGCAGCTACGGAAGCTGGTAGTTTCCATGGCGTGTAGTCCTGCTCGTTTGCTTTGCTTTACACCTTCCCGCACAGTGAAACTTCCATACTTGCCTGAGGTACCGTAGGTTCACTTTTGCCGCCAGCCCCATTCTTACTCAAATCCAAAGGTACGCCCAAAATCCCGGTTGGCCCTAACACTCATCGCCCCTCCCCTCCTTCTTAACTCTTCTTCCCTTCCCTCTCCTTCACTTTTTTTTCTTTCCTTCAACACCACAAATTCTGCATCTCTCCCTGAGACAGCAACCTCGCTCACCCACCGTCTGTTTTTACCTCCCCGTATACACTCGTATCTCGCGCCGAGCGCATTTGATCTCGCAAATCTTGCCTGTTGACTCTTTCGGTCGCAGCGCGCATCGTTTACCTGCCTCCCCGCTTCCTGGCTCTCTGCCCGTGTTCCCTCATCCCTCGCCCCCATCTCCCACGACCACGTCGGCCCAAGGAGCACCATCTTTTCGTCGGTCATCGTTGCACGCCTTCCTTCCCGGAATCGGTACCCCCCCGAACACTTATATCCGCCAAGGCACACTGCTGTTTATGTATCAGCACGACCAGCTCTCCGTCTTCAGACACCTCTTCAAGCTGCAGCTATTTCGCATACCGCGAAAGCCTTGTAGCCCCGACATCAGTTCTGACGGCTGAAATCCCAGACACCAGACTTGTCTATGCCTGCCCTTCAGCACCCGCGAATCCATCCGGTCTGCCACATGTCAAGCAAAAGTCATTTTGAGCACTGATTCCTTCCGTTGCTCCCCCCTTCCACAGCTTCCCTTTGCTCCCAAGTCTCTTCATGACGCCTTCGTCATTTCAAGAGTCCCTCGACTATTAGCTTCGTCCACCAGCTTCGCCTCTGTCAAATTTTATAACCCAGCCAACAATTACTCAACACCGTCACCATGGCTCTCGTCAACGTCCGCCGCGATGTCAGCGACGCCTTCTATCGTTACAAGATGGAGCGTCTTCAGACAAAGATTGAAGGCAAAGGAAACGGTATCAAGACCGTCGTCGTCAACCTGAGCAGCGTTGCCGCTTCGCTCGCCCGTCCCGGCTCCTATGTCATCAAGTACTTTGGTTTCGAGCTTGGTGCTCAGACCAACATCGACCCCAAGGACGACCGTTGGATCATCAACGGCGCCCATGACGCTGCCAAGCTCCAGGACCACCTCGATGGCTTCATCAACAAGTTCGTTCTCTGCAAGAAGTGCAAGAATCCTGAGACCGATGTTGTCATCAAGGATGATCGTATCCTGCTTGACTGCAAGGCCTGTGGTCAGCGCACTGACGTCGACCTTCGCCTGAAGCTCAGCGGCTTCATCCTCAAGAATCAGCCCAAGAAGGGCAAAAAGGATAAGGCTGAACGGAGAGCTGCCAAGAAGGCTCGACAGAACGGTAACGCTGCCAACGGCACCAACGGCCAGAACGGCCATGCCAGCGATGAAGTCTCCGAGAACGGTTCTAATGAAATTGGTGACGAGGACGTGGGTAGCGACGACGAGTTCCAGAAGATGCAAGCTGAGGCTGCTGAGGTTCCTCAGGAGGTCGAGGTTAACGACCATGAATGGGCTGTCGATATGAGTGAGGAGGCCGTCAAGGCCCGTCAGGCCTCACTCCCCGGCGAGTTCAAGCAGAAGCTTAACATTGGCGATGACGATGATGAGGACGAAGGTGGCCCCACCATCTATGATGAGCTTGGTGATTGGATCCAGA
Organism: Fusarium sp. JS1030; assembly: GCA_000966855.1. Taxonomy (NCBI): domain Eukaryota; kingdom Fungi; phylum Ascomycota; class Sordariomycetes; order Hypocreales; family Nectriaceae; genus Fusarium; species Fusarium sp. JS1030. The sequence goes on along the minus strand of JWIW01000010.1, from coordinate 173,325 downwards.
GTCAAGCCCAGGAGAAGGGTAGCATTGACAAGGTTGAGTCTATCGACATCTATGTCAAAGCAAAGGAGTTGGGTATCGAGGGCAAGCACCGCAGTGTTCTCGTCCTTGTCCAGACCATTTTCGACAAAAACATTGTTGCCCAGATTCCTAAGCGTGCCAGCATGCTCAAACAGGTATGTATCAGTGTCCTAACCATTCTATATTGACCCGCATGGGTGCTAACTCGGTCTAGATTGTCACTTCTGAGCGTCATGAGAAGGCTTTGCTTGGTGGTACTGAGCGCCTGATTGGTTCCCTGGGAGCGGAGCACCCTGAGATGTTTCATGCTATCGTCAAGGTCCTCCAGCTCTACTACCACCACGACTTGATCAGCGAGGACGTGGTGACCAAGTGGGGCAGCAAGGCTAGCAAGAAGTACACCGACCTTGCCACATCCAAGAAGGTCCGCAAGGCTGCTGAACCCTTCCTGACTTGGCTTGCCGAGGCTGATGAGGAGTCCTCTGACGAGGAGTAAAACCCCGTCGTTGACTGAAGGCACTTCTAGCATGTGATGCCTTGCTTTGTGGCTTTGGGACTGATTGTTGGTAGGCTGGTGTGGTACAAGATGTGCTCCGGCTCAGCCGACCAAGCCGATCAAGCCTTTTATCTTCTAGTTTGCGTTGAGCTTGAGCTTCGTTGAATTCTACTTTTGCCGTGTTGGTTGGTCGTGTATCAGATGTGTGTGACTCGTGTGAAAAGTGTAGCTATCTGGGTGTTGGCTTTCAAAACCCTGTCCCAGAGCAAAAGGTGTGGCCGGATGCGACATGTTGGGGGTATCATCTTTAACCATTGCCAGAACCAATTCTATGCAATACACAAACTCCAGGAATTGCCGGGCTACATTTAAGCATCCGTCATTGCAGCTTCCTTCGTTTCTGGAACCCCCTCATCGTCCTTCATAGCAGTGTCTTCTCCTGAGTCCTGCTCGCCATTGGACTTGCCTGCTTCTCCATTCTTCTCGTATATGAAGTCCCCAAGGGCCTCAATTACTGCATCTACATCATCATCGACGATGATGGTGTCGAATAATTCGTCTACCTTTGCCGAGTCGAGCTCTGTGGGGAGTTTCTTGAGGATTTCTTGAATGATAGAGTCTTCTTTGCCTGATGCCTTGAGACGTTCCTCGAGAGCCTCGGGAGTGGAGGGTTTGATAAGAATGTAGCGTGCTTGGAAATCCATGTCTTTGGCATACTGTGCAGCCTAAAAAAAGAACGAGTTAGTACGTTGCCTCAGCCCAGAGCCGTGTATTGGCCTACCTCGACGTCCAGTTCGATTATGGGAATCTTGCCCGTTTCCGTGATAGCATCGATAGCTTTGGTGCTTGTGCCATAATCGATACCGTCACGGGTGCCCGCTTCTATCAAGCGGTCGCCGTCACGCAGCCGATTGAACTCCTGTTGTTTGACGAAGTGAAAGGACTTGCCCTTGGTCTCGCCGTCGAGAGGCTCCCGAGTAGTATGCCGCACCACTGTTGCGAACACGCCTATGCGCGCCTCCATCAACTTGTTGATTACGGTGGATTTGCCCACGCCTGAGGGCCCTGAGATGATGATGGGGTCTCGATTGTCAGGCATGTCCTCCTCGCTGGCCGTGGGTTCGACGGCATCCTCGGCGTCGTCTGCTTCCGTGAGCTCCTCGAACACGATCTCGATGGCCTTGGGATCCTCGATCTTGTCGAAGGCAGCGAGCTTTGTGCGGGCAGCGATGCGCAGTGCTCTCCAGCTTTTGCTCGCTTTGCCAGCGATGGCGGCAGCCTTTGTCTGATCGTTGGTTGGCATTTCGATTTCAAAATTGTCGTCGGCAATCTTGCGTTTGAAGCTGTCGAGATCCGGAATTTGATATCTCTCCTTTGCCCTGAGCCGCTCCATGCCCGTCTCCTCATCCTCATCGCGGAGGAAATCGAGGGATACAGAACCCATGGGGACTGCTCTTAATCGCTTGCTGGTAGCCATACGTTGAACGTTGCCCTTTGCCTCGATGAAGCTGGCCGGGGAGACGGGGTCTCGCTTGATGGGGTGGCAGCCTTCGATCTTCCAACGAACCCAGTTCTTATCCCGAGCCAGCACCGTCTCCACCATTCGATAGAAGTACGGTCCGTCCGCGCCCTGGCGGAGGTAGTCTGCAATGGACTTCTTCATCTCGTTGGCCCATTTGGTCTTGCGAGCGTCAGCTGAATTGCTTTGACGAGTCTTGGTGGGTTGGTATGTCTACTTACATCTTCCTCGCTTAGGGTTTGGTCCATGTACATGACGGCTTTGTTCGTCGAGGCGGACGCAGATAGTTTCTCGCGCGCTTGAGAAGATAGAGAGAGGAGAAAGTCCATAATAATGAGGGCCTGGACTAAAACATGTCGGCGGAAGGACAGGTCGCTGATCTATCAACACTAGTAAGTACCACAGCGGGTCATGAGATCCCGAGCGTGCAACCTTACCTCTAGATCAAATAAATCCCTACTAGTCAGATATTTGGGGTTGAATGCATTCGGACTCTCATCGTCCTCGCTGCTTTCTCTCTTGCGCTTGAGGCTTCGCCTGGAATCGTTGTGTATGGTTTGGAAGAACTTCATGGTTGCACCAAGGCTGGCCTTAAACGATGACAAAGCTGCGGGCTCAAATAACCTTTTGGGCTGACTGAAGCTTTCCTGAAGTGACCAAAACAAGGGGTACAGCTCGTCAGTTGACATGATTTTCTCCTTCTCACCCTTCTTGGCCTCACTTGGCCTGGGCGTCGACTTTGACTCTGTCTGCTCTTTGGACCCTTCTGTTGGTACATCTACATCCATATTTGAGCCACCGTCGGCCGGAGTTGTTTCGTACGTCGTGACGTTCTCGACATGGTATTCGCCTCGCAGATTCACCGAGCTCTTGTCGCCAAGCGGGAAGCTCTGGAACATGAAGATAAAGACTCGGCCGCAGAACGCGGTATCTTCAGCACGAGATAGGCGGCGTAACAGCTCGTTGCAGCTCCGCAGAATGATCAGCTGTTTCTGCTTGAAATGGTTTGCCGTGATTCGTTCTCGCCGAGATTCGAGGAAGTCAAAGATCTTGCGGCATCCGGCGATAGTTTGACTGTCCAGTAGCTCCTCAGCTAGCCAGAACAATAGTGCAGGGTCGCATTGTCCGTCGTCGGATAGGATAGAAAGGATATCAAGAAGGTTCCAAACCCTGACAAAGTCGGGAGAATCGATGGTGGTGGTCGCCTGGGTTATTCAGCCCAGCGCGCAGTACATGAACAAACGTTGGGCACTTACAATAAGATTGCTGAAGATATCGCGGGCGGCGGTTTCGATAATGGCAAACTGCCGCCCCTTGGCTTGTTCATTCGTCACCTTGCCATCTTCACCCTCTGCCGTCGCGAGCTCGGCCGCGGTCGACGCTACTCGCCCAGAAAGATTCTCAAAGTCAGACTTATTTAGCCCTGGTTCAATCGTGGACGTCTGTTTCGTCTTCTCTGCTTGGGAAAGGAGCTCCTGAAGCAACGTAGTGAAGGTCGCGACGGCTGGCGTAGCCGGATTGTCCGCATCGAGCGCCGCCATCTCGTGCGATTAGGATACGCAGCAAGTTTTTGTCGAAGCGAGCATAGGGAGGAGAAAGACGTTGGTTTCGAAGACGTTTATTGATTGGCAGTATCGTTAAGCGAGATCGTAGCACAAGCCGTCGTCAAAATGCGGAATATGGGATGTTTCGCTGCAAAATCATGAAAGGTGCTGTTTTCATTGACCAGGTTGATGTTGAAAGCCGAGAAGGCTGATGCGGTAGCGCGAGGTGGCCCAAAGTCTTGGAGACAATGAGCAACTTGAGCTACAGCTCACGTTGGCCCCTAACAGAGGTACCTCCACCCCACAGGTACCTTGTAAGCCCCGTCGTCCAATCGTCGCGTCGCGTGGGTCCTGCGAGGCTGAAAATTTGGGGAAGACGAGACGGTTGTGGATGGAGAGGCGTCACTTCCCGAATTCCTGGATCCAAGCTTTTAGCTTCAGCTTCTTTTCTTCAACTTTCTACCGGTCACGCGACTCTCGGCGGTGTCGTTACCTCGGACTACGGGCCACTCCTCGCGAATCGTCCACTGCTCATGACGCCACGAGATTTCGACAATGCCAAATGTAAAGCGACTAAAGGGCAGCGGCGCTGCCAAGGCGAAGAAGCAGAGTGAGCCTCAGCGCGAGACCGCTGGCGGACGCCCGACTCCCGCCGAGGTGGAAGAGGAGGAGCATCAGTTTGTTCAGCTGGCACGAAAGCATTGGCTGAAGCCGGGCAAGAAAGCGGCCAAGCCTAAAGTGAAGAACGATGTTCTCAAGCAAAACATCTGGGAGGTGCTTGAGCGCGAGGGCTTCCAGTACAAGTCCCTCTTGCTCCTCGAGAGTCTGCAGACCTTAGAGAGGTACGCAGATGCCATGACACGTTGGTTTTCACCTAAAAATGCTGACCAACCTTCTTATTCAGCTACTTGTGGCCGGGATACACCGAGGAAGCTTCCAACTTCCATGTTCTGTTGATTGCGCTCATAGCAAACGTGAAGCGACGAGAACACCTCGAGACATGGGGTGAGTCCTCTTCACCCGCCTGCCAGCTGTGGTATTAACCGTCTGTAGGTCTCTTCGAGGATAGACCCGCCGACTTCTCCTCCCTGTTCCGCCGTCTCCTGTCGATGATGCTCGACCGAACGCTCTCTGTTACTCTCCGAACCCAACTCCTATGCTTTCTGATCCACGCTTTCCAAAGCCTCGATTGCGCCCTCGTCAGAAAAGAATGTGCTCCTCTTGTGTCGATTGGGATCTGGCACAATTTATCGACCGAGACATCGCGTGAAGCAAGCCTAGATCAGCTTCCCCATCTACGAAAAGCCTGGAAGGCTGCGCACAAGCGCTACGATGCTGCTGACGATACCAATAAAAACCGTCTCCGGTTCGAACGATCATGGCTCTACACCCTTCTCCTCGAGTTTCTGGGTCTATTGTACACTGAGAATAGTAAATCAGGTGAGCTCCGACTGATCTTTCAAAACTATCATCACCGGCTTACAAGGCATCAGATCAAGTACTCTACTGTGAACGGTTCACAGAATTTTTGTCTGATCTCCAGAGTCAACTTCCAACGAGGCGTTACGTCAATGCATTGATCCAGGATCTCCATCTGATATCTGCTATGCGGCTGTCACCCATGTTCCACGATGAAGAAAATAATCTCCTTCGCGACCTCCATGCTCTTCTTGCTCACTACACCTTTTTCGCCGTCGATGATCAAACAGGTGTTCAGCTCAGCTCTACAGAGGCCTACGATAAACATTGTGCATCACTCGGGAAGCTGCAACGTATTGCGTTGAAGCATTTCAAAGAGAAATTGACCGTGTTGGCACTGTCGAACTATGGTTCCATCGACCAACGAAAAGAGTTAGTAGCTCTTCTTGAGCCGTTGACAGATGAAGAGCTTCTGAACCTGGTTTCGCTGCTTGGCCTGCGCACGACCTATCCTGAAAGCCTCAACCTTCCAGTTGGACGCAAGTTCTTTCTTGAAGTGCTTCTGGCAGCCTTTGAGCGCAGAAAGACGTTTCAGGAGACGGCTCGAACCATGGCCCTGGCGCCGACGGAAGTTACACTGTTCGACAACAGTTTCCAGCAGGCAGAGAGTTACGATGGCTCACATCCAATGGCTCTTCCGAAGCTAAACTTGCAATATCTTTCTGTCGGCGACTTTCTCTGGAGGGCACTCATATTATATCGGAGTGAATCGTTCTATGGAGTCCGCAAAGACATCGAGTCCGCCCTACGACGCCTGCGTCCTGAGTCAAAACGACCAGGCGAGACAGACTTTGGCGGATTCTCAAAGATGGCAATGCCGATTTCGAAACCCTCCATTCTCGAGGTCGTGCCGCCGCTTGTCGGAAGCGAGCAGCCTTCTATGGTGCGTGCCGAAGTCGCCTTTGACGTTCGGCGACTGGGAGATGGTGTTCGTCGAGAGTGGGACTCTCTCCGACAGGATGATGTGGTGTTCCTGCTTGCGATTGAGCCACCGCCTACCAAGTCTGTTAGTAACGGAGGTGAGGCTTTGTCCGAGTCCGAACGACTGGGCGTGATAACGGTTCGAGCCGCCGAGGTTCACCAAATCACCGACGACAAAGGCCGCCTAGTCCGTGACGGCGCTGGCAATCTTGACAGCAAGCGTCGCATCCAGCTCAAGCTAGACCCACAGACTTATAGCAAGGATGTGGAACAGACAGCAGCCGGCAAGCCTGACGTGTATGGCCGTGTCAACTTACTATTAAGACGTGGCAGGCGGGAAAATAACTTCAAGCCAGTACTTGAATCTATCCGAGGCTTAGTACTGTCCGAGGTCCCCCTGCCTGGCTGGCTTCATGAAGTCTTTCTTGGTTACGGGGACCCTGCTGGAGCTACTTACAAGAACCTGTCCAACCGAGAACGAAAAGTGGACTTCAGAGACACCTTTCTTGACTGGCAACATTTGACCGAAAGCTTGCCAGGGAAGATCATCGACCCAGGTGATGAGGTCTCTGGCAGTTTTGGGCCGCCCTACGTATTGGAATCTGTAGAGAAACCGGAGGAACCTCGAGGCACCAAACCATCCAAGAAGCGACGCAGAGATGCTGATCCTGCACTAATAGCTGAGATCGAGACCCTGAAAGTCTCGAGTTACAAGCCTCCCAATGCTGGACCTTACCCCGTCGATGCCCCGCGACTGAACTCTGTGCGCTTCACCCCCGCTCAAGTCGAAGCTATCACATCAGGCACGCAGCCTGGTCTCACTGTTGTCGTCGGACCTCCTGGAACGGGAAAGACAGATGTTGCTACCCAGGTTATCAACAACATTTACCACAACTACCCCGACCAGAAGACGCTCCTCCTCGCGCACAGTAATCAGGCACTAAACCAGCTATTCGCCAAGATAGTTGCTCTGGATATTGACGAGCGACACCTATTGCGTCTCGGACATGGCGAAGAGGAACTTGACACAGAAGGGAATTTCAGCAAACACGGACGTGTTGAGTCTTTCCTGGACAACAGAGACCGCTACCTTCTCGAAGTGAGAAAGCTGGCTGCCAGCCTCGGGGCCCCCGGAGCTCATGAGAATTCGTCAGAGACGGCCGGTTATTTCAATACTGTATATGTTGTACCTACATGGAACAAGTTTCTGCAGGTCGCCAACAACGACGAGTCAACCGTGGCTGACATTGTAGAAGCCTTCCCCTTCCATACCTATTTCTCTGACGCCCCCCAGCCTCTTTTCCCAACTGAGGGTGATCGAGGGCATATCCTCGACGTCGCACAGGGCTGTTACCATCACATCTCCAAGATCTTCTCAGAACTAGCCGACGCACTCCCGTTTGAGATCCTTCGACGAGACCGTGACAAGGCCAACTACTTACTCACGAGTGAGGCACGGATTATTGCAATGACTACAACGCACGCGGCCATCAGGAGGAGCGAGATTGCTTCCCTTGGTTTCCACTACGATAACGTAGTCATGGAGGAGGCTGCCCAGGTCACTGAAATCGAGACATTCCTGCCGCTGGCGATGCAGAAGCCTCGGAATGGCAAGCTGCTTTTACAACGAGTCGTCCTCTGCGGTGACCACTTCCAAAACTCACCCGTCATTCAAAGTCTTGCATTCCGCCACTACGCCAATCTTGAGCAATCGCTCTTCTCGCGACTGGTTAGGCTCGGTGTGCCCACTGTGACTCTCGACCAGCAGGGACGTGCCCGCGCCTCCATTGCCAGTCTTTATCAGTGGCGATACCCAAATCTTGACAACCTCCCCACCGTGCAGACAAACCCAGAGTTTGTTAAGGCCAACGCAGGATTTAAGTTTGATTACCAGTTCATCAACGTGCCCGATTACAAGGGCCGCGGCGAGGCCGAGCCGACACCACACTTTATCCAAAATCTAGGAGAGGCCGAGTATGCTGTGGCCATTTACCAGTATATGCGCCTGCTTGGGTACCCATCGGAAAAGATCACAATTCTGACGACATACGCTGGCCAACGGGCGCTGGTGAAGGATGTGCTGTCTCACCGTTGTGCTCGAAATCCTGTCTTTGGTCTTCCCAAGTCTGTAGCAACTGTTGACAAGTACCAGGGCGAACAGAATGACTGTAAGTCGCAGCTTTTCGTTCCATCTGCAAGTTTCAGGGCTAACAATAACCCATAGATATCATCCTATCTCTTACTCGAACTTCACGAGTTGGTTATCTACGCGATGTGCGACGCATGACGGTGGCCCTATCCCGAGCACGCCTTGGCCTGTATATTCTTGGTCGACGGGAGGTGTTTGAAGCATGCCCAGAGCTTCGACCTGCCTTTGACCTGCTACTACGAAGACCAGACAAGCTCATGCTTATAACGGGAGAGCTTTGGCCGACGCAGAGGGAGGTGGTTGAGGGCGATGGGGCCACGGAGGGTGAAGTGCCCATGGAGGGTGTGGAACACTTGGGACAATACGTGTTTGAGATGACCAACACCAAGATCAAGCAGCTACAGATAGAACAAGGCGTGATGCCCGAACCCATCATGGAGGAGGCAGTGGAGGCAGATGAGAGGTACGCTGATGAGGATGGCGAAGATGATGTGGAAGCAGACATCTTGGAAGTACGGGAGGGGGAGTGAACAGTCGTTCATTGAAAAGCTACACTGATCTTGCCTTTTTATTTCCTCTATTTTTAAGGGATCGGCGCAGGACAAACCGGAAGTCGTCAAGAGGGCTTTTATTCTAGATAGCATGAAATCGGGGCTTGGTAGCAACCTCTTATCGGACTTGGACCTTGGGAGACCCCTATTCGTAGATTGACTCCAAGTATCGATATTTTTCTGGAAGACGTTCAAAGTTGGTAGGCTGGACAAGGAGCCCAACGCCGTTGGACACCTGCTAAAGGCTGACGCCTTCTCAGACCAGGGTGAACATGGAGCGGGTGATCGGCAGACCTGCAGCTGCTGGGAAAACTTTTTTCTTCTTTCCCCTTCAGGGTTTCTGTGGTTCTGAAGATCAGTGATACTCGATGCACATCATCTTACATCATAGGGCCTTGGTATGATCAGTTGGTTAGGGCCTCTCAAGTGTGTCATGGCCATGATTGCGTCTCGTCATCGTCAGGTGACTGGCTGACTGGACATCTGTGAAGCCGTTGGGCGTCTGACCCAATCAATTCTTTTTTCCCCTTTTTGCACGAGCAGTCTAGGTGGTTTGTAACAGGGGCCATGTTGATGTGAACAAGATGGGACTGCTGATCTTAGTCGAGCTCGGGTTGCTCCCTGACTCATCAGAGCCATGTGTTGGCGAGTGTCACAGAAGGCGTACTGTGCCCCGATGGGATAATGCATGCATGTCGGATAAGATGCGGGAGGCGGCGATTGCGCCCAATAGTGGTGATGGCCGAGGGATGAGGTGGAAGAGTTGTGAGACGTGAGGGCAGCTGAACGAGGTGAGAGGATGGCCAAGAGCGAGCAATCAGTGAATGAATGAATGAGTGAGATTAGTCAAAGATGGAAAGCAAGCAAACAATCAACGAGAATGGTTCGTATTCGGGCAGTGCTATTTTTGGGGGGAGACAATGCCAGCGACTGGAATGAAATGACTGGTTGTTTAGGTGTAGAGACGCGAAGATGGAATCCGTCCAGGGGAACTGGCTGAGGTGGCTCGTGTTGACGCCGGACGGGGCTGTTGACGGATTTGATATTGATGAACGAGACGGACGCCATGTCAGCGTGAAGAAGCGAAGTAGTGCCTTGGCGGTTTTAGTCCTGCTCGGGGAGATCTAGAGCCCACAGTCCAGTGAGTACACGGGCTGATGATGCTGATGATGCTCATAGTGCTAGCCAGGGCCAACACGCCGATGCTTCTCAGTCTGAGAGCAGGCAGCTTCGTTGAACTTGTTTGAACTTGACTCTGGTCCCCTTCTTTTAGAGTTTGTTGGCTGGCCATGAGTCGAAACAAGAGCCTTGTCTGTGCGCCAAAGGAAACGGGCAAAGGGTTGAGAGACGGCCAAGTCAGCTGCATGCATGCCCTCTGCGGATAGACCAATACCTGTCTACCTCTTCAAAGATCTCGTTGCGGGGTTTTTTCTTTCCTTTTTCGTAGCTGACCTCGCCATCGAAGCGAGGCTTAGGGCGTTGGGAAACAATTGGGGTGGGAAAAAGCAAGCATAGAAAAAAAAAATTACCCCAGGGCGCCGTGCATCACGATGCACATACAACTCATCAATGGCGGCACGTCGTAGTAGCCTTGGTACTCGACAACACAGGCTACTGTACTTTTGCTCTTTGTATTGGCCTCGCTGGCACCTGAGCCAAAGGAAAACAAAAGTCTATCAACCAAGGCGTATCGCGGAATCCGGCCCCGACGCTGGTTACCTGCCCACATTACTGTACCATCTAGAGGGCATCATGGACGAGGCTTGGGTTGCCTAGGGCGAGTTGGAGGAACCCAAACCTGATTCAGTTGGTATTGCTGCAGACTGACTGGCTCGGAAGTGCCATAAGCCAGGAGCCGGTGACTCACTTGTTCCTTTCCTGAGGAGGGAAGAGATTCGAGGCACGCACACACACGCACACATGCTGGATGCTTTTTTTTCCCCGTTGCTGTTGTGTTGTCGCTGCCTAGGTCGGTGTTGCTCGTTATGAATGATAGTATCCAATAACTATGGGTGGATGGATAATGCCTGGTTGATATTGGCCCCGAACACGGGTCCCGTGGGCAAATATGCATCCATTACCTTGGGTATCCGTAGGTACATAACTAATGTACCTCGTAGTTATCCAGTTCTCTTGTCGATGAGACGGGAAATGTGAATGGAATTGGCAGAAAAGGGGTCTTGTCTCTCTATGACAAGTCATGGTGATAAGCGACCAAGGCCTAGATCGGTTTTATTAATTACTCTCCTTCTCCCTTTGTTGCTTGCCCCCTGATATCGGTTCCTGTCTCGACCTTGTCTGGCCTGAGAGCATATACCTGAGACTGGTCCAGGCGCATGCTTCTAATCACCATGACTCCTTTGAGGATGAATCATTGTCGCCTCCAACTTGAGGGCCGCTCTTGTCTGTGCCACATTTAATCACCAGGACCTTGCGAGGGTGCCGTGATGCGGTACAAGCCCACAGCACCCATAGAGGTCGAGGTTTGCCCATCTATCAAGTGGCGTGGTATGCTGTTCTCAGCCTGGATGACTTCCATTCTGTTCCGCCCCCGGAGACGATTCATCAACCAGGCACACACATTGTACGTATTGTTCATGATCTGAGCGGCATCTTTTCGGAGATAATACCTACCGGCCGGCCGGCTCATCGGGTACAGAATCCGATGTTGGCCTTGGTTGCTGGGTAAGGGTAACCATCGGCGAAGCACAACTTTGGCCATGCATACCCGTACATAAAAGGCCAACTGTCAACATCTTGACGAGCTACAGGTGAGAAGGGCATACCTGGACATGCTACTTTACTTACTCCTTTTTCACAGTTCAGGCGGGCGTTTAAATACTGAAATTACCTCCGGCCAGCAACAACATTACGTTTGCCCTGGTGTGGCATGTGAATCTGGAATTAACACTAGGTCGGTGCCCAGTAGGTAGTAGTAGACGCGCCGGGAGCCAGGTACCTCGCGTTGCCCGAGAATCATGTACCTCCTGTCGTTTCTTTCTTACTTAGTACGTCTTGTCTGCCTGCTCTTCAGTGCGTCGCGTTCTTCACAGCATCCTTGACCCGATCAATTGCCTTGGTCAGCACCGAGTTCGCGCACCTGGTAGGATTTCCCATGCCTCAAGCCATCGGACTTTTAGACTGGCGTAATTGTCGTGTTAGCGTGCCCTGGGTCGTGGGGATTGACATGCTGCATCAACCCTGTGTGCAATGGATCGAGTAATTTTGCGGCGCGCCTCTGTTAGGCTCCATACCACTGCCAATCCGATACCTCTCATCGCTCAGCTAGGCCTCTACCTCATCTCCAGTGCATCCCTACCTGGGTAGTGTTAGGTGAGTTGGTTAGGTTGGTGCAGGCGGGCTAGCACTGGGCCCGGGGGACGTTGGGTCGATAGGTACCTTGAGCCATGTACCCTCCCCACCCGTCTGGCTGGGCTTCCCGGCAGCCCCAGACAGATAGTAGGCAGATGAGTGGGAGTGAGAGTGCCCCACGTACCGTGTTGAATATCGTCTTGGCACTTGTACGCACTGTCAGCGCAGCCCAAAACTCTCTATGGCAACCGGCTTGCCCAGCGCATGCAACAGTGGTAGAGTGCCCCCGGTGAGCCCTAATCGACGCCAAATCACTCCCCAGTGCCTCCGCCGTCACCCGGTCCAGCGGCGACCAGCACACAGTGCCCACCCACCAAGTCTTGCCTCCGGAGAAAGCCCTTCCCCTCCTCCCTCTCGCCCCTTCCCGCCCATATCATATCCTGCTGCCCAAATTTTTTTTGCCGGATTCCTTTTGAAATCCTCACCATCAATCAACCTCTTGGGTCGGTGGAAAGTATCCTCACGAGACCCGGTTCCAGTTGCATCAGCATTGGATCACACGTCCTGTGTTAATATTATCACAGAGACCATTCTCCCCTCGTCTTCTTTTCTTTCGAGTTGCCGCCGCGCCGGATCGTAGCCTGTCTCAGACGCCTACGATCGCCTTCGTCGTTGGTACGACCTTCACTCCTTGTTCGCCTGTGATCGATTCGGCCTCCTCGACTCCCTCCTCGAGCCGCCCTTTTCGACATTCACGGTCGCTTCTCTTCGCCCGCGCACTCTTGCTGAACCTGGATTATTCTCTTCTCACAACTTTGCGTCCTTTGTCGTCGTTGTCGAATCACTACAGCCCCGCTGCACCTTCGAGTATTCGACAAGTCCCGGCACCCGGCGCCCTCTATTCCGCTTTCTCCCTCGACGCCCACAAAAAAAATTAAAACCACCACACACTCTCACATCGCGAACGACCACGAACTCCCCTTATGACGTCGCCTGCCAACCAGCAGAACCCCATCCCGGCGTCAAACACCCCCGCGACTACGGCTCCTTCTTATGCCTCCGCTGCAGGTGCGCCCAAGAAGACAGCCCAGGCCCCTATAGTCGCGACCGGATCCCACCCTCCTGTGGTGGTCGGTGCATCGTCGTCCTCCGCGCAGAATGCGAAAGGCTCCTCGTCTTCTCCTGTGAACGGCAAACCAGCCGTCACCCCCGCTGTCCCTGCCGTCGCTCGCGGCAGCGCTAACCTCAACGGTTCTGATCACTCTCGCAAGAGCTCCGTCACCATGGCTGCCAACGGCCCTAACAGCTTCGCTCCCAACGGTGGCCCCGTCGGCGGTGCCAAGTCTGGCATCCAGTTTGGCTTCGATTCTCCCGCCATGACCCATAGCACTCCTCAAACCGGCAGTGCTGCTCCTATTCCCATCCCTGGTGGAAACGCGCGAGTCCCCTCGCCTGCTCACTCACCCTCTCCGATCCCCCAGCCCTCTGCCAGCGGTGGCCGACCTCCTTCCGGCCTGGCGAGCGGACAGATGACCTTTGGCAGTCTCGGTAGCGATGGCGAGGTTAGTGTTCCACTTTTTGGCCCTCTTTTCATCAATCTACCTCTGTCTGATAAACCTCCTTTTGAGACGCATACTGACATCTCTTGCTTGCAGCGCAGCATGAGGCAGGGCTCTGTCCCTACGAACCCTAACTCACAGCCTGGTGCTCACTTCCGCCGCGAGTCGGGGCACTCTGTGCAAGGCGACAACGCTGGCCGAGGCAACTTCCAGCCTCAGGGTGGACGTGGTCGCGGTTATAACCCCCATAACAACAACTATAACCAGCAGATGGGCTACCCTCCCAATAACCAATTCCGTAACGGTCCTGGTCAGGGTAGAGGCATGCCTCCTGCCTTTCAACCTCAGCCCCGAAACATGCCGTATCCGAACTCCCCGCAACCCGGTCGAAGCCCGGCACTCGCACCTTCGCTGCCGGGTACGCCTAACATGGCACCTGCTAGCATGCAGCCCAATATGCCTATGCAGACACCACCTCAGTACCATTACCCGCCTCCTATGGCGCCTCAGCATCAACAAGTACAGTTTCCCTTTCCTCAAGTTGAAAAGCACCCCTTCAAGACCTTGAAAAAGAACAAACCGCGGCGCGGCGACCTGGAAAAGTCAGTTCAGGCCAGTCGACCGCAAGAAGCTGCGCGAGATCTGCATGTCAGCGAGTTGAACCAGCATCGTCGTTTCAGTAAACGTACAGATCGGCACTGGCGCGAACCCGACATGAACGGCACGCGCGTAGCGTCTAACAAGTTCTCAAGAATGCCTTCACAGCACCTCCCCTTGATCGATTCATCGCGCTCTATCGACTTGTCGCCTGAAAGCGGCCAATTTGAATACATGCTAACTTTGAAAAATCAGAATTACGGGTATCCGCCCCAGCAAGTGGACGCCTACGGACGACCTATGTCCATGTCCTACGGCTATAATAACATGCCGTACATGGCTCCTCCCCAGGCTAACTCTCCAGGTTACAACCAATCATTTGTCCCACCTTACCACCAGCAGAGCCATAGCATGTCTCGAACACCCTCCCAACCAGAGAGACCCTCAAGTGCCAATCAGCAGAACCAGCCCGTCATCGTGTCCTCGACGCCACAGCCCCAGAACTCGTCGCTGAAGCCCACGGCAAGCAGCTTCGTCAAGGTGCCTAAGAAGAGTGCCGCCATTCAGATCAAGAACGCTGCCGGTGAGGTCATTGACACCTCGGCTTTCAAGACACCTTCATCCCCTGCTCCTAGCATTCAACAGTCGAAGACCCCCCCTGTTGTTACTTCCGCGCCGACCCCCCCTCCCAAGTCTTCTACCCCTTCGCACAGCCGTAGCGACAGCCATGCCGCTCCGAAGACAGCTAAGGAGATTCAGGATGAGTTGAAGGCAAAGATCAAGCAAGCCACTCAGGCTCCATCCAAGCCCGCTGAGAAAGCCGACGAGAAACCTGCCGAGGCCAAGACTGAGCCTGAACCTCCTGCCAAGGTTGAACCCGAGAGCAAGCCTGCTCCCGCACTAGAAGAGAAGGCTCCCGAGCCTGCTCCCAAGGTCGAGGAACCCAAGCCTGAAGAACCCAAGCCTGAGGAGTCCAAGCCCGAGGAGCCCAAGAAGGAGGAGGTTGAGAAACCTGCGGAGACAGCCAAGAACGACGAGCCGGATGAGGATGAAATTGAGCGTATGATTCGTGAGATGGAGGAGGAAGATGCTCGCCGTGAGAAGGCGGAGGAGGAACATCGCAAGAAGGTTGAGGCTGAAAAGGCCGCCGCCAAGGCCAAGGCTGATGTTGATCGTGTCAAGAACGCTGCCGATGAAGACCGAAAACTTCGGGAACAGGAGCGTGAGATGGAGCGTCTTGAGGAAGAGAAGGAGAAGCGACGTCAGCAGGCCGAATCATCCGGCAAGCCTGCTCCGAGTGTTGCTGAGCTCCTCGCTCAACAACGCAGTGGCAAGGAGTCGGAGCCCGCCAAGGTCGAGTCTGTTACCGACAAGCTTGCTGGCATGAAGATTGGCGACAAGCCCGCTTCCCCGGCAGAGCCCACAAGTCAGAAGCCCGAAAAGCGCGGTGCGAAGCCCGCTGCTCTGAACCTGACGCCCCTCAACACCAAGCCTGTTGAGCCTGCCCAACCCAGCGCCGCTCTGCAGTCTCTCAAGTCGGCTCGTTTCCTGAAGGTCATCGAGCAGGACATCTACCCCGCCGGCATCAAGTCCCCCAACCCCGCCCTGAACGTGGCCGTTGCTAAGAAGGGCAAGACTTTCAAGTACGATGCCAATTTCTTGCTCCAGTTCCAGAAGGTCTTCACTGAGCAGCCTTCCCTGGAGTTCCACCAACAGGTTAAGTCTTTGATCGGCGATGACCGTTCGAGGACCAACACACCCAGTTCTGGCCGGAATCCCCGTCATGGTGCTGGGGGCAGTAGCTCTGGTGTTAGTGTTGGTTCTGGCTTCATGGGTGCTTTCACTGCATCTAGCCGAATCCCGCCTGGCACTACCTCAGCTGAACGCTTCGCCAACTCCCGGCCCGCTTCGATGGGCTCCTTCCCCCGTCCCGGTTCGTTCCCTGGCGGTGGCCCTATGGGATCAAGAAGCTCCTCACAGGCCCACCTGCCCAACTCGCCTCGCACTGACAGCCGCTCCCGTCGTGGTGGTGGTGGTGGTAGCCGTCGTGGTATCGATGCCAAGGAGGCCCAGGCTGCTAAGACCATGCCTCTGACCGCCGGCCAGGAGCTGAAACCCATTGCTGTTACCGCGACTGGTTGGAAGCCGACAAGTGTTGGCAGGGCCAGCGCCGCAGGCTCTGGTGCTGGTGCTGGTGCTGGTGCTGGCTACCTGGATCCTGAGATGGTACAGCGCAAGGTCAAGGCCGCTCTCAACAAGATGACACCCGAGAAGTTTGACAGGATTGCCGATCAGATCTTGGCTATTGCATCTCAATCCAAGGATGAGTCGGACGGCCGAACTCTGCGCCAGGTCATCCAGCTCACCTTTGAGAAGGCTACTGACGAGGCTCACTGGGCTTCAATGTATGCCAAGTTCTGCAAGCGCATGCTTGAGACCATGAGCCCCGACGTTCGCGATGAGCGGATCAAGGACAAGAATGGGAACATCGTCAGTGGTGGCAACCTGTTCCGCAAGTACCTCCTCAACAGATGTCAAGAGGAATTCGAACGTGGCTGGAGTGTCAACCTGCCTGAGCCCGAGGAGCAGGAGGGCAAGAAGCCTGGCGAAGCTGCCCTTCTGTCGGACGAGTACTATGCCGCTGCTGCGGCCAAGCGACGCGGTCTTGGTCTCGTCCAGTTCATCGGTGAGCTGTACAAGCTCGGCATGCTTACTGAGCGAATCATGCACGAATGTGTGCACAAGCTCGTCGACTATAAGGGGGTGCCTGATGAGGCTGAAATTGAGTCGCTCAGCAAGCTGCTCCGGACCATTGGTGCCAACCTCGACGCAACCGAGAAGGGTCGCCCTATGATGGATGCTTACTTCCAGCGCATCCAGACCATGATGGACCTGCCCGAGCTCCCAAGCCGAATGAAGTTCATGCTGTTGGACGTGGTGGATCTGCGCCGAGCCAATTGGGTTTCCAAGGAGACCAACAAGGGACCCAAGACCCTTGACGAGGTCCGAGCTGAGGTATGTCTATTCCAACCCATTACAAAGACACTCACGATTGCTAACCAACATGCAGGCTGAGGCCGCTCAAGCTGCCAAGGCACAAGAAGCTGCCCGCACCAACCAGCGAGGTGGTGGCCGTCCTCCTGTGGGAAGAGGCGATGCCCGCAACTTCTCATCTGGGTATGGCAACCAGGCCAGCAACCAGGTCGGTATGGACGATTTGCGACGCCTAAAGGGCTCTGCCAACCGAACTTCGAGCGGCAACATCTCCCTGGGCCCCGCCTCCATGCTCTCCTCTCGCAGCAACAGCGGAAGGCGTCTGGGCCCTGGTGGTTACCTTGGCGGCCGCCCCGGCGAGGACTCCGGTGCCTCATCGCGGACTGGTACACCTCCCACTCGGGAGAACACTTCACACTCTAATGCATTCAGGTCAGTCTGGACCCGAGGATAATTACTGACGATCCATCTGCTAACATGTCATGCAGCCTCCTTGCAAACATGGATAATGACCACCCGGCCTCGCCCCCGTCTACTTCTGCCTCCCCTGCCATGTCGAAGGCTGTCCCTGCTGACAGCAACAAGAAAGAGAGCGAGTAAAAAGTATTCTTCTTCCTTCGGTGTCTTGCATTTCGGCAGAATAGACTAGGCGGGGCTGTGTTTTCTTGCATTTACAGGCTTTTTTCATCAGACGTGTCTAAAAGTTGCGCACACATTTTTTCTGAACCCATGATACCTTTCCCATAGACAGACGGACGTGCCTCTCACCACGAGAGGAAGGACTTTTTTCGGACCAGGGATTTTCTTTCATGATTGTGTTCACTACCACCCAATCCGATCCCCTTCCGAGCATGTTTCCCCAAGTGTGTTTCAGTTCCTTAATATTGCGGAGGATTTCGAGTTTCACGGCTTCATACGGTTTAACGTTGATACTTGTTAGCATTTTACTGGTTTCTTGGGGGCATGGAAGGGGTGAGGGGGGCGGATGGCTGTTGATAGGGAAAACCGTCACGTTCGCTACGTTACGTCCCATCACACCACATCACACACACACGCGATGGGGGGTAGGGTGGTGTTTTAGGAGGGAATCGAGGTTGAAAACATTTCGGACGGCGGCATGGAGGCAGAACAAGCTCGTTCGAATGGAATGGACTTTGCGATGGAATTCTGCCTCTTGCGATCTTCCGCGCGACAGCCTCTGGCCATGCACACGTCCTTCGCTGGCTTTAGATGTTGCCTCGACGATCAGGTCCGAGGGGCAGAGGAGGGAATAACAAGACCACGATTGATGATTACGACGAGGATCTTTACGCTTCGCCTCATTGACAAATGCATTGTACCAAGAGGGGAGGAGAGGACCGGTCGTCGACGGTTCTTCCTCTTGGTGTTGATGTATAGAGGCGCTTGACCTGGTCGAGCTTTGATGAAGGGGTCTTTATGATGCTTTTGCTGTATATCATCTAATTACGAAGGAGCATGGGCCAGTGGCGGAAAATCTACATATTTGTTCAACTCCTGTTCGCTTGCTTGTGACTGATTGTCTTGCATAGATGTTGGTGATACTTCCAAGCCTTTGAAGATCGGCCTCATCACTTCCATCGGGCTTCATGTCGCAATTTGCTTTGATGTAGTACGGTTCTGTTTCCACTGACCAATAACCAGCGACGCAACACTCTGTCCTGAAACTAACTGGATGACCATGCCCATGTTTATTCCTCACGACTCCCAAACGCCATCCGCGCTCGCTATACAGCCAATCTTTAACATTCGTTAACCACCCTTCGCGTAGTAGGGCAGAGGCCCGAGTTGGAGCCTATAAAGATTCCTCACAACACTCTCACGTGCTCAAGACTCCAAAGACTCCTGATCCCAGATACCAATCCATATTACATCATCCTTCCGCATTAACCTTCTATATGTCCGAGCATTCGTTGCCTTCATCCCTTACGCCAACGGCTTGAAGCCTAACTTGGTGAACAGAGTGTCCATGGCGACCCACTGTCGACCACACTTGTCAAGATACTTGTCCACGACGCTCTTGACGGTACTGAACCGAATGCGGTTGTGCTCAGCCAGGGCGAGGATGTTCTCACGATCCTCCCTGGGCACATCGGCAGCAGCAGACTTGACTTTGGCCTTGTCCACATCCCAAAGACTGGAAAAATAGAGTAGCTGGGTGTAAATGGCCTTTTCGGTGTATTCGTAACGCATGCGGCCGAGGCAATCCCGTGCGAGACCCTTGGGTCCAAGACAGCGAGTGCCGTAAACGCTCATCTGACGAGTGCGGTTGCCACACTGGGTGTCATCACAGACAAGCCAACCTTCGTAGTAACGACTGGTTTGAGTGCGGATGGCGTGTTCCATCTGAGCTACTACAGACAGTGTCGAGATGCCGGCGCCGCAAGAGCTGCAGACAACACCGGATGCAGAGACACGGTCAGGAGAGGCAGCTAAGCCTTCGAACGTGGAGCTTGTCTTGCACTTGCGACATCGAAGCGAGAGCCGGGCACAGTCACCAAAGCGGACTTCATCGGGGATCTGAGAGTCAAGGGGGTGGATCTCCAGGTCGTTGCTCGAACTGTTCTGCTGAGTCTGGAATGAACTGTACCGCTTGATGTCCAGTCCAAGCTGCTCTGCCAGCTGCGAGGTTGAAGTACCGACAATATTG
This sequence comes from Fusarium sp. JS1030, assembly GCA_000966855.1. Classification (NCBI taxonomy): domain Eukaryota; kingdom Fungi; phylum Ascomycota; class Sordariomycetes; order Hypocreales; family Nectriaceae; genus Fusarium; species Fusarium sp. JS1030. The sequence continues at coordinate 153,518 of JWIW01000010.1, read as the reverse complement.
GCGCAGAGACGTTCAACAGGAGGGAAAATCTGCTTGCCAATGTACCACTCGACGTCTGGGAGCAGGGTAGAATCCGCCTTTAGGTCAGCGGGGGTGTAAGCTCGCTTAGGAGCAGGCTCGGAGCTCTTGCTGTCCCCAGTGATAATATACGAGATGACATCGCCCTTGCGGACTGTTTTGCCCTTGGCCATCTCGCGGAGCGCAACCTGAACCTGGGGCATAGAATCGGCATTGGGGTACTCCTTAGGGGCCTTGCCAAGTTGCGTATAGATGATATACTTGGGAACGGGGATAGTCTGCTCCCGCATCTTGCCGGCGATCTCACGCAAGTAATCGTGAATGCGAGCGATGGAGACCTCAGTGTCATCTCCAGAGAGAATCTCATCCAAGAGGTGCTTGGAAATCTCTTTGGATAAGGCGCAGTATTCTCGACGCTTCATGTCGAGACCTTTGACTTCCATCTTTTCGATGAACTTGCCATCCTTTTCGACGAGATTGATGGCAGCGTACTTCTTCTTAGCCTGAAGGAGGATGCGACGGAACACATTGTCAATGTCAATTTCTAACAGCTTGTACTGGTCGTTGACAGCCTTCTTGAAGTCGTTTCCGACTTTGAAGGCATCCGCAACATTGTCGACGTTGGCGTTGATCATGACGGAGTCGGTGTCACCATAAATGACTTGAAGGGATTTGCTCTCGGCAAGCTCCTTGGTACTGCGTAGAATCTCACGACCCTTGAAGGTCGTCAAGACAGCCAAGGGGCGAGCATAAAAACGAGACTTGGTGTAACCCAAACATCCGTACATGGAGTTGGCAGTCAGCTTCAACGCCAGTTGCTTAATGTCCCAGGTGGCCAGCTGTTCAGACGTGGCTTTCTTGTCTTTCATCAGACTCTTTACCTGCCGACGCCGGCTGACGAGAGTGGCGATGAGTCTCGGGAGAATACCCTGGTCCTGGTTGATGGGCACCTCAGGAACTGCATCTTCATCCTCAATCTGCATGGTAGATTAGCACAGTGTTTGGTGGGAAATACAGGATGGCTTACCGAAGCTGTTCTGTCAACGGTCGTGAAACAAATATTGAACTCCTGGATAATGGACGGGTACAGAGAATTGAAGTCCATGACGAGCACAAACTTGTCATACAGACCCTTTTCGGGCTCAAAGACAAGACCGCCCTTGTATTTGTCTTTCTTCTTGCCATCGGCCGCTTCTTCGTCGCGTTGCTCTTCCTCGGCACGTTGACGGCCCCGGAAGGTCTGCTTGTCAGGACATATGTACTTATTTCGATAGAACTCGTGAAGGAGAATGTACTCGTTTCGCTCTGCGCGGGTTCCGGTGAGAGTTCGAGCCCACGAGTTGCCAGCCAGGTTGGTAAGAACCTTGGTAAGGGGAAGCATCTGAACACCCAGTGCCAGGGCTGCGATGTAGTGTGTGTCAGCCTCCATGTGGGTGATATAGTCCATTAGACCTTGCTTCTCCTTGGCCCAGCTGCTTAGGGCAACTTCATTGTCAAACTCTCGGCGGCGGTTGTCTCCTGAGAGATACAGGCTGCACATTTCGGTCAAGCTCCATGATTGACACTTGAACATAACAGATTTTCCAGCATCGTTGGCAAGATCGCAGAGAAGTCGACCGGAGAGGATCTGGCGTTCTGCAAAGACGTTGCCTCCGGTCTTGCCAATCGAAGAAGGCCACTGAGTCCTGCGGAACCTGCCTAGCCTAGACCACTGGTGGATCTTCTTCTCATGCAAGCGATTGAGGAGAACACTATAATCAACACCCTCCAGCTGGTGTCCAAGGATAACATCAGGATCCGCAACGTCCACTTGGGCCAAGAAAAAGCTGAGAATGTCGGCTTCTTGCTTCTTCAAGACAATGAGGCCACGATTCCTCTTCTTGGCGAGTTGATCGAAGCCCAGTGGAAAGCCTTGGCCATGGGGGCGGATCACAGTGAAAGTCCGGCAAGGAAGCTTCTCCGCAGGGGTGGTGTCGCTGAGAGACACCTTCTCGTAGATTCTAGCGCTGATAGCTAGGATCTCCTGCTTGTTATCATTGGCATTGAAGGCAGTTCTTAGAGCGACGCTCATCAGAGTCAAGGGAGGCGCATCGAGATTATCGGATTCGCTCAGAACTGAGATCATATTGGGATGCTCAGCCAGAACTTCAAGTTTGCAGTGAGAGGCATTCTTGATGCTTCCAAAATCGGCATCTTCAATCTTGAGCCAACAAGGGCCCATGATGTTCTTCCAAAGGACGAATTGCTCAAATAGAGCAGTGTTGCTGCCAAAGACGTGAGAGTAGGTTTCGCCAGGTTTTGTGTCGACTTGGGGTTCTGAAATTCTGCCAGTTAGCCAGGTCTCAAATGGCAGTATGTGATTCCGCACTCAGGACTTACTATTATATGGGTACAGAAGCTTCATGTATTGGGCCTCCTTCGGGACACCAGGAAGTTCAAAGGCGTATTTCCTGGTGCAAGCTTTGATTTTGTACATGCCGACATTCATCTTGGTCATGATCTCGTCAACTTCGTCATAGACATTCATCATCTCAACCTCCTCGGCAGTCTCTTCTCCGCCCTGCATCCTATACTGCCGCGGCAGAAAATAGAGCTTTCGGAGAATGTTGTCAACTTTAACAAAGCAGCTAACGTATGACCTTGTCTTCTTATTGAGCACTTTGCCGAAAAGGCACAGGCTGCCGTTAATTTCTGTGTAGTCAGTCCAGAAAAAGTTGAGACTACCATCTTCTTCAACTGCATCCTTGTGATCCATTTTGCCGATTCCCTTGGTCTCAGACGGCGAGCTCGACACAACATTGAGGCTTTCTGTGAGGGCGTTCCAGGAAGTTGAGTCAACCGAAGCACCATTCGTTTTGACGGGGGAGGAGCTGGCAGGTGATGGGTAAGGTTCCGGTTTTAGAAGCTTCTTTATGGGTCTTGAACTTGTCAAGTTGACGCTGGCTGTGGCAATGGTGCCAGCATGGGCAACCTCCATCATATCCTCGTCCTCGTCATCCTTTGGCTCCTGCTTAATCTGAGCCTTTCTCTGGGCAACTTTAGCGGCGGGTGAAGAGGGTGCTGGATCGCTCATGGGGATGTCGGCGGTTTCAAGGATGTCGTCGTCGACTGGAGGGATGAAGCCGTCGTCATCATTGTCGGTCACTGGTGGCGGAGGTGACGGCAGTCGTGTGTCGAGGGTCTTCTTCTTCTTGGAGATGGGTTCAGGGGCTGGTGACAGGGCCCTTGCTTTGCGGCGCTCGCCAGATCTCTCGATTCTCGAGATACGTGGGGCAGGGGCAGTAATGTTGTGGTCAACTTCGCCAAGCAGATCGGCAAGGAAGTCATCGTCGGCTTTGGTTTTGATAACCTGGGAGGGATCAGCGAACGGTCATACAAGGCCTGCTGATTCCAGTTACCTTGGGCTTGGGCTGTGCCCTGGTAGCACCCTTGGTGAAGTATTCACTGATGTCTTTGTCGTTGGCGTCTCGTTTTGCTTGCTCCTCCTGGCGACTTTTCTTGGCTGTGTGGCTGGTAAGCATGTGGAAGCTTCAGCGTGGTAACTGATGCCGAGAGGCTTACCGGCTTTGCTAGGTCGGCCTCGAACGACCGTCTCCCCTTCACTCTCGGAATCGTAGGCCTGTACACGATCCCAATCTTCGCGGCCGTCATCTGCATAGCCCTCGCCGTTGTCGTCGACGACGAAGTCATCCTGGTTTAGCCGATCGCGAACGATCTTCTTGTATCCCGCCTCGTCAACCTCGTCGTAAAGATTGTCGACCTCTTCGACCTGGTAAGTGTCGAAGGCCTTCTTGCCGGACTGGCGAAGGGCTTTAAGCTCGGCGAGCCTGGCCCTGTGAGACATGGCGAGTGAGAATCTCAAGCCGGTAGCATATCAAAAGGAGGATTGGATGAAAGTACGGGCCCGGATCTGCCGAATCGACGTGTTTTGGAGGTGGTTTTGGAGGAGTAATGCCAATGTCGATGTCGATGCCAATGTCAATGTCAATGCCAGCGTTATTGACGAGAAGTGGAGGGTGGAGGGACTTGGTCCCCTGGTAACGCCCGGTCATTAGAAAAGTAGCCAGGCCAGACGCGTTCAGGCGCGTTCACCAAGTCGCGTTGCCCGTGTCAGCGTGGGGCCCTCTGTAAAGTGCTTTCCGGGGGCTGTGGCCAATGGGCGCCAGAGAATAGCTGTGGCGCTTTGCAGAAGTACCCAGCACAGGAGGTACTTTGCACTGCACAAGCGCCTGCTGCATAAACGGCGAGCAGCAGGGTCAGCGCAGAATGAGTTAGTGCCATTGGGCGAGGACGCGACACTTGCACTCTACGCGACTTGGGCCGTGTTAGTGCGATGCACTACAGCCGAGTTGAAGCTCAAAAAGCAACTCCAGACCAGAGCTTGTGATAAGATCCATTGCGGCCCATCCGCTACAGCATCTCAATCATCAGGAGGTTATGCAGACCTTGCTGGTGAGATACAAATAGAAAGTACAAGACTCTCTGGGCCAAGCCTGCGTCCGTACTCGGACCTCCCAGAGCAATGCAGGAGCAACAGTGTGAACCCCTTCTCTTTCCAGCAATCAATTCCTGAGACTCGAGTCGCTTCGCTTCTCAGTCGGACCGCATGTTGAATCATCATCTCTTCTATCTCCCAGCCATCACCAACCCATCGCCAAGCCCTCCATCAAGGTTGCCGACTTCGACTCAGAATCATCAACACCAATCTCCATATTTACGTCATGCCTAGCAGCATGTTCGGCTCTTTGCACTCAAGTGCCGACAACAATAGACCATGGCTTCGCTCCAAGTTGAACAGCTAGAAGCTATCGAGACATTACCGCCGAGCTCAAACCCCCAAACCAAACGGGTTCGACCAAGGTGACGAGTCCGTGGCGTGTCAACCCGGGCTTGTCTCTGAATCTCCATCCTGCCCACCTCATTCTGGCTGGTTAACCTCGAAACGTCTGAAAACTGCATCCTTCTTCACAACTTGGCACCGGGATGTGCCCGTCTCCAAGGATACGGGTTATGCGAACCCAACCGGTCTGGCACTCGGGCCACGGTCAACTCGATCACATCCACGCAAAGGTCTTGGTGATGCGTTTCAGCATGCCCGGGCACGATGGACGCGAGAGAGGACCTCTGAGAAGGAACGTACCATATACCCAATCATATCCATCACCGATGTTGAAATGTCGCCTGAAATGACCCAGGGCGACGTGATGTTGGAGCCACTCAAACACGTCGTGGATTCAGATCCTCCTCAGCTAGACCTCCTACCCGAGCTGCCTCACTGCTATCTCAGGCGATCTTCTACTCTTCGAGACTGCATCGAAAAGGCTGCCGATGACATCAATGTCGAATATGGAGCTGCGCCGTCCTTTCCAGAAACAAAGGTTGACAATCGCACTCTCGAACAATCGCCGGATAAAGGCGATGGTAAAGGCACGTCGATGCCTCTGATTTTTCTTCGGCGAGAACAATTCGCAGCGGGCAGTTCCTCGACGAAATCAGATGACATTGCCTCGGTTCAAATCCGAGGGCCCGCCTGTTCCTCTTGTAGGTCACGGCGTAGTTGTTGTCGCAGGCCTGAAACGACCGTTCCCGCAGTATGGAATAAGTTGATTTTGAACGGATTGTTACCCTTCCGATACTCGGCAAAACAAGGTGAAGTTGATCAAGATACAGATGGCAATTGCACGTCGCGTTCTAGCTCAGCCACCGCCCTGGAGCTTTCATCCAGCATCGTCACAAATTCGTCGAGCCGGCGACATGTTTCTGCCTCTGACCAAAAGTATCAGCCGATATCTTCAATCGAAGACCAGATTACTCTAGGTACTGTGGGTGACAAGAGTGCCGCCGGAGACGGGATACTTCTAGCCTTTGAAACTAGGTCTTTGGACCATAACGGCAGCAAGTCTAGTCTCAACTCTCAGGTCTAGATCCAGACTCAGATGGATGGATTTACAAATCCGGGTCACCAAGATGAAAAATCACACAAATTGAGTTGGTTCAAGGATCAATATTGCGGTTCAAAATGAGGGTTGGGGTAACAAAGATGGCAACTCTCGCAACAGGATGGTTTTAATACAGTCGTTATTGAGTTTTGCTAGCTTCCATTGGAGAGCATAAAAAGGTCAACGATATATGTCTTCAGCATATGTAGCCCCTTCAATAATTGACCAAGCAGTCAAGCAATCAAGCCATTAAGCAAACTGAAAGCGGTGTGGTTTTCAAACGTATCGACGTCTAGGATTAATGATATACGACTTCATCACCCACCAGAACGCCGTATTTTCCGTCAGATTCTCCATGTCCTATTCTACATTTGTGTTGTACAGGTGCTTAGAGATGCGTATGAAACTAGCCTCCTTGTCGGAGCATCCAACGTGGCTACTATTATATCACACGCCTTAATCACCACTCGACAGGAGCGCGTCGCTGGCGTGGGTCACGAGACGGAGGGGGTGTTCGGCCACGATCAAAGGCTGGCTTGTGGTTATCATGATGTCTGTCAGGCCGCCTGCTTCGCTGCTCAAATCCCTCCCTACGCCTCGGCTTGCCCGCCTGCGTCGTATCCCAAAAGAGGCCGCTATCCATGTCGTCATTGTACTCGGACATGTCCCTCCCAGCAGTGCCGCGGCCCTTGGCCTGGCGCAAGTTGGGCTCGGTCTCATTACGACTGGAGAAGAAGGCCTGGATCTCGCGGTTAATACGAGCGCCGATGGGGCGAATCTCTTTGAGATCGGCCTCAGGGAGCATCTCTTGCTGGATAACCCTGTTGTATGAGCTGTACATGATGCGGGCGAGGGCAATGACCTCACGCTTGTTATTGTACAGGGCCTTCTTCTCCTCGTCCGTCTCAGCCTTAGACGCCTTGAAGAAGCGAGTATGGAGATTGAGATACGGTTTCCACATGCGAGCAAGGGCCTCAGTGATCTGAATGCCGTAGTCACGCTTGGCCCCCTCCACATCCCCCCCTTCAGCCCGAGCGCGTAAGTGGTAGTGGCTAGCTTGAGAGGCCTGGAGGTAAAGCCTCAGGGCGTGGGGATCAGGGACCTTGAGCCGCTCATTCATGCTGTCGAGAGCGCGGTTGGCATGCTTGATAGCATTTGGACTGATGTTGTCCCGAATGCAGGCCTCCATAGCCATGTGGTAGAAGCGAGGGTTGATGTACTTATCGGGGATGATGGCCAGAATCTCAGATGCGTGGGCGCTGGCTTTGGCTGTCTTCAGCATGCCAAATAGACGCATCCATGAATCTAAGTCCGGCACCACGTTGTGCTCACGGACGAGGAGGTTCCAGTACTTGATGCCCGAGGTGCTCAATCTCGACGACGCTACTACTGTGAGCACGAGGGCCAATGTGTTGGTACCGGGAGACACATAGGCACCGTGGCCTTCTTTGCGAGCCACTTTCCGAGAGCCAGAGTTATCCAAGCTTGGGTCATGGTCTGACGCAGGAGGCGCCTTGGACAGATTGGGGATGTTCATGGTCTGCTCGATGAGATCGAGAATCTCTCGTCTATCGGCGCGGTCGGGCGTTAAGAGGAGTAGTCGACCCATGGCGCAGACCAATTCCTCATCAATTACCAGGCGCCCTTGTCGCCACCTATTAACAGCCTCTTCCCAAACAGCTTTACCACGTTGGATGGAGTTTTTGAGGTTTGTAGCCTTCTGCTCCGCCGGTAGATCTTTGACTTCAGCCATCGCATGGAACCGCAGAGCATTAATGATGGTCGTGTAAGTGTAGACTGTGGCCGACCGTGTCGAATCGTTGATGCTGTCCACGACGGAAAACATTGAATCTAGATCACCTGCCCGGCCACAGACGTTGATAACAGCGTTGAGATGGATCGAGTTTGGTTCTAGACGGGTGTCCTTCAGGAGCTTGTTGTAATGCTTCAACGCCTCCGCCACGGCCAGCTTGGGGTGTTGGGACTTTGCAAAACCCCGGAACATGATGGTATATGTCTGTAAGTTAGGAAGCTGAGCACGTTTTTTCATCTGAAGTCAAGTTAGTACCGTTTTAATGGCTGCGTTTATTTCCAGGTGGAGAATAGTTGATTCCATGCTACTCACGTCGTTGTACAGCTTGACAGCTTTGTGCAGCTGCTGCTTCTCCAACGTATAATTGATGAGGTGATTCCAAGATACCACGACCTGGTGGCTCCTGCTAGCCGTCTGCGTCAAAAGAAGAGCCTCGTCGTATCGGTCCCTGGCAAGTGCCTGCTCGACGTATTGTCCAATCTTCCATGGATCGTCCATGTACTGTAACTGTTTCTTAACGGCGCGTTGCAGCTTCAGCTGGGCCTTCTTCCCCGCGACAGTCTCGTCCATGGGCTCGGCATCGAGATTCCTGGGCGTGTCGGTGTTTTTTACTGTCGAGGTCGCTGGCGACGACTCGGTCGCAATCGTAGAGGCGAACGCCCGGGACGCCTGTCGAAGGGAACGAGCTTGGAGGAGAGCAGCCGATTCGAGAGACGGCCTCTGCTGCGGCACGAGCTGTAGCGCTCTGCGCAGACATGCGCCGCATGTCAGAATCCTCTCAGCCATACTGCTGCAGAATGGTCGAATTGACGGATTGGATGAAGGACGCAAGTGGTGTAATGTAGACTTGCTTCGGTTTCCCCAGGCCTAAAATTTCCATTATCTTATCAGCTACTACCCGGGCTCCCCCACCAATGACTAAATCCGCACCCGGTACGCTGGCACTTATAGAAAAGGTACGTACTTGCATCATTCCCGGGAAGCACGGTGGCTCTCCAATTAGACACGCGCTCGCGGTCGCAACTCAGCCCAGCGTTTCTTTTCTCTAATTTTGTTCCCAAGCAACAAACCACTTCAGAGTAGCCTTCATTTTCGATTTTTTCCCTAATCTTTGTCGAGATCTATCCTCCACCTTCATCCACATCACCCTGTTCCTCTCGGCCAACCAGTTTTGAATCACAAATCATGGCCAAGGTCGCCACAGATTTCGAAAAGATCATCAACGAGGGTAGGCAGCGACCAGCAACAGGCTCTCCTCCAGACCTCGAACTCTCCGTCTAATGTCAAACTCTCCCGCAGGGCGCGAGCGAAAGAAGAACGAGGCTCTCGCCGACCGCATCTTCTCCAAGAATCGCCGCCAGAGCGCCCCCTCAAAGCTCAAGGCCACCCCCGGCCCATCGCTGGCCAGTCGCGTCGGCGTCAAGAAGGTACACCAGCCTCGACACGCTCTCCATTGTCCATCGCAGAGATATTAAGAACAGCCCCGTGTTATAGCATCGCAACTCAGCCGTCGGAATTCGATCAAACCCTCCTCCTTCAGGCAATGTCAACGGCGAATGGACCCATGACCTGCACCACTCTGTCAATGGCGATGACCGAAACTCGCTAAGCTCCCGCATCACAGCGCCTGGTGCTGCCGGTAGGAAGGCCAATCGTCGAGCAGCACATCTTTCTGCTGCCGTCGACCGCATGGATACCTCGGTCGATGCGCCTCAACAGGTTAACATCGTCAAGCCCAAAGGCCCTGCCGCCGCAAACAAGAACCAGATGGGAATGACTATTCGAGGCCTCGCTGGACCCTTTACCATCATGGCTCAGAATTTCGCGCCTGGCACCACGACCGATGATGTTGAGAGCGCCATGACGCCGGTCGGCGGCGTCATGGAGAGTTGTCGAATTGTCAAGTCAAAGCCCATCCTGATTGTTGAGATGACCTTCGCCTCGCGTGAATGCGGCGAGCGGGTTATTGAGACCTTCAATAACAAAACGGTTAGTCCTGTAGCCCTCTCAATCACTTCTTCTATCCTTGATTAACATTCCGTCTCAAGGCCGACGGCCGGGTCCTCAAAGTTTACCCCAAGATCGGCAACTCCCAAGGACCCTCCAACAACAATGCTCCCAGCAACGCCCCGAGTGGTCCTCGTAGTTCTCGTGCACCCAAGGCCAACACCAACGAAAATATCGTTGATGGGTCAATGGGGTTCCCCGACTTGATGGACACATCCACTACAAATGGTCCTTCGTCGCGGTCCAACCAGCTGTACAGCGACAAGCTAGTCGGCGGCAACCGGAGGGGCCGGGGTGGTCAAAGGGGCCGGGGCGGAAGGTGATGGACCTAACGTCCTGGTTTCTTCTTTTCGTCCGTTAGTCTTTCCATCTCTTTTGAAGGAAATCTATTCGGGTGTTTGCAGCATTAGAAAAGGCGGGGTTATCTGCTGGTGCACAGCCAGGGGGCCATGGTATGAATTTGGGCCTGGGCGTTTCGGAGTCCAACTCATGTTGCCGTATGCCGTGGAGGCAGGGTTTTATTTTTACTTTTATTTTTCATCATTAATGAGACACCAGCGACCATGTAAGGTACCTGGGGATCAGCTGCTGGAATCAAAACCCTGCGATTGGGAGCGGTAGCCAAGTTGCAGAGTAATTCGTGAATTTTTATACGTCACCCAATCCTCCCAAACGCTAACCCCCGAGGCCTTCACCAAACAAAAAAGGAACCAGTACAACTACACGATGGGAATCACAACCCAAAAGTCCCCCGACCCTCCCTTGCTATGCAAACGCATCTCGCCCTCGTACACCAAGTCAAGACAGGAATAACAATGTCTACAGCCAGGCTATATCAGTGCAGGGCAGGAGTGACGCTCTGCCCAGCTCATTCATTCTACCCCTGGTTCGGTCGTTGGCTAACAAGCTCATCATCTCCCAAGCCCAAAACCAACCTTCAACATAACCACCACTGGGAAACATGCCCGCTGTGTCAACAGCCGCGTCTGAGGCATGTCTCCATCGTGTTAAAGCAAAGAAATCATGCATAAATGAACATCCCCAATCCGGTATGCAACAATTGCCAAACGTCTCCCAACCACTTGCGAGTTGAGGGCAGGATGTGGTGCTTCCTAATCCCCAATGATCCTTGCTTGTGATTCGTTGGATACGTTCTTGGCATCAAAATGCCCAACCGAGCAGATAGTGCGAAGCTCCCCTCCGAACTGCTCCCGCGGCGTCTAGCTGGCCAGCATCACACTGAGGACGATTCGACACGGATAGGGTCTCATCTTGTCGGTGCTGTCGGCTTCGGGGGGGAGGGCGCCCTATTGCATTAGAACCACCAGAGAGCTTTGACTCAATTACCAACCATGAGCTTTGGCCCGTTGCTTTCCCGTCGTAATCGAGCGTTGGAGGTGAATGTTCGCCTAGCGAGTGGATACACGTTCGAGTTACAGGTTGGCGCGGACATCTAGCCCATCGTTAGGCCAATTCAATGCCAGGTATTCTGGTTGCCCATAAAACCTTCTTCGAGGGTGCGCTCCTCCAAGTTACGAATGAAGTCCCTGTTACTCCGGGCGCCCTGCTGCACACGGCTTCCTCTTCGACCTGCTCCTGTACGAGTAGTGTCGGCACCCCCTGCTCCCATGCCGTCGCCAGGTGGCGGATAGTAAGCCGGGCTGGGTTGTAAACGGATAGGTTGGCTGGGGTCCAGATGGCTGGCTACTCGCTGAATAGCAGCCGGAATGCCGCTCTGTTGCTGCTCCATAGTCGATGCTCGTTGCCGCACCGGTCTCATGCCCCCTTGTTGGTACATGTTGGGTTGGGGCATTTGCGCATACTGGCCCTGGGCCATCTGCTGTGGCGGTTGGGACATAACCATCTGTCCATACTGGCCAGCTTGTTGCCCATACGCTGAGGGCATGTTTCCATGGCTACCTCCAGGAGAATAAATGGCGTTGTTGCCATACATCTGCTGTTGTGCGTGTCCAGTTTGTGGATACTGTCCAGTGCCCATGGACGCATATGCGCCTTGAGCTGCAGAGGCGGCTTGGGCCTGCGCCGCCTGCGCGCGCTGCTTGCTGAGCGCCTCGGCTTGTTGTTGCTGCTGGGTTCCGGGAGCAGGCGATCGGTTGAGCGAGCTCGACTTGAGGTTCATGGGTGGTACGAATGGACCGGTAAACTTTTGCTGAGTGATGAAAGGATGAAGTTTGGCTTGTTGGGGGGACCATCGCTCCAGAGGGTTGATTGTGAGTAGACCGCGAACGAAGTCGATAAAAGCGATTCGGTTATTCATTTCTAAGCCCGCTTAGTACCAGTCAAGCCCAGAAGTTATGAGCAGCGAATACATACCTCTGTCAATCTCGCTCTGTTTCATATTCTTTCGAGGCATGGGATACGACTTGATGATCTCAGGCAGGGTGTTCGCCTGGAAGTACTTCTTGCTCGGCTGTTCCTTGGTGCCGCGTTCTCGAGCATACTGTTCCATACTCTTGAGGTGATATGTTCGTCGTCCAAACTCGTCTTGCCTCTTGTCGAAGAAGTCGCTGGCCTGCTTGCCCATCTCGATCATCCAGTTTGGAGGGTTGCCGAGCATTTCAACGATTCGCGACACTTGATTGTATTCCGAAGATCCTGGGAATAACGGAAGTCCTAGGAAGAGCTCCACCACGATACAGCCCAGGGACCACATATCGATAGCCGAGGAGTAGGGGAGGCCAAGGAGAACTTCGGGGGATCGGTAGAATCGCGACTGGATATAAGTGTATACAGTTTGTCGCTCATCGCACGCCGATCCAAAATCAATAATCTTGATGATAGGGCTCTCAAGATTCTTGAGCAGGATGTTTTCGGGTTTGAGGTCGCAATGGATTAGGCGAGCTTTGTTGAGCAGAGCGAGGCCATTAAGAAGCTGTTGGGCGAAGACGCGGACCAGAGTGGTGCTGAGTCCTCGGAATTGGTTCTGCTTGATAAGCTCGTAAAGGTTGACGCTCAGAAGTTCGAAAACGAGGCACAGGTGCTGGCGGTGGATAAAGGTATCCTTCAGGCGTAGAAGATGGTGGTCATCGTTCTTGTCGAGCTTCGTGTTGAGCTAGTTCAAGCAGTCAGTTATCAAGAACGATCCAGGCAACTCGGATCAGATCGCATACCAAATCCAGTACTGATACTTCCATCATACTCTGGTTGAAGTAGGCAGTGCGATTTTTAATGACCTTGACAGCCACGACTTCTTGGGTCTTGAGATTTTGGCATTTGACTACCTGACCGAACGTGCCTTGACCTAGGACATCCAGAATAAGATATCGATTTCTAAAGAGACGATTAGCAACCAACTTGACACGCTCGCGGGACAGCATCGACATACTTGTGGCCCGCCTCCTCAGAGCCAAGAATATCGTTGACATAGAGAATGTAATCGCTATCCTCGTTATCGTAGCCATCGTTCTTGACTCCTTTGCTGGGCTTGGTCAAGACTCTACGGGGATTACGCGACGATTCGTATTTGAAGCTCGGGTTGCAAATGCGATAGGTGGCAGGGAGATGAACGGTCAGAGCCTGGAGGGGCTGCGGACGACTGTAAGCACGGAAGAACGCGGACGAGCGGGAAGAGGCCGAAAAAACTTACGCTGATGAAACCGCCCTCAGGGTTGGCGCGACGGAACGGAGGTTGCGAATTGACCTTGGGGCGCAGGTCAGAGGTCGCTCTCAGCTTCTTGAACTCAGGCACAGGACCCCGGGTAACGGTCGGCACAGGTCGGCGAGGAGACTTTGGATCGAGGTTGAAGGCGCCATCAATGTTGGCAACCGTCGAAGAAGGGTAATTCTCCTGGACACCAGCAGAAGCATAGGGATTAATGGGAGGCAGCTGCTGGCCTTGCTGATGCTGGCGACCGCCGGGAAAGTAGGGAGACTGGGAATAGTCAGGTTGGCGTGTGGGTGACTGTCGTTGAGAAGTCGGACTGGTGAACTGGCTGTTGGAAGCCGACTTGGGCGCGTAAGGCGAGGTGGGGGACAAGGTCTCCATGGGCGAGTATCGCTGGGCAGCACCCGAAGACTCTTGTGGAGAGTGAAGGTTGGAAGAGTGGCCACCCGACATGTGAGACTGGTGATGAGGCCTCATGGGATACTTGATGCCAGCATGAGCGTCGTGAGCATCGCGCATGGCGACGTCGCCGTTGCCGTCGCGCATCTGGGGTGGTGCAATGGGGGAAGCGGCTGGGTTACCAACGGGAGCAGAGGCGGGCGGAGCAGCGCCTGGATGGACGGGAGCGCCGCCGTGGAACTGGTCGTATTTGTATCCGCCTGGGGGCGGAGGCTGGGTAGTGTAGTCTCGGGGCACCTGAGAGTTGCCGTTGTGTCGTCTCGAAGAACCAGGCGAGCCGGCGGCGGGATACGACTGCCACTGGGGATCCATGGCGCTGGCGGCTGCGGAAGCTGGAACGAGCAGCTAGAGCGACGACAGCGTCAGGGTGGTCGCCGCGGTGGTCGAGGTAGTTGGCTCGGCGGCGGTGGCAGCGGATGAGCCGTTGTTATTACTGGTGTTGTCGCCAGCGGGAATGGGGGGATGCGTGGTTATCGGCGTGGACGGTGATGTCGGCGTCGAGAATATCCCACGGAGGGAGGTGATGAGAGTGGTGAGAGAGGAGTGAGAAAAATCAGAGCAGGAGGAGGAAGAGGCTGGCTGGCCCAGCTAGCTACAGTAGCTAGAGCAGACAAGATGGATGGTTGGCTGCTGGTTGGGTCGGGTGCAATGCAGTCGCCAAGTTGGAGTTGGAGTTGGGTTTCTGGCGGTCCCCGTCGCGTAGAGCGTGCTAGTCCCGCAGCCCAGCCGGCCCAGCCCAGCCCAGGTACAAGTCGGCCAGCGTATGAGAGAGGTACAGCAGTACGAGCTGGAGCTCTGGCCCTCTGGGGGGAGGGGAACGCGGCGAGCGGGATTGGGCAGTCAGTGGAGGCCCAAGGCCTGGGGGTGGGTATGAGGAGGGAAGCCTGAGAGAGTGTGTGTGTCGGTCAATCAGTGGATGAAACCGTAAAGCGACGCGAGTAAGAAGAATGAAGAAGAAAAAGAGACAAAAAGAGCCACAGAGATGAGGAGGGAGGAGGAAAAGGTATGCGAGGTTAGGCCGCGCGTGAGTGCTTGTTGTTACAGGAGAAGAGAAGAAGAGCTTTTTGTAAAGGCTAATAAGCGCATGTACTACATGCTAAGAGGCCGAGATGGTGAGAATGCCAGAGAAGCGCGGCCAGCTTGGAGACACAAGAGATTTGTCCCTCCCGAAAAGAAGTACTCAAGGTCGTCGCCAGATCAGATCCATTGAGACGGGACCAGACGAGGAAGGCGGCCCGAGTACGATTACCAGCACTCAAATGCCCAGGCCAGAAGTTTGGCTGCAGCAAAATACAGAGGGTTCTGTGCTGTGCCCATACAAATCACGATCATTCCAGGTGGTGTCGTCGGTCAACAACATGAACTGCCCTCGGGTTGTCCATCAGTCCAGCATTGTTCCTCTCTATGGATTGATATCGCCATGTTACACGGCCTGCCCTTGTGGGATTGCTTGAAACGAATCAAGGGAAACATGGCAGTTTGACAATGATGAATGCTCACGCTCTCACTCTCATCCTCACTCACTCGCTCGCTCGCTCTGCGTTTCCTTGGTCAGATACCCGGTCCAGGCGGAACCAAACACGATCAAAGAGTCAAGTCAAGCCCAGCCGCCAAAAGCCTGCGCCTGTGCCCCTCCCCCTTCGCCCCTCTCCCGACTCAGGCATGGCCGGCTTCCCGCTGGAGAAACGACGGGAGATTTGGGTGACGCCTCAGCGGACATGGTTGTGAAGGGGACTGGACGATCGTCTCGATGCGTCACGAATCAGCACCTCTGGCGTTTTGCAAGCTTGACGCCGTTCGCGATGCTCGCCCGTTTTCCCCTCACACGCTTGCGTGGAAATGGCAAAAAACGAGACGCCGTCAGGCCGATACACGTCGTGGCAAACCGATCTTCGTTTCACCCTCTTGTTCCTTTCCTTTCCTTTCCCTTCTCTTCTTTTCCTTCTCCGCCAGCCCTGCCGCCGATTGTCAGGCCGACCTATGGTCCTGGTCTCGCCAACAAGGGAATCCGGCCATGATGAATTGGCTTTGTTGACTCGCAAGTGGATCGGATGCCAAGCAACATCCAAGTCCCCAGATGTCTCCATCCGGAAGTGCCAACACAGGAAACTGCAGACCAAAGCTACCAAATGCAGATGCAATTTGCGCATACAACAAGCCCTTCGACATCGTTACCTTGTGATATCCACATCGCAACAGCGCATTTATTATACCCAGCCCCCAGCATTGCACTTTTCCTGTGAACCAACCATTCTGACAAAATGACGTCCTGTCCCTCGTAGGGAGACTAGAAAAATCAAGTTTCACATTCCTAAACGGCCCCCGCAAAATCTCCCATCACAGCGGGCAAGTTGCCTTGTGTAGGTAGGTACCCATGTCCCCCCAAGCCCCGGAAGCAGCCCATAAATCGTCCCAACCCCGTTTCATGGGCTCGCCATCTCCCGCCCAACGTACGTGGCTCTCGTGTCAATCAATCTACGCTGGCGCTCCCCGATGCCTCCGGATCCAACGTCAGCTAGCTGCCAATTAATCACAGCCAGCAAAGCTTTTCACGAAATGAAATGCATGAGTCCTGACATCTTCATTGTTTTACATATGATTCCAAGTCACCAGCCACACGATCCATCTGCCTCTATCGTCGGTTAACACGGAATGCACTCTTGAGATTCGTCACAAGCCGTAAATCAAGGCAATCCATCCTCAACGCACCGAGGTAGGTAGTTGAGGTCAGGATTCATCCAGATCATTGTAACTAGATCGCTCCATCCTGTAATTACCAGGCTCCTGCTGCTGCAGAGACGAACGATATCGGTGATAGACATCCACGTTTTCCGATGCATTAATAAAGGTGCATTTCTGTCCACAAATCCAAACTCCAGGGCTCAGCCCGTCGCATTGCATCCGCGCGAGAATAGTTCTCGTCATTATTTCATTCATTCATTCATCCCTCATGTCATCTTGCGTTACCTCCCGTGCTAGGCGAGCCATGTCAAAACTCCGTGTCTCCAGACCCAGGTCCCATGACCTGTTCATCTTGCTCCTAGGTTCCCCCTCAGAACCCTTTTTCTCATCACTTGTCATCAATTTTACAGGCCCTTTACTTCTTCTCTCATCGCTCCTTCATGTCGTGTACTCGAGTAAGGGAAAACGAGAAAGAGACAAAACAAATGAAAATAAAGGGGAGAGGAAAAATCCGTTGAGAAAAATGTCGCCGCTAGATACATAGATAAAGATCCATGGAATGGAATTGCCGCCCCCTCGCCAGCCACTGAAATATCAGACGCTCCATGACACACAAGATTGGACGGAACATTCATAACTTCGTCAGATAAGGGAAAACCGAAATGCCAGACTGGCCCCTGACCCAATGCCGCAAAGCTAAGGTGAAACGTTGGTGGTATCCTGGGATTAGCGCTCGTACAGATAGAGAGAGAGAGAGAGATTGAGAGATTGAGAAACATGTGGCGCTCCCGACTTTTGTCGACGGAAAGAGAAGAGAATAGGTAAGAAACGGATACAGTACGATTGTAAGCAGAACAGAGAGAGAAACTACCCTTTTCCCCAGGAACAGGGATGGGATATCAGCGAGTTCCTGTACTGTAATAACGCTTCAAAATGCCGAGAAATGGACGATACGAGTAACAAAACAAGCGCAAGACGAGACGCCACAGAAATGTGGGAAGGAAACAAGAAACAGAAAAAAAACAGACAGGGGAGAAAGTTGCCCAGAATATGGATTCTCAACAACCGACAGTCACCTCCCCAGTCATCATGCTCGTCCAGCCTCTGGCTTCTTGTCTTGCTTTGGTCTCGTTGCTGCCTTCTAGGCCTGATAACCGCCAAATCCATTGTTGAAGTTCTGTCCAGGACGAGGCTGGGCCCATTCAGCGTTGGGAGGCTGTTGGCCTCGTCCATAACCACCGGCACTCTGGGGACCAGCATATCCCATCGGCGACCCAGCATAGCCCGCCGGCGATCCGGTCTGCGGGCCAGCGTAGTTACCCGGCTGTCCACCGTACTGAGCTATACAGTCACTGTCAGCCACCTCTTCCAGTCGCCTCATGCTCTCGCTACACACTCACCACCGTACTGGGGATAATAGGTAGGCGTACCCGGGTATCCAGGAGCTTGAGCACTCTGGGGGCTGTAAGGTTGAGCGGGATCGAATCCTCCCTGAGGGTTGGGTGTCTTATCCTTACCCCACTATCAGAGCTTGTCAGTCACCTACTCAACACCGCGATCCTGGGGGCAAAAGGGAGTCATAAATGGAGGGAAAACATACACTGCACTTGAGAGGCCGACCATTGACGTTGTATCCGTTCATTTGACAGATCGCCATAGCAGCATTTTCGTGTGAGTCCATCTTAATGAACGCAAAACCACGATCAGCTTGGAATCGCGATTCGACAACAAAGCCAAAGTTCTGGAACAACGGCACAACATCGTTGGGGGTAGTGTAAGGGGTGAGGTTTCCGACATAGACGGTTGTCTGCCAGCTGGGAGTCTGGGTCAGGATGACTTCGTAACTAGCGACGCCATGCGCTGGGAATTGGTGGTGCCCGTAGGGGGTGGTAGGAGTCATGCCCATAGCCTGCATGGCCTGTTGCTGGGCCATGGAGGGCTGGCCTTTCTGGTTTGCCCAGTTGCACCGAATTGCTCGCGAACCAAGCCACTCGCCATCCATGGAGCTCAGAGCCTTTTCAGCATCAGGTCGGTCTCGGAAGGCGACGAACCCGTAGCCTCGCGATCGGCCAGTCTTCATGTCCCACATTACACGTGCCTCAGAGACGGATCCAAAAGCAGAGAATGCCTGAAGAAGAACCTCATCGTTGACCTCATTGGACAAGTCGCCGACGAAAATGTGGAAGTGGTTGGAAGTGTCCTCCTTGTTTGACGTGTTTGACTGGTAGGCCCAGTTGACTCGAATTTCCTGCACTAGGTGTCAGTCGTCCCGCAATTGCTCGAGGTTGCCCAGTCGAAATTTACCGATTGGTGAACTCGTCGTCCGTTCAGGGTCTGCATGGCGCGCTCAGCAGCACCAGGGTCGTCGTACTCGACAAATCCATAGTTGTAACCCCGCGCCTAGAAGATTGTTGGTCAGCCTACGTCGTCCTGAACATCATAGTCCCCTGGAGATTGCGCGCTGCGCAGCGGACTAAACCTTACATTCTTATCAGGGATGATCTTGACGTTCTGGACGTGGCCAGTCGTCTCGAAAATTTGACGCAGCACATCCTCAGTCACGCGCTGGTCCAGACCGCCAACGTAGAGTGCGCGCTTGTTAGGCTCAGGGGCAGCACGGCGGTAGCCACCAGCGCTAGTGGGAGACATGAGGCCTCCTTTGTCGGCGGCGGACATCGGCGAGGTGATGGCGGTCGGGATCGGGTTGGTGTTCTGAGGGATATGCAGAGGCGGAGGAGGGAGATGGGTTGCGTTTGCCTGACCATTCTGGCCGGCTTCGAAGCCAGGGCCGCCAGCATTGGACTGAGGCGGAGGAGGCAGCTGGCCCGAGTTTGAGGGAGCACCAGCGTCAGCCATTCTCGTGAGTGTCGTGAAGGAGTCGAGGGGCGGTTTGGGGAGAGGGGACAGGAGAAGGGGGATGGCAGAGTCAGGACGGTAAGGCTACCTAGTTATGAGCTGAAGTCGGTCGGTCGAGGTGGAGCGCAGTCGGCGGTCGGTGACAGTAGGTATGTACCTTGTACGTCTGTAGTGTTTGACAGGACAGGGGTCCAACGAGTCGAGGAGCTAGTGGCACGGTGGGCACCGAGGGGTCTGATCTGACGACGGGAGCCAGGAGCGGGACGACGCGACGTGGGAGCGAAAACCCAGAAGCTCGGCGAGTTTTCCACGGCAGAGGGATGACTGCGGTGCGCACAGCAAGAGGAAGGCTGAGGGCGGGTGCTGGCGTTGGACGAGGCGAGGCCGGAGTGAACGAGACGTTGCCGGTCGACGTGAGACGTGGGGGAGGGAAGAGACTTTGACGAGAGCCGCTCGACAGCCCAAAGCTACCTTGCGACCTGACGTGACAAATCGGAGTCCAGCAGCGGCAGAAGCAGCAGCGACAACAGCCTAGTAAAGAAGACGCCGAGAGGAACAAGACAGACTCGGGCACGGCGAGAGCAGCACCAGAGCAGCACCAGCAAAGATGGATAGCGCAGCAGAAGAGAGAAGAGAGAAGAGAGAAGCACGAGGAATGGGCAAACGATGGAAAAGGAAATCGGACAGGAGAGGAACCGCAACGAGCCCAAAGGAAAATCGCAAGCGCCGCTCCAACAAATCTGAATCCTAATACTGACAGACGGAGAGGAATAATCAGCAAGGGAAAAAAAAAGAGACGGGAGAGTAGAGTAGAAAAGAGGCGGGCGATGGAGGGGCACGGGGGTAGATTAACTATCATTTCGCACAGTCCTCTGTACAGTAGGTACACCATGCCATCCATGGATCCATTGCCATGTATCCGTTGCAGTGGTGTCCTTTACCGACTATCCACCTGAACTGCCAACCCAGCAGCCCCTGCAGCTGTTGTCGCTCGTGATTGGCTGCTGGCCATTCTGGACGCTTGATTCGATCACGCCGCCAGGGATATCAAGAGCCTGGGAATGAGAGGAGAGGAGACAAAGCGCAAACCATCAGGGCGTAGAGCGGCGGGCCGGAGTTGATGAGAAGACGAGAAACAGGCGCGGGCTGTTGCCGTGGAAGCCATAAGCCAGAGAGAGGATACATCTTGGTGCTCAAACACATGTTAAGGCTCTTCTTGTTGCTTCTTCAGCATCCCCGAATACTAGAAAGTCCATATGCTACGTGTTCAAGCTGCTCACACTTGTACCGCTCGCTCGCTAGTCGACCAACATGACTTGATCGAGCAAAAATGGCGTGACAAGGACAGCCTCGCAACTTCTCCGCCCCGATCATTTTCAAGCCGGCGGGAAGTTTGGAGACCCAATGCCCATTTGGTCAAGAAGCAGCAAGTTTTTAATATAGAATCTCGACTGGTGTTCAGTTCTGAAGGTCTATCACCCTACTGCACCTAAAACAGGATGTACGTAGCAGCCACACCAAGTACAACCACAACGACGTTCGAAAATGGCCAAGCATGCAGTTTACTTACTTCTGACTTTCTCACTCTTACTTGTTTACTTTACACACTCTCCATTTTGCCCACCGGCATCTAAATTCGAACTCTATCCAGCTACACGCTGCGGTCTTGCACTCAAGGCTCAAGCCAAGCACAGTGAGTGGTGCACGTGACCTCGCTCCGTCAAACACGCTTTCCCTGGTAAGCCTCCGCTTTGCGGCGCGCCTCTCTACCTACCTTACCTTTATGGCCCCAACCAACCTCGACGACATCAGGACGTCTTCAACATCTATCTTTAAAATTCATCACTGCCCACCGCGATACTGGAAATACCGGCAGTATCTTGGAGGGAATATTGCTTCCCATCTTGACACTCCTGTAAATTTTCGCATTGAAGATGGCGTCCCAAAAGCCCCAGGACCCCCTAGACACCCTGCAGCTCATGGTCAACGATGTCGTAAGTATTATCCACCAAATCCATCGGTCTCTCGCTGGGCCTCATTGTTCAGCAATCTTTTCTCACATGTCTTCTAGCTTGTTCAAACCGGCAAGGCTCTGCGTGCTTCACGCAAAGATGCACAGGGCAGTACACAGCCGCCTCAGGGAGCTCTCAAGTCCAAACTACCAGACACAATCCACACTTTCCATTCGGCCTTGAACGAGTTGGAATGGGACATCGTGAGTAATCCCCAGCGACCCTGTACTCAGTCCTCAAATGCTCACGCTCATCAAGATCAACTCCAAGTCCGTCCTGATGCGTGATCTCAAGAGGCTCCAGGAGCGGAAGCAGCAGCAGAGCCAACAGCTCTACCAATCTCAACCTACTCAAGCATCACAACCCCCTCAACCCATTGAGCCACAGTCCAAGTCACCCATGGTGATTGATCTTGAATCTTCACCTCCTCCCCCTAGCGACCAACCTATCATGGAAACAAAGCCGCATCAGCCTGTAGCTCCCTTTCCTGACATGGGCATGGGCCTCCCGGACATGGGTCAGCCTGATGTGGTGATGCAGGACGAGCCCGCTCCTCACATGCCCCCAACCTCCGTCGTTGATGTAGCAAACATGAAGACCAGTGCCTCTCCAGCCCCAGCTGCTGCTACAGCCCCGATGGCCCCAATGCCAAACATGGATCAAAAGACGTTGGACAACAACACCATGGACCTAACAAGGGATGTTCCTCATTCGGAACTCAACTTCACCAATATGGAGTTCACACTGGCTCCAACAAACAACGACTCACAGAACCCACCCACCACTCAGGAGTCGTCATTTGATCTCGCAACCTTTGCGCCACCTGATGGCAACGATGATATTTTGGGCCTTGACAACCTTTTGCCCGCTAATCCTACTAATCAGGCGAACCCTACGCCAGCACCACCTGGACAATCTATCGAGAACCAAGTCAAGACAGAGCCTTTGATGAATCCAGAGGGCCAAGCCACGCCCCAAGAAATGAAAACAGAGTCATTCGAGTCAGCATTCGACGACGACATTTTCGGCAACATTGACTCTGGCGGCAACCTTGGCGGTAATGGCATGACCGATCCAACCTTCGAAGAGCTCATGGCAGACCGGGACGAAGATTTTGACGTCATGGAGCACGGCGATTTTGATGCCGCTTTCTTCGGGATTGATAAGGTGTAGTAGCTATGCCGTTTGCCTCCCTGCAAACGCCATGTCTTTCTGCTGGCATGCGCCTCATGGTGACAGTCCCACCATCGTCCAGCAATGCTACCAGGATAATGTTTGCATGAAAGCGTTGCTTTCTCGCCTCATTCGCTCAACAGCCAAGACGAACTCGTTCTCTTGGCCAACGCCAAGGCAACGTCGGTAAGCCGTTGGAGGCTGCCAGTGACATGCCCACATACCAGAGCTTCTTGGCTCATGCGGCAACACCCGAGGTTCTGGAACTGGTGTCGACGATCCCGTTCCTGCATGGCTTGCCGATCCCGGGTATCATTTTACAGCTATGGTTTGGAGTTCTTATAAGGCGTCTTAAGAATGTATCATCAAATTGTGGGCAGGCGCTTTGGAACATTGGAAGCTCTGGGTTTTCTTGGGTATGAAATATGACGGGTTCAGGAAATGCTACGGGAACGGTGCTAGGTGCGGTGGATATCATATTTATGTGTACAAATGAAGAAACTATCGCTACATGGACAAGCGCTATGTGTGAACCGAAGAAAACTCCTCTCCAAAGCCATTTCCTCCTCTTTTTAAACCAGAAGATAGCCCGCTAAGAAATTGGTACGGAGGTAGATCCAAAACAAAGAAAACAAACGTCGCTATCACAAAGAATCAAGAACAAAGAAAACGTTTAACATCGTGAATCGTTAGGGTGCAGCTATTTTGCATAGACCCGTACTGCATGAGCATTGCAACTCGGTCCTCATGACCAACGAGAAGCTCTAGCCATCATGACGTCCCGGCGACACGGGCTTCAAGCTCCCGTCGCTTTGCGAGCAGACTCTTGAAGGCACCAATGCAGCGGACGAGGGCATCTTCGTCGTGGGCGCAGAAGCGGTAGCTCTTTTCTTCGGTGATGACCTGTAGGCAGTGTTTCTTGCTCTTACTCAAGGGGTCGATATCAACCACGTTAACGATGGAGGAGAGTGGCAGGATCCATCGGGCAGTATATTCGGACTCGTCTTTGTAGAGGATCAGATTGCGCGGCCGAAGGACAGCCCACATGTCCTTCCACTGACGCATGCCACGGCGGTTGCGCAAGAAGTAAAGCCAGCCCTGCCAGATGACGCGATCTGGGTCTTGTTCGATGTTTGATACACTGGTCTGGCTGGCGGATCGTATACCCATGCCTGGCTGGCGAATAGCACCTGGTGTGGGGAGGTTGGCGGGCGATTGCACAGCGAAGCTATCGAACGAGGCATCGTGGGCTCGGAGGGCCTCATTGTCGGAAAGGTCCGAGTGGGATGCGAACTCTGCGCCGGAAAGACCGGACGATTCGAGTATGGACGACCTCCTCCTGCCTCCGGAGGTGCCGAACTTTGGAGCTGATGTCCCCAGGGGCTCGGGAGAGCTTGAGAGGAAGCGTTCGTTTTCGCCCAACCGATCTAGCGAGCCGTTGATAGGGACGGGGTTCACGCCGTGGAGCGACTGTCGTGTGACCCTGGGGCTGGCCAGAAACATCTCATCCTCCTCCTGCTCGATGCGCGCATCCTTTCGTATTAACGAAATCCATTCATGGGCGTCCTGGGAGGATGGGGCCTGAAAGTGGTAGTTACGGGACGGAGAAAAGAGCCCAAACACGTTGTCACGTTTGTGCTTGGGGTCTTTGAGTTCGGCGACGGCAGTGAGCTCAGAAAGATATATCTGGTGTCGCAGGCGGTCCTCCTTTTCGGTCTTGTACAGTGAGAGGGTGTTGGGTCGTAGCACAAGGTAGACGGTCTTCCATTTCTGTGAAATGTGGTCAGACTTGGGCGGCTTGTCAAGAGCGCACGAGGGTAGCGGCTGGGCATGGGGAAGCAGAGCCGAAAAGGATGGCACCAACCTTTGTCTTTTGCGTGCGCTTCTGTACGTAGCCGCTCTTTACGACACGGTCAAAGTCGAAGCATCCGTCATTGTTTACGGGCGAGAAGGCGGCTTCGATATTGGAATGGCTGCGCGGTCTTGTGGTAATATCGAGCTTGGTGTTGAGCGAAGCCTGTAGCTGAGGCGCAGGTGGTTCGACGAGTGTTCCAGCCATTGTTGACTACTCGGTTCGATGGGTGCGATTCGGTATTGGGGTCGAGGATAGCGGCGATGCCGTGGACATGAGGTGAGCTGGAGAATTCGAGTTTTCGGTACAAGTCGATGGCGACGTCGAGGTATGGTATGGTGTAGCAACAAAACAAAGACGTGGGAAGTTCGGTTTGTATAATCGTTGAGAGACCGAAAGGAGATGGCAAATAAAAGCCTCGGTGAATGTTGCGACAAGGAGGACTGGCCCCTCCGCCGTTCAAGGGATGGGGTTGCAAGCAGGGATTCGACGCTGGGTCGCAACCGTTTGGATTGGACACAGGATCCAGGCACGGGGTGAGAGACGGAAGATGGTGGAAGACGAGGCGTCGGGTTCGGCGGGCGTGGAACGTGATACCGAACGCAAGTGGTGAGACTGGTGAGATGAATCTAGATCAAATGGATGCGGCGGGGTTTCGTAATGTCTCGTCGGGGCGGTTGTCGTGGTGGATAGGTAGATAGATAGGTGTTGTTGTTTACCAGAGCGGGCCAAAAAAGGGTGCAAGATGAAGAGGAGGGAGGATTATGCAATGCAATGGGACGGATGGGAGCAATGTCGAATAAGAAGGGGGCAGTGAGAGGTCGCGGCTTTTGCTGGACAAGGAAAGTAAAAAGAATGAATGTAACCCAGAGAAGCAAGACAGAAAAAAGGAGGAGAAGGGCAAAGAAGGTGTTTTGATCTGCAAGCGGTAGTTGTCGCAGAATGGTCGGAGATGGAGCAGAATGACGGGGGGAATGGCTAGTTCAAGGGCACGAAGCTAAGCAAAAAGCCAAGTCGCAGATCGACGGGTACCTGGAGGGTACCTGGGGGGATACGACGGTTGGGCCAGGGCTCTACCGCACGCCAGGCGCTGAAACGACGAGGCCCGTAGGTATGTTGAGCTCGGGGCGCAGGTCTCTGCAAAGTATCGGGTGTCATCCACTTTCTAGGTCTCCGCTGGGGCGTTTCGGCGACCAGACGCCCGTGTCGAATCACTCGATGGCTGCTGTCGACAGACGCCGACGGGACGATGCGGCGTCAAGGCCACAGACGTGCAGTGAAGAAGATGAAATGAGCACCAGAGACACGGCAGCGGTTTAATTTAGATCAGGTCGAGGCCATGTTGTTGCCACCGCCGGGCCTTTGAGCTCGGACTCGCATACACACGGCTGCAGTACTCCAGGCCGACGGACTTGAAGCTTCTGCAGAGAGAGAGAGAGACAGCAACAGCAACAGCAACAACACTGGCAGAAAAGAAAGATGAGGGGTCTTGTGCATACATGCCATTGCCTGCGTGGGCGGGCATTACATCAGGTGGCGCAAGTCGAGACCCTGACCATGTTACGCCCGCTAGGAATCAGTCTTACGTACGGCTTGACGTCTTCCCGTTCAGTTTGCCTTTGTCGACGAGTTTAAAATACCCCCGTTGATGACACCGGGCAGTGCGGACCTACAGTAGGTTTGCTCGCATCCAGGCCTCAAGTGACTACCTACACAGAGGCTGTGCAAGTCACTAACCAAGGCAGAGATGGCCCGCCGGCCCCGGTGACGACGACGAGAACAGAAGCAGACGAGGACTAGCAGGCAGCCTGAGAACCCGAACTTGTAATTCTTTTTGTTGGGAAAAGAGTCGGTTGGCTGCCTGTCATGGGTGCAGGCTGCAGGCTCTGTAGTAGGCTGCATATTACTACGTAGGTAGGTATGGAGGTATGTACTGTAGGTACTCACTCGATGGTAACCGTCCACGGATGCATGTGGGAGCTCGTCAGTGACAGCAACAAAAGGACAAGGCCCGGCCCGGCCAGACGGTCGGTCGCTTATTCTGATACAGGGCGCTTGGGATCCTGAGACGATATCAAGCGGCTATTATTAACTACCCGTGAGACCCCCATGTTCCCTGTCAATCGAGAACTGACAGGGAACATTTCGAAACGCAGCAGTGACAGGGAACAATAAGCTACGGGCTACATGGGCGGCTCTTCCATCAATGAATAAGCTTGAGGCTCCCTCGTTCCGCTGTTGCTGGAGTTTTCTTCTTGTCATGTCCCGTTTCTTGTCTGGTCATCGTGATTCATTCAATAACGCGCTTCAGCACACTCGAGTCATCGGCGAGGACTCACTTGTTGACCCCGCGACTAACAACAATCCATTGTCCAGTCAGCATCTTGATTGGAGACACACTTCCATGCCTGTACACACAGATCATCAAGACAAAGATGAGAGTATAAAATAGATGCTGTCGCAGATTATTGTCCATCAACCGTGCTCTACCCACGCAGTTCATTCAGCTCAATTGGTCCTGTGACCTACACTGTCACCCCGCCCTCCTGTGTAGTTGCAACCTCTCGTAGCCACCTGTTCTACATGACAAGGAAACACCACAACCATGAACAATTCCGAGAATGAAATTCGACACAAGGTGAAGCAGGCACTTCGAGGAACCCCTTTCGCTGCCTCGGCCCTCACGAAGCTCTCTGGTGGCACGGCCAATTTCATGTACCATGCCACCCTCGAGAACCCTTCTCAAGAACATCCCGACGGCGTCGTTGTCAAGCAAGGCGAGGCCTATGTTGCAACCAACCCAGCTTTTCGTCTCACCACCTCTCGATGCGTAAGCACACCCTATAGAAAATGACATGCATCGATAAGCTGATGGCTGCTGTAGGCCATCGAGCAAGAGTCCCTTGTTCACCTCGCCGCTCTTCCGCCGGCGACGACGCCCTCTTGGGTCGTTTCTACTCCGGCCGTATACCACTTCAACCAAGACACCAACACCCAGATTCAGGAGTATCTCCCCAATGCCGTCAGCCTCAAGAACTATGCCCTAAAGCATTATGCCGATCCAACGCCAGAGTCACTGAGGTCCCAGTGCGAGCAGCTCGGTCATGGCCTCGGCGCCTGGCTCCGTGAGTTCCACGCCTGGAGCCAAGAGCCCGGACAAGCTGCGCTGCGGGACGTCTTTGCGGGGAACGGGGAGATGCAGGGCCTCAAGAACATGATCAATTATCAGCAGCTGTTGCAGATGGCGGACCGGCACCCGACGATTCTTGGCGATGCAAGGAACGTCCTGCAGGGTATCAGTGACCTGGCCGCCGGAGAGCTTGTGGATGACACGGCACTCTACGTCATCCACGGTGACTTTTGGACCGGGAAGTGGGTGATCTGAAGCCATTGGGACACCAGTTTAGGAAATGGCTAACCGCAACACAGTGTATTGCTACCTGATGTCCCCATTCAAGAGGGCGCCCAGACTCCCATCAGAATCGTCGACTGGGAGATGGCCCAACTCGGTGTTAGACCTCTTGATTTGGGTCAGATGATTGCGGAGCTGTGGCAGTTGAAGCTATACAAGGACATTGACGCCGGAGAGTGGCTCATCCGTTCCTTTGCCGACGGCTATGGCACGGTCGACGACGAGTTTGCCTACCGTACAATCATCCACGTCGGTGTTCACTTGATCTGTTTCGGCTCGCAGACACCTGGTTGGGGCACTGCCGAGCAGAACATGGAGCTGATCAAGGTGGGTAAGGAGGTTCTCGTCAAGGCGTGGAACAAAGATCGAGAGTATTTCAGCAATCATGTTCTTGGCAGTCTATTCGTATCTAAAAGTTAGTTTGGTGCTTCTGTCGACTATTTGAAGCACGAGATGAAGCATCACATGACGGATTGTTGAGATGAACAGAACCAGCTTATTTGGGCCCGTAACCTCATGATAACTCATCATCGCTACTCTGCCAACAGGCGGCTCTTACTATACGGACAGTGATTTACTGGGTGTTCTCCCTTGGGAACATGCAAAGGAAGTCGCGTCATTGCTGTTTTGTCCATGTTGGCGGGAGTAAAGCAACAATAGGTAATGTTGTCACGCATCGTCTGTAAGCGCACATCGGTTGGAGGCGGCGAAAATTTCAACATTTCACAAACTTCACTCCGTCACACACCTCTTGCTGCCCAACCGACCAGTCCAACCCATCTCACAGTTCCTTCTACGGCTAAAACCAAGACAATACAATATTCCGCATAACACCGTCGGCACTCGACCTCGTTTTCGCGCATTTCGCCAGCGACCGGGGACGTCGGTCCTACCCTGTATAAGCCACCCGAAACTCAACTCCGTCTCGGCCTCCATCTCCGCATCCGACTCCGATGCCCGGCTCCGACACAAGCCGGCCTTGTAAGCGCTGCAAGGTCCAAGACGCTCCGTTTCGACTGAGGCAAGACCCAACATGCCGGTAACTACCCTTCGTCCTCTCACGCAAACCCTCCCCGTTGCCCTCTCATACCATCGCAGTAGCACCCGCTGACTCACTCATCAGTGACTGCTACATCCAATATGTCTCCCTCAAGATGAACAAGCGCCTGGGTGCGCTCCATAAAGAAATCCGCGTCTCAACACAGCCTACAGCCCGTCGATATCTGGCCGGGCTTTCGTTTGGTCCCTCGTCGAGTGTCCTCGCCCAGCTCCTCGATGAAACCGCCCAACGTCACTCAACCAAGAAATCATCATCGCCCTTTGAAGCCATCATTGTCCACATCGACACAGATCTATCGTCCCCAGGAGAGGAATCACCGGCAACGAAGCTCCTGGAAGGGTACCGCCAGAAACTTCCATACGCAACCTTTGAGTGTGTCTCACTCGCCGAAGTCCTCTCTGTCCAGACCATCGACTGGTCAACACTGCCCCTAGACGCCGACACACCAGGCGAAGACCCAACGGCTCGTCTCCGACGGCTTTTCGACGCTCTTCCGACTGTGACGTCGCGCGCTGACATCCTTCGCCAGCTCATCCGCCATCTCCTTCTTCACACAGCCAGGGAGCGCTCTTGTTCTGCCCTTCTACTCGGTCATAGCACCACCGCCCTCGCTGCCCTGACGCTCTCCGAGGTAGCGAATGGACGAGGTTTCGCGGTGCCATTTCAGGTCGCCGATGGCATGACCACGGTATGCACATACGACCCGACGCCTGGCGGCACTACGCAAGAGACTAGCCGGGAGGAGTTCCCTGTGTACTACCCCATGCGCGAAGTCTTTCGCAACGAGATCCTCCAGTACATCAACCTCATACCCTCACTCAAGGAAATTGTTCCGCTGGAGCAGGCGAGCCGGACAGCTGGAGGTAGCGTCGTTTCACACAAGGACCAGAGCATCGAGGAGGTCATGGCACGATACTTTGATAGTGTCGAGGAGGGCTATTCAGGCATCGTCGCTAATGTGGTCCGTACAACAAACAAGCTGGACCGGGTACCAGGGCATAGTTTCTGTGGGAGCTGTGGCATGTCACTTGATGCTACTGGTGACTCGCGATGGGCGGGTGAGATTGGAGATGATTCTACCGACGGGTCCAGCTCCAACAGGCTCTGCTACGGATGTAAGCGATCGATTCACGGATAGCCAAGTAGCCAAAAGCCAAAAGAGAGGAACCGAGTGAAAAAAAAAAGTCAAAGGAAGAAGGGCCCGTTCTTGTTTGTATTCCGGTGCCGTGGTTGTCTATAAGACTGGAAACTCCCCAAAGATGCGCCGCGCCGCCTTTTGATTGCCAAATCATCCGTGACCTACAGTAGGCGATGCCAAATGCTCCCGTCGTCTAACCAACATGACCATATAAACGAGGACTTGAAAAAATCCCACCTCTCATATCATACCTATACAGTTGAGCACCTTGGCTCATGGATTCCAATCGTATCCAGTGCTTTCCCTTCTCTTTTCCCTAGTGTCAACTAGCTCTCAAACACCGATGTCAATCCCCTAAGCCGCCATTTCCATTCTAGGTAGAAAGCGATTCTCGACCTTGCGCACCAGCTTGTTTGTCTGCTCGGCCAAGCTGAGTGTCAGAATGGTGTGGGGTAGGATTCGGGTGAGGTGAGGGAGGAAGCCCTTGTACAAAGCGAAGATGCCTTCGGAGCGGACAGTCTTGGAGAGACAATCGACAACGCCCTTGTACAGGTTTCCGTTCTGGTTGTACATGCGAGACATGATGGTGTCTAAGAGCACAGATAGTTAGCGACCAAAGGCGAAACGCGAGCCTAGGACCAAGCAGCCAAACTTACCAGGAGGGTGCATAACACAGCAGACGACAAAACCGCTCATGGCACTGCAAGCTAGGTGCAGAGTGGGACCCTCCTCCATGCCTAGATGACGTACAAGACGGCGCTTTGCGAAGAAATACGTGGGAAGCTGAACAGAGCTACCGAAGGCGGTTCGGATCATAGCAGCTTGCACACCACGGTAGAGACCTCCGATGCCTTCGGTGCCGTAGATTGACTTGAAGCCATGCCATGCGCCGCGGTAGTGATGCTGTGTGCCGACAGGACGGAACTCGGAATAACTCTGCAGACGGGTCTTGACGAGGAAGAACGGGCTGCCAGCAGCAGCGCCGATGACGCCCGAGGCAGCACCGCAGAACATGTTGATGCCGAGGTTTTGGGCCTTGCCGTCCTTGAGGAAGAGGGTCGCCAGGCCATTGCGCATGGGCTCGTAGAAACCGAGACGGCAGCCATTGAGGAGGACCTGGTAGATGTAGGCAGCGCCGATACCGCGGTAGATGCGGCGGACACCCTCGTTGCGCACAATGACGCTCACGCCGTGGATGGGTCCGCGGTAGTGGTGAGGTTGGTGGCCCTTATTCTGGAGCTCGCCCTGCAACTGCATGCTAGAGAGGGGCAGTAGCTGGTTAGCTGGAGGGCAAAAGATCGACTCGCGAGGGCCGGAAAGGCTCAAATTTACCGGATCTTGACGGTCTCAAAGGGATGGGTCGCGGTCACGGCGCCGCAGGCGGCGATGCCGCCAGCAATGAAGGCGCTACAAACAAGAAGCGTGGTCAGCACAGGGGAAAATGTCGCATTCACAATCGAGACGCCGTCGGTGAGAAATGAGGGCATCTCGACCGAGACGAGGGATAAATACTTACCCTACTGTCGTCGACATGGCCCCGAGCTCTCCAGACGCAACACGGGGGCGGCAAACGATGGAGGAACAAGGACGAGAGCGAGAGATGAAGGGGAAATGTCCTTAGAGGAGTCGGAGAGCTCGGGAGAGAGAACTTGTCTCGACAATTGGCCGCAATGAGGAGCTCAAAGGATTCGAGATGTAGCAGGAAGATCGAAGAGGAAGATGCGAGTAGGTGGGAAGGGCTGGGCAGCAAAGAAAAGAAGGGTTCACGCCGTCACCGGCGGCTTCGGGCCCTATCGCAGCGCGAGAAATTGTCAGCGCAGAGGTACCACTCTGGCGCAATTACACTAAAAAGGTACAAGCCGGGCCTATGTGCGCGGCAGACAGCCTTGGTAAGCTCCTCTGTACGAGACTCTGGATCTACTAAGACCTTGGTAAGACAACCCAGACAGGCCGGCCGGCTGACGAGATCTGTACTCAGCCGGGAGGCACCAAAAGTCTCCGATAAGTGCTTTCCCGAATCAACGGTCTGCCCAAGGCTGGGTATTCACGGTCCTGCAGTACCCGTATGTCTCTATGCCCTGCGATCCAATCTCGGGATGGGATTTTTTCTCTCTCATTCTTTGCTTCGCCGGGGTCGGGGCCCGGGAACGAAGTTGCCGACCTCGGCGGTGATTTTCGCGGGGAGGGAAGCGGGTCTACTGGGGCCTTGCGTCAGTAGGAGCTCTCCCCCCTGGATTTGGAGGCAGATGGCAGGCTTTGATTTGAAGGCGATGATGACTAAGGCGAAAGCCTCCTACGCTAGGGCCAAGGGGAACAGCTGTCGTAGGCGATTCAGCACATGGCGGCTTTGCGCGATTGGGACAAGCTCGGCTTGCTGCGGCTGTGTGGCCGTTCGCTTCCATAGGCCGAGTCGCCCAATCTGGGTTGTTCGAGTGCGATATTGCTTTTTTGCTGTTGCGTAACTATACGCAGTCGTGTCAATGTTGGAGAGAGCTGTGCATCCGGTCGAGCGAGGTTGCGTTGCATCAGCAAGGTGCCTGGGCAGGGATAACGGCGGGAACTCGAGACGCTTGATTCCAGGGCATTGTGAGATGTTTCAGAGCACTGCGGCGGCGGGAATTACAGTGGGTTTTACGGCTTCAGGGTCTGGCAGAGGAAAAACCCATGGCCGCATTCCGAGGCAGATACGTACCTAGAGCTGCACCCCGCATGCGGTGGAAACGCACCCCTCCAGCTGTTGGTGTCCCTCTAGCTCATCAGCTGTCAAGAGATTCTATCGTAAAACACCAACTGGGCCTAAAATAACGACGAAACCGCGACCGCGACGTCATCATCCAACTCAATACCGCTCCAACGCTCGCCAAGAACTCTGCAAATACTGACAGAGCTACTGCCGCTTTTGTTTCTCTTTTCGAGTCCTGCGATCTGCGCAATTGGATCGTCCATCGCGCTCACGCGCTCCCTGGGCGTTGTCCCACGAGCTATTCGCAACGCCCTAGCACCCCGATTCGCGTTCCTCTCCGGCCTTGCCCACCATGGCTTCAACGCCTATGGATATCGATCGGTCAAGCACACCCAACGGCTCTTCACTCAACATCCATCGCACCATCGGCACCACCGCCTCCGTCTCTAACCTGTCCGATGTGATATCCAATTTTCGCCCTACAAAGGTACGGCTCTTCTTTACCCTTGTCTTTGTCTGCTTGTTTCCTGGCTGTACTCTGACATGGTCGTGACGCTCGCAGCTCTTTCGCCGCGATGACATCAAAGACGGCCGCCCTCAGCCCCATGTGCTATCTATGGACTACGACGACGAAGGCCAGCTTCTCATGACATCGGCTAGCGACGAGACGATCCAGATCTACCATGTCAAAGAAGGTCGCCACGACAAGAGTCTACTTAGCAAAAAGTACGGCGCAAAGCTCGCCAAGTTCACACACACGAGCTCCAGCATCATCTATGCCAGCACCAAGCAAAACGGTACCTTGCCTCGTAATGCCGTTTCGGCACATGCGCAGAACCTGCAATTCTAATCATGTGTTTTGTTAGATGCTATCCGGTATCTTGCTACCCACGATAACTCCTTTATTCGATACTTCGAGGGCCACGAAGGGAGCGTAACGTCTCTAACAGTCCACCCTGGAAGCGACAACTTCATCTCGTGCTCCCAAGACAACACGGTGCGTCTATGGGACACGCAGACCAAAAATTGCCAGGGGCAATTATTCCTTCGATCACCCTCTCTTGCCGCCTACGACCCATCTGGAACTGTCTTTGCCGTGGCCTGCCCAAGCAGCGGCACAGTCTTACTCTATGACGCACGCAATTTTGACAAGGCACCATTCGCAACGGTTGATATCGTGGAGCAAGGTAGGCGGGTGGATTCGCAATGTCTCGTTAAAGGATGGACGAAGCTCGAGTTCTCAAACGATGGGAAATCGTTGCTTGTTGGTACCCGCGGCAACGGCCATTTCCTGGTCGACGCGTTTGAAGGTACCTTGAAGGCATACCTGCGCAAGCCCAATGGTGGTTCAGGACGGTTGGCTGCCGGCGAGACGGCATCCTCAAGCGGCGCATCCTCAGATGGATCTGCTCTCGAGAGCAGCGGCGAATGCTGCTTTACCCCTGATGGTCGTTACGTCCTCAGTGGCTCCAAGAAGGACGTTTTAATCTGGGATACCATGGCAGCTCCAGGCGACAACAAGGTACTCGAACCGAGCTGGACGCTGCCTGACAAGAGAGAAGTTTCTGTCTTGGCATTTAACCCCCGTTACAACTTTTTCGCGACGGCTGACCAGGAACTCTTGTTCTGGCTGCCTGATCCCCACGCATAAGCACTCGTGCAGCATTGTTTCTTTAGGCTACGGGGAGATGGATGGGAGAAGCAAAACTTGATGTTGGTAAAAGAAGATAACCTATGACCTCTTGGCAGACAGAGGAAAACAACAGATACCCTTTCTTTGAATCAGAGCGGTGAGGGCCTCGAAAGTGGGTGTGGAATTCGGCTGAATGTTGAAGGGAACCGGTGCAAATTTGAGTGATGGCTAGCAACTTGGATAGATGTTGATTGTAGAATAGTCTTGATATCGTGTGTGGATCCATTGCTCGACTCAAGGAATTTCCCAATTGGGATGGAAATCAGGCAGTGAGTTGGTGAGATCTAGAATGCTCGGACATGGTTGGCTGTACCCCGTTTTGACTTGTACGGCTTGGGAACCAGCATAATTGAGCTGACCTCGCAAATAGACCACGCAACCAACACCACGCTTGCTCTGCTGTTTCTTCTCACATCTTTAAAGTGACTTGGACTGAGGCCCTAGCGTCATGGAACCGCATACAAATGAGCAAACATATGCTCTGGCGGACGCATGTTTGAATTTGGCGGGTAAGTCTGTCAGCCTGGCGATGAGCCACCTCAACGTCTGACAACGCCATAGAGATGCCGCCCGAGATCCTGGGAATGATATTTGATCAAGTGTCTTTGTTTCCAAGCCCTTATAAGGGCATGCTTGCCATTGCAAGAACATGCCGCACCTTGGCAGCACACGTTCTCCCGCGCCTCTACTCCCGCGATGTGGCAGACTCACTCAAGCTCCCCCGCAAGCTTGATATGCCCATCGCTCTCCAATGGGCCTGTTGGTTCGGTGTTTTGGGCGCGGCTAGGGCATCGATCGAAGCGCTCACCATGGCCGGGGTGGATGTGGCGGCAAAGATCAGCCATCCCTTCAACAATGACAACCTATACAGCCTACGCTACAGGATGTCGAGGAGGAGGGGCCTGTCCGGCCCAGCGTATGGATACCTGCACTGGAGGAACAACTCGAGTCTCTTGCACCTTGCTTGTATCCGGGGAAATACGGCCGTTGCAAAGCTGCTGATGGAGAAGGGTGTGCATCCAGATATGCCAGACGGAGCCAAATTGCCTGCTCTGGCATACGCACTCAATGCAGATGTGGTAAGTCGTTTCTGTGAGCTTCATCAGGAAGGGGAAAGAGGAAGCTGACTTGCGACAAGGCCCGACTACTGATCGAACATGGAGCCAATGTCAACGTTACGCACGACGGAGATGAGACAGCGCTGTGCCATCTCATTTCCTTGGGTCCCATGGAAACTCGCGACTGGGGGACTGAGTTCAACGTGCCCCAAGGTAATGGGGCTCTCCAAGCGTGGCATACAACCCAAGATGTTGTCGGCGCCATCAAGTATCTCATCCAAGAGGCCGGAGCCGACATCTTCGCAGACAAGATCAGGACCGTTAGCCCCCTACAGCAGGCTGTTCTCACCCGGTATCTCGAAGTAGTCAAGCTCCTCCTCGACGCTGGAGCCTCGCCCAACCCAATTGACACACGCACCGGTGAGAAGAGACTCCTCCTAGCCGACGCCCTTGAGCCGGGCTACAATAAAAAAGTTGTCGAGCTCATTCTAAGCGCCGGGGCCGAGGCCGACTTTGGCGAGGCCGCCTTTGGAGGAGAGAGCCACAGCCTCCCCATCATGAACCTGACCCTCAGAGGTAGTAACCCATTGTATGCAAAGGAGGAGGTTCAGGTTGCGCACTTGGTCTGCGGACGGATGAAGAACATCAACGTGGAGATCAATGGACATGCGCCTCTGTGGAACTACGTGAGAAAGGGTCGGCAGGACATTGGCCAGGTCATGATTGAGCATGGGGCGGACCCCGAGAAAGCAAATGTGGAAGTGCGGGACACCGTTCTGTCCTTAGTTGCACGTGATTGAAGCCAGAATAGACAGTGTTGAACGGCATGTTTATACGTAAATGTCGACAATTAGGTCAATGCCTGGCGTTGAAAAAGTCAAGTCTTTGGCACGGTATTTCAAGGTGGATACAGGACACGCCGCGGTGTTGTGGCAACTTCCTTCCCTCACGGCTCCTCTCCTCTCTGGATTAAGGCATGCCCCACCATGAATATCCCACTTCCAGCCTCATCCAACTCTCCACGCCAAATCGACATTATTTCCAGAACGCCTCGTACGGCCGCACAACCACGAACAACGTACCACTTGCATTTCCAGTGAAGCGTAGAACAACTTGCCAACCATCGAAATCGCCCAAGAGTCATCAATTATCGTATCCCTCGCCTCAACACTGTATCCTCACCGATTTGCACTTCCCGTCGCGCGCACACGACACCGGCATCGAGTATTCTCCTTGGGTAGTCATACAGAATACCGGTTATAATGCCCTACTTCAAGACGAGCCAGGAATGGCTCGATCAGTCTATCGCCCTGATTGACGCCCGACCAACTACTGTACGTTCCTGCGCACTCCCCATCACTTGACTACAGACCTAGAGCTGACCATCATCAAAACCACAAGACCCGCATCACCACAAGATACTCGCTCAAGCCTGTCACCTCCCGGCCCGACGCCCCTGCAGATGCAGCAGCTAAGCCTCCCCGCGGCAGCCTCGTCCTCAAGACGTATGACCCCATCAGCGGCGTGACGCTCAAGTACCGCACTACAAAGGCCGCCGAGGTGTCGCGCCTTGTGTACGCTTCGCTTGGACGCCTGGGGAAGAGCATGGCCGCCGTGCCGGTCGTGGCGGAGGAGCCGATGCCAGATGCTCCTGAAGCGGAGGAGCAGCAGGGCGCCGCCTCACAACATCAGCCCACGGGGCAAACGTCGCAAGGCGGAGGCGGAGGTGGAAAGAAGAAGAAGAAGGGCAAGAAGTGAAGCATTGGGAAGGTATGAAGGTTGGATGGAAGGTATTTCGGACTGGTGATATGCCGATCTGAAAGAGAGGTAACTGCTCATGCCATACGCCATTTCATTCATGATCGAACACATACAAAACCAGCGGTCATGGGGGATAGAATGACCACTTAGAAAATGGCATTACATGTATGAATTTCGTTGATACGGGTAATGCCTGCCAGTCGTAAAGGGCATCGTTTCTTGCTCGTCTTTGATTCTGTTCGTCGCAAAGATTATTCAGCCACTTAGACATTGATTCACGAACGCCTTCATTGCCATGATAACAGCGGAACTGCATATCTAAGCTGAGAGTGTGGCAGCGGAAGAAAAAAGGCGTGGCAAAAGAGAGTAAGCAATATTCGATAATCTAGTCAATTCAATTCATCTCTTCCTAGAAGAGTGCTACAGTAGTATCGTCATCCATAAACACAATTAGAACCGTCAATGCTGTTTTCATCCGCCCAAAAGTCCAGTTGCCTTAAACGCCTGTCTTGCCTTGATCCGTGCAAATCCAGCTTCCGGACCCCCAATATCATCGCAATTTGAGAACCGGCCTCGGTCGGTATTAGCCAAGTGCCGCTGCCCCGAGGCTCTTCCCCGTGTACAGTTACAAAAAGTGGAAATAACAGGGTATATGTTCATATGTTCGCGTATGCCATCGAGCCTCAACGGCCCAGGCCAAAAGAAAGGAGAAACAGGGTGAGATTGAGACGTTTAGAAGTCGTCGTCGAAGGTGAAGTCACCACCGTTCTCGCCCTTTGTCTCCTCCTCTTCAGCCTTCTTGTTGGCGCTGTGCAGGACACCGGCTTTCTGGTAGTCACCGACACGCTTCTCGAAGAAGTTGGTCTTGCCACCGAGGGAGATGTTCTCCATGAAGTCGAAGGGGTTGGAAGACTTATAGACCTTCTCGTTACCAAGAGCGACGAGTAGTCGGTCAGCAACGAACTCAATGTACTGCTTCATGAGGTCGGCATTCATGCCGAGCAGGGCACAAGGCAGAGCCTCGGTAAGGAACTCCTGCTCGATGTTCACGGCATCAGTAATGATGTCCTGAATGACCTGCTTGCTGGCACGGCCCTTGAGGTGGGAGTGGAGGAGGCAAGCAAAGTCGGTGTGGAGACCCTCGTCACGAGAGATGAGCTCGTTAGAGAAAGTCAGACCAGGCATAAGACCGCGCTTCTTGAGCCAGAAGATGGAAGCGAAGGCGCCGCTGAAGAAAATACCCTCGACAGCAGCGAAGGCAACCAGACGCTGGGCAAAGGAAGAGTTCTTGTCCTGGATCCATCGGATGGCCCAATCGGCCTTCTTTCGGATACAGGGGATGGTCTCGATAGCATTGAAGAGGTAGGTGCGCTGAGAAGGCTCCTTGATGTAAGTGTCGATAAGCAGCGAGTAGGTCTCAGAATGGATATTCTCCATCATGATCTGGAATCCATAGAAGCATCGGGCCTCAGGGATCTGGACCTCGCCACTGAACCGCTCAACGAGGTTCTCGTTGACAATGCCATCAGAAGCAGCAAAGAAGGCAAGGATGTGAGAGACAAAGAACTGCTCGTCGGCAGTTAGGCGGTTGTTCCAATCATGAAGATCCTTAGACAGGTCAATCTCCTCGGCGGTCCAGAAGGAGGCCTCGGCCTTCTTGTACATCTGCCAGATCTAACATGGTCAGTTAGTATATATGTCAAAGGTGGGGAGCCACTTTACGCGTAGAAGACGCGTCACATACCTCGTGGTACTTGATGGGGAAGAGAACGAAACGCTGAGGGTTCTCCTGGAGGAGGGGCTCATCGGCCTCGTCAGCCTTGATGCCAGCAGCAACAGCAGGCTTCTCGGCCTCCTTCTTGGTCTCCTCGACAATCTTGGTCTTCAGGTCGATCTCGGTGGTCTCGTTATGGGTGGGCTGGTTCTCCTTGTTGGAGGCACCAAAATCAAGCTTCTTGACGGGGGACTCCATCTTGAAGCTTTCGATAGCGGAAGCAGCCTGCAAGACAGCGGTGTTAGCAATCAATTGGCTGTGTCGTGGAAGATGGTGACAGTATGCACGCGTCGGGTGCATACCACCATGGACGTCACTAACCTGCTTCGAAGGGGTGATTTGCGAGGCCATTGTGTTGTCTATGTTCGTCTGATGAAGAGGATGAAGAGAATTGAGCAAGGCAAAACAGAAACACAACAAAGGCTTTGTATATGCGTTGAACTCTGGGAGGGAGAGGATGTGGACGCGGTGGTGATGGTCTGGTAAAGCTATGGGCTGAGGCAGATGGGCTTTTGTACAGGCGGTGATGCGCTGTCACGTGGCCCTGGACGCGTCGCGAAGTGCTTTAGGTGGGTGGGTCCTGGGCCAGTTAATGGAGCTAGAGGCTGGGGTGTCACTGCGCGTCACTGGGTGAACCAGGGGTTTTTCGGTGCCATTCGGGGGTGACCAGCAGCGCCAAGCCGCTAGCGCCTGCGCTGATACCATCTGAATATCCAGCCACCAGCCCGAATAAACCAGACAAGACGCGTAAAGACGCGTTTTGGGCAGCTTCACGTTCGTCTTTGGAAGGGCCAAGTACTGTACTTTTTGTTTATCCAGCTCCACTGTCTCGTACCTGCTTTTGCTTGCAGGGGATGGCGGTTCAGGCTTGACCAGGATTCACGCCATGGGCTGGCGGTTATCAATCAGCACCTAAGCACTTACGGAGTCCATGCCATGTATCTCGCGTCGTTGGGGCAATGCGAAATGGGCTGCAACCGGGGGCATGGCGCCAGGCGGGACCGAGCTCACCCGGCAGCGGTGGACGCTCAGCAAGAGGTCAATCAAAACAGCGATTAGACCACGGACGCCGTGACCAAATGCTTCAAAAACCCAGAGCGCTAACCATTGAACCTATAGCTATCTACTGGCCAATTTTCCGCGAGTCTCTACCTTGTGTCAAGAGCGAAAACTCGTTCCTCAAGGGTCACACCGCGTCGTAGGGGTGTCCCCAAATATGACGATACCAGCTCAAGGTTGGCGCACCTCCAACTCATCATGCTCTTATATCCGGCTGCTAAACTCCATTCCCGGCACGGGAAGTGCCTGGGCCCAAGTCAGGCTTGGCTGGGCTGAGACTTCAGGATTGCAGCTCCATCTGAGTCTTTGCTTCTTCGTGGCCTGGTGGTTCCAGTTGCTCGGTCGATCGAAATTGCCAAGGAAAGTTATCAGATCTTATTCTCTAATTTGATTCGGGCATCCCGACCCACGCATCCGCACCCACTTTACTCAATTAAAGCCATGGTTCCTCATGGAACCTTCGTACAGTACATCACTCATACACGCATGATTCATTCCAGACGCGTCTCTACGCTGTGATCATGCAATCATTATTGCAAAATCCTTGCCATCATGAC
Organism: Fusarium sp. JS1030; assembly: GCA_000966855.1. Classification (NCBI taxonomy): domain Eukaryota; kingdom Fungi; phylum Ascomycota; class Sordariomycetes; order Hypocreales; family Nectriaceae; genus Fusarium; species Fusarium sp. JS1030. Next base: position 112,887 of record JWIW01000010.1, on the reverse strand, counting down.
TGATCCTTGAGATCTGACTCACAAGGGCCCGCCCTTTTTCGCCAGCCAGGTATTGGGTCTCTTTTTCTGCTCCGTCCATAAATCCGAATTTCCGGAGTCTAGCGTCGGTCCCTACGCTGAGACCTGCGGTGGTTTCGAGACTCGGCGTTGACCTCGCCCATCTCGACATCGTGCGGCCGGGACCTGCTGCTGCGACCAAAGAACCCGCGGCTCTCGCGGACTCTCGCGGGCTCCGGCTCGCTCGGCTGACGACCATGGCGGCGATCGCGGCGATCGCGGCTCCGGTCACGACTGCGGTCACGGCTGTGGTCGCGGCTGCGAGGAGGCCGGTCTCTCATGGATGCGTTGCGTGAGGGCGGGCTTGAGACATACTCGGGCGGATCTTGTGCCTGCATTCGATCAAAGTGATCTGGGTCGCTAGGGTCAATGGCCGGCAATGGCTGTCCGCTCTTGCGCAGGTTCTTCTTTCCCTCCTCCCGGAGGTATGCCTCAAGAAGTGCAGCGTTGCGGGTGTTGGCCCTGAAGGCGGCATCGGCAACGTCGCCGATGAAGGGGACAATGCCAATGACAAAGTCAAAGGCGATGTTGGATATCATCCTCATCTTGACAGACGTCGGAAGCCCTCCATCAACCTGCAAACAAGTCTTCATGACAATGAGGGCCAAGAGCATATCCAAGACGTCACCAATACTGCGCCGTTCGACGTTAGCTTCCATCTAGGTACTCTGAGCCGGGGTTGCAGAGGTAACTTACGCAGGGATAAAGCCTAGTACGCTGCCCCAGCCGAAACGGATACCACAGCAACTGAAGAGGGCTAGGTCGAGGCGATAAGCCCGGCGTTTGACCTTGGTCAAGACCTTGCCGTCATGCTCAGAGATGCCTGGAGGTAAGGCCTTCTTGCGCTTCTTGATTTTGCCATTTGGCGTTCCATCAAGGCGGGTGGCCGGCACTTGTTCAAAGTAAGGGTCCTGTGGGTTGTGGATTAGCGCTCGTTGTTATGGGAAACGTCGTGGCCCTCGTGCGTGGGCTCATTCATAGCCGTCATACCTCAGTCCCGAACTTATTCTGTAACGTCTCCCCCAGAATCTTTTTGGTAACGAACTTTGCGATTACCGACGTCATGGTCAGTTGCTTTGAAAACCAGCGATGGAAGACCGAATTCGAAGAAAGAGCCGTGCGCCTTGTTTAATAGTGAATGTTGGAACAAGCGCTTGTGTAGCCCGCGAGCAGTCGGCTCGATGAGAGCGCTCGGTGTGGATCGTTTGTCTTAGAAGGCGCCACAGGTAGCTATTCCATAACAAAGGTGGCCAGGCCAGAAGAAAGAGAAAGGGCGATAAAGAGGCAAGAGAAGAAGGGCAGGATTTCTTGAGCGAGAAGCCAGCCTTTTTCATGTACGCTGCTAGCACACCAACAAGGCTCCTCGTGAATTCCCGGTTTTTTAAGCGTGATGGGTTGACTGAGGGAGCCAGGCGATGATGTAATTCTGGCTGCCACCCAAAGTTCTGGAACCTGCAAACTACCTGGAGGCCTTTGCCGTGCAGCAGCGTTTACTGGCCCAACAAACCCGGCTAAACCGTTCTACTGCTGCAATGCCGATCACAAGCATGCGTTGGCGTCGTTTGTCACAGCATGAAGGGAGTGGCAATTCTGAAACGTGCCAGAGAGAGCGTTGTGACGGGAGGGAGCTTGTCGCGTCTTGTTGAGCCGAGGCACTGCACCGCCACAGCGAACAAGCTAGATCGTGGCGAGTGCGATAAATCGTGGCGCAGCACCTCGGAGCTCAAAGAATCGTTGGGCTCACGAGTGGGCGGGCAGGTGCGGCGGCTGGGTCTCTGTGATCTGGCTGGTCTGATGCGAATTGCTGTCAAACCTGACAACAACATCAACAAATCACATCCGAAATCGACGGTTACGCCCTGAAAAGTGTCGCCTCACACTCTCAACCCCGCATATTCCGAGAGACGTTGCGCCCCAAAATTCCCGCTCCCACTTCTCGAGGTCCTATCGCCTTCGGCAAGTGGCTTGCGATCACGAACGACCGCGCGCGTCTTTTCGACCTGTCGCCCGTAGTTCCTCTTTGCGTCATCTTGGCTGTCGCGACTCAACCATGGTCAGCTTGCCTTCACAGCTACGCTTCCATCACCGCCTCGCAAAGTCCTGAAAAGAAAAGAACAAGGAGGGATCAACAAACCCAACCCGCCACATTCCATCGTAGCATGCGCCGAACGAGTTCGTCATCATGTCCGGAACACAGATGCAGTTAGAGGATTGTATGTGCTATGCTGCCGGGTGCCGCAAGATTGCGACGGGGAACTGACAAGCGCAGGGCTGGATGACCTCTGCGTCCGCTTCATCATCAATCTTCCTCAGGAAGATCTCTCATCCGTTGCTCGAATATGCTTCCAGGTCGAGGAAGCCCAGTGGTTCTACGAAGACTTTATCCGCCCGCTCGACCCGACCCTGCCATCTATGACGCTTCGCACGTTTTGCCTTCGCATCTTTCAGCATTGCCCCTTGCTGGCCAACTTCTCAGTTGAAAACCACACCAAAGCCTTTGAAGAGTTTCTCGAGTACAAGACCCGAGTTCCTGTGCGGGGTGCTATCCTGCTGAATGAGGCCATGGACTCGACTGTGCTGGTCAAGGGATGGAAAAAGGGCGCCAACTGGAGCTTCCCGCGAGGAAAAATCAACAAGGACGAGGATGATCTGGACTGCGCAATTCGAGAAGTCTACGAAGAGACTGGTTTAGACCTCCAAGCTGCCGGCCTTGTACCTACTGAACACAAGCCCAAGTACATCGAGATCGCGATGCGTGAACAGCATATGAGGCTTTACGTCTTTCGCGATGTTCCAATGGATACCATCTTCGAACCCAAAACGAGGAAGGAGATCAGCAAGATTCAGTGGTACAAGCTGTCGGAACTGCCAGCCTTTCGTAAGAAGAACGGCCAAAACAACGATGCGGCTGCTGCGCCAAATGCAAACAAATTCTATATGGTCGCTCCCTTTTTGGTGCCCTTGAAGAAGTGGGTTGTCTCGCAGAAGAAGATTGACGCGCGGAGAGCGGCCAGCGGATCTCACACTCACAGAGTCATTGACGAAGCTCACTTGGAAGATGAAGCATGGAAGACGGATACTGGTGCCGAAACTGAGCAGACTCCAGCGATAGAGACACTCGAAGGGGCCACCCAAGAGCTTCAGCGACTCTTGAAAGTGCAACCTCCCACACAAGGCCTGCAGGGAGCTCCGATTCCCGTCCAGCAAGACAAGGGCACTGCCCTCCTCTCCATCCTCCAGGCAAAGGGAGGGCCTTCTGGCGCCGCGCCGCAACCAGGAGCTCACATTCCTCATACTCCATTGGACCTGACAGTTTCTGATGCACCTCAGCCTCCAACACCTCACCACCACAACCACCACCAGATGCCATCCATCACCACTCAACAACCACCCCCCTCGTTTCCTTACGCGCCCAATCAAGCAACTCAATGGAACATGGGTCCTATACAACAGACAAGAAATGAATTACCGTACAATCAACAGTATCCCATACCCGAGGGGCAGTACAAGAGTAACCAGGCTCCTCTTGTGCACCCCCAACCACTACCTCCTCAGGTAGAAAGGTCTGTCTTCAACAGGAGCGCATTTCAGGATCCTGCTCAGCCCAGTCACCTTGGTGCACCGACGTCGTTCGTCAACCCGCCGCACGTGCAGTACGGCCATCCCGGCCCGATGCCATCGCAAGCTCCGATCCCCGTTGAACCCGCAAGGCAACCCCAGTTGAATGGACAGTCGATGGCGTTGCTGAACGCTTTCAAGGGTGGCAACGCAACAGCCCAACTCAAAGAAAACACTCGACAGTCTCAAATTCCCGGACCCAGCTACCAGGGTCAGAGTCAACCACCTCCGTACGGTAACTTTGGTGCGCCGCAGGCACATTCACAGGTCCCTCCACAGGTCCCTCCGCACTTGATTGGCGTAGCACGCGGCTATGATCGCTCTCAGCCAAGCCCCAAGGAGTTGCCAGGCTCCAAAGTTGGACCCCCTGCCGATGATCACCGGTCTGCTCTTCTTGGAATGTTCCGCAAAGAGGATCAGGCCCAGCACCAAGTTCAAGCGGCCCAGCCCTCTGGCCAAGCTGCCTCTGGGAATATGTTCAATGAGCTGTTGCGTTCTGGCGGCGGCGCTGTACGGGCTCAAGTCCCTTCACGAGGCAGCGTAGACACTAACCCATCCATCTCTTTGGAGGGGCTTGCTATTCAGCCTCGGCCTTCGCAGTCTGGCACCCCTGGCTCGCAAGGTAGGGCAGAATACGCGCAGCAGTACGGCACACAGGTACAGGGACCGGGAGCGCCACAGCCTACTCAGCCTATTCGCATCCTTCAAAGGGGCCAAAATGACCAGCTCCTCGGCATTGGCGGGCCCTCAACAGCATCCCCGCAGGCCTCGCAGGCCTCGCCGAGTGGTCTTGCTGGTCACTTGCAGCCTGTCCCAGCCGGCACTAGCCCGGGAGCTGCTCCGTCGTTCCCTGTTCTGAACCGGCGTCGCGAGTCTGGGGCTGACCAGAAACGACAGCTACTCTCCCTATTTGGCAAGCAGCCATCCCCTGCTAGTCTGGAGGCTGCCAAAGGGAAAGAAGCCATCGTGGGGACACCAAAGTCCCGTCTTGCCTCACTGGCCTCCGGGGCTGGCGAGCCTGCAGCCGGAAATCTGCCCCCGTCTCGCCGTGGTAGCCAGACGCCAATCTCACCAGCGGAGCGCACTTTCTTGCTGGACTACTTACAGTCTGTCACCAACAGCGCCAATCGCTGAGCGGATTTGTGGCGTTGTCGTGTTTCATGTACGATGGAGTATCATTAGGTTCGGGGAGCATTCAATGGAGCTTTGTCAGGAAGGTCACGGGAGTGTCGGATAGCTACCCACAGTCGCATGATGCATTTACCGCGCGTTCAACGTGTACAATTGAAAATTCATTTACCACCATGCCACGTTGTGTTGGTTTAGGCCAGATGCTGTGAGAATTGGGTGCGGGCGCCCTGTGTCCGTAAGCCCCTTTTACGAGGAGTAGGGCAAAGGAAGCAAGGTAAAGAAGACGGCCTGAATGTTGCCGAGATACCACAGAGCTGTTATACTTGGCATCTATTCCAACTCGTAGCCTCTCAGGTGACAAATATTGGTGAATTTGCAATGCGTACTGTAGCCGTGCTGTATACATGGCCGATTCCAGGGGTAATCACGGACACCGGGTGGGACTTTGTGATCACTATCATCTATGACAGACGTGACTTTTACGGAGGAAATATTCAATATTACAGAATTTCACCAACGACTTCCTTCTGCGCTTCGAACATGTCACTATGCTACGATGGCGAGTTACCGGTAGCTGAACCGGGTTGAAGGCCCTGGCATGGAGGTTTAGTGCCATGGGCCGCGGATGCCTGACAGCATGCTACTCAGTCGGGACACCTTCCTTTGGTCACTCTCCTCTCAGGTTCCTCCCTTCTGTAGACCTAGAACCCACGCAATTCTTGTTGACCAAAGTATCTCCTTCCTCTGCCAGCACAGACAGACGCTTCGAATGGTCCAATGGTATTGTGGCAAATCATCACCGGTGAAGTAGTTGCGCTCCACCGTGATTGGCTGTTGTGGCTGGTCTCTCAGAGGATTGGGATACATGTTGACTTGCGAGCCAAAGCCTGGACTTTGGAGCCAAGTGGTGGACTGTATGTCCGAGTGAAGTCAAGTTGTCTGTCATCGGGGCCCCTTTTTGGCAACCCTTTTGCAATACGAGCATGCTAATGTAAAATTATGATTAAATCCAAGTGCAATATGACCCGTTGAGTTCAGAGGCAGGCCAGTTCCACACCCAGTATGCCAAGGACGTTCACCCTATACACACACCACCACTCACTCGGGCGAGCACTTCGGTATTCTCTATCTCTAGCCTACCAGACTCAACGTGCCATCGTAATCTATGCTTCATAGAAGCTTCGGATTCTGACCGGCTTCACCGATCTGCCACCGACTGGTAGCTGGCCGGCCCGTAGATAGCCCAAAGCTATATAGCCGCAACGAGCAACACGTCCAAACAATAGATAGAGTACCCTGGTGGCCTATTGGCATCGAGCGAGTTAACAGACGTCATACTGCTGGGCCCAGCACTGACTGAATATTTCCAATTCACCTCACGTTTTCGAAAACCAAATGGCCAGACCAAGCCCCCGTGTTCGACTAGAGGCATGTACAAAATTACCCGTACTCCCCTATCTGCAGTGGAAACACAAGGAGACCGTTCTTTCTCACTTGATCCCCTAAGTGCCTGTTACCGGGGCCCCCTTTTGCTGTTTCCTTTCTTTTTTCGCCATCTCGATCCTTGAGTTTCGTGCAACTTGGAGGGCGTGCTCAGGGTTGAGTTACTCCCTCCCCCCTAACTTCAGCTGGTAGCAGTGGCAGTGGCATAGATCGTGAATTAGTGTGATTGCACTATGGGAATATAAACTGCTGTCCTAAATGGAATGGACACGAGCACCAGCTCTCTCATGTCGGGCCCAAGAGAGCCAAGTTAACTTCACTCCTAATTATGTGCAATCTGGTTATTTTGATAATGCCCCATGCTGTTGATAATGGCAAATCGAACCATCTCATCTTCATGCATTGCTCATCGCTATCGTGAGATGCGACTCTATGTCAATAGTGATGGTGCGTCTGAAAGGGGTTTCCTCCAGCTAACTGCGGCTCATGCATATTTCTTTCTGCGCACCCCAATATATATGCGCGAAAGAAAGCAAGTCGCCCTGGGTCAGCTCATGCTTGCATTGGTTTAATATCTCTGTGCCATGTCTACTATACATCCAGAGATCGATACTGGGGCTCAGGCAAGGGAAAGGCCTTGAAGCTGATACTGGGTATGGGAATGCTGTTTCCATTCAACTAGCTATTCTCGAACATAAAATATCATACACAAATACTCATGCGGGTATCTTGAATCATCAATCCTTGCCAATAGTCGGAAGGGAGTCGCGGGAGGGGGGGGGGCAACGCATTAATCGGACTCGTACGAATCATCATCGTCATTATCGGTGAGGTCGAGCAACTGGAAGCGATTGGCCATGAAACTCGTGGATATGGAAGGAGCAGAAACAGGTTCAGGCTTCGGCTTGAGACGGGTTGTCGGGGTCTGGGTTTCCTTGCGAATTGGTGGGCTCCTCAGGGGTTGTGCACACTCATCGGTTGCCCATTCGAAACGAGAGCCTTTGTATTCACTGAATGGGACATCGTCAGCATCTTATACGTGCAGAGGCGCCTCCTACTCCTGATGAAGATTAAACTTACAGCCGGCTCATCAGGCAAGTACGAGCAACGATGGCGTTGTGGACCGAGTTCATGCTGATGAAGCAGTCATCCTTGAGAAACTCGACCTTGATCACATGGAGATTATGGATATGATCGAGGTCGGTGCGGATGCTCTGCTCGGTATGGTTGGGATCACGCCTGCGGATGATGAGGTTGCGAGTGGCCCCTTTGCCGATGGTGTAGGCAACATGGCCTGCGAGAATGAATTGTTGGTCACTCCATTTCACGAGAGCCTTCCCGGGCGAGTTAGCATAAAGAAAGGTAATTTTCGCGAAAGGAAGTTGCTTACCTGGCTGTTCTTGACGTACAGACCGTGCTCTCGAGAATGATCTAGGAAAGCCGCAGCATCCTCCTCATATGCGAATGAGACGGTAGCAGTGTGCTCCTTTGCCCTGAGGTAGATTTCCAAGATCATCCCACCCCGAACAGCTGCAGCAATATTGCCATGTGTGACACCCGTAGCGAGATTCACAAGCTGGACTGACCTCTGGGCGAAGCGCTGTAGACGTCGGTTTGGCTCGAACTGTCCGACACCTCTATAAGGTTCACAATGATGATTAGGCCGAGATATTTCGGTTGGTGATTCAAAAGACGAAGACTGGTCGTTGAGGGATGAGACCGTGTCTTCGGACAGTTCTGCTCGGCCGTCTCCATTTCCAGGGTACTTTTGATAGGGAGGCGCGTGGGGATGGTACGTGAAGCCGTTGTGGCTCGACTGCTTTGGATGCTTTTCGATATGTGATGTGGTCGCCATGGTTAGTTCTGGATCACTCAAGAACTGTTGCCAAGTTAGAACCAGTGTAGCAGATTGATTGTAGTTCGAATGTGTTGGATTGGTCGATGACTGGTAGTCGTGGTCTTCTATAAAGAGGAGCCCGGGGGAGTGGAATAGAACCTACATCAATAGTGGTCTCGTCGACACCTTGCTCGATGAGTTTTTGACGTAGGCACGCTGTATCAAGAAAATATGTTAGAGCAGATGCCTCTCTTCCCAGTCAAGCATATCAAAGCTCTGCGAGACTCTGAATGACGTGGAAAACACGGGGCCTTACTGTATCGACGTGCCAACATAACGAGGCTGTCATATTCCACTTGAGACATGTACACGCCTGGAGATGCAGAAGACCGGGAGTTCTTGAATTCAGGTTAGCCCAGGTTGGTTGTGATGGATTGATCGTCCCGACGTTTGGCTGGCAATCAAGTGAACCGCCATCCCGGGATGAGTGGGAAAGCCATACGTCTTGGGTTCTGCAGAGAGTTGGTGGTTCAAGGTCAGCCTGTTGATTCTTGTACAGAGGTGCTAGTGCCGCATCCAGCGACGAAGCCCGAGTGAGGTGAACTTACTGCATGGAGCTCATGTTCGTAGTCATTGCCGATCAATACGATTTCTTTTTTCTGAGGCTGAATTGGAGAAGATGGCGATGCGGGAGAGAAGCTAAGCTGAAAGCCCAGCCAATTTGTATCTTCCCAGAAAGTAAGGAACGTCCAGTGTGTCAAGGCCAGCGCCAGCAAACAAATTGCATCAGTTGGGCCAAACGGAAATTTCACGTGCCGCTGCCGGCAGGTGCGAGCAGCCAACTGCCCTACCATCGACAACCATTCATTGTTGGCAGGTGCCTTAGTCTGATAAGCTCTTGGTTCGCCAGGCAGCGCTGTGTAGCAGATAAATGGCCAATACGCAATAGGCCAAAGCAAGCAATGCTTATTGCCGTGTTTTGGGCCTGACTTTTCTCTGCTGCAGCATCTCCTGAAAGGGCCAGCTAGATATCTCAATGTGCTGTAGAGGAGAATGGCAGGACAAACAAGCACGCGGCTGCATGATGATATAGGGTCACCGTAACAGCACAGTACCAATTGTCGACAGCTCTGCATTGACTCAATGAGACTTGTTTGTTTGTCTTCTCAATCATGCTGATTGAATGACATACCAAAGAATTAGAAGTCATGGCTCGACGGTCGTGAATACATCCATGTGCTCACGCGACTGGTTGAGCAACATGATGAAGTTGTGGATCCACAAGTTGTATTCAACTAGGTCAAGTTGGACATATCCTGGCTTTCATAGAGACAGACAAACATGGGAGCAAGTGCCATCTAAGTAGCTCGCCGTAATAACCTCCACCTAAATTTTTCGGATGAGATCGATCCAACGGCCAGGTAACATGGCTGGTTTCATGTGACACGGGAGGTTGCATTTGCCCTAGAGGATCGGAGTTTAAAGTGGCAGACGCAGGCTAACAAACGAAGAGGGGATGTCCTAGCGCCCGACAAAGATGGCAAAGCTGGACGGCTAGAGAAAGGCAGGATGTCATCCCGTTGTTTACCTCAAATGGCTACGGCTATTGTTGTTGGGGCAAAGGATTTTTCTCGTAATTGTGCGTGCCATTATCATGATACACAATACACGAGGCCTGAGATCAGCGGAGGATACGAGAAGCACATGATGACGACGACGACGAGCCGCATCCTCAGGAACACGGGGAAAAAAGAACGATACGGACCCAGCCGAGTTGAAATCTGGTTCTGCTGATGGAACCCTGAGCCAACTTTAGTGCATGATTACCATGATTACCGAGAATAGCGGGTGAGCTTAGGAGACTCCGAACAAGGACGGGGCCTGCGATGGGGAACGGGGCATGCGGGGCGGGAGAAGGGATGTTATTTTTAGGAGGGGAAAGGATAAACACGAGATCATGTGATACCGCCTAGTCCAATCCAGTGGAAGCCGATGCAGTCGATGGGACAGGATGCCACCCGACTCAACCCCAGCCCATTCCATCATCACCTTGGCGACTGCCCAAACTCTGCATCGACTTTGGCTACTGTACGGGTAACTATGTAACTATGTGGTAGAGTATACAACGTGGCGCTGTTTATCTGAGTTTCAAGCCCTTTTCTGCAGAAGCTGCTTCTTGTTCAAAGAGTGTGACCCCAAGACATGAGATAGATTGAAGGAAAGAGTGAAATTTTTACGACAATGTCAGAGTCAGGGGCTGACTGTTCCACATCATCCGGGCATCGAGTGACGCTTTTTGGTGTGCTCACCAGCTGGAGCAGTGCCACCACCCAGCAAACGCCACTGAGGCCCTGTGAGAAACCCGCTACGGCCAACCTGCCAATTACCGCTAGGGGCCGCTGGGGGCCGCTGGAAGCAGGAGGGGGAAAACGGTGCAGCCGGCCTCCACCCAAAAATAAGGAGTTGGGTCGGGTGTTTTGCTTCTTGAAGTCAATCGCGGTACGTACCTTTCCCGGCTGTGCCTGCGCAAATCAGATTGGACAACGGGCCAGGGAAGAACCACCCCCCCTGTCTCGCTCCTTCCCTCAGATGGTTTTCTGTTGTCTCTCTCTGCTGGGCCAACACAACGCCAACGCTTTTTCCTTGTCCACTCTCGCTTCTCTGCTGTTCGCCTTCTCGTCCTCTCGCTTTTTCCCTTCTTTTCTTCCTTTTTGAGATCCATTCTAGCGTTCTCGAGGCCAGCGACGTCGACATCGACTTTATTCATCAAGCCTGTCGTCCCTCGCTTTGCTCTTTCGCTACACTCGCTTCACCCTTCACCTCCCGCTCGCTTTCCCACTGTCGACGTGATCACCCGTTTTTGGTTGTCTGGCATCATCATCGTTTTCTTGAATCGACATTGGTATTGGTAACCAAAGGGGTCCCCATCATCTCGAAACACCATCGACTCGATTATTTCCATCAGCGAAGACCAATACAGCAGCCCGTGACTACGACAGCCATTCGTAGTCGCTGCTCGATCCCATCCCGGCCCATTTCATCGTAATACTCGATCACTCCGCCCACGACATCCCATCATGCGTCCTACCTCGAGCCTCCTCCAGTTGGCAGTCTGCCTCTCCACTCTCACACCTTTGACGGCAGCATGGGGTGATTTCTGGCCGGAACCCGACTCCGTCGTGGTGAGAAATGTTGTCCGGCAAGAGCGTACGTTGGCCCTTTGGTATCCTCTTAACACACAAATACTGATCTTGAAGCAGTACCACGGGAGACAGGCGTCCTCAAAGCCCGTCAAGATGATAACTCAAAGACCGAGGAGGAGCCCACCAAGACTGGCAAGCAGGTTAAGACGACCAACCTGAACACCGCCAAGGTTCAAACCGGAACTGACGAAGAAACCGCAACTGACGACTCTGAATCCGGAACCGAGACTGGCAAGAAGAAGTCCCAGACCACAGGCACAGGCAAAAATAAGGATAAGGATGGCAAGACAACTCGCACTGCTTTCTCCGCCGATGTTGCTGCTGGCGGCGTAAGCGTCTTGACCCCCGAAACCCTGCTTCTGGCCACACCTCTGTTCAAGATTGGTGATTATGCCACCTTTGGCTGGAACTACACCTCCCTCGAGGGAACTCCGACCGCCATCGACGTCCTTGTTAGCATGTCCGCCAATGCCGAAACCTACACCCTTACTGCCAACATGACTTTTGAGACAAACCCCACATATGTCTGGGATACCAAGAAGGCAGCCAACGACCCCGAGGCCCCTCTTGGAAATGGAATGTACACGCTCATTATTAAGGACTCGGACACCGAGATCAGTGATGCTCCTGAGCCTGGCTACCTGGCTGTTCAGAAGACATTCCAGTTTGGCATGTACACTCCCCAGGATTACGTTCCCTATCCTCAGTGGGAGTGCAACGTCTGCAATGCTGCTACTGGCCTTGACCACGGCGCTATTGGCTTCGCCGTGTCAATGAGCGTTATAACTGTTGCCACCTTCACCTGGTTCGTCGCCGGCCTGGGACTGCAATAATCAGCCTGATTTCGTGCTTGCTTAGGAGTTTGTTTTCTGGGGTTATGTTTTTGGGCAGGCCAGCATCAAGTGGGGAACTCGTTTACGCCCCCTTTTTTCAATTTGGATATGCTTTTCAATCTTTCGGGGGAGGGCGTTGACAGATGGATGTTTTATGGTGAAAGTTCCGCGCTGGGACGGGAAAATTTCAAGTTGGATGCTTCATGATCTGGCTGTCACAGTCAAATTACACTCATGTAATGATTCTATATACATCTTAATTTCGTCGGTCTTTGTATTGCCGATTGAAGCGGACATGTCCGAAAAAGTGTCTAGAATTTCGAGTCTTGGATTGTCAGTTTATACGATCATAGCACGTGGATGTCATGATGATGTAGGATTGTGGTGCGCCGCGCCTATATCGTTCAGCGAATGATTCCAACTCCGGTAGATGGGGTATACAATCGTTGTAGTGTTACAATTTGGCACCTGATCGTCTATCTACGCTTCCACGAGCAAAGACTTGGAGAACAGGTTCATTAGACCATCCGCAGTTGGAATCCCGCTCCTCTCTCCTCCCTCTCCCGGCCCTGGAATATGCCTGTGAAGTCGACGTCACCAAGCGAGGCGACTTGCCCGCGTACGGGTGCATGAGGTTCATGGCGCCGGCGACGCTCTTGGCCGGCTTTGCTAGGAAACGTGGGAAACATGCTCTCGGGCTTGGGCTTTGGATCCTGCCGGAAGTATTCGTGCTGGAGCATCTCGCGCGCTGAAGGCCTCCGGTCTGGGTCCAGCGAGAGTAGGTCGCTCAAGAGGCCGGCACCTGCGGTCGTGAGACCAGGGAAGCGGGCCCGGACGACCGAGCCAGAAGCGGCGGCAGTCTTGGGAAGACGGAGAGAGCGCGCGTTGGGGAGGCGGCGGAAGCCCGGCCAGGACTCATCGGTGGGTACGCCACAGAGCTCAAAGATGCGAGAGACCTGATCGACCTCATTCTTGCCTTGAAGAAGTGGCTCGCGCGTGAGAAGCTCACCGAAGATACAGCCAACGCTCCACATGTCGACGGCGGCGCCGTATGTCTTTGTGCCGAGGAGCAGCTCGGGGGCGCGATACCAGAGGGTGACGACTAGCTGGGTGAGCTTGGGAGGAGGATCGCCGACGTAGCGGGCCATGCCAAAGTCTGCGATCTTGAGCTGGCCGCGGTTGTTGAGGAGGAGATTAGAAGTCTTGAGGTCGCGGTGGAGGATCCAATTGTCGTGGAGGTAGGCGATGCCGGACGTGAGCTGGAGAAGAAGGCGCTTTACTTCGGAAGAGAGGAAGGGCTCGGGCATGTCTTCGAGGATGCTTTTGAGGTCATGTTCGACGAATTCGAGGACGAGGAAGAGGGAGCTGCGAATATACCGTTAGCACGAGGTATGCTCATGTTGAGAGGCAAGAGAGTGCGTACTTGTCAGGTCGTGATACATCGTCCCCCACAACTACCTCTTCCATGGAGACAATGTTCCGATGTTGACAATCCTTCAATATTTGAATTTCTCGCAGTCCTGTGACGGGCAGGCCATTGCGATCTGCCGGATCTAGCTTCAAGCGCTTCAGAGCAACGACCTTACCGGTGGCCTTGTTGGTCGCCCGTGCAACCCATCCGTAGGTCCCCTCCTCGATGTCGTTTAGTTTTTCGTAATTCTCAACGCTCCTACTCTTGCCCCAGCTGCCGGCGAGAAACCTGAGCAGCTTCGCGGGAGGCTGGGCGCCCTGGTTTGCGGCGGCAGCACCAGGCTCAGGCGTGAGCCTCCGTCGCTTCGAGGGCCGGCCATCGTCGCCTTGGTCGACCTGAAGCGAGTCTCGAGCCGCGGCGTCCTGCGCTTGCTTCTCGGCCTCCAGCCTGCGTGCTTTTTCTGCTTTTTTGCGTCGCTTCTCTTCCTTTTCGCGCTTGAGCTTGGCGTCGAGGCGGGCATCTTCCTCAGTGTCGGCCCATCGCGACTTGCTGGCCATGATGGAGGCGCAGGAGCGACTTGAATCTCGGAGTAGTGGCGCACAGTAGGGGGGAGAGGCTGTCGCTGCAAATTCACGTCGGTGGTGGTTATGGCCTCACAGAGCAAGGAAGGCCATTCGAGAGACGTTCAGTATGCGCCTTCCTTGTCATGTAGGTAGAGCGTTGTGATTGCGGGGAGGAGGAACTGATGCATCTTGCCGTATTGACATTGCCATGGAGCGAGCTCGGGGAATTTCTCTTATCTTATCAGTAGCTAACGTCGGGAACTCCAAACTCCAACAAAACCATCGTCATTGGCGCTTCACGTGTGATTGTGCTGCTTCTGCGCCGAGTGAGAAGCCTCATAAATTCCGTCTTTCTTTTTTCTTTCTTTCTTTCTTTTTTTTTTCATCATCCTCAAGAGAACAGAGCCATTGAACGACTCCTACAGCACAGGCTCCAAAATGATGAGGACGTTCAGTGCGCGACCACTGTTGCGGCTCGGTGGTAGTCGCTGGGCGCAATGGCATGGTTCCTTTAGCCCATACGCTGGCCCTGGCATTGGTGCTGCTGCCGTTAGTCGAGGCTTCTCTTCGAGCATTCGCAAGTATCAGGGCGAGGTTGATGGAGAACGGAAATGGTCTACGCCTCTGGCCAAGCAACTCTTCGAGGCCATCTCTGTAAGATCTCCCATCCTCACATTCTCTAAGCTAGGCTAACTCGGTAGACAACGGGACCTGTCCCTTTGGCAAGCTACATGCGCATGTGCTTGACTGGAGACATCGGAGGCTACTATACCGGGGCCATTGAAGAGGGACGAGATCAATTTGGAGCCAAGGGAGACTTTGTCACATCGCCAGAGATATCCCAGATCTTTGGTGAACTGATCGGGATCTGGTTCATTGCCGAGTGGATCAGCCAGGGTCGCCCCAAAGAGGGTGTTCAGATCATCGAGGTTGGGCCTGGCCGTGGAACATTGATGGACGACATGCTTCGTGTGAGTCTTGGACCGGCACTTGTAACGTCCGCCTTGGGTGTTTAGGGACTCACCTCCACAGACAATCCAGCGATTCCCTGCCATGGCTAACAGCGTCGACGCCATCTACATGGTCGAGGCCAGCCGTGAGCTCAGAGATGCCCAGAAGAAGCTCCTATGCGGCCCAGATGCGTCGTCGTCAGAGTCGAAAGCCGGTTTCCACAGCCCTAGCAAGTACAACGGAAAGCCCATCGTCTGGACCGACACCATCAAGTCCATCCCCATCGGTTAGTACAAGTTAGAAGCCTCTTCCGCTCTGAGCCAGCCTGCTGATAGCCGAATTCAAACTAGAACCTGACAAGATGCCCCTCATCGTCGCTCACGAGTTCTTTGACGCCCTGCCCATCCACAGCTTCCAGTCAGCTCCCGCTCCCCCGCCACAAAAGAAGCCTTCAACCAACCCCCAGGCCTCCCAAGCATCGGAAACTACCAGACCGACCATGGAATGGCGAGAGATGATGGTCTCGCCGACTCCCCCAGGCGCCACCCACGCCGACCTTGGAACCCCCAAGTTGGAGCAGCATGAACCTCCTCCCGAGTTCCAGCTCATTCTCTCCTCAGGCACTACCCGCCACTCCCGCTTCCTCCCCGAGTCCTCACCACGATACCGCAAACTCAAAAACGTACCCGACTCGGTCATTGAAGTCTGTCCAGACGCTTCCATCTTCGCTACCGACTTTGCAGCGCGCATCGGTGGCTCGGCCCAGCATCCTAAGCCGAAGCCCAGCGGTGCCGCCCTTATCCTAGACTACGGCACTTCAGAGACCATCCCCATCAACTCCCTCCGTGGCATCCGCCAGCACAGGCGCGTGAGCCCTTTCTTGGCGCCCGGTCTGGTCGATCTAAGTGCCGACGTAGATTTCACTGCTATCGCCGAGGTGGCAACGCTGGCCAGCGAGGGCGTTGAAGTCCACGGTCCCGTCAACCAGGGTGACTTCCTGGAGCTGATGGGCATCCGTGAGCGTGCTGAGATGTTGACCAAGGCTCCGGGAGTCGACAAGGACACCGCCGACAAGATTGACGGAGCGTGGAAGCGACTCGTTGACAAGGGTCCTGACGGTATGGGTAAGTTGTACAAGGCCCTGGCCATTTTGCCAGAGAACGGTGGCTGGAGACGACCAGTCGGTTTCGGAGGTGACATCTCGGGTTGAGCGTGCCCAGCCACCAAGAAGATGCTGCTTACTCGACATGCTGGCTACGAGCCTCGAGCGATTGAAGATATCTGTACGATCATGTAATTTGAGCAAGCCCCTGTATACGAAGTCATGCAAAATCCAGGGTCTATTCCTTTACACTATGTAACAAAATATGACACAGCCTGTAAAGGCAGGAGAGTAAAAAAGCAAAACAAAAAGGAAAGATCCCAATTCATTCATCAATACCGGATGTGAAGCCCTTCCCGTACCTACTTAGCTATACAAAGATGCATCGGATGTCAACCGCCGACGGTCTCACTCCAGGTCAACGCCGCTGTCATTTTATTTTCCTTTTACAAGCTTCGCGTCCTCTTCGTCACTCCCATCATCCGAAAACTTGTCACCGTCCTCGCCGATGGCGAAGATAGTCTCATTCTCCAGCGACTCGCGGGGAGCGGTCCGAGTGTTTCTCGTTTGGGATGTACTCTGCGACGATCCCGAGAACGAGAGGCCGTTGGCAGGCTGTGAGTTGTTCTGAGGCTTACCCACCTGAGCCTCCTCGTCATCCGAGTCTTCTCCCGGGACGCCAATATCGCCAAGGTCAAAGTTGCCATCGTCGTCTTGCGCAATCTCGTCACTCATGGCAAAACGGCGGTTGTTGGCAGTAGGACGCCATATGTAGGCGATCCAGGCCACATCGGCAAAGTACACAATGTTCAACCAACCGTCAAGGACGAACCATCGTGTCTTCCAGTGAAAGGGGACAAAGTCAGGGTCGCTGACAGAGGCAAGAGTGAAGCTGTTGAAGAAGAAGAAACCAAAGATGACGAGAACGCTGATGAGAATGGCCCACCACAGCTTCCTGTACATGGCCTCCTTGGCGTGTTGCTTTCGCTCACGAAGGTCCTTAAGTGTGAAATTGAGCGAGTTGAGCGTCCACACATAGAAGGCAGTCAGTGTACCAGCCAGTGGAAGCACAATCAGGAGTATAAAGGGGCCTGCCGTGGGGTTAGCGGGGACCATTTTGGAGGCAGGGCAGGGTGGGCGCTTACCAGCAGTCTCCGGTGTAATGGAAAGACTGACGACCGAGTAAACCAATCCAAACAAGAAGTGCGCAGCGGCAAGCCATCGCACCCAAATCATGGTTCTGCCTAGTGTGGGCTTCACGACACCATAACCCATACAAACGATGAGGAGCAGGAAGAAGGAAAAGGAGTTTCTAGCCGCATTGAGGATGCCTACGATTGTGAGCAGGACCTTGGACCCAACGTTGGCGCCGTTGCGGTTTTGGTAGTCTGTATACAAGTCAATACAAGCTAATTGAGGAATAGGACAGGGTGCAAACCATAGAAGCCCCAAGTGATGAGCATCTCCAGGACCAAGAAGATTAGAATAGCTGTGATGTAATTCTGCACGGCCACTGGTAAAGGTTAACATGCGTGAAGAGCAACATTCACAGGATTTCAATGCTTACAGATGTCATGACGGTGCTGGTAGTATAAAAAGCCCCAGTAAACAGCAATGAGAGCGTAAAGGATGGTCATGCCGCCGTAGAAGGGCAATTTGGGCACCTGGGTCGCCTGAAGCTCACCATAGGAATTACGGAACTCGACGACGGCGTCATATTTGTCGGTCTTGAAGACATCGGTAAAGACGCAGTAGTAGCCAGTCTTCTTGATAGAGTAGTTAATTGGGCCCGCCTTGTTCAGGTGAACGGCCTTGGTAACGATCAAGGTAGAGGACTTCTTATCGGCGTCTGGGGCCAAGATGAATTTGCCCACGTCGGTCTTGTTGCAAAGGCCTTGCTTCACATTGTCATCGCCGCAGACTCCGAGTCGCTGTATAGGGATGTCAGATATGAATTGGTGGGGATCGGGGGGTTGGCGCAGTGCTCACGTTGCCAGGGACGTTGGGGTCTGGGACTCCAACCAGGCTTCTGTCCTTCCACTCGAATATCACCAGGCTCGCGGTCGGATCTTTGTTCCCGGACTGGCTGTTGTTGAGGAACTTGACGAGGATGAAGGGGTCAACGGGTCCACCCCATGAGCTTCGGCTGTACATGCCTGGCGCTTGTTAGGATCCGAAATACATGTCAGGCAATGCAGGACAGGGTTACCGGTGCAGTATTCTTGGTAACCATCTTTCTCGCTCTAGAGGGAGTAGCATTAGCAGACTTGCGACCCAAGTGCCAGAGCATCCGAGCGGGTAGCACCATACCAGTCCAACCTCGTAAGCGTGGGCAGTCCAAAGGGACATGCCCAGCACGAGCAGTCCCGTGAGGAACCTCATTCTTGATTCTTGGTCGTTGATGCGGCGGAAGGTCCGGAGGGAAGCAGAGAGATGGGAGAAATGCGTTGTTGGATCGAGGTCGAGGTCGGGGCGAGGAGAGCAAGGGAGCTCCGAAACGTTTAAGTGGTGGCTGCGCGGCTTCTATAATTTATGGAGCATGTCGAGTCTCGGCCAAGGTGATCCTTTTGCGCTGGCGCAAAGGCTTCCGAGCAGAGGGTCCTGGTGCGTTTTGCTGTACAAGAGAAATGCGCGCTATCGCCTCAAGCTCAGGGACGTGATGGATAGAATTGCGAGAGGGAGCCTCGTAGTTTGAAGGGAGTACGGATAGATACCCTGGTACCCACGTATACGTAATTGGTCGCCCATGATGCCAGGTCAGCACTGGCGGCAGGAAGACACACTGGGGGCCTGCCCGGCCATTGGCTGGTCTGTCCGCGCCGGCCACCGATAACGATAAGCCCCAGGTACCAGGTACAGTGGGTGGCGCATCAATTCGCGATGTGAAATTCCATCATACCTCCCAGCGTTCTCAAAATCAACAGCTCCTAGATCAGCGCAACAATGGGAAAGGGAACAGACAAGCTCTATGTCAGTAGCTACACGCACTTTACTGCCAGGAGAACCTCTATCAATACTAATTGTGAATTAGATCACCCATTCAGAATGGTCCTCATCTGACGCCTTCTCTGCCAGCGTCGGCGCCGGCGCGTCCTCTCGCAGCCAACACGGCAATGCCTCCTTTCGCCGCCTCCCCTTCAACTTCTGCGCCGCGAGTCTCCAGCCCTTCAAGAATCCCGTGTGCACGCCTCAGGGCACTATATTCGACGTCGAGGTCATCGGCGCATGGCTCGAGAAGCACCCCAACCAGAACCCCGTCAACGGCGAGCCCCTGCAGAAGAAGGACCTGATCCGCCTCAACTTTGCTCGGAATGCAGAGTCAGATTCGCTCGGCGCTGGCCTGAGTGACGGGAAAGGCGACCTGATCGATCCGGTCACTTACAAGGTCTTCACCGACAATACCCACATCGTCGCCATCCGTCATGGCACCTACGCCAACGTCTTTGCTTGGGATACCGTCGAGCGCATGAACATCAAGGCCAAGACGTGGCGTGATTTGGTCGACGACGAGGAGTTTACACGCGCCGATATAATCACACTGCAGGATCCCCAGAACGCAGCAAAACGCAACCTGGACCAATTCAAGTACCTCCAGGACGGCCACGAAGCACAGTTGACCAAGGAACAAGAGGAGGATCGGCAGGCGGGTAACATCAACTCCAACGCCCTCGGGAGCATGGGTGACAAAGTCCTACGTGCAAGGGCAGCTGTGGACAAGGCTCGCAAGGCCCGGGAGCAAGGCGGTGATATCAACCGCAGCTCAACAGCTCTGGCTAAACCCGTCGCCGCTGCCAATGTTGTCCGCCAGAACATGATCAAGGATAAGAAGCTAGCGCCCAACTCGGCCGCTTACACCACAGGCAAGGCCGCGGCCAGCTTCACCAGCACAGGCCTAACGCCTGAAACAAGTGGTGAAAGGGCACTGCTCACGGATGAGGAGTACATGCTTAAACCGAAACGCGTCAAGACTACAGGCTATGCAAGAATGGAGACCAATCTAGGCGAGCTAACCATCGAGTTATATCCGGAGTATGCGCCAAAAGCCGTATGGAACTTTATCAGACTGTCTCAGACGGGTTACTACAAGGGCGTCGCATTCCATCGAAATATCCCCAACTTCATGATTCAGGGCGGTGATCCATCAGGGACTGGTCGGGGTGGACAAAGCATCTGGAACAAATACTTCGATGATGAGTTCGAGGGCCCCGCGACGCATAATGCCCGAGGAACAAGTGAGCACCACCCTCTTGACTTTTGTGACTCGGGAACTGACCTATCTAGTCTCCATGGCCAACAAAGGCAAAAACACCAACTCGAGCCAGTTCTTCATCACATACAAGCCAACACCCCACCTAGACCGTAAACACACCATCTTCGGTCGTGTGGTCGCCAACCTCGACGTCCTCTCTAAAATGGAAGACGTCCCCACTGACGGTTCCAATCGCCCCCTCAATAAGATCGTCATCAAAGACATTGTCGTGTTCCATGACCCTTTTGCCGAGTTCCAGACTCAAAAACTAGAGCAGGAGCGCCAGACCAAAGAGCAGGAAGAGATCCGGTTGAGAGGTGGTACCGACGACGACAAGACGACCTGGACCGGTAAGCGGATACGCAACGACGGCACCATCGAGTCTGCTGGAGCCAAGGAGAGTGTTGGCAAGTATCTCAAGACTGCAGTGCAGAAAAACGGCTCGGGGGTCAAAGACGCCAGCCCAGACGATGTGGACACTTGGGGGGAGCCTGCGCGGAAAAAGGTCAAAGGCGGCGGATTCGGGAATTTCGACAACTGGTAAACCAAGACAGCGTCATCCATTATTTGTGGAACTGCTTCAATTTGCCTCGAAAATGCTAGTATGTGCCCTTCTTAACCTTGTCTCATCTATTAGAGAATTATACTAAAGGGTTGGGAAAAGCTTGGCGGCAATACCCGTCTAGATATCTAATATTCCGTCACACATATTCGCGTGACGCCGAAGCGAATACCATTTGAGTAATGGCAAAGTCTGTTACACGGACGCACGCCAAGTTTGTGCATAACGTGGTGGCCAGCATCAAACCATTGAAGGAAGCGCACCTGCTTCTACTGCCGGAAGCTTTTTGAGCAGTGACCTGCTGGGCGGGGCAAGCTCAGTCCTCTCTTGCAACAGTCCTGCGACAACGCGAGCTTGTTTAAGACCAGTCTCTTGGTGGATGACATGGAGTCTCTCAATGGCGTACTGCTTCGCCTCCATAGAACAGGCTGATGATGTGCCAAGAACGTACAGTGGCCAAACAATAGTGTGGTTTGCGGATGCAAGGCTCATGAAACGCTCCGCGTTGTCATCCTGAGTCGTTGACTGGGCCGGATCGACCAGTGACGGACCCCGAGGCATCTGCGAGCTTGGTTTGGATCGCGTCTCTTGGTTAAGGGACAATGAACGAACACGGCAAACCAGTTTCTTAGCGGGTGCTGACACCGTATCCTCCTGATATTCGCGGTTTCGTACATCTCGAAAGCTAACGACACCAAGATGCTGAGGAACACTGGCCACAATGGCCTGCCCTAGCATGTCCAATAACTTGATGGTTTTGGCGAGGGTTTGGCGGTGATAGTCTGATAGTGCGTGTAAACTCTCAGGATCCAGATTACGGCCAAGTTGTTCAACGAGGGTTTCTAATACGAGCATGCGTATCCCACGTACAATGTTCCAAGTGGTGGATTCGACAAGCCCTGGATAGACATGGCAGGAGTGACCAAAGACCCGGGGGTCAGGCCGACTCATCTGTACACGATGGTACTTCCACGATTCCGGTAGCTCAGAGAGAATTGAAGAAAACTCCTCATCAGCACCAGTAAGTGCATCCACTACCTCGTCGAGACTACCAAGTTTGCCCATCTTGATATCGTACCGAACCTGTAGTGCCTTGTATATTGGCTCTACAACACGGCTTGCCGGTCCGCTAAAGTCATCTGACGGGGGGATTTGCCGCCGTAGGTCTCTCAAAGCCTGCGGCATGGGAAGGCCACTCTGAATACAGCTAATGAGGACCGTATGGCAAAGCATGAGAAACATGCGGATGCCGGCTTTGGTCCGAAATTGTGCAGTCCCTCTCATGCCAGCGAGGGTGGCGGCGCCGTTCACGTGGTCCTGCCACGCACGCATTGTATGCGGACTGTACCCAGAGACAAATTCATAGGTACCGAGGATCAAGACAGCAAGCATGGTGGTGTCCTTAGCCACCTCGACCGGGTCGCGAAGGGCACTATAAGTTAACTTGAGGGCGATAGCATAGCTCTGCCGGGCTCGGGTCATAGTCTCAGGGCATCGGGTGACCTGTGACAATCCTACGAGCCCAACAGCTGTCATGCCGACGGTAATTGGATCGACTTGAGCCTCGGCCGAATCCGGGGGTTTCCATACATCGTATATAAAGGCGTAGTTCTGAGACCAGCCATAATCAGCCGCTACGTAGCGAGCAAAGAAAAACGCCGTTCCCCGTTCTTGAAGTTCAGGGGATAGGGCATCACCCAGAAGGGCGTGATCCGCGGACAAGCCATTGGTATCGTCTCCATCATCCCGGCTGTCATGCGAGGACTCAGATGCAGAGGGACTGGAGTTGGCAGTGAGGGCTGAAAGAACAGGAGCACGACAGCGGACAGTAGATTTTCGGGCGCGTCTAGATGCGGCCTTTGCGGGTTTCTCGAGCTTCTCAGACCCATCAGTCTTGGAGGCTGAGGTGGCGTCGGACCCCGGTTCAGAGACAAAATTCGGGGACGACTTAGACAAAAGGCCAACCGCGACAGGCTGGGGAGACGGAGAAGCAGACGTGGGGCCTTGGCCAACGGACTGCGTCTTTCTTCGAGTAATGGGACGCGTACGAGTCTTGGCTGCCTTGTTAATGACATGAGAGCTCTCGTCTCGAAACATGAGGTCGACGAGGTTGCGGTAGCCTGGACAAGGCTGGTTGCGCTTCTCGCATTGCCCGCAGGCGGGCTCCTTCTGGTCGCACTTGAGGATAGAATTCGTACGTCAGCACGGCCATGAACCAGCGGGCCGAGGCGACCACGACCCCGACAGCAGTGGGCCGTCATGATCGCTGTCGGGGGTCAGATGAAGAAGAGCACGGGCTAACTCACGCGAATCTTGCGGAGGCGGCAATTTGAACAGCCCCCTGAGGGTTTCCCGCAGTACACCATAGTGGCAGGACGGAGGAGGTGCGGCCTGGGAGTTTGAAAGAAAAGGCTTGACTTGCTAACACAAGGCTGAAGCAGACGGTGGAAAGACAGAGTGGCTTGGCTCTGTCAGGTTCGTAACATGATGACCGATGAGCCTGGCTGGTGATGGTTGCTTGTTTCGTTCGCTGTCCGTAGTCCAAGCTGTTTAGACTCTGCCCTGGCTCTGGTTTGTAAGCCTTGGGCTGAGAGAGACGAGACAAGGCTTGGTTGGAGTCGAGGGATTGAGAGAATCAGTCTCAAACCGGGGTATCACGCGATAGGTGATGCCGAGGATGTTCTAGATGACGGCGAGCTTGGTTCCCCACGCCTCGAATACTTTGACCAGGCGCAAAGAAGAGAGCAGCAGTTGGCGACCATGGGCTGGAGGTTTGAGGCAGCCCGGAAGACGAAGTGGAGGTGGTGAATAAGAGAGGGAAACAGCAGCAGCAGCGGCAGGCAGCCTTGTAGGGAAAAGAAGGAGGGCCATCACCAAGACGATTGGACCTGGTGCAATATGCTTGTTCCTGTTAGTTGCAGGTGCTGGTGTGAGGAGGAAGGGAAGGCGCGGGCATGGCTGTGCTGATCTTCCCATCGACCTTGCATTAGGGACTCTTCAGCAACCCAATCCACATCATTCATCAACACCAAGGGCCCACAACCTGAGCTGTTGTTACATACAATGCTCTTGAGCAGTGCCTCAAATCTGATGGCAGCTGCGACGGCCTCGCTCTCGGCTCTAGAATGGGGTGAAATGACACTCGCTGCCCGAGCTGAAGTGAACGCATTTGCAGTGCCACTCTCGGCTCCCCGTTTCGCCGCCGCCGTATGTCTACCCACCTGGGTATCGACCACGGGAAGCAACCCCGAAGACCCAGCCCTACACTGCAGATATATTATGGAGATGGGAGGGCCCAGCCAGGCAAGCATGATTTCCCGCAGTGGTGGGGCAATGGTCCTCCATACTACGTAGTAGGTAGCTCAGACACCCCGAGCGACAACTGCCCAGACCCTTCGGCAGTCGTTGGCTGACATCGTCCCATAGAGCCACAGCCAGCTCTGCATTAGCAGCCAACATGCAACGCTGTGCCAGGAACTTCTGGCCGGGGCTATGCCAAGCAGGAATCAATGACATATATCCAATGCAGGCCAACCGGCGCCATGTGCCGACATGCGGCCGCGTCCATGGTGAGCAGCCACAGCCGCGGCGCCTAGGTACCTAGTTAAGGCGTCGGGTCTCACGGGTGTATCGGGAAATACAGTCGCGACCTAAATGATATGATAAAGTCACGGGTTTCCGGGGCAATACACCGTTGCTACTAACAATGGCCTTTGTCTACAGGCACAGCATGTTCGACTCACACGTTATGAAGGCGGTACTTGAAGGGACTCAACCCCAAAGAGAATCATGTTGTGTTGGTTCTGAGGGTATCCAAGGCCTCAATTTGGTCCTCCGACGCCAACAGTCAACACCTTTGGTCTTCCATCATTCAAGAACCCAGACTGGTCAACACCACCACTTGCACCGACATCATCATACGGGAATGCATATCCTCTACCTTCAATCGTGACCTCGTGACAGATCCGCGAGTAGTGGTTCGTCCTCTCCTCCACCTTTCCGTAGTACATGTCGACCCGTTCGCCTTCCGGCTGCCGCCCGTTGCCCGCCAGAGTCCCCCGGTTCAAGGCTGCTGCCAGCCGTGCTCCGACGTTGAGCTGCGCCGCCGACACTCCTGGCCCGCCCGCAAACGGCCCGGTGCTGCACGACAAAATGTCTCGAGTCGACGGCTTGGAAAAGTGAAAGTTCATCTTGTCCTTGCCCACATTGCCGA
This sequence comes from Fusarium sp. JS1030, assembly GCA_000966855.1. NCBI lineage: Eukaryota > Fungi > Ascomycota > Sordariomycetes > Hypocreales > Nectriaceae > Fusarium > Fusarium sp. JS1030. The sequence goes on along the minus strand of JWIW01000010.1, from coordinate 87,714 downwards.
AGCCCAGCTTGTCGTCCCTCACCCGACCTACCACGTCTCCCCATTCCGCCTGCGTATTGACCACCAAGTCTTCCTTCGCATACCGCGCCCATGCTGCGTCGACTGCCGGAACAAAGTAGCCCTCCAGCAAGCCCGGGTGCAGCTCCGCGCCAGCATTGGGGCTCAATGCTCGCAGATTCGCCCCAGAGCTGGACTTGACCACGAGTTTCTCCCAGCCCGCGCCGTCCTTCTTGGCCTGGTGTTGTAGACCCGCGCATACCTCATCCAGCCCGTTCCTGGGCATCCCTGGTACATGAGTGACTTTGCCGGCCTCGTTTTCCAGCTTCAGCCCAATGGGAAGGCTCACGAAGTCGACGTACGATACATTGACGTACAGCTGGTCGTTGTTGAAGGTAAACTCGCAGAACCCCCAGTCGGCATCAAAATTGGGATCTGTCGTGTTCGTCACCGACGGCTCCACCACGGCCGGGCCCGGGTTGAGCAGGAATGTAAGCGGCTTTCCCTTGCAGAACCATATCCGGCCTCCAAAGATGTGCGGGATCCGCACCGTTCGCCGTGACCCGGGCCCGCCAATCGGGACGGCGTGGTCCGCCCCAACGGGTTGCAAGATCTCGGAGGGCGACACAGGGCGGTACACCGTCTGTCCGTCAGCCAGAAGCATCACAACGCCTTGTTCATCTCGGCCCGTGATGTGCGCAAAGAGCGATGCCGAGTCAGTATGGTTCTCAAGAACAATGTCTAGAAAGGATTCCGTAGGCATATCAGCGACTTGTGCTAGTCATCCAAAGCTGGGGCACTGAGGGTAGCTTTGAGGATCGCGCACGACCAGCTATACCCGGAACTGGGTGAGGCACTTATACTTCATCCACATTCAACCCCCTCCTCTCTCGGCGCTGCCTCTGCCCTGGTCGAGGCCCAGTTTTGTTGGTTTATGGGCCAGAGAGAATGAGGCGCTCGGCTCCCTGGGCCATGTTTCGAATACGTCAGCAGTCACGGTTCCAAGTTTCTCCCTACCTTAGCCCTGAATTGGGTTCATGCAGGTATAGCTCAGCTAGCCTCAACACCTCCAATTCCGAGACAAGTTTAAGCATGTATGAATGTGAACAAGCCCTGTTAAGTATATTCTAATCATATCAGAAACATCAGCTGGTGGCTTGGTTCTTACAACCGTGAACTCGTATTAAAAGGTGCAAGTCTGTTCTCTGACATCCAGTCATACTCCTATCATGTCAAACCCAACTTCTAACAAGGTCAGCATAAAGATAAATCCCAAACCCCGAATCAAACCATCAAACCAAACTCTATCAATGGAATTAGCCGCGCCATTGGTTTCATCTTGCTCCTCTTTGTGCAGAGCCTGGGCATCGCTAAAAAACTTCCCACCAGTGGTGGCGTTTTCTCTTGTAACGTCTAGAATCATGCACATCGCTTCTTTCTTGGATGAACTAAGGCATCGTTGCTTGAGATGTGACTGATGTTCGCTGTTTGACGAGTTGAAGTAGGCTTTGACGTAACTAACCGTGATCGTTGCATCCTCAGCTGGCGGCCCCCCTGACCACAGCTGATTGCCATTGCTCCAGTGTTGCAGGATGAGGTGACCACCAGTCGATGGGATATCACTGCCTTCCATCCGAGCCAGCAGCCGACTATCAGCGTAAAAGAGCACCTGATTCGGAGTATAGTCGAACCGATATTCATGGAAGGCATCCGTCGGATTGAAATCCAGATTAACCCTCTTGTAAGTCCCGGTCTTGCTGGCGTCATACCCAGCCTCCAATGACCGTAAAGACTGGACGACCAGATTGATCGGATACGAACCACTTTGGTGATCGAACTCTCTAGAAAGAAACTCGATATCAATCTCTTGCGTATCATTGAAGTACTTGAAAGTGTTGGTTAGCTTGAGCCATACATGACCCAGAATTGACTGCATACCCAAAAGAAGGCAGCACAGGTGCCGTTCTCGGCTGTCAACTTTATTCCAGCCCGGAAAGAACCCCAGTGGAGATCTAGTCTTGCCGTATCTATCTCCCCTGCTGAGACTGTACCGTCGTCGATGATGCTACCCACACGTAGTGCGAGGCCACTCTCCGCTTCTGATGGTGTTATCATGCAGGCACGAACGTTCTTGGGCGTGAACGCCTTGCCGTAGTCACCTCGCCCAGACTCGGCTGATACAGTAAATTGCTGCCGCACCCAGTCTCGGTTCCGTGAGATATCACAAACTTGATTGAAATTGGTCTCTAGGCGGTCCATGAACACGGTCGGTTCCTTGGTCGTGGGATCTGTGATATAGTACCCGCATTCGCAAATGGCAGAGGCGAGTTGTCCTGCCACAAGAAAGACGAAGATGAAAAAACGCATCATGATGAATGTGAACGAAAGGCGCCGGCACACTGGCAAGGTTGAGATCCCGAGTCATTAGGATCAGGGGATGGGGCAACACATCGACCTGATCTGCGCCCTGTGGGAGTTCGGAGAAAGAAGAGTAAGAAAAGAGGACATAGATAAATACATCATTCCGGGGGTGTGTAGACAGTGAGACCTTCCGCAGCTATGGCAGTCTAGAGAAGAAGTTAGCTAGGTAGGCACGACGGGCATCGGAAGCCTACGGGTAGGAGCAAATGAGTTCGGCAAGGGCAACGAGACTCAGACTTGAAGCATAGGGAGGCACTACCAGGAGATCTATTCACCAAGTACGTGCATGTCCACCTTACCTAGGTTAAAGAAGACGAGGAATAGGTAGCTCATCTCCATTTACGTACCGGAGCGACCAGGCTCCGCCCCAAGTGACCGACTTGTGATGAAGAGCCCCATGTCCTGCAGCTTGTTCCAACCTATTGCATTACTGATTTAATTGTCGCATCTGGAGGTAGAATTGGCTGCTTTGCTGCAACATATTCCCTTCCACTTTCTCAACCAAACAACCACGGACGAACCATTGATACTCCGCAACTTATTACTCAAGCACACAAGACGTTACACATGTTGTAGGTTGTCAAGGAAGCACAACAGCGAGATTTGACAGGTGCTGATTATTCAAGCAAACGCTAATCATCTATACACGAGTGAATGGACCAGCCTCCTCTCGACGGTGCACGGCGCCGGGCGGCCGGTCCCTTTGGGTTCTCACCAGGCCATGCCGCTCCCGCTATACATAGCCGCAAACCAAGGCAATCTGTATATCGAACAAGGTATCAGAAAGACAACACAAGAAGAAAAGATAAAATAAGTGTCAAAGGTGAATAGGAGAAGAGTAGTAAACAAAGAGCAAAACAAAACAAGAGGCAGAACCAAGCCTTCAGAGCGCAAGCCGGTGGGAGAGAGCCGCAAGTATTAAAAATGAAACAATAAGGTGCCATAGCATATAGAACAGAGGAAGTAGAAGGCGACACCAGCCATCTTGGACCAGCCAATCGTCCTGCCATCGCAGTCATTAGCCTGCGCTGTCACTGCGCAAATGATCCAGTTCCCTCTGTCCGGGGCGCAAGCCCAATGCGAAAACCGTTATCCGATCCCCTTCCTTACCCCCGATTAATGCCGTTTGACCCTTTGAACCATGCGTGAAATGAGAGACAAAGAAAAGAGCACCCAGCGTGCCCACTGACAGACCTGCAATAATGAACAACCTGCAATCGACAGAGACATCGCGAAAACCCGCCCTGTCTCGGGTATCGCCAAGGAGATAATGTGAGATGAGCCGTAGGAAATAAAGATGCAAGGAAATATGACGAGTCCAACTCCCTCCCGAGCCCTTCGCGCCACAAACGACAAAGCAAGGTAGAAGAACGATTTCGAAACCAAACCAAACCAAGCCATCAAGCAGAGAGGTATATGCCTAGGAGACAAGGAAAAGCCCAAACTAACCCGGGGCTACACAAAAGAAAAGTCATTTCAGTCATCGCCAATTAGTTTTAGTACACGCTGTCCTCGTCTGCTCCCTGCGAGATCATCGAGGGAGTAGATACATTCGAGGAAGCCTCAGGGTCGTCAACATAGCCAACGAGAGCCTGAGAATGCAATTTAAATGATTCGCCCATAAGTCGTGTCATTCTGTCAAAAATGTCAGCATTGCTATCATCGATTAAGAGGGCTGGGGTGATGTGAACTTACCCCCACACAACAACTTCATCGAGTATTGAGCCCCAAAGGCGTGCAACGACCGCGCTCAAATTGGACATGAAATTCTCGTCAATCTCCTTGATCAAGAGTTGACGGATCTTGTTGTACATGGCCAGTTCCTCCTGGGTCGCAGGCTCCTCGTCATGTTCCAGACGATACAGCCACAGCGACAGGATGATCATCAGATCCATCCCGCAGAGCGCGTGCTCCACACTCCAATTGGTAGGCGATACGCGCGCGATCCATCGAACTCCTTGGGAGACTACTGTCTCAAGGCAGCTATAACACTCTTCGATGACCTTGATCATCTCACTCGAGCGCTTTACGCGGTCCCGAGCATGCGTCATCGCAGCCGCAACCTCATATGGGTCATGGTAGCGCAGCGCCTCTTGCACCGTCTTGAGGTCGACCTCGAGACGGGCACGAGCGTTTCGATACATGGCCATAGCATTAAAAATCAGGGGATGACCCTTGTGAGGCGCGCTGATAGGAACCGGGAATGCCTCAGGCTCGCACATGTCGACAGACTTCTCCCATGTCTCCAATGCAAGACGCAGCTTGTACTCGGTTACCACATCTTGAAGAGCCTCAGGGCTGCGCTTGTGATACCAGACCTCAAGGAAGAGGGCGTTGATCATGACACGCGTTCCAAAGGTACTGTATCGGAGGGTCTCGCCTTGAAAGAGGTTGTCGTGGGCCTCCATAAAAGTCACGGTGGTCGAAGCCTTGAGGTGTTCTTGCCATGCCGCCTCGTCTGAAGCCTGTAGGTTCCACAAAGTCTCGGTAGAAGGAAGTTGTAGGTCCTCGAACTCGTTGAAGCTGATTGCCGGGGTGTGGTTGTAGGTAAGAGTCAGCAGACCGAAGAAGATGTAGACAGCGTAGTAAGTACGACGGCAACCCTCATCCTCGACCCACTCAGCACGGGTTGGCTTGGCTCCACCACGGGCTTCCTGGCGAAGCTTGAGCTCATACCTATTGCCGGCGACCATGTTGGCGAGCAGACTCTTAATCGAACACGTCCATTCGAGGCCCTTGGGGTCACCGCTCCAGCTTGCGAAGATCATATTTAGAAGATTGCTCTGCATGGTCCACAGAGGACACTTGCGGGAGCTGAAATTCTCCTTGCTCTGTAGGAACTGGTTAACCAGAACCTTGGAGCCGATGTGCAGCATGTAAGCCTGCTCCTGATCGAAGGCGTAGAGAGCACCAATGCTGAGAACTGCTAGCAACAATGGTGGGGAGACCTTAGTTGGGTGAAAGGAAGCAGGATGTAGGAAGGGCAGGTGGTGGTGAAAGAGGCCGAAATAAGTCGATAGATAACGGTTGAGAGATCCCAGGCCGGGAAGGCGGAAACCCTCCGGAATTGCGTGGTCGCTATCTGCGCTGCGAATGTGATCCAAGATGGCGTTGCGCTCATCGTCTCCCATCACCTCAGGGGCTTTGTACCCAGACTTGGATGATTCCGAGACCCAAGGAGATGGAGGGCCGGCGGCGGAGTTGGGTAATGAGTTGATCATCGACTGCAGTGCCGGTACCAGGCCATTGCAGTTCTGTCCGCCGATGGGAGGAAGTTGGTTGGAATGAGGTTGCAAAGTGGTTCCGCTGGCAAAAGATTGTTGAGACTCGAAAGATCCAGAAGTACTCGAGGTAATGGAATGCGCTTTGGGCTCGGTCACTGATTGAGACATGAAACCGTCCCACTGAACCTGGGGCAACGCGATAGCGCCGGATGGGTATGTCACCGTTGACTCCATGACGGATGAACTGTGTGGAGAGTATGCCATGGACGGGCTGTCCTCGTAGGAGTGGTCTTCGCGCATCGCAGCGGTTGCCTTGTGGTGCAAGTCTGCCACTAACATGGCGGCAGCCTCAACGTCAAATATGCCATCAGCGCCGGATTCCATCTGCTCAAGGGTCGAGGTGTCGATGGCGATAGATGATTTTGAAGGGCCGCCGACGGCGCGAGTCTTGGGACCGGCACGGCGCTTGCCATCGCTGTGGAGGGGAATACCGCCATCCTTGGCGTGGACGGTACGGTCATGTCTAAGAAGAAGATCTCGACGGACAAAGGTGCTCCTACACTTCATACACTTGAAGGGACGTTCCTTGGTATCTGCAAGCTGGTTAGCGGGCGGGCGGGCGAGGGATAGGGTGATGGAGGGGCCGTGGGGTGATGACTGGTACGAGGGGCGAGAGGGGGTGGCACGTACGTGATCGTTCATGGCGACTTCGGTGTTCGCTCCTGCTAAAGGCCCTATTGCAGAACTGACACTTGTATTTGCGCTCGGGTGCCAGTGAGGCCTTTCGCGAGGACGCTGTCGAGGCCGCAGGGGGCGGGAGGACTGCTACGTTTGCACCGGGCATCTTGACGCAGCCAAGTCGCGTTTCCAGTTGTGGATGGCGACGGAGGACGACGGCAAGGTTGCGCTCGGAAAAGGGCAATTAGGCTGGGCCCAACAGCACGATGGTTGAATATCGTCTGGTTCGTAGGTTGTTGCTCTCGCTCTTGCTCTCAACTGCTAGCTCCTCGCTTGCGCGCGCGCTCCCGTGGGGTTTAAAGGGTGACTGCGGTGGACTCGAACGTGATGATGGTCATTGGATAGGATTGTATGTTGATCATGGAAAGGTTGAATGGTCTGTGTTGTCTGGGAAGGAAGGCTCTGGATGGCCTCTTCGAAGCTATGCACCGATCGGATGGGACGGGCGGATTGGGGCGGGATGGTTGCTGAGGAGTGAGGGTGGTGATGGGGGGGAAGTAAGAAGGAGGGAATAAAAGCGAGGAGGAGGAGGTAGAAGAGTTAGAGGGGCGGACGGGAGAGGGGGGGGAGAAATCCGGAGGGGAGAGTGACCCGGGAGTTGGGGGGCACTTATTTTCTGGGTGGGGAGGGGGAGGGAGGAGGTGGAGGGGAACATGGAAAACCAAGCAGAAGGAACGGCGAGGGAGGGAAAGAACGAGGGATGGAGGGAGAGGGGTGGCTGAGGAAGTCACTGGTTGAGGCTGGGCAGGTGCCAGCACAGCACAGCACAGCACAGCTCAGCACAGCGCAGCACAGCACAAAGCATGGGAGACCGAGCACCCCGCCAGACATGGATGGGAGAGAACTCGACGAGACGAGAGGGCGGGGGGTACGTTGACCCGGGATACCTGGTGAGCACAGCACAAATGCAGCGCTATGCAGCAGCGCCCTTCAGCGCGCAAACAGCAGTGCACTCGTCGCTCGTCCGCCTCGCCCCAAGCTGAGACGCTGCTCGCTACCTCCCTAAACAGCTTAGGGGCAGAGGGCGTAAGAGGGACCGGCAATGGTGCCCCTCGTCGCCCCTCCACTGGAGTGGCCCCGCTGCTGTGTCAGTGGAGCTGGGTGCGGCCCAGCGCACTCGTCTGCTGCGTTCCGCTCCAGAGGACGAGAGACAGAGAGGCCCGGTCTTACAGGGGGTAAGCCAGCCAGCCTAGCAGGGTGAAAATTCTGTCAGGAGAACCTGGCCTGAGCAACCAACGGCGTCCAGTCAATTAAAGCAGCGTTGCCCGTTGGCCGAGACACGACGACCGGCACGCGAGGTACGACAATTTAGAGGTACGGAAAATACTCGACCGTCCAGGTACTCTTTGGCGTTGACTCAGGCGGCAGGATACATGCTTTCGCACTGCCATTCTATCCAGTCCCTGCAGCCCTGGCTTCCTCCGCCATTTCTTTGCTTTCTCACGATTTTCTTTCATCCCTCAGTGGACACGATGGACACGATGGCCGACCGCCGATGGGGACGGCCCCGACGGGGAAGCGGTTTTGCTTGTTCTTGCAGGCCCTAACGCAAGATGCAGACGCCGTTCCATTCGCAAAATCGTCGGTCAAGGACGAGATCTGGTCCCTTTGTCGGTGTCAAAGTCGGTGACGGCCAGCAAAAAGTCGGAGTCAATGTCGGTGTCGATAGACCTTGCCGGAAGAACAGGGTAACGGCTCTCCACCGTCATCCGTGTCCACCTTGAAGGCTGGCGGTCCGAGGCCCACGGCCCACAGTCGACGGTCCAGAGAGTCCACGGGGACGAGAACCGGGGCCAAAGCCAAGGGAAGCCAGGGGACAGGGGGTACGCGAGTCCACGAAAGAACCAGAGAACAGTCAGCGATGCGGCAGGGGTGGGAGGGAAGGAAGAAATCAAGGAGTGCAGGCGAGGAGGAACGAGGCACGAGACACGCACAGAGGCCTAATCGTTGGCCACAAACGATGACACAGCAAAAAGCAAGACGAGAACCGGTCTCTAGCCGCCGCGCATCGGCCAAGCAGCCAGAAACAGCCAGATCTTGGGAACGTGATCGGGAAAATCATGAAATCATCAAGGTCAGGCTGACCTCGATCAGGCGGGGAAGCTCTCTAGAGCTCGATGGTACATCACCAGGTCCTGGTGAGGGGAGCTTCTGGGACTCCTCTAGCCTTGCTTCCGGCCTTGCAACCTCTTCCATGCCCGCTGTGCGTGGCCTTGCCTCGCCAGCAGAGTTCTCTGCCCTCACCAACGCCATTCAGGCGTAGCGTCATTACACGGCCGCCTGTCAAGAGATCCCGTTCCCAGAGCACCGGCGCGAGACCTTGGGTTGTGGGCATCGCGGGCTCGCCTTGCATCCCGCGGCCCACTTGATGCAAATCTCCCCGGTCAAGCTCGTTTACCAGGTGGGCGACGGGCTACACGGGGAGACTGGTAAGACTGGCCCGGTAGCCTCGCGTTCGCCTGACCCGCATTGGCCAATATGCACTGTACGCGTTCGCGGCTTGCATTGTATAACTGGTACTGGCTACCAGGACGCGCATAGTGTCCTGCTCCACATCGACACGGCTCGCCGCTTAGACCAGTTCTGGGACACCTTAATCTCTCCAGGGGCGGTGTTAATTTCATTGACCTTTTTATATCCTCAGCCTCTATCACTTCGATAGAGCAGTTGGACGAGCAGCCTTTTCATCTGCCGTAAGGTTCGATCTATCAGACAGAGTGTCCGTGGCACCCATGCGTTTTTTCTTCTTCTTGTTCTGGAACATCGGCTCCATCCATGAAGCAATAACAGCATAGGAGTCATGTCCGATGGGCCAGAGGATGTTATGTAACTACAAATCATTTCCCCCTGTACCGACATTCTTCGACGTTCAGGGAGAGACCGCTGTTGCATTATCGGCCGCTCCGTGTTGAAGGCACCGGTAGGATAGGAAATCTCAATGCAAATATGAAGACAGGTATGAAACACATATTGCGAATAATCAAAGTCAAGGCAGGGAGAAAAGCGATGGGGACAAGGAAATAGGTCCCACCAAAGGATAAGGCATATGTATGACTTCGTCATTTAAGTGGCCATGGTATGAACGACAAATCTGGCTCGCGAGATCGGCAGGAGTATGAGCGATCACGACGGGTCCATTCCAGGACGAATGCAGCCCTCGCGCGGCGGTCCAAGCAAAACACCACAGACTTGGGACGAGTCATCACAACCACGACCGCCCGTGGTCCGGGCTATTGACGTCAAATGAATGATACAAAATAACCATAACATCCCGTACGCGGCGGAGTACAACCCTAAATTGAAGTACTATATCTTACCTAATGTTTTGTGCCGTGAATGTGCACACTTTACGTAGATCTAAGTTAGGTCAGGCTTTTGTTGCCCCCGTTCGGTATCATTTTTGACCGACAGGCTCAGATACGGTGAGAGCTGGACTCCGTTTCCGCTGTTTCACTGAGCTGTGTCTCAAATGGTCCAGTTTCGTATCCACAATAGCCAGGGGAGATGCCACAGCGCAGGATTCGAACAAAAGGAATGACACCGTTGCTAACGCTATCCTCACGGATTGCGTATAACCGAACGTCCATCTCAAGTCGTCAGCTCCAGGGAGACGGACTTGGAGCTAGAAGGGTTCATCTCGCTGTGGAAAGAATGGAAACCCAGGAGACGCGCTACTGGAGCCCCTCTAAGGCATCCGGCCCCCTCGGATCTGCAACCTATTTGTCCTGTGATGTTACTGGTACCCCGCAACGGTCGGACGGCACTGGCGCCCGAATGGATCCAGCAGCCAAACCCACCCGGAGAGAAATGGAGGGGAGGTGTCGCCTCGAGGAGGACGGAGATGAGGGGCTCATGTCCAGTTGCAGCAAGATAACACCCGAGGGCCGAGCTTGTGAAGGGGCATGGAGCCAGCTCACACTGCGCGTCGTCGACAAACGCTCGCATCAACGGGTAGTTATCTATCCTTGTGCCTTCTGGCCCAATTAGCTTGAATCGGGCGGGTCAGGTCGTGGCGCTGCGCGTTGAGTTTTTCAACAGCATCGCCAACAATGTTGAAGGATGTGAAAGAGTTGAGGCTCCTCGAACGACAGGACGAATTCCTCTCGACCCTTGCGTTTGCAGAACAAAGTTACGAGCTCGCCTCACTCACTGCATTTTAGGTGATCCACGCCGACCGGCCTAGTTCATCCTTGATGTTATAGGGAGCGGGTCCGCGGCAGTGTCCCGGAGTAGGGAGCCATGGTTTGGGGCGTGCTCCACGTGGTGTCAAGACGATGGACGGTGGAGTGCATTCGCTGGCGTCTTTTATTTTTGTTTTTCGGGTCTCCATGATTTCTGTCCTTTTCAGCTGCTCGTGCGCCCTTCAAGGCAGAGCTCTAGCTGGTGAGGCCTGCGGGATGCAACCCAGAAACCCAAAGCTTATGCTTGCAGGTTGGGCTGTGCCTGAACTTGGCTGCGAAGCTCTCGGACGCAGACGGGACACTGGACGTGAAGAAGGATTTCGTTCTCAAATCCAGATTGGCCAGGGTATGAGAGGGGGGAGGGAGAACGAACGACACAGTGTTGCAGCACTGGGCGGTCCAGGTTAAGACGGGTTTTGGTGGTTGGTCCTACTCCGACAGTGGAAGGAGGACGAAGAAGTGGGCCAACAGGAGAAGAAGGCGCCTGGTTACAAGATTGCAACCTCAGGCAACCAATGCAGAGAAACGAGAAGACCACCCAGGAGATTGGTGCGAGATTGGGAAGACAAGGGGACCCTGTCGTCACCGCAAATGGCCTATCGTGAGGTTAGCAGAATTGAGCTGGTTCAATAATACCATTGTGTTAAGGGTTCGTTAGGAGTCTGTTGGCCGGGCATTTGACCGTAAATTACATGCTCCCGCGGATGAATCCGGTCATGGGTCTATCGGGCTGCTGACTCATCCAGGAGTCTAGATCTAACAAAGAATCAGGAGAGCATGGGAATCGCCCATCATGGTGATGCACAGTTGAACGAGGCGGCAAGGAACCGCACGTCACTTGAGGCCAGTGGCTGGACAATGGCCTCGCAGCACGCGCAGCCATTGCTTGCAGTCTGCAGGACATTGTTCTGCTAATTAACATTTGTCGAGCAAGTGAAATAAAAGCCTACAGCAGGTCGGTACCTTACATACCTAGGTACCTACCTGAGAGGAAAGTTGAGGAGGGATCGTCCAAGGGCAGGGTCCCTCACAACCTTCCCCGCCTCCTTAATCATGGCCTGGCCTGTGTGTTTGAGGTTCCGAGCGCAGCAGAGACGAGAGGTACGTTGTGACTCTCTGATGCTACATGTTGTCGTACTCCGCTATCCCCTCTCATCTTCCGTTATCCTGGTACCGACTGAAAAGGAGTCCGTGATTCAAGCATTGGGAAATCTAATGGAGAAAAATGAGAGCAAGCATTGGCACGAAGCCGGTCCTAGAGCGGGCCATGAAAGGTATCAAGCATACGCTCAGGGTAGTACGTAAATGACTTATTATTTATTAGCCTCTTCATCAGCCAGGCTTTAGGGACACTCGACACAGACGAAGGCATACGTTGGATCTTGCAACTGACTCTGTTCTGTGTCGATACTTTTGTACGTGGTGGAATTGGAAACTCGACAGGTTCCGAGCCCAGTAGTCCAGGGACAGCAAAGGTTTCATCGCGACGTAGTTTTTCCAGTGGGGAAATCCAGTGGAGTGTTCAGCGCTCTCAGTGAACACAAGTTGCTAGTGTCCATCCGCCCAGCTGGGTCCTTACCTAGGTAGATGTTGCAGAATAGAACCCCTCCTCAGTTCCTGGCCCGTTGCTCCCACATCAACTTCAACGCTCACCACAACAAGTTCCAACTCTCTCTCCTCTCCGTGTCCCAGGACAACGACAGACGACAGCCAGACGGTCGGCTTCGGAGTTGTCTGCATTGACCTTGTGTCTCCAGAGGTCACGTCAATGTCCCGCCAATAGATCTGCCGACAGCCCGTCCTCTCCCCAGGTAGCCTTTACTGGCCTCTCCTCTATACCGTCTTTTTACAGACGCAGCAGTGCCTTGACGACCACGGTCCGCCTTCTCAGTTCATTCTGGTCTGGTCTCAGCCAACGCCAACCCGCCCGCCGCCGCCCTCCTCCTGTCAGCCCCTCGCCGACCACTCGCATCCAGGCTTGAACCCAGTGCGGTCATCCCTCTAACCAACCCCTGGATTCTCGCTCTCTTCTCTGTGCCTTTCTGGCGAGCCCTGCGACATTCCGTGTCTCCTGCGATTCTTTGTGAGCCTCGTGGCATGCTGCTGCGCCATCTTCACCGTGCTACGAATTGCTATCGTCAAAACCGGCATCCTTGGATCTGCGATAGGCCTGCCGCTTTTGACCATGTCCTGAGGTGAGCTTGGCCGCCGCAACCCGACATGCTCAAGATACAGACCGCCGTCGTGCCGCCAAGTATCCACTCTTCGCGCACTATCCACGACCCCTCCGGCGACTCTCCGTCCGCGTCCGCGCGCATCACGTCTACCTCCATTCAAGCCTCCGATCAACACACTTCCTCAAGTCGGGCTGATCCCGCCTGGGGCCTCATGAACGGCATCGTCGGCACCGCCCCCATGGGGGCCATGTACGTTCGCGCTCTCTACGACTACGAGGCCGACGACCGTACCAGTCTCAGTTTCCACGAAGGCGATGTCATCCAAGTCATCACTCAGCTCGAGAGCGGCTGGTGGGATGGTGTCATCAACGGCGTTCGAGGCTGGTTCCCTAGCAACTACTGTCAGATCATCACAAGTCCCGACGACCTGCCCGACGCTGTCCATAATGGCGCCCTCGACAACGCCGACGACGATGGCGAAGACCCTGAGATCTACGACGACACATACGACCAAGATGACGACTCAGAACAGGATGGTCCCGTAGGACTTCCACTTGAAGGCACCGACGGGGGTGATAGTTCAAGGGCCGACTTCTGGATTCCGCAAGCCACCCCCGACGGGCGGTTATTCTACTACAATATGATGACCGGCGATCGCAGCATGGAGCTGCCCCTCGAGTCCCCTGTTTCTGCCAGCGAGACTGGCCCGCGAGATCGAATGAATGTCAATATCCCCGACAAGACCAGGCCCCCGCCTGAGATGATGGCTCGAGGCTTGACTCAGGACGAAGATGATGAGTCTCTTACTTCTGCATCCGAAGCTGAAGGTGATTCATCAAGACTCGCCTCGCGTCGCTCAAAGGTGCTTAGAATAATGAATATCTCTCGAGATCGTGGTTGAAGTAATCGCTAACGTTTTCCCTCAAGCATCGGAATCGCGCCTCGTTTGGCGCTTTGTCGCCGTCCACGTCTATGGACTCTATCAATGGCGCATCGCCCATCAGTCGCCTACGAAATGGCACATCACCAAATGGCCATCTTGCGGTTGGGCAGGTTCCAAACATGGCTTCAGCTACTTCCTTCACCAGTACTACCTACAACCTCCCAACGACAGCCACTGTTCCTCGATCATTCTTCGACGACGGATCTACGCCTTCGCTCAGCTGGACTCTACTTGTGTCTAACATGAGACGCGCCATTGATCGTTATCGCGAGGCGATCACGAACAATAATCGCTCAGAGTATGTGGCACGAGCCGAGGATATATCTGATCACCTGCGACTGCTCCTCGCCGCTGGCTCTGGAACCACCGATAACCACTCGGGTCAGCCATCCATCATATCGACAAACAAGGCACTTTATCCTCACTTCCGTGACATGATGTCCAAATTCTCGAAGCTCGTCATTTCTTCTCACATTGCGGCCGCTGACTGGCCAAACGCCGAGTCCATTCAGAAGTGCCTGCAGGAAGCTGATGGTGTCCTCCTGGGTGTTTTCAGCTACGTGGAGGTTGCTCGGCAACAACGAGGCGAAGAAATTCCTCGCCTTTTCCCAGGTTTCGTTATTGGCAGTACCACTGGAGGCAGCTGGCAAAATAATGGACTTGGCCCTCGAGATGAGATAACGGCCAATTTCCTCGAGGACGAGGAGGGAGCTGTAGAGCCGACGGCCATCCTGGACAACAAATTGCTGGAGCGGCTCGATGAGCAGAAGCGGATCCTCGTATCCAGCATCCGAGAACTTGAAAAGAGTCTCGTTGTCCCAGAAAAGATTGTCACTCCTTACAGGCACGAGGTTATAGGAAACACAGTGTGCTTTGCTGGAACCAGAGTGTTGGAGACATTCAGGCAATGGGTTGCCATGATCGAGTCGATTGACCTGTCTTACCTTGGCAATAGTTTTCAGACGCCTCAATTATCGGATTTTGGGACCCACAAGCAGAGTCTATATGACAACATATCCGACCTCATCTTGGGCTGTCAGGCCGTTGCTGGCCCGTTGGCTGACGAGTGGGCTGAGGTTCGAGGCGAGGCATTGGAGAACCGTCTAGAATATGTCCGACAATGCGCACGAGCACTGGAGACCAACTCGTCACATATCGGCTTCTCGCTGCAACTACTATCCGAGCAAGTTGAGATTATCATGCAACAGCATCAACCTGAGCAGCGAGCTCGCGAGGAACCTTACGCCCGTACTCCCCTGCAGAGAGGAGAGACTATGCCTTATGATCGGCCACATCAGCGGACGGAATCGCGTACTGCTCCTGTGCGGCCAGCTCTAGTATCATCACAATCGTTCACTGAAGGCGACCCTCCGCCAGGTAATTTCCGCAAGGGCGATTACTCCAAGGTTAAGAAGATCTTTGGTGAAGATCCCTCACCACAAGTCCCAGTCACAGAGGATACACCCGAATTCCTACTCCTCGATTTCGAGGCCGACGTGTCCTGGGATACCAAGACATCACCACCTACTGTCAAGGGAGGCTCTCTTCTTGCGCTTGTCGAGCAGCTCACCCGTCACGACAAACTCGATTCGAACTTTAACAACACCTTCCTCCTGACCTACCGCTCCTTCACTTCGGCTCGAGAACTTTTTGAGCTCCTTGTTAAACGATTTGGAATCCAACCACCAGAAGGCCTCAGTCAAACAGATTACGAACTGTGGAGAGACCGGAAGCAGAAACTGATCCGTTTCCGTGTCGTCAATATCTTGAAGAGTTGGTTTGACAATTTCTGGATGGAGGAACACAATGAGGACTCCAAGCAGCTCATTCGGGACGTCTACACCTTCGCCAAAGACACTGTGAAATCTACTGAGACTCCCGGGTCGGCACCCCTAATGGCAGTCCTTGACCAGAGGTTAAGCGGAAAGGAAGCGGGAGCTCGAAGGATGATCCAGACGGTCAACCAAAACACGCCTACCCCGATTATGCCAAAGAACATGAAGAAACTCAAGTTTCTCGATATCGATGTGGTTGAGTTTGCCCGACAACTCACAATAGTTGAATCCCGACTCTACGGCAAGATTAAGGCTACAGAGTGCCTGAACAAGACTTGGCAGAAGAAGATCGCGGAAGGCGAAGCTGATCTAGCCCCCAATGTTAAAGCCCTCATTCTACACTCGAACCAGATGACAAATTGGGTTGCCGAGATGATTCTAGCGCAAATGGATGTCAAGAAACGGGTGGTTGTCATCAAGCATTTTGTTTCCGTCGCCGACGTAAGTGACTCGGAGTCTTTCCCCTAGATTGCGATTACTAACAGCTGCAGCGATGCCGCTCCCTAAACAACTTCTCTACACTCACCTCTATCATCTCTGCATTAGGCACCGCTCCCATTGCTCGCCTCAAGCGGACGTGGGATCAGGTACCCCAGCGCACACACTCCACCCTGGAATCGATGCGGAAAGTGATGGCAAGCACCAAAAACTTCGGCGAGTACCGAGAGGCACTCCATGCGGCCAACCCTCCTTGCATCCCCTTCTTCGGTATGCCCTCCCTCCTTGGCACTAGAAATAAATGATGGATCACAATGCTCACGACCAACCAAGGTGTCTACTTGACCGATCTAACCTTTATCGAGGATGGCATTCCCTCCATCATTAAGAAGACTAACCTCATTAACTTTGCCAAACGTGCCAAGACTGCCGAGGTCATCCGAGACATTCAGCAGTATCAGAACGTGGGGTACTCGTTGCAACCCGTGCCAGAGTTGCAGGACTACATCCTGAACAACATGCAGGCAGCTGGTGATGTACACGAGATGTATGACAAGAGTCTGCAAGTTGAGCCTCGCGAGCGAGAAGATGAGAAGATTGTGAGGTATGTTGAACTGCGGAACACTCCCGCGTCTTATGGAGGGGTACCTTCTTTTTTCTGAGATGCCGTTTTGGTTGGCTCTGCCTTTGGAATAGCGTGTTCAGGACCTTGGTAAAGATGAAGAGAGACAAATGCTTACTTGACTGGTTGTTGATTGCAGGGTTCTGGCCGAGTCTGGCTTCCTATAAACAGCGTCCCCCTTGCAACTGTTCCGAGAGGTGGATGCACCTGCATCTATCCGCAGTACGAGACCTCGCCACATGGATCGGAAGCGAACTGGGATGGGTGGTATCCCGATTCTAGCTGCGATCATGACAGCCAGCAACGGCCTGCATTGGACACACCTCGCAGCGTATGTTGCAGTGAATAGCGACGCCCACATACCCGATGGACGCAGGAAGTGGCACAACACAGCGAAACAGCATCGGAAAGCGGCCCGAAAATGTTGGTGTGGTGGAAGTTCGTGGCAGGGGGTCTAGAGTACGGAAACGCTTAGCCGGGGATGCCAACAAGCCCATCCGGGGGCGTTTCTGGTCATGGTTTCTTCTCTCACCTTTCTTCGGACGAGTGCGTTTCGACCTGGGCCATGGAGTCCTCAGGACTCGCCCATGAATGGAGATGAATGTTTTGGTGGACGAGCAGGGCGATCCCGCATAAACACAACGACGATATTGACAACAAATGATGGCGAAATCTGGGTGGGCATTGAGAAGAAAAAAAAGATGTACGCTGGCCGCACGCGGATTGAATATACCTGAAAGACCTGGGAAGAGGAAGAACGGCATGGATGGAGGCACCGTCTAGGTGAGGACGAGGGATCAAACATCGAGACCTTCCTTAACTGCGAATACATACACAACATGCTTTTGTGTGGATGGGTGGGTAAAGGTTGGCGAAATGGCGCATGGAGCCGGTTGAGACTAGTTTAATGATCTTCTGCTACGCTGAGAAGAAATAAGCCTGCACAATGCCCTTGTCCTCAACCTCCGAGACTCGTTTCCAGACCCCATACCCCAGCTTTGATCACTTAATCATTTCCTCTGGGCTTCAACTACATATGCAGGTCTGCTGTGCCGCCTCAGGGTTGCAGCGGGCGTGACAAGGAGCCCTGTCCAGCCTAACCCGAAGGCGACAGCACCGAAGCGAAGTGTCCAAAGTACTGAATTCGGGAATCGATATTCCTGTCACGGAGAGGCAATACCACATGACTTGATGATCCTTCAACGGGGGTACACGGTCTTAAGAAAAACAGACTGCCTCTGGTTCAACTTAGATTAGGTGTCAAGTTCACCATGTGATCGTTTTTGCAACGGAAACTCGACTCCAAATACACAACAACCAATATATTAAAGGCAAACCAGTTTGAGACGAAATAAAAAGAGGCCGTGTGGGATATCATTTCCTTCATTACAACTTTGCTTCTCTCAACGCTTTTCCTTAATGCTTGTGGAGCTTTGCCTTGATGCGCTCGCCGATGCTGGGCTTGTCCTTTTTATCACTATGGGAGTGCGAGTGCGAGTGCGACTCGTGCGAGTTTGAACCTGAAGAAGAACCTTCCTCGCCAAGATGAACACCCTTTTGCTCCATAAGGCCTATGATAAGTTAGACATGAAGAGTATAGCATTGGAGAGCGTGTCAACATACGATCAGCCTCGCGTCCGGCACCGGGCTTGGTAGCGTCGAAGTCTCCGCCATCAGCGGCGAATCCAGTCGCATGGACATACTCGTTCTCGGCAGGATCGGGCTGGTTCTCGGACTTGGATGATGAAGCAGTAGCACCCTCGGAACCGACCTCGCGGGGGGCTTCGGAAGAGCCCTCATGGGCCTTGACCTGGCCGGCGTCGCCGCCGTTCTCCTTGGCGACGGATTCGACGGGTCGGGGGCCGGGACCCTCAGCTAGCTTGGCATCGGTGCCATCGGAGGTGTTGTCTACATCCTTGAGATCGGTGTTCTTCTCGTTCTCCCGGGCCACTCGCTCCGGGTCGCGGGTATCGTTCTGGCCAGCGGTGGTGTCTTTGGACTGGACGCCAGGAGCTGCAGCTTCGATGCTGGTGGGCTTGGTGGCAGCAGCCTCTCGCCCAAGACCGTGCTCGTTGTAGTTCTCCTCTGCTTTCTCCTGGGCGGGGGTGTCTTGAAGCACATGGCTTGTTAGGCCATTGTATAGTGTACATGGCAAGAGAACATACCTAGGTTGCCGGCGTCATAGGGCTCACCCTTGGCGGTATCACCGCTGACTCCAGAAACGGGCTCCTTGCGAGTCTCTCCCTCTCCCCAGACGGCTCTGGCAGCGGCGGTGGCGGCGTTGGTGATGGTCTCCATTGTAAAGCTGGTGGTAGATTAAAAGTGTGTGGTTCTGGGTATCTTGGATGGTGTAAGTGCCAGCGATCTGACTTGAAATTGAGGTGCGTGTCGGGGTATAATAAAAGACACTGAAATGTAGTATGGGAATGGATGCGAAGAGAAAGAAGCAGTCACGGGAATACTGGAAGTTTAAATAAAGCTATGCGGCTTCAGATGATCAACAATCGAGGACAGTCGAGGGAGGGAAGGAGGTGTGTGTTTGACAAGCGCTGACGTCGTCGCCCGTCTAACGAGTTGAGGGGTTGCAGTACAGTAGGACAAAGGAGCTGCCCGTGCCTACCTAGCATCTTGCTCGACCTTGGCCTTAGGCATTGCATTACTACATACAGTACACGTTTGCATCCGTGGCACATTCCGGCTTCCGCGCTTCTATCCCGGTCTTGTCAAGGCAGCGGCTCCTCCCAGCCTGGCACAAGAGAACATCATCCGTACGTGGCGGCTCTAGCTATGACGCCGCGGCCGATCGATGGGGCAGAGTCGCGGCACCTCCAGCCGCTGCGTCTTACACGTCCCGGAGCTGTCGAGGTTGGGTGGATGATGTAAATGGTGGTCCAGAATAGGGTATGACGTTACGCCCGCCCTCCACCGACAGGAAACGAAAAACCAAGGCCAAGACCGATTTGTGGCTCAAGACGGCGGCTCAAGTGTTGTTGGCGGCCATCAGGATCTGGGGTACGGAGTAGACCAACAGACATGGACGTCTACTACGTCATCGGCCGAGGGAGCATCTCCAGGGTATTTTGCCCTTGAAACGGCCCGTGGACGTCGAGCCGTATGAGGAGGTCTGCAGGCGGGGAAGATTATACCTTACACGAGGGCAAAGGAACTTGAAAACATACATGATTATTATTCAAATAATCGAACCGCTTTGTTGCAAATGCATTATCCTCTTATCTACCTCCCTTGGTGGATACCCCTATGTGTTTTCCCAAATCAATCACCTACCTAACCAGCAGCATATCCAGAAACGGCTATAACTGTTTCCGATTCCACGTGCAATAGACGTCAGGGAGATTGGCTCTGGGATTCCCGCCCATCATCTAGCCTGAGCTGGTTAAAATTGGCTCGTTTCGTCGTGATTCTAATCAAAAAGCTCCGGCTTTACATCGTATCTTTGCGAATCAGGGAGCTCGCCGGCGGCTTAGTGAGTGTCCAGTACAGACAAGCCCACGCGGCCCTGCAGCCCTGTCTGTACAGGCGGTTCGGCCGAGTCGGGTCCCGGGTCTTTGGATCCTCCCCAACAAGAAGCCCGGGGAATGCACCTCAGCTTCCGCGATAGGTAGGATGGTGCAAAGGTAGAAGGTAGGGCTGGAAGAGATAGGGACCAACATCGTCTAAATGGTGCTCGTTCTAGTTGGAGGTTATTCTGGAACCCATGTCTGCGCAAGAGTTCAGTTTCCATGAGCTGGATGGGTCACTACTAGTCGGGCATTACATGAAGGGGAGAAAGGGATCATGCCAAGATGGCACCTCCCATGATGCTAGGATGGTCAAATCGAAGACCGTTTTGTATCTCATCTTAATACCCACTCTCGTTCTATCAATAGGGCGGAGGGCATCCCGACCTCGGCCATACAACGTGAAGAAAGTCGGTCATGGAAAGCCCCTGGCCCCTGTTTTGCCTGTCGCCCTGACGTTTGAGTTTGTTCGTCCTGGCTTTTTAGTATCCCTTCGTTGCTCCGACATTGATGTTGGCGAATTTTTGAAGAGGGCGTCGGATCTACAAGGTAATACTTCAAGCCATGATGAACTGGCTCTGCACTTTCCGCATCTTGCATCTCACCCCTTCTCATGCTCGCCAAATACGTCCTATTCTTGATGGCTTTCACGGAGTCCCCCTCTCAGACTTGGGAGCCGGGCTATCCCTACAACCTAGGCCCGCCCGCCCGCAATGAATCCCCTCACAACGCGAGATATCCAGTGTACGAATAGGAGACGCTCCATTCGTATCCGCAGAGCCTGCTTACAGTATGCACACCAAGCTGGCAGGATTTTCCCAGCCCCGGACCGTCTTGTGGCCTCAGTATCAGCATCCGTGCGGATTCACGGGTCGAATGCTGGTTGAAGATCCCATGATGAGATGTGACAGACCGACATTGGCACCCAGCCGTCTTACATGGCGCCGCAGCGTGCCGTCCTCGGCTCGCACACTGGTGCTGACCGGGCCCCAGAGTAATGTCAACTATGATACAGGCACCTCGCGTGGCTGGCGCCGTGAGCGGGACTCCATCTCCGAGGATGCGGCGCCTGTGTCAGTCCGGGTCCACAGCCTGTCCGAGCACCTCCTGGCCTCCGAGTCCGTCTCCGTCTCGACTACGACTCTCTCTCGCACTCTTCTGCATTCGCAAACCGCCAACTGCGTCTGATGTCTGTAGATCCCTTTTCGAGCCATAATAAGTTTATTGTTTCTCCTGCCGCTGCATGCCTCTCTCCCTCTCCCTCTTCTCTGCCGTTGCGCCTTGATTACCATCGCAGGCCCTCCCATTCGCTTCTCCGCATTCGCTGCTCACACGGTCCCTGGTCGCGCCCTGGACTCGGCGTCGTCGAGACTCATCACATGTGCCGAATAAACCACATAATAGCCACATAGTACCCCGCGCATCTCGCCTTCGCATACCTCCCTCTCGCCTCCTTTGTGCTGGGCTCTGGGGCCCCGCAGCAAGACGGAAACACCACGGGCTTGCCTCGACAGCGATCGATCCGATCCGTCCTGACCCGGGACCGTCCGCACCGCCAACCGCCTGTCTGTCTGTCTGCCTGGCTGACTGACCGACCGACTGCCAAGTGCGACGGGACGAGATCCCCCCTGCCCGCCGCCCAGGACGCCGGCGCATCGCCAGCGGTGATCTGCTCGGAGACTAGGTGGACGCCACAGGGCGAGGGCGAAAGCTGCCTGAGTGAGGGAACCTGAGCCTCCAGGTGAGTGGCTGGCCGAGACGGCGCCGCAGCGAGGACGAGGTCGAACTGAACGCGCTCGATTGCGCAGGCTGCTCGTGATGTGCTCAGCTCCTTTGCGCGGTTCTCCAACCTCCCACTCTACACCTTCTGCCCGTGTCAAGTCCCCCCGCCTCGATCACATCGACGTTGTTTTGGTGACCGAGGGCACGCTGCGAGCCTCACGCTACCATTCGCCGCCCCTCTTGTTTCAAGCTTGACCCGACGCGCGCGCCCGTCAAAGCCATAGCTGACAAACTGCTCCAACGCCATCTTGTTTGCACAGCTGGCATCTGTTATTTTGCCGTCGCGGCAGCTGAACGAGGGTGCGTGGCACCTCCAACACTAGGGGGCCTCACGAGTGTGTACTTGAATCGTGGGCTCTTCCAATTCTTAGCCTGCCGCTGTGGTTTGTCCGCCGGTTCCGCATCCTCCGCATCCTCCGTGTCCCCGACCTCACCGCTCCGGGTCGCCCGACGATCGCCGGCGTCCACCTCTCGGCAGGGCGCCGTCGCTGCCCCCAAACGACCCGGCAATCATGGTGTACTGCGGCAAGGCCTCCCAGGGCTGTCAAAACTGTCGCACGCGACGCATCAAGGTACGTCATAAATGGCTTGCGACATGCACTTATACTGAACGAACCGCTCCCCTGGCTCTGTCCGGCTCATTCGCTGACCTCATGTAGTGTGACAAAGTGAGACCCGAGTGCTCACAATGTATCCGAGTCGGTAAAAAGTGCCCTGGTTATCGCGACCAGCTGTCTCTCATGTTTCGCGATGAGAGCACAAAGGTGATGCAAAAGGCACATGCGCAATGGGGCGTCGGTGAATCTGGTTCCGACATGCTCTCCTCGCAACCCTCATCCAGCTCCTCCTCCTCGTCGTCCAGCGGCTCCATGTCTGCGTCAGCCGGCTCCTTTTCTTCTACTTCATCATTATCCTATAACACTTCACTTGCCGCCATATCCTCCAGCCCTTCAACCAATACCTGCTGGTCAACGTCTCCTGCGTCTCTCGTTAGCCATCAAACCTCGCCTCCGACTCCTCCTTCCCCATCCTCATATCATCACGATTCCTCTTCCACCACTACAGTACAGTCCGTCAGCGCCTGGCCACCGCGCCTCCCGACACCCGTCGATCCGAGCCTCGAGGAACAGGGCGTTCAATTCTATGTCAATCGCTACCTTATCGGCCATCCGGATGAGCCCAGAACTCCCGGAGACCTCTCCTCGACTGAATGGTTATGGGACCCAGCAGTGCAGGATGTCATGACCGCCGTCGGCCTCGCTAGCTTGTCCAACCTGAGAGGCGACCACAGCCTGATGACGACGGCGCGTCAGAAATATGGATTGGCCTTACGCCAGACCGGCCGCCTCATCCAGACTTCGGTCGCGCCTGACTTTGAGGTCACAATGCGCTCCGTCGTCATGCTTGCCATGTTCGAGGTGTGTGCCCTCACCCCTAATTATCTACAATCTTCCCCCATGGTTAGCTTGCTGCTCTTTCTACTCTTCCCTTGCTCAGTAGTATAGCAGTCTACATCTTGCTAACAGTCATGCGCAGCTGGTGAAGGGAGCGCATCAAGGCATCGCTCACGTGCATGCTCATGTTATGGGAGGTGTTGCTCTCCTGCGCAGATGGTGTCCTATGCCAGAGGTAGCCTTTCTCGGTGTTCGGGCCATGGTGCAGATGTGCTATTCTCTGGTACGTCGTTCCTTATCGAGGCTCGTCGCCCACTCTTCCTAACATATTCACCAAAGTTCATCCCCGCACATATGTCGGCAACTCCCCTGCCGACGCAATTTTATGAATGGGTTGCCTTTAGCGGCACCCTTCTTGAGCCTGCTGATCGCCCGGCTACCGACCTTGGCATGTTGATCGGGCGCTTTGTTCAAGTATCGACATACATTCAGACTCATATTCTTACTGATGGCCGACCGCACACACTCGCCGCCTTGCAGCAGATGTTGGATATCGATGCTTCCTTTGCGGAATGGGAACGCGGGCTCGGGCCCACCTGGCAATACCGCACAGAGAGGGCAGACCAGGCATCTCCGGCGGCTGTCTTTGACGGCCAATACCACATCTACTTCGACATGTTCCTAGCCCGTATGTGGGGCCACTACCGCTGGTCGCGTACTCTCCTTAACCAAACCATCGTTGGATTCATCAAGGACTACCCGCAGTCCAGCTCATCCTTGGTCTCGGAGACCCAATACCACCGCCGGCTCGAGATTATTCGGAATCTCGCTCGAGATACGCTCGTAAGCACACCGACTCACTGGCGCCATCCTCTCCTGTCCGACAAATCTGCGGTGCCAGTAGAGAACACAGGAGGAGCAGGATCCGGGTCAGCCGGCCTTCCGATTGTCCTCTTTCACCTTCAGACTGCTGCCTGCGCTCCTGGTGTCCCAGGGGCGTATTGGGACTGGGCCTTTGGGGTGATGGAGTGTATTTGGAGCGACATGGGCATCCTTCATGCTAAATCCATGATGGATGCTATGATGTCACACCGGGACTCAACACACACAACCACAAAAGCACGCAATACTCTAAAACCGGGCGAAGTAAAGGTGGTGATTCGGTAAGGTACGATAGGGAATGAATCTGGTGCGTGATCTGGCGTATATTCTTGGTGTTTTTCGGTTCAGTCATGGTCAGGCATCGGTACTGGAGCTTCTGCGCGTGTATGAAAGCTGTATAGCACAGTTGGTGATCCTTAGAGTGTCGTTATTTTATCCGGCGTTGGGCGGGCTTGGGCATGGCTTTATAGACCCTCGTACATGGGTCGGCCACTCAGTATTCTTCATCTTGGTTGAACAGGGCTGAACAGACTTGGTATGATTCTGCTATCTTTTGGACTCAATAAAAAGTCAGGACCACAGCGCCCTTATTTTTCTTAGAGCTGTAGTGATGTGAGATGTGGGGGAAGGTCAGATTGTGGGTGGTTTGGCATGATACACAACTTAGAAAGCAAAATTACAGCCTCATACTATATCCTTGGTGCATCCATGTCATGATGGGAGAGCAGTACTGTAGCGCCCATGGTGTAAGATCGTGCGGAGTAGGTAACTGTGTGTTGTTCCCTCAACCCATCATGGAAGCGTCCTGTTCATGACATAAGCACATATTTCACAGCCCTTAAGCTAATACCTAATTCATAGGTTTTCATGAACCGGATGTCACTGTGAAGCGTTAACAAGGTCAGTTGTTTCCCCAGACGTACGTTCAGTGAGCGGGACCTGACTAAACCCCCGGAGAAATAGTGCCGGCGTCGACCGAGACAGGGAGGCAGCACGTGCGTCACTAGGCGCAACCGCATTCGCAAGGCTACCACACTCCAGCAACTCCACTACAGCATAGCCTTATCACAACGACTGTCCCTTGCGACATCTAATCATAGACGACCATCATCACTCCAAGCTAGAAATCCCTCTCCGAGTCCGCCACTCCTACTTCAAATTGTTTCAACGCACTGTAGCATCTATAGCCACCCGTCATGGGATCAGACGCTCGCAAAGGTAACGCGACCCGAAAAGCGCGTGATGGACTCGGAACTGAGCGCATAATACAGGCGAGGACGGTACAATCAAGGTGGCGTCAAAGAACAAAAACGGAACCATCAAGTTGAAGAAGCCACCCCCAAAACATAGCAAACCCGGAAACTGGAGAGATGGCAGTGTTATCGAAGGTATACTCCGATGCCATCTTCAAGCCTCAAGACGCTGGTGACTAATAGACCAAAAGACAAGAAGAAGAACGGCACATCGCCTGCGACAGGAGCGCCTTCTCCGGGACCTGTAGTAAACCAACTAGATGAAAACTCGCGCGAAACGTTTGCGACCGGTCGACCACTCGAAGACAGCCCCGATCTCCAACAATGCAAGCACTGCAAGAAGAGTGTGCTCAAGACTGCGGCAAAGGGGCATATTGCGCAATGCCTCCGACTCAAGAAGGAAAAGGCGCAAAGGAAGAAAGAGGCACGTGAGGCTAGAGAAAGAGCAAAGGAGGCAGCAAGACAAGAGGAGGCACGCAAGGAAGATGAGGAGAACGGCGAAGGCAAAGGTGACGATGATAGCGACGACGACGGTATCGCAGCCGAGAAGAAAGCCACCGGGAGTAAAACTGCCAAGAAGGCCGCTGGAAAGAAGCCCGATGATGATAAGAAGGGGAAGAAGCGCAAGGCCGATGGCGATCCAGATAAGGGACCCAAAACCAAGAAGAAGAAGGATGAGCCGAAGGCCAAGGTTCCTAAGCCAAAGGGTCAATATTCCTCGAGCACTCTTCTGTCGAGTTTACTAACTATTCCTAACAGGCCCTGTGGATGTGGAGCGACAATGCGGCGTGATATTAGCCAACGGTCAACCTTGCGCGAGATCATTGACATGCAAGAGCCATAGTATGGGTGCCAAACGTGCCGTTGCCGGCAGGTCTCTACCATATGACATGCTTCTTGCTGCCTACCAGAAGAAGAATCAGGCAAAACAGCAGAGTAAGTTGCTCCTGAATGGTCGCTACCAAGTGATCAAGACAGACGGCTAACGTTCGCCTCTTCCCCTCGTCCAGAGGCAGCACTCGATGCAAATGCTCCTATAGAGGACGAAGACGACGCGAACAACGGACCAGTCGACTCCGACGAGGAAACAGCCGCTGTCATGAGTTCACTGGCCCACTGGAAGCCGATGCCCGTGATTCCACAGCCCACATTCACCCCAATTAAACGACAATATCAACTGGCAAGATTACACGAGCAGCTTCAGATGGCCACTAATGGTGGAAGAACAAATATTTTTGCCGTCAATGGTTTTGGAGCACAGAGGCTACCTGAAGGCCATCCTGGACTACACGAAAACGAGGATGCACCCGGAGAAGTAGACCTAGGGGTTGTGAGCTTTGGCAATGCGGGACGGACATCTTCAACGTTCCCTCCGCAAAGGCAATCGTCTGTTTCGAGCAGGGCGTAGGAGGATGACGAACATGACGAAGCAGACGCCTCGGTTAAGTCTGAAGAATCGACTTTGAAAGCTAAATCTGAAGAGGAATCGACCTTGGACGGCAGTAATTTTTTGGATACTTTGAGGGAAGAATCGAGGAATGGCTCGCAAGAGTCACTTCAATAGCCCAATTCCTCATGGAGGTTCCGTCCATTGTCACTTTCTACCTCGGGACAAGGTCACATGCGACAGGGTGGACGGCACCTCGGTGGTGCGCCCGGATTGACGCTATGACGTCGTGAATCTGGCGGCGCGTCAACCACCCCTGCGGCTCAGCAATGCAGCTGGGATCTTCCATTCTCATCACGCACGTACGCGTGCTTCTCTTACCATACAGAGTTGCGGTATCGAGAGAACAGTCGGTATTGCGACTGACTTTACCATGGCGTCCAAACAAGCTCTCAATGCTCTCGGCCACGCCGTGTCAGGCTCCGTGGGCACAGCTATATCCACAGCGACTCTTTATCCTCTTGACCTGGTTACTACTCGACTCAAAGCACAGCGAAAAACGAGCGACTCTACCGGGGATTATGATGGAATCATTTCGGCCTTGAAGGGAATCACAGCAAATGAAGGCGGAATCGGAGCTCTATACAGCGGCTTGGGGACGGATGTAGCCAAGTCGGTTGTCGACAGTTTTCTATTTTTTGGGTTTTACAACTACCTACGCCGCCGGGATCGGAAGCCCAAGATCATCGAGGAGCTCCTTGTAGGTGCTATCGCGGGCGCCTGTGCACGAGCCTTCACAACCCCCATGTCCAATGTTGTGACGTGGAAGCAGATGCTGGGGAGCGACCAATCTCTGAGGGAGATCCTTGCTGAGATTCGAGAGGAAGGCGGCTTGCTTGGATTGTGGTCTGGCTACTCGGCCACTCTTGTTCTGACTCTCAACCCCAGCATCACCTTTTTCGTCAATCGACGGCTGGCTGCGCGTATTATCCCGGCACTCGAGGATGAGGATGTGCCCGTTGCCTGGATCGCATTCTTGATCGCCGCCTCGAGCAAAGCTGCTGCAACCGCCATCACGTATCCTTTTCAGACAGGCAAGACGCGTCTTCAAATGGCTAGCGGCTCGATCGATTTGGCACAGACAGACGAGAATAAGGAGAAACAGGGCCAGTCGAAACCCAAACGAACACTGAGAAGAATGATTGAGTTCCTTGACCAGACCATCTTCGGGGTCATTCTTCGCATTATCAAGACCGAGGGCCTGCGGGCACTGTACGCTGGACTCCGAGCCGAGCTGCTCAAGAGCTTCTTCAGCCATGGATTGACAATGCTCACCAAGGGAGTCATTCATAGACTTGTTATTCGTGTGTGGTTCATGGTGCTGCTACCTCACCTACGGCAACGGAGACTGCGAATGAAGTGATGGATTCTTAACTCGGCCTGACTTTCACTAGCATTGGAAGGCGACGCTCGATCTCTCCACGGTATTGGCTCCGCGCGCCGAGAAGCCTGTTCCCTCGGACCGAAGCGCGACAAGGCCGGGTATCGAGGAGCCTTGGGCAGCGTCTTGTTTCTGGGACTTTGAAGTCAGAGGCACGTCGCAGACATAACAAGTCAGGGGTGGATCGTCTTCTGAGGACGACTTCTTGGTGGATGGGATCATGAACTGCTTGACACAGTTGTGGCACATTACGTGCCCGCATTGTCTAGCCATCATTGGGTTCGAGGCATTGGTGAGCATCTTTAGACATGAAGGGCACGTCCGTTGCTTGCCCTTAGGCCCTTCGTCCTCGTTGAAGTTGATTGTAATGAGATTCTGCAAGGTAATTGGGTGTGTGTCTTCTGGCGAAGATGCTGGGCACGTCGGTACAGTTTTGGCTTTCTTGACAACAGGTGGGAGTTTGTTTGATTGGGCGTCAGGAGTAAGTGATGGAGTCCAGAATGAAGGAAGCGTGGGTTTGGCGGCCTGTATATTATAACATCAATGGTTAGCATGGGACAATAGCATGGTAGCAATCAGTGTGCAACACACCTTTTCCTCATCTAGAGCTTTTCTTGCCTTGATCTTGTCATCGCGCGCAATGCGATCGAGCTCGTCCTGGTCAAGCTCAAACTTGCGCTTCGTGCCTACTAGAGTCAAAGCATCCGATTCGGCGCTGGTTGTATTGGGACTCGAATTGTTCACCCTAGCCGCGCTCGCTTTGCCCTTGCGATCAAGCCCTGCCTGTGTCAATTCGAAGTCCTCAATGGCGCGTTCGCGATCCTGCTCGTCTTCGCGCTCCCTGACCTTGGCCGCCTCCTCCTCTGCTACAGCACGGGCTTTCTCGGCGCGCTTGATGTCTTTTTTCTGGGCCAGAATGTTTGCGAGGGCACATTCGCGGCAGAAGATGTCGCCGCGACGGCAGGAGACGGGATCACGGGCGATGTTGAGGCAGAGTCCGCAAGAACCGAAGGCGAGGAAGGAGTCGCGGTGCAAGCGGGCGGAGGATGATGCCCAGTGGGATTTTGCAAGGGCGCGTTCGTGAGAGGTGAAGACGGGACGGGAGGTGTTGCGTTTGCCTTGGGAATGTTAGTCAAAGATCGTGATACAGCCAAGTTGGCGGGAGAATTAGAGCGTACTGTGTGACATGATGGCGAGTTTGGAGGAGCTTTGCTTCCAGTGACGTCGACGCTTCTTGCCTTCAAAGGAGGAGCAGGCACAGGGCTTGAGAGGTAAGAGCGAGTGAATGCGACGCTACAAGGCCTATAACATCAAATCAAGACACCGGTGTCCAATTTGGTGTGGTAACCAAGCAAAACGAATGAATTTGGCAGATGTAAAGAGGAAGTGTCGAGGTTGAAGAAGGAAGGTCGACAACTGATTGCGCCCAAGAAGGAGCGCCCTACGCTGCAGGGTAGGTCAGAAAAAGCCGACGGTGGGTCTTTTTCCTGTCATGAGCCGCGTCTCCCCGATCGCGCAGGCGATTCTCGATTATATACTTGTTTCATTTCCTCGGAGCCAACCTGTGCGAGTCGTTGAGCGCCTTCTTTGCGGCTGCATCGTTGCTGGACGAGGCATGATATAGACCAGCCCGCTTCGCCCGCCTGGCCACGCATCCTCAATATGTCCGGGCCTAATCCTCACGCGCAGCCGAGCCTACCCTGGCGCATGGCTTCAACAGCGGTCATGGGCTCCGTGGGCTTGCTCTCCAGAGGGTTCATGTGTGGTTTGAATGATCTCGAGGTGCGAGGGCTGGATCGACTGCTGGGTGTACTTGACCGGCGGAGATTGGAGGGCCGTGAGCGTGGACTGCTTACCGTCTGTAACCACGTCGCAGTGTATGTGAGACTCGATTGTTTTGCATTACACTTGCTCATTATCTTGTTACTGACTGGATGATTTCACTATGGTTCTAGGCTCGACGATCCTCTCATCTGGGGCATTCTACCTGTGCGCTATTGCTTTGACGCTGTAAATATGCGATGGGGCCTTGGCGCCCACGACATTTGCTTCAAAAACAAGTGAGTCTCCATCGAAGACTACATATTGACCAGCCTCCAACCTGAGTGTAGGGCCACATCAACATTCTTCAGCCTTGGCCAAGTTCTCCCCACCCATCGACTGTGGCACTCGCCTCACGGAGGCCCTTACCAACCAACCATGACCCAGGCCATCAAATTACTCTCCGGTCCATTGCCAGCGGCCTGGTCAACAGCGTCAGATTCACCCCAGACTACAGTCCTCCCCCCCACGCCAGCTCCCCCTATCCCCAGCCCGCTCTTCTTCTCAACCAACGGTGTGGACAACTTCCCTGCCCCAGCCGCCTACCCAGGTAACCGTAATGCCTGGGTCCACGTCTTCCCCGAGGCCTGCTGC
Source organism: Fusarium sp. JS1030 (assembly GCA_000966855.1). Lineage (NCBI taxonomy): Eukaryota > Fungi > Ascomycota > Sordariomycetes > Hypocreales > Nectriaceae > Fusarium > Fusarium sp. JS1030. The sequence goes on along the minus strand of JWIW01000010.1, from coordinate 57,066 downwards.
CACCAAAGTCCGGGCAGCGGGATGCGGTATTTCAAATGGGGTGTGTCGCGGTTGATCCTCGAGACTGATCCGGCCCCCGAGTTCATTCCCATGTTCATCCATGGAACTCAGCACATCATGGCCGAGGACAGGGGTTGGCCGAGATGGGCGCCACGCATCGGAAACAAGGTGAGAGTGGTGATAGGAGAGCCGACTGATGTCGATCAGGTCTTTGGCCCCCAGCGGGTGGCATGGAGGAAGCTTGTCGAGAAGGGCGATCCAGAGCTCCTCAGGGATAGCCCCGAGGCCATCGAGCTCAGGGTTTCTGTGGCTAAGCGAGTGAGGGACGAAGTTGAGAAGTTGAGGGAGAGCTTGGGCTTCCCGGCAGAACAAGACGAGACAGCCGCTCTAGCAGAGACCTGGGCCAAGGATCCGTTAGAGAAGAAGTTCAAGAGCCCCGTTGATGGGAGTCTTGTTAATAGACATTGAAAGAAGAGGAAAGCGATGCCCCAAAAAAAGCACGGGAAAAAAAGAAAAAGAAACGAAAAGACTCGTCCATATCGCTCAAAGTGAATCCCAGACCAAAGAAAATGAAGACGCAAGACCATGGCCACATTAGATACTGGACATTGGCTGTTTCTGGCTGTCAAAAGACATTAGAACAATAACGGAGACACTGGCCACGCTGCCTCCATGATCCAACTTCTGTCGAACCCCTATCTAACTCATGCTGACCCCGAACTCCGTATTGCTTGCATCCGTTACACAACATTCCCCGACTTTTTTCTTTTTTCCTTTTTTTTGTTCAGATGCTATGCCATGAATGCAGCTCACTTCAAAAGTCTGTCTGCATAGCTTAACACATGGCCAGGGCTGGCAATTTTGAGTGTCCGCCTAGTAGGGGCGGTGGTGGCTGTAATAACTGTTATAGTCGAAATTGTTATAGTGGAAGTTGGTGTAAGCAACGCTGCTGTAGTCGAAGTTGTTGTAATAGTTCATCCACCCGTCCTAGTAGGCATCAAAACCTTGGCTGGGAACAGCCTGAGGATAGGCACGGGCCTGCGCTTGAAGAGCCTGCTGTTGCTGTTGCTGCTGCTGGGGGTGCATCAACAGATCGTTGAACCAAGCATGCTGGAGGGCCTCATGAGCACTGCACCGCAGTTCTGGCCGAAGCTGGAGCATCCTCTGCAGCAGGTCGATACCGGTTGGATCAATAGCCGGGAGAATGTTTCGGAGATCCTGGGTAGCGTACATCTGGAAGGTCGGCTTATACTCGGGGAACTGCGTAATGCCGGGCCAGGTACGCTCTGTAGGGGTCCCCATGATGCGGAAGATACGGATGATTTGGTCTTCGTTGGTGGTGCCGGGGAAGAGGGGTCGGCCAGTGAACATTTCAGCCATGATGCAGCCAGCAGACCAAATGTCAATGCTGGTGTTGTATGTTCGGCTACCAAGCAGGACATCGGGGGCACGGTACCACAAAGTGACCACTTCGTTGGAAAAGGTATTGACGGGGATACCAAAGGCGCGGGCCAGGCCAAAATCACCGAGCTTCAGAAGACCCTTGCTGTTGATGAGCAGGTTCTGGGGCTTGAGGTCGCGATGGAGGACACGATTCTGATGACAGAAGTCAATGCCCTTGAGCAGCTGGTACATGAAAGACTTGATGGTGGCGGGTTTGAGGGCACCGCGCTCGCCGTGGGTATCCATGTATCTCTTGAGATCGCCGTCCATGTACTCGAAGACGAGCATGAGCTTGTTCTCGGTATGAATAACATCATGCAAGCCCACAATGTTCTCGTGCTTGAGCTCCTTCATCAACGAAATCTCTCGGATAGCGGTCGACGGGGTGCCCTCTTCGGAATCGAGATGGATCTCCTTGAGGGCCACGAGCTCGCCTGTCTGCCTGTTACGCCCTTTAAAGACCTGTGTCGCATCGCGCACGTTAGCAACCAAGGACCCTAGAAGTTGCTGGTTGTACAAGCAAGCAGGAGACCAAACGCGCGACACGGAGCTTGGCGAGTGATCGACAGGAAGCCACCGGCGGCCTGGGGTAGGAGTTGCAGATTGATGATGGCGAAAGACTCACAGTGGCATATGTACCCTCGCCCAGCTTCTCGAGCTGCTGGAACGAGCTAGGGTGTCGCTTTCCGTCCATGATGAATGTAGCCGACGGCGCGAAGAGGCGTAAGAGATATGAACGAGAGGGTGAAGCGGCGGTAGTGAAAGCTTGGGCAGCGAGCGACGAGGCAACGATCGTTGGTTCGGGGATGGCGTGTCACCGACTGGACTGGACGGACTTGGCTGGGTGAGGATGGAGGAAGTCGAGGTAAAGAAGAAAGAGGCCCAAGGATATTGGCAAAGGAGAAATCGAGAGAGCAAGTATCCGAGATGATTTGGTCCTCCCTGGAGTTTGCCTTGGGTCGGTGACAAGGCGTGCAAGCTCGGTTCCCTCTGTGATTTTTTTTTTTACCCTTGGCTTTTGCCTCGCTGTTGACTCGCAGCCTCTGGTGAAGTTGCCGCCGGAGGTGGAGGGGAGGGAGAGCGCTAGAGGGTCCCTCCCTCAGAGAAGGAGGGGCTGAAGGGATGGGCAACGGAAAGGGAAATGATCTAAGCCCGATCCAACTAAGTGCGGGTACAGGTGTGGATTAGTGGGTGCCAATCCACCGCCCGGCGCAGAGCCCAATGTCACGGGCCACGCTCATCACTCTGCAGAGTACGAATGGCGCCGCCGACCTAGGCGCACGCGCACCCCCACCTACCGAGTCTGGAGTTGATGGCTTATCGCCCCATGCCCCGTGGCTCTGAGCTGAGGGCGCTATCGCATCAACTGCCCGCGAATCAAGCCATCGTCATCGAGCTATTCGAGCATCCCGCATCTCCCGCGTCAGACGTGGCATCTCAACAACTTAATTCCACAATACCTCAGCTCGCTTTCTTTGTTCCTGCGGTGCTTCCACCACTGTTACCCTCTCTCTTTGTCTCTGTCTCTCGCCGGCAAGGCGCTATCGATGCGGCCAGTCGTCCGTTATCTGAAAGACACCAGCATCCCTGTATCGCGCGCCAGTTCAACCCCTTTGCACCATGAGACCTGTCTTGCCTACAAGTCACCCCCTCAATAGTCAGGCCTCAGGTCGTCCAGACAGTCTGGTCTGCGGTCCTTCGACCGCGCCCACGGCGTGCTTCATCACCAGCGAGGCCGACCTAGACGCCCGCCGAGATCGCTCCCGTCCAAGATTCCGCCAGCAAGCCGATCGCCGCAAGTGCAGCCGTAGCTCAGGCCAGCCCTCAACCCCGCGTCAACGGCCCTCGCCTGCTGCCATCGACAAGCTTTCGTCTCCAACGTCGGAATCAGAGGCGTCGGTAGTCGAACACGATCCTTTGGCTTTTCCCTCGCGGTCAAGCACTCCATCCTTGATCGGTCTCTCACGTCCCGAGTCCGCATTAAGCGGTTCCTCTCTCAGCCTAGCGGGCCCTTCCATCGAGTGCGAGAGCGATTCTTTGCGAGACGCCGAGTCGTTGCCTGAAACCGACATGGCAGATAGTAGGAGGGACGGCAATTCCGTGCCTCAACTCATCATGCCCAGCTTGACGGTGCCCCGCCGACGTCCCTTTTCTGATGTGGGCAAATCGCTGGGCAAATTAAAGATCATGGTAGCAGGACAGAGCGGTACGTCTAGTTCCAGCAAGTATTCGGTTTCAACGTGAATTTCTAAACATTTTATAGGCATCGGCAAAACCTCACTCATCAAGACCTTGGCGCAACGCTGTGAGCATATAGTCCACATGGATCCCATTGAACATAGCAGGACAGTGCATGCAACCGAGACATATGCCAGTTCACGGCCACAGCCTTGGTGGCGATCTGATTCCGACCTCACTGTAGCCACACGCCGGCGTCTTTCCGCTATTTCGACGACCGGTGACATTTTGGATAGGAACGTGTGCTTTGTTGAGAGTCCAGGGCATCAACGTGGCGCCTCCGTATGCATTTCTCATCGCCTCCATTCAGACCTTATTGTGTGCTAACAGCTCAACTAGGGCCCGTGGCGCGATCTACAATATGTTGAATCTCACCTGGCGTCTCTCATGAGTAAGCCTATAGCCGATTCAGATTTGTTCACACTTGTAAACTCTGGGGGTGTTCCAGTTGTGGACGCCTTGCTTTATCTCATCCCTCACAGTGGTGGGTCATTCGATGCTTATGAATCGTCGATGCTCTTTCTAACTCTTTCAAGGTCTTGCACGCGAGGATATGGAATATATCAAGCACGCTCAAGGCATGACCAATGTCATACCCGTCTTGACGCGATCTGACGAGCTCACCCCTGAGGAGCTGGAGCATGCCAGACAGCAGATTATGAAGAAGTTGGCTGATGAAGACATCGAGTGCTTTTTGTTTGATGGCCCTGAGCCGTCAGACGACTCCCCTCGTGTCTATGCTATCTCCACCGAAACTCGGCCTGACTACGACACCATGGACGCCAGCGTACTAATGGATTCGGAATACATCCCACCTCTCGTTTCCACGGACTTGAATAAGCTTGTCGACTACGTTTTTTCCTTGGATGGTAGTGCTCGATTGCGCCACGCTGCAGCTGTCAAGTGTGTCAAGTGGCGCCGTGATCATGGAGACAGCCTCCTGCAGAGCGCCTTGTCCAGCGGAGGCATGGTGTCCCGGTCCATCCCCGAAAGGGCTCTGAGGCTGCGTTCTTTCAGGAGAACTCCGAGTTGGGACCGGCTGGAATTGTACAATTGGGCGAACAACTTGCGGCAGAGCCTCCATTCAGAACGAATCTACCACCTTATGGAGGAGAGATCAAATGCAGACGCAACTGCATACGAGTCACGGCTTGTTCGAGTTACCCCTGACGGGGAGCGTCAAAAGTACCCCAGGAGAGAGGAGACCAAGAAGCCTACTCACCAGGACCCTCTTGGGATCTTAGAGGTGGGAGGAAAGGTCAAGCAGAAAGGCATGTTTGCGCTGGAGATGGTGAGCAGCGTCGGCTTGGTTGGCCTGGCATTTTCCAAGATCATCCACCCAGACTGGGCGAGCGGGGTCTGTTCAGTTGTCGGGTCTAGGAGGGTAGGGATGGAGATGGGTCAGCTGAGCACGCTGCTATCTCTTTGAGGGAAAATGGCACTGTAGCCATTTCCACAGGCCAAGGGCACCGACTGCGCTGCCGTTGCAATTTCTACCGTGGCCTACAGTGGATTGCAGGCCCGATGAGGCGCAAGACCCTGAAACGACATGCCATGATTTACAAGATACCCTTTCAAAATACAATATATACAATCGAATCGGTGAGGCTCCGAGTGTCGAAGCTACCTGAACAAGGCCGTCGAGCTAGGGAGGGCACCATAGCAGAGCGACAGTGCGGTTCTCTTCCAGTTTCTAGCAAAATAGCCATGCCAAATATGACCAATCGCATGACATGATGTGATCAAAACAACTCCGAGGCGCTCTGGCACCCTGTCCTGAAACGCTACCACTACGGATGATGCATCTCATCCATCAAAGAGACCAATCCTACAGGAGGCTTCAATGAGCCTTCTGAGTGTGAGACTTGTGATCAGAAGGTGGGAACCCGAGCGCAGTAATGGCAGCCTGGAGATCAGGCAAGTCATCCGCCGTCCGCGCAACATGAGCCCAGCGGATCGTACCATCTCGGTCGACTGCGAAAGCGCCGCTCGTCTGCCACCTCGAGCCGCTCTCGGTCGGGCGGTTCCAGATGCCCTCGTTCTTGCCCAAGCTGAACACGGACCACAGCGTAACAGGATTCACGGCGTGCCATGTCGAGGAAATGCCGAGTCCCCATTTCGCATAGAGGTCGCGGCCCTCATCGATGACGACGTCCACCGCCCAGGTACCACCGACCTCGGGGAGCCAGTGCTCTGTGGCTTCAGCGGATGAGTGGGAGACCGCGACGCAGTGAACCTTTGGGTTCTCGTCTGAGAGGGCTGCGAGACTCTTGAAGGTCTTTTCAGCGACTACGCAATATTAGTAGGGGACATGGCAATGGTTGCTGAGGGAGAAGTATACAAGGGCACCCGCAGTGGCGGAGAAAGACGACGAGCGTGGGTTTTCCGTCCGGGAGGCGGAGCTCCTGCGACCAAGGGGCCTTGGATCCAACCTCTACTGGGGGAGCGACCTCTTTGGCGGCGGGCGTCTTCCACGACTCGAGTTCCTTCCAGAAGCCAGTGTTGGCGGCAGCGGTGTTGCTGCTATCTGTTGTTTCCTGTGACATTGTGTGCGTGTATCTCGATCCCGCGGGTATAAGTGGAAAATAAAACAATGAAAAGGAGGTGCTAGGTGAGTGAGTTCTTTTTCTGAGTCTCGTGATATCCGAGGTGCGAGCTGGAGACGTGCAAAGTGTAAGTGCGTGTGACGTCTCGCCAATGACATAATGCACCTCACATTCCGGCTGCGTCGGTCAGGCACGGGTTTCTGAGTATAAGGATACTTGCAGCTACATTCTTTTGGTTATTGCTTTTGTAGGTATGAAATCAGCACTGAAATGCTTCTCCAGCTAAAAACTTATATATCAAACAATTATTCCATTCCTGGGCTTCATGGTGGCTGAAGCCAGCGACGGTACTGGTGATTAGATAAGCCATTCTAGGGTCGGTAGGTTTTTCAGCCACATCGTGTTGTGTAGGGTAAGGTTCACGATGGAGACTTGACGTGAAAACGCTTGATTAATGATGAGCTTCTTCTTTGTGAGAACCAACATCGCCTATCTTTCTGAATCATCTCTTCGGTAGCTTTCTCCCACTTATTACTGGTGTGCTACTTTAAATAGCCTTATAACGAGCGATTTCCAATGCGGGAGATCATTAGCCTCCAGCTGGGCCAGCTGAGTAACTATACGGCCACTCATTTTTGGAACGCTCAGGTATGAGTGACGCCTTGGGTATCAGCGCAAACATCACTGACCAGTAGCCAGGAATCATATTTCACGTACTCGACAGATGAGAAATCACCGATTGACCATAACATCCACTGGCGGGCTGGCGTGGGTGCCGACGGCTCAGAAACCTTTCTTCCCAGGACAGTCATATACGATCTCAAAGGCGGCTTTGGTTCCCTGCGCAAGATAAATGCCCTGTATGAAGCCGAATCAGAGGCGAGCGCCGATGCTCTCTGGCAAGTCACCAACGTAGCCCGATCGGCACAATCTCTGGGTTTGGCTGACTCCTCCTAGGTCAGGCCAGTCCGTCGTTCACAAACAGACGCCTATCGACCCCAGTGCCTACCAACAAAGTCTTGACGCAGGCACCGAAGCCCCCAAGTTGACGACGTCCACGGTACGCTACTGGTCCGACTTCTCTCGTGTATTCTTCCACCCTCGCTCGCTGGTCCAGCTCTGCGACTTTGAGCTCAACTCGACAACTATGCCATTTGAACGCTTCTCCATGGGAACAGAGCTCTTTTCAATGCTCGACAAGGAGCATGATTTGGTGGATCGAGACTTTCGACCCTTTGCTGAAGAGTGTGATATGCTACAAGGCATTCAGGTCTTTACTACTATTGATGATGCCTGGGGTGGCTTTGCGTCGTCGTACCTCGAGTCACTGAGGGATGAGTTTCCCAAGTCCTGCATCTGGACCTGGGGCCTGCAGAGCCCCCTGCTGGACATCCCCCGGGCCAAACGCCAGCTGCGTCTCGCCAACGTGGCTCACAGCATCGAGCAGCTCTGCACTCAAGCGTCAACCGTGGTTCCCCTGTCCCTGCCCGAGGACGACTTGACAACAGGCGTGTCACTCGATCGCCGTTCAGCATGGCACACCTCCGCTCTCATGGCGGCTGGGATAGAGACGGCTACTCTGCCTTCGCGTTTGAAACAGGACTCCGTTAACCAGCCGAGCTCGCTGGACGACTTGGCTGAAAGTCTCAACGCGGCCGGGAACCAGCCCCTGGCTAGCATGCACATGTCTCTCGGGCCTACAAAAGACGCCCCCGAGGACAGCCGCATAGACGTTGATTTCTTCCAAGTGGGACGACAGTGGAGTAGGCAACATGTTGCGCAACGAGACTCCCAGAGGCATGTTTTTGGCGAGATCCTCTCGTGCCGTGACCTGAACCCCTTGGAGGGTGCCGATCAGGACGGCCCCAAGCTCCTCGGCCAAGGTGAACGCCCTATTATAGGCAACTCCGTTGTCCGCAGGTAAGTGTCTTTTCCCATGCCGACATATGCAACTCGGCGCTGACTTCCTGCTGCTAAGGTATGACTCCTCGCTTCGGTTTCCCCTGTTGGATGCCTACCCGCAAATCTATCCTCAAATCGCCGACCAGCCAGATATCGGTGCCCAAACCACTCTTTCCACCAACAGCTCAATGGTTCGGCGCATCAGGCATCTGCGATCCGAAGCCACTCGTCTCGTGGGGGTTAATGAAAGAGAAGACCTGAGCAATGGACTAGCAGAACTAGCAGATGCCTACCAAGAAGGCTGGCTAAGTGGCAGCGACGAGGACGATGACGACATGTGAGAGTTCGCATAGTAAAAAGAATCTTTATCATCACACCGCGACTAACCTGATGACAATGCCGCGCATGTTTTCGTCAAGTAGCATTTGGTCAGTGCCCGTATCAAGGACTCTCCAACAAACCTACCTAGTCAAATTATGTCAATCTTCACAACAGAGGGAGCCAAGGCCAAAGACTGGTTGAAAGAGGCGCATTAGGCCCCAAACAGGGTTGTATTGATCTAGCAAAGCCACCTTCCTAATTACAGGAGCAATATGGGATTGTCAAAGATCCTTGAATAAAGAGTTCAGAGCCCCTGGCTCAACCTTGGACTTGGCTTTGTCGCAACTGCGACATTGTCTGGGCCTGCCGTCCTTTTCGCGCACTACACGTGCCTCTACTGCGATATTAATTTAGATTATTCAATCTGTCAATCATCATGACGCCACCAGCAATGGGTTGATATCTAGGGGTGTATCTGCGAAGCCCTCCGAGCGAAGCAGATCAGCCTAGCTGAAGGTAATCTTTTTTGTGTTTGCATGTTAGTTAGGTTATCGGCCGGAAAGGCCTTGTCGTCAAGCCGTTCATAGACTTGCCGATATTTGAAAAGTTTGTGCGGTCAACGCAGAAACAAGTCAACTTCTTCCGAGTCAACATCTTTCCAAGAGACGTTTTGGGGATGCGAGGTGGTATACTCAGCCAGCGGCCGCAACCGAGGCCTGTTGTCTCTTCGCAGGCGGGGAATTCTCCTAAACACTCATCAGTTTGTCCCATCTCATCAGACTTTGCTGCCAAACGCGGCGTGTCTTCACCGCCTGGGGGATATCGCGGGGATCTTGATCAAATACCTCTGGAGGTCCACGTTTTTTGCCGTTTGGTGCGCCCTTAGCGACCGCTGCCTTCTTTTGTGGCTTCTTCTCGCCAGTTTCAAACACGTCGTCTGGTAGGTTGAAGCTGTATCAACGTCAGCAAGCTAAGGTGCGCCGGTATTGGGAGTACTTGTTGCACAACTTACTTCCGGACATGCTGGACACCAATCGACACGACATCCTTCAAGTCATCCTTGTATTTCTGCCACGAGGTGCAGAGCTCCTTGAACTCCTCGACCTGATATGAGAGATCAAGTGATTTGGCGCCTGAAAAATCAGCCCTGTTCGGTTTATCCTATCCTCAAAGCAGTCTTGGAGGAAATTTCGAGACTGTGTGCCTGTAACATACCTCCGCTTAGCTCGAGGCCAATGTAATGAGTTGTCGTGTACACGTCAGTCGCGCCGGTTGGGGTAGCCTTTTCTGGCAGTTTGACCTCATCCGAAGGCTCAGCCTTGATGGGCTCGGCCTTGATAGGGCCACCATCCTGGACCTCAGCCTTGATAGGCGTGCCATCCTCTCCTTTCTCGGTCTTGATGGGTAACTCGGCTACTGCTGGTTCGGTCTTTACTGTGGACGTTTCCTCGGTTTTCTCTGTACACAGGTAATCAAGGCTTCCATCTTGCACGGCCACGATCTCGTCTTCGTTCTGGCATCGATGGTGTCGCTCATAACCTTTGTTGAATGCATGAGCGAGCGCAATCGATTGATGCTGCTCGAGTTTCTGCACCAGCATTCGAACTTTGGACTCAACGTAGCCAGACCAAATCGTGTGGCTTTCCTTGGTCTTGGCCGCCGATATCACAGAGATGTAATACTTGTAACCTTGAGTGAAGAAGGTATGTTTGACGAAGAGATCACTCCAGGGACGCTTGCCCACCATAATACCCTCGGATATCCGAAGAGCTCGCTGAAGCTCTCGGTTTATGACCGTCATGGAGGAACGGGTGATGTTGAAGGTAGCACACATGGAGGGATAGGCCGGGGTGATGACTGGCATAAGATGGAACGAATCGCCCTTGTAAAGCTGGAAGACACTTCGGGTCAGCATTTGTGGGCGTTATCACTGGGAAAGATTCTCACGTACTCTTGGGTTCCAAACTCGAACGGGAAGTGGCCCACCCTCAATGGGCTTGAGAAGAACAGGCTGTGGCCAACGCCACTGGCTAATAACCAGGAAGAACTTGTTGACAATCACAGATGATGTGGCCTTGGGGTAGAGCTGGCAGACGCGTGCAACCAGCATTGCCCAGGCCACACCACCGGGAAAGCCCATGATGTTGGCGTAGACGGCGCGACGCTGCGCCCAGAGCTTGATAGCTCGCAGTGCCTTTCTAAAAGTACTTCGCTCCGGCACCAATGTCAGAATTTCATCCGTTACTCGAGTGCCATTGAGCGATCGTAACTCGGCCTCGTCTAGTCCCCGTAGTAGGCCTGAGTCCTTGAGATTATCGAAGTCGGGAGCGAGCTGTTTTTGAATGATCCTAGAGAAAATCAAGTCAATGCTGATGCCAGAGTACTCAAATTTGATGATGGGCACGAAAGCGTCCGTCACCACGGCCAGATCGGTGATGGCATTTGAGGGTGCCATTGAAACGAGGAGGTCTGGGAAATATTTGAAGTAATCTTCACGGGTGACGTATTTCGGCGCAACAATGAGTGTATCGATATCTGATCCGGGACCGTAAACACCAAGTCGGTAGCTGCCATATGTAAAGACTTTGCCTCGCGCATTTCGAATGAGAACTTCGTTTTTGGGCTCCTTTTCTTGAGCAACTCGACGGACAAACGCGTCGCATATTGTCTGAATTGACTTGAGGACTTCTTCTCTGTACCGGTGCGTGTTAGATTCTGCAGTAAAAGCCAGACGAGGTCAAACAAGACTTGCCTCTTGGCAGTGTCGGCAGGACTTTCAAACGTCTTCTGTCGCTTCAGCTCTTCGAGAAGCGCATCAGAAGCGCGCGATTCCGCTTCGGTAGGGAGCTGGACCGAGATGGGCGGCGTGACGCCGAATGCCTGCTCCGTAGCCATGGCTTCGACGCAGCAAGCACCTCAGTCAAGGTCGGCGATGTCGGTGCCGAAGGGGGAGGACGGCAGAGGAGCGGAACGACAGGACGGTAATGATCGATGGGAAGGGCCGCGGTCGGGGCCGGGGCGGTGACGAAGACTTGGCCAAGCGAATGCGAGTTCAAGGGAGGGAATCGGGGATGGCGGCTGTGGGAGCAGCAGCCGCTCTGATACGGAGAGATCGTTGCGACGCTCTACAACACGGCAGCAACCCAGGCTTCAAGCCTCCCCAAGGGCAGCGCAAGGGAGACGCCGTGCAGACGAGGGCGCTGGGCTCTGGTATGTAGGCGGATGCTGAAGACGGCTGGTTGAGCGAGGTAAGGGATGGATCTGGGAGAGGAAAAAAGGATATCGTGTGGGATCGCCGAGTGGTGGAGGAGACAGGTTTGGATACTGCAGGTCGAGAGAGTCGTTTTTGGCTGACTTATTACGAGGCGCGGCGAGGCTGCACAAACGCGGTGGTGGCAGAATGCTGCTGCTGGCTTCCGTCTTGCTGGAAACAGTGGGTCTTACTCCTGAGGCACTAGTCTCGAGGGACCTACCTGCCCATTATTTCCAACTGCTGCACTGTCCTGTCATTGAAAGCAAGGTTGATACCTGAATAAAAAGGCCTGCTCAAGCAAAAATGCACAGAAAAGTCTTTTCAGCCCTGGAATCTGAACCTTGTGCGGGTCCCTCCATTGTAGACTGCCCTGGACAGCGTGCACGACAATGAGGAACAATGGCTGATCCAAACAATAATACGAGGTTGGGCTTGTGATTATTGAGGGTAGGGTAAAAAAAAAAGAATGTATTGCATCGCATCGCGAGCAAATCGTCTCGCGATATTCACTTATCAAGACACGCATCATCCCCTGAGACGCACGTAAGACATCATGTCTTGGCGTCCATCCAACCGCCTTGTTTCCCGTTGACGCTCGCTCACGCTAGCAGCCTCTCCTTACAGGCAAATGCAGCCACTATCAGCCCCCCTTCTCTGCTGATTGTGGTGCACAAAATGCACTGAGCGGGGTCGACGTATGCATGAATCGGTGCAAAATACCCACACTCCAGCCCGCTGCCCTGTCACAGCCCTGCCACTTACTGACACTAAGTCCAACGCGAACGCGGTACGAACTTTAAAGGGCATTTATTTGCTATAGTCGACGATACATTGATTGACGACACGACTCTTCTCGCACCCTCACGACGACGTCGAGGGCGGACAGACACGACTAGGGAGACAGAAAACCAGCGCCGGGCTCATCCAAGAACTCTATCTTTGCCCATCACTCTTCCGCTCCGCGCCGTTACACGCTTGTAGCCTCTGCACGATGCCGCCTTCGGCAAAGAGAGCCTCTCGGGCTCGTCGCGAACCGCGTAAAGCCGCTGCGACTTCGCCTGTCGAAATGGAAGAGTCTTCGCCTAGTCGCCCGGCCAAGCGTCGCAAGAAGGTATGCCATCGTCCTTTTCACCACGGCTCCGTCGCCGGCTCGACAAACCTACGCGATCCTGCTGACACTGGGTTTCCGATGCAGATACCAGAGGACGAAGAACCCCCCGCACCCAACGATGACCAGCTCGTGTCCCAGATCACCCAGCACCTCCGGAATCAGCCAGTCCAAGCCAGCAAAGACCATGCCAATGCCATCCACGAGGCCAACGGTGACGGAGTTAAGGCCTACGCCAAAGTTGCCGCCCAGGACTGGACATTTTATATCACCAAGCTGGTCGTCAACATCGGCCGAGCTCCAGAAACCTCCCATGCCTCTCACAGCTCCGCCGGTGGAGCTGATGACGATGACCAAGTGCACATTGACCTCGGACCTAGTAAAATGGTATCGCGCGACCACGCTACCATCTCATTCGACTCCAAGGATGAGAAATGGTTTCTTCGTGTCAAGGGTCGCAACGGCGCCAAGGTGGATAGCCAGCCTGTAAAGGCCGGCCATGCACATCCACTCACTAGCGGAGAAGTCATCGAGATTGGAAATGTCGAGATGATGTTTGTTCTTCCATCCGAGATCATCCCTCTCACTGTTCATCCTGTCTTCCTACAACGGGCCGGCCTCAGTATCGATACCCCTCAGTCTCGATCATCACGCCGGCAACCCCTCATTGCCCCGGCGCCCCCGGAATACAAGCGACCAGGCACGCCGCCCTCTGCTCAAAGCCACTCAAAATCACCGGCAGCAAGCACGCCTGCTGTCATGGTCGGGGCCAATGGCGTCGACCTCAGCCAAGACGAGAACCAACACATCAAACCGCAATATAGCTACGCTCAGATGATTACGCAGGCTATCCTGAACGCACCCGACGGAAAGCTTAACTTGAATGGTATTTACACGTACATCATGAATACTTACGCATACTACCGTCACCAACAAGCCGCAGGGTGGCAAGTGAGTACAATCCAAGTGGTTTCCGCACCCACTGCTTCAGCTCCTGACCTTGTTTAGAATTCCATCCGGCACAATCTGTCCTTAAATAAGGCATTTGACAAAGTAGCCCGATCTACTGATGAGCCAGGAAAGGGCATGAAATGGCAGATTGTCCCAGAAGCTCGAGAGGAGATGGTGCGAAATGCATATCGTGTCGGTCGTGGCGGCCACCGTGGATCGTCTGCACCCTCGTCTCCGAACCAGCTTGCCTACATCACGCATGGCCCCAGGGATATGGCATCAAGAGAACCTGCCTCTGCCCGTAAGCGACGAGGTTCCCCACTAGCTTCACCACCTCCACGACCTTCCCTGCTTGTCGCACAGTCAACTCCCGATCGATCTTTCGGGAGAAACTCCGCATTCACAGCTGATGGAAGCCCTCTTCCCCGCCCTAGAAAGACGCCCGGCGCGGATTCTTCATTCTCAGTGTATCATCCTCAGTCACCTACGCTCACGTCTTCATACCAAGATGAGGGGGCGTCGTTTGTGACGCCGGCACCGCCGAGAGTCCATCCCAAACTCGCTCCCCCAAGCACGGCCCAGCGGCCCAGCCAGCACATGCCGACCAGTTCACCAGCTCCGTTCTGGAAATACGCAGACATCGGTAGCACTCCATTGAAGCCTCTGGGCGCGTATGACATGAGTCCCACAAAATCTGGAGGTGCCCTACCGCCGCAAAGCAGTAGCCCTCCACGTGGTAACAAATCCCCCCCCAGCAGCCCATCACGCCGCCAAAAATCCAGTCCACAGCCATTGGCTGAGCCGGCAGAGGTCGAGGAGGAACAGGGGTTCGATCTTACAAAGTAAGTTTTCTGGTTGGAGACCTTGAATGCAAGCTAACATGGTGTTTGTAGGGGATTTCAGAGCATTGGTTCTTACCATGCTCCAGTCGGTCGGGGTGCGTCCATCTTGAAAGGGCACACATAAGTCATCTATTATGGTGGTATTTGTAAAACAAGGAGTTGGACTTGGTATTTGCATCATGTTTTTGGCGTTGGTAAAAAATTGGCTGGCATTCGGCGAAATGTAGGCTTCGAGAATGTTTACGGAGTATGATGGGGATGAGCTCAATGTGCTGATGAACGCAACGCCTGTTTCGAGGCTCAATTCGGATTACGATCTTGACTTTGTTATCGCCATGCGTGAACATGCCTGCGTGAAAGGATCAATACTAAGGGTCGAAACGACGTGTCGGGAAACAAAGGTAAACATGGCCCAGAGTTGAATGTCGTTATTTATAAGAGTGAAGATCGTCCTCGCCCAGCGGCCCAGAGCCTTTTTGGATACCTATATACAAATGTTGGGAACGCGCCTCTAGATGCAAATATGTGTAGCCACTCCGCCATCCGCCCGCCGTCCCAAGCCCATGCCAAGGGGGTGTTTTCCGAATCCATGCCGCCAAACCAACCACCCACCGCATTATACATAAGGTACCTTTTTTTGCTTTTCCGCCCATCTACTTTTACATAGCGGTGAGTCTATTTCTCATATCCACATGGAAGCATCATAGAGATTTTCGTTACAGTTGCAAGCTTATCGAGCTCCGGCCTGGCCTCGCCTCTTGGGGTTACCACGGCCAGGTCGCTTCTTGGAGCTCTTAGCCCCTTGTTCACCGCCCTCGATGAACTTGATGAGTTCGTCAATGCTGCGAGAGTCGACCTGCGAGGCAGGACCGGTACGGCCGGGGACCGCGGGGTTGGATGACTGTCCAGGAGAGGCGGTGCTGAATCGGATACCAGACCGGAGTCGTCGAGCAGCGACGTCCTTGGCATGCTTGGCGATGGAGACGGCGTTCTGGGTGAGCTGCTCAAGCCAGCTCTCGGCCTCCTTGGTGTTCTTGTCCTCGGGTCCAAGTTCAGCGAGGAAGACATTGTACGACTCACGCATGCGGCTAACCGCTCCCTTAGAGTCACGGTCCAGAGCGAGCGCCTGCGCCAGTTGGAAGAGCAAGGTAGCAGAGTTGACCGACTGCTTGCCAAAGACAGACTCGCACACGCGCAAGGACTCCTCGAACCAGAGCCTGGACTCGTGATATGCCTTCAGGTGCTGCAGCATCACGGCAGCATTGTTGATGGTAGTGATGGAGTCGGGGTGGCCAGGGCCGTAGATAACCTTCCACATCTTGAGAGCATGCTTTGAGTAAATAAGCGCGCCCTTGCTGTCACCAACCTGGTGGAGGAACAAGCTCAGGTTGAGGTAGTTGAGCAATGTCTCAGCTGAGTCAACGCCGACGGTCCTCTCGGCGACAATGATGGCCTTGCGAGCAAGCTCGACGGCAGCCTCCTTGTCATCCAATTGGTAGTACAGCATGGACAGACTGTTGTAGACGCGGGCCACCTCGGGATGCAAAATGCCATAAATCTGCTCGTGCAGAGACAGGGACTCGAGCAGGAGCTCCTGGCCAAGCTTCTTCTGGTTCTGGAGAATGGAGATGCGGCCAGCCTCGAGGGCCTCCTCAGCAAGTGCGCTGCGAGGGCAAGAGTCCTTGATAAGGGGAACCAAATCGACAACATCGTCGGGACTGAAGGTGTGAATGTTGGCAGGAGCAGCGGCCTCAGGAGGAGATGCCTCGCGGGCCTTGTTCTTCTTCTTCTTCTTGGACTCGCCGTTAGCTTGACCGTTGGTTGCAGGTTGAGCAGCCTTAGACGCTGGCGCGGGGGTGGCAGGTGCAGCACTTGGTGTGAAGGCGTAGTCCTTGGCCTGAACCTGGATGCCGATCTTCAAGCAGACTTCACGGAGGAGTTGAACAGAGCGGACCTTGTTGTGCCAGTTCTCGTCTAGCTCATACCGGAAGCGCTTAAGGATCTGCTCCTCAATGTCTTCTCTGAGGCTCTCAGGAGTGATGTTCTCGAATGACCAATCAGCATCAGCATAAAGTGTTCGAATCGATGAGTCGATCTCAGCCACGGGCTTGGAGTTGAAGTTGTGACCAAGCAGACAGTTCAGGAGGTGCGCGACGCAGGCCGGGACAGCAGGGACGGGCAGGTGGCGGAGGTATACAGAGGACAGGTGCTTGAAAGCTCGGGAAATCATGTCCTGAACGGCGATCTCGCGCAGGCAGCGGAGCTTGGTGTCGTTGGCGAGCTCGGCGACCTTACCAAGATACCTCACGTTGATACCACGCTTGTGGAGGAGTCGGCTCAGCGACTGGCCATCCATGGGAAAGCTGATCTCAGAGTCGGAGAGCTCGCGGAGCAAGTCAGGGATGACCTGCTCACGCAGATAGGTGCCGGCGGCCCTAACCTCCTCCTCTTCAGCGGCAAACTCGGCCTTTTCTTCATCGGTCTGAGGCACCTGTCCGCTGAAAGCATCAGGGTTGAGGGCAAACTTGAAGTCGGACAGGTCAGGCATATTCCTTTCAGCCTTGGACGCTTCATCTTCGCCTTGTTTGGCCTCCTCGCCTTCTTGAGCCTCCTTATCATCCTTCTTTTCTTCCTCTTCTTCTTCTTTTTCTTCCTCCTCCTTCTTCTGCTCGGCACGACGAGCGATTTCCTTATCCATCCACTGCTTCATCTTGTATCGTCCGAAAGAGTCAACAAGCTCGGGTCGCAGAACAGTCATGCGGTGGGGGTAGGCATCGCCATCTTCCGGAAGACCGTCCTCATCGAGCCAAGCGATGTCGAGAGGGCTGATGCGGTAGAGATCCAACACGTATTTGCGGCCATCGGTACCCATCAATCCCTTGGTCTCCACGCTGGCCTCCAGGTCAAATCGCTTGCCTTCCTTGTCCCAAACAGGGTGCTTCTTAACCTTAAGCGCCTTTGAAAGCTGAGCAAAGCCCGGAGCGAATCGCTCGTCGGCTGCCACGATATCCTTTCCATCCACCGCACCGTAATCGATCTGATTCTCACCAGGCTCCCGCTGCTTGAAGATTCCGGGCACGATGCTCTGGCCCACAATTCGTTTTCCAAGGTAATCGACAACCACGGTGGCGGGAGTGAATAGCCCCTCAATGTCCAGCTGGTTGACGAGCTTGACACCTGCAACATCCTTACCGGTGGCAACTCGGGCAGCTTCATCACCACCCTCAGAAGTAAAGGTGCCTACACCATCTGCACCAAAAGAGAAGAAGATGTTGTTGTAAACAAAGATCTGTGCATCTCTGCACTCGGTTGGATTTAGCGGAGCAATTTCGCCACGAGCCACCATGACGGCGCCTCGAGTGGCAGCGTCATTGTAATCAGCGAAAAGTTTTGAAATCAGACGCTCGCGGAAGACTCTGTCTTGTACGGTCTCACGAGGGAGCTCTTTGGCAGACTGAAACTCCTCATTCCAATCTCGGAGGGTGTCAGTGTTCTCAACTCCAGCAAGGAGATACGTCTCCTGAGATCGTGTAGGATCAGGAAGGTGTGTGCAGAGGGCAGAGTTTGGTGAGGGAACCACCCAAGGGGCAGCCGGGATGGCGTTTGTAATCTGGAAGGTTGCAAGGGGATCTCGTTGGTTATTGTACTCCTGGAGCTGAGTAAAGGTGTCGGTGAAAGAGGGAGAGATAAGCTCGATGAGATTCAACAACGAGTGAGCGGACTGCCCCTTGGGCGCTGGTCGAGGGAAGGGGTCAAACTTCGCGTTGGATGACTTGTTGACGTAAAAGCCCGAAACGTGGGACGTGATCTGATACTGCTCGCCCTCGGTGGTAGTAACAACAAGGTACAGCAGATGACCGCGTTGTCGCAGGTGAGGAGGAGGAGGGTTCCAAGACGACAAAGCGATTTGTTTCACTGTCTTGGGAGCAGGCTCGGTGGGCTGTGGGACCAAGCTGGTAAGTGATGGAATGGCCTGGAAGTCGTAGTCCTTGATGGGCAGGTCCTCGACGGGCTCGTCCTTGTCGCCTTGAGTGCTACCCTGAGCCTCGCTCGCGACAGTCTCGAAGAGGGAGAGTCCGGGCAGCAGACCCTGAGTAGTGTCGGATCGGTCACCGGCGGCACCAATGAGCTCTCGAATGCGTACAAGGTGAATGCGAGCCTCTTTCTCGGTGTAAGGGTCCTGAACGAGGTGGAACTCGGGGTTCGTGCCCAGCTCAGGGATCTCGGCGAGGGGGATAAAGTCGTTGATCTTTTCGCCATTGAACTCGAGATGGAAGCATGTGTATTGGAAGGCTGTCGGAAGGTCGATAATGGACTGTCGGACCTCATGAACCTGTTCTTGAGACGACACCTGAATATCATGGTGAGCTGAAGGTCGTGGAGGGGCCCGGTGAAGTCGAATGACGGACCATGATCTGCATCTTGCTGGCCTTGGCGTCGGGCAGAAGGATGGTGAGGTTTAACAAAGCTATTGACGCATCAGACATGGCATTCCGATCGACATTTCAAGGGCCAATGCGTGGTACCTTCCGCTCCAGAGTCAATCTCTGGGGCTTCAGCGGCCATGGTGGTCTCGGCCTCTTCGGACGCAGCGGCTACAAGACGAATTAGTTTTCGGTTTGCAGCAACAGCAGCAAAGGCCGTGGAGGAAACAACAGCAACACCATGACCAGGACCATATCTATATCAATGGCCGAGTCCATCAATCGACAAGACCCTGGACAGGACAGGCATTGACAAGGGCGGTCTAGCCATGCATTAATACGTACCGAGCGCGGAAGTGGGAGGAGTAGGGTCGGAAGCCATGGTGCAAAAATGGAGGGGTAGGAGAAAATCAAACGGGCAAGAAGGGTATGGGATGAGGTAGAAGAGAGGGAAAACCAGGCATGGGATATGCACTGGCAGGAGGAGGAAACAATTGGAACGACGTTGTTCGTCGAAGCAAGCAAAGATGGAGTGACGCAGACGGAGGGGAGGAAGAAAAAAAAAATTGGACGGCTATTGGAGTTGTGGTGCGGCAATGCCCCGGCACTACAGCCCGGACTCTTGGGAGTAGAGTAGCCGGCTGCTGACCACGCGACAGCACAAATACCTCCGTTTTCGCAGTTGTTGTGCGGGTATCAAAGGTATAGCCCGGGTATCCTAGGTGACCCACGCCGGCGCAGGCCCCGAGGCCGGCAGAACCCCCAGAATTGACGGTGGCGCTAGGCTGGGGATGGAAGAAAGTAAACAATCCCGGCCATGACCAATTCTTTATCCCACCAACAACACTCATGATATACATTTCCCCTATCCCCCACTTGAGATCATAACTCCTTTCATCATTTATCATATCAAGGGTCTTTTCGGCATTTAGAATATCATCCACCTTTCTCTCATCCCCATTGCTTGAATATTGACTTGGACCCCCCTTTCAATAACATTCTCTACTCTGCCCAATGAATGGACCAACACTCACATCCCCTTCCCCGTCAGCGCATCGGATTATGGCGAGAAGCCAAAGGTCGAACAAAGAAGATCTTCAACCTTGGACTGCGGCACGATGTCAGAGGATCCTACGCCAACTGCAATGCCGTTTAGTATCTCTTCGCAGGCTTGTCAACGAAGCTCGCCAAGCAACCACACGTTCTCAAACGAAGCGGCCCAGCACCGACGATGAGCCCACAAGAGCTACGAAGCGAATCAAATACACATACGGGCGACGTCGATCAGCTCCAGCAAAAATGAAGGCCACGACAACGCCTCCATCCACTCCTCCCCGTTCAGTCCGTACCCTCGGTGCCATGAAGATTGACCGTTCCTCGCCGGACGCTGGAAGAGTCAACTTTCCTACGCCCATGCTACGAAAGTTTCACGAGCAGTCCACGGCGTTGGAGTCACTGCCCACAAAGCCCGAGCCAACGAGCGCGTCTTCACCATCACTGATTGCCGATTTGCAATCACTCCGTCGAATTGTCCCCGAGAGTCACTTCCGCATTTACGATGCCATCTTTGGTTGGATGAACAACTTGCTTCGCGCAACCGAGCCGCTGTCGCAAGTTTCCCACCCCAAGTCACTCCTCGGCATGTGTCTCCGGAAGGTACCGGTTGCATTGGCTGTTATAGAAGCATGGGACCGTCAGACTGCAGAGGAAGAGGGTAGAAAGTCGATGTGGGAGTCATCCAAGGCATCGACAGAGCTCTACGGACAACTGGAGGGCTTCGGCGCAGCAGGTCTTGGCTGGAAGCCTTTGAGCTTGGTCGTTCGGGCACATGCTTTGTCTCTCTTATCCGCATCTGTGTCAGAGGGACTATTTGAGACCTCGTTTGTGCGATTGCTGGCTGAGCTCTGTCTCAGCTTGGGGTGCAACGAAGAGGCTACGCGGCTTGTATCAAGTCTCAATTGTTCGTTGGCCGCGCCGCGTAATTCATCCAGCACACTGGTCGAAAACACCACGGTTCAGCCGTTCGGGGCCATTGTCAGAAGTCTGCATGGTCAGGGCCCCCATGGTTCATCTTTAGAATGCATCACAGGCCTCATGAGAAGTAAAAGGTTGCCTCTGAGTTGGCTTACGTCGCGGGCGTTTCAAGCCGTGTGGACGCGAGCCGTCGAGATCCTGAATAGCCGCAGTCCAGCACCCTCAGCGGTTGACTTTATATGCACGGCTGTAAATCAGCTAGTGCTGCATGAGAGCAAAAGAAAGGGACAAGAAAGAACAGAAGAGCAGACTTTAGTTAGCGTGCTTGCGGCACTGACAGCAGCAGCATGGACACTAGGTGCTGACAAGAATGACAGCCCAGGATCATGGAGGAAACAAGGCGCTCGAAGAATGTTACATGTGCTTGAGTGTTGCGTGGTCCAGCATCAGAAACGTCGTGGGGCGTTTCGAAGCAGCGGCCTGTTTGCCGTCGTTCTAGCACGATTCATTGCCACGGCCATGATCGACAGCGACGTCGCGGGTTTGACAGCGAAACAACAAGCGACTCAGGAGTGCGCTAGATTGTTGACAGCTCGAAACGGCGTGCCATCTCAGTCGCAATATCGACAGACTTTGTCGATGGCCTGCTCTATCGCACAATACCGGGGACGAGCATGTGGCCTACCATGTCACGACATCTTGCCCGAGATATGTACAGCACTGGATGGTATGGGACTTCCTGACTGGTTTCACGCCGGTTTGGGGTCGGACGGGGCATTTGTTTTGGCACAAAAGACGAGGGACCTCCGAGATATTGCTTTTGCTGAGAAGCTTGCTGAGATGATGGACAGGGGCAATCTGGAGACCAGTACCATGTTTTCAGGCTGGCGCTGGGAGGACGGCATTGGCGAATGGGTGCTCCCCAGTCCTGGGCTGACGACGACAGGAGGCGACTCAAACGA
Source organism: Fusarium sp. JS1030 (assembly GCA_000966855.1). Classification (NCBI taxonomy): domain Eukaryota; kingdom Fungi; phylum Ascomycota; class Sordariomycetes; order Hypocreales; family Nectriaceae; genus Fusarium; species Fusarium sp. JS1030. The sequence goes on along the minus strand of JWIW01000010.1, from coordinate 35,102 downwards.
GCATGTGAAGAAACGGGAAGCGAGAAACCAAAGAGGGACAGATCGACGGCAAGATGGCCTTAGATGTAACAGGCCCGTACTGAGTAGCAGTCCCGGGGACGATGGAGACAGTTCGGTGGAGAGCGACGAGGATGAGGATGATGACGACAAGGCGGCCGACACCGATAAAGAGGACGAGAATGATACGAGCGCGACCACAATCATGGATATGGAGGAGGAACCAGACAGCGGGGATGAGCTTGGCGAGTGCGCACTGACAGAACTGCACAACGGGATCGAGTCCCAGTTCCAAGAACAGGGGACTGGGTTCTGTGCGAGGGATCCCAGGGGAACGACTACGAACCGTGGAAACAGAAGCAGAACCATCACGACCGTAAAGGTCATGAAAGGGATCAAGCGCGCGGCCAACACACGGACCCGATCAGGGACCGGGTCCGAGAAGCTCGGCAGGGGCACGTCGGGGGAGAAGCAGCAGGTGGGCGAGCTCGACTGGGACGATGAGCTTGGGATGCCTTGATAGCAAAAAGTTTGAATAGATGAGAGCTGCCTTTGGCGGCTCTTTGCGAATCATTGCACGTCTCAGGGACCGTCTCAGCTTTTGACTGGACAGATTCTCCTCCTCTCAGGGGCCGAGAGTCTGGTGCAAGACCATCTGTCATTGTGGGGCGGGAGCCACTTGAAACCGCCGTTGGCCTGCCCCCGTTGGGCACAGCAAAGTAAATCTCTGATACGAGACCTGCAATTGGCCCATTCCATTCGCCGTTCAAGGTACTGTAGTACGTAGTCTACTGTACGTACGCACATGTTTTGAGACGCCTCGCACAGGCCGCGTCTAGATACGCTTCGAGATAATTCCTCCGTAGGGTTGACCTCGAACACGGCCAGGAAGAGAAGAGTTTGGATCGAGGTGCATTTTAAACAAGTTGTCGCAGACACAAACACAGACACAGACAGGCCCGTCCAAAGTGCCGGGGAATGCCCTTGTTTCAGAACCCTCGTCCCGCCCCGCCTGTCGGAGGTCCGTCCGCCATTCGGAGTCGGCGACGGCCCTCCCCCCTTGCAAACACTGGCATCCGCAGCCGCTGGCTGGCTCTGCGCGGCGGGCTGGCAGATGTTGGTTCGGCGCCGACAGGCCAATGACGGCGTCGATAGAGGCAATCTCGAATTTTCTCTGGCGATGGGAATCTTGAAACCCCTGAGCCCGGGCCTAGCTCGAGCTGGCCCCAGCTACTAGCTACTAGGTACGTAGGTTTGTATCAGTGCGTGTGGGCGCGTTCCCAGGATCAGAGCCTGAGAAACGGGCAAATGAGGAAGCAAGGGGCACTGCGAGGCAAGCGACTCCATGACAGTGCCATACGCGGCCAGTTGCCGTCACTGTCCATCGTGTAGGGCATGATCTGCTTGTGCAATGATTGCTGGGGAATTTATTCTGGGACCCATCTTCCGCAGACACCCATGCCGTTACTTAAATCTTGACCCATGCTCGCGGCGCACCTCCGCATCGTTTCTATACTTCCTCCCCGTCTCAGTCTCGTCTGTTCATTCCAAGAGACGGCGTAGGGATTGTTTGTTTCGGAGCTGGTTTCCATTCATTCACTTCTTACATTACGCTCCCTTTCCCGACCTGGCTGCTTCTCTTTTTCCTCTCCTCCCCTTTGCCGCCGTTTCTTCGACCGTCCATCGTTTCGTTCCTCCAGGGGAGGTTTCTACTTCTGTTTCTCTGTTTACACCTCGTTTCTTCGCCTCGTCTGCGCCTCTCCTTCCTCGTCTCCGACGCCTTTTTTCTCTTCTATTTGGCCGCAATGAGTGCCGGTTACTCTTTGCTGCCTCGGGCAGCCTACGAGCTCACTCCGGAACAACAGGCCGCCAAGGATGCCGCCGAGGCCATCAACGCGGATCTTTCCCGCTATCTCATGATCGTCTGCGGTGCCGTCTCTGTAGCTGTTATCATCTGGAAGGTCACCGAACGCATCGTCAAGCTCACCCGACATGTTTCCTGCCTCAACAACGACAAGCAGCGTTACTTTGCCATTCCTTCGCCCAACGTCGCCGCTCTCAAGCGCCACCTGCTCTACGCCCCCGTCCTCAGCAAGAGACACAACCGTGAAATCCAGCTCAGCCGCGCCATCAATGTTGGCACTCTGCCCACTCGTTTTCAACTTCTCTTCCTCGTTGCCTACTTCGCCTCCAATGTCGCCTGGTGCGTTGTCGACATCGATTTCAGCGCCGATGCCAGTACGGCTGCTGGTGTCATCCGCAACCGTACCGGTGTGCTCTCCACTGTCAACATGGTATGGTTCTCATATAAAACCACCCCTCAACACATTGCCAAGCAACTGTCTCAGTCAAGTATCCGTCTGAATGAGAGCCCGTGTCTGACTGAATCTCCAGGTGCCCCTTTTCTTGCTGGCTGGACGAAACAACCCTCTCATCCCTCTCTTGAACATCTCATTTGACACGTACAACTTGATCCACCGCTGGTTCGGCCGTATTGTGATCCTTGAAGCCGTTGCTCACACTCTTGCCTACTATGGCGGAAACGGCTGGACATTCACTGTCCCGTCAGGCGCCTTCATCCTTCCAGGTTTTGTCGTAAGTCTCTCCATCCCAGTGATAACTACTAAGCACGGCGCGGTTATCACTTCATATGCCGAATAACCGGCCAGTTCACTTACTCCGAGTAGGCCACCTGTGCTTTCGTCTTTCTCGGTATCCAAGCCTCCAGCCCGCTTCGGCACGCCTTTTACGAGACGTTCAAGTTCCTTCACATTTTTGTGGCCATCACCGCCGTTGTTGGCCTCTACTACCATCTGGTTGCCAAGGAAAGCCTCTACCAGTGGCTCTGCTACGTGTACGCCGTGATCGCTCTCTGGACCTTCGACCGAACTTGGCGTCTATGGCGCCTCATCCGCTCCCATGTTGGTGGTTCGCGCAGCAGGACCGTCGTTGAAGCACTCCCTGGAAACGCTGTTCGCTTGACCATGACTCTGGCCCGCCCCTGGAAGGCCAGTCCCGGACAGCACGCCTACTTGTACATGCCCTCCGTCAGCTTCTGGCAGTCTCATCCTTTCTCGATCGCATGGTATGATGGTGTGGAGGATCCCAAGAATGAGAGGTTGGCGAGCACAAATCAGGATCTGCTGGCAATGCAGCAGCAGCGGGTTTCATTCATCATTCGTGCCAGAACTGGCATGACTGACACACTATACCAGAAGGCCCTCGTTGCGCCTGGAGGAAGATTCGAAACCAGCTGCTTCGCTGAAGGCCCCTATGGTGGTCACCACTCATTCGACTCGTACGGCACCGTGGTTCTCTTTGCTGGTGGTGTAGGCATCACCCATCCCGTTCCTTACATCAAGCACCTGGTCCAGGGATACAATGACGGCACCGTGGCCGCCCGAAGGATCCTCCTTGTCTGGACGATCCAGAGCCCCGAGCACCTGGAGTGGATCCGCCCCTGGATGACTGAGATCCTAGGCATGGAGAAGAGGAGAGACGTCCTCCGCATCATGCTCTTTGTCAGCCAGCCCCGATCCACCAAGGAAATTCACAGCCCGTCATCGACCGTGCAAATGTTCCCCGGACGACCCAACATCAATACCCTCCTGGCTATGGAGCAGGAGCATCAAGTTGGCGCCATGGCGGTCACTGTGTGCGGTCCGGGTGCCCTGAGCGACGAGGTCCGCCTCGCCGTGCGAAACCGCCAGGACCGATCCAGCATCGACTTCGTCGAGGAGGCGTTTACGTGGTAAATGAATGAGCGGACGAATGGTGTTGGGGAGTTTGGTATCTTTGCCAGCCCAGACAATATTCCCCGACATAGTGTCTCCCCTGGCGACCTCAAGCTTACGCTTTGGGCTCTCCCTTCTGGGCTCAGGCACTTGCAGGTTCTTCAGATCTTCTATGTCCAACTCGGACGTCTTGCTAAGCAAGGATCAATTATCGGATCAATTCTCATGTACTGTATTTTAGATCGAGGTGTATAAACATTCCTTTTTAGGCCATCTTTCGTTCCACAATGTGTTGTTCGTGGTTGTACCTTTTGTGAGCCCATGGTGCCCGAATGTCTGACACAATCAATTGAGTCCTAGCACGGTGCTATGAATCTATGTTCCACTCTAGACTCAGCTACAAACCACACACCAAGTTTCGATGAGCCAGATACGCATTTTGCAATCGCCGTCGAGCCCAAGGTTGAGCTTGCAAAACTAATTACCCTAAACTTTCGAGTATATCTGTTCTCGCTTGCGTGTAAGACGCTGGCTGGCCTCGGGGGCTGCATGCATGTATGCATGCACTGACAGCCTGGACATGCTTTGCCGCTGAGCCTCTCTCCTCGATCGTCATAATAATATGCTCCGGTGACCAATGAGTCGGCAGCTGACCGAAGGCCTGACTTGGTTCCGCCTTGACTCAGAAACGTGATCATTTGACCCTCGGCGCTAAGCGCACAAGCACAGGTCCACTATTATTAGCTTTAGGTGGCCACGAGCTGGAGCGTCACATGCGGTAAGCAGAACCTGGATGTCAGCGATTAGGCGGAACATCGCAGCAAACGATGGCTATTATCAACTTGAGGAATGGGCGTATGTCTGAGGGTGAATCAGGGGGCTGGATTGAAATGCACACAAACATGCCTGCGAGTTGCAACATGTCACCTGCAACTTGGAGGTGGCTGGGGTTGATATTGACCCGCATAACCGGCCCCGCTCCCGCATGGAGACAGGTACCTTGCCCGCAGTGTTGGAGAACCAGAAGTACCTGTCCCAGCGAGTGTTCATCAGGTTGCTAATGCATGCATCTATCGGGGCGAGACCTAGGAGCGATTACTCCCAGGAAAAGGTAGAGAGTCGTGTATGTTTGGACCCACAGGCCCTACCACCCTGAAAGCCTCACCTGCGCCTCGGAAGCCTGGAGCTCCAGGCTAAGGCAGTACGTACCGATACTCCGCTTCCCGAGCTTATCAGCTCTTTATCCCAGTGGCAGTGGTCGACCATCCCATCCGTCACCTCCCATCATCTCTTTCACAAGCATCAACCACTGAATCGTGGCCGTCGTCTGCCGGCAGCCCCTTCACCATGGCGTCAAGAAGCCTTATCCCATTCCTCGTAGCCATGATGCTACTCACGGGTGTTTGCAACACCCTGTTGACCAAGTATCAGGTATGACGACATGGGCATCCGCCGCGTCCGCGCCGCGATGAGTCCGATCAACGGAAACATGATGACTGACGATGGACAGGATAACCAATGTGTTCGTAACTGTGACCCCGATGGCAATCCGAGAAAGCGCGCATTCTTCAATCAACCCGTTCTCCAGACGGCGCAGATGTTCATTGGCGAGATGGGCTGCTGGCTCGTCGTCGGTGCTATGGCCCTCTGGCGCCGAGTCACTGGTTCCTCGTCACCTTCAGAACGGGGATACCAGGCGGTAGATACAAATGAGGATGTCGAGCATGCCGACGAAAGTCAGACCAATGTTCGAACGAAGCTCCTCAACAATGGTCGGTCTGTCCTTGAGGGGCACCGAGTTCTATTGTTGGCCTTGCCTGCCATCTGTGATATCTGCGGTACCACCCTCATGAATGCCGGACTCCTCATGGTCGCGGCCTCCATCTATCAAATGACACGAGGTGCTCTCGTCCTGTTTGTGGGCCTATTTAGTGTCCTCTTTCTCAAGCGTCACCTCCACCTCTTCCAGTGGCTTTCCTTGCTTGGAGTGGTTCTGGGAGTAGCTGTTGTCGGCATGGCCGGTGCCATCTGGCCGGATGAGAAGCCAGAGAAGTCCATGGATGGGCCTGGGGAAGACTCGGTCACGGAAGGAGGCCTTTCCGACGCTGCTAGAGCCATCATTGGCGTTCTCCTGATCGCTGGTGCCCAGATCTTCACAGCGACTCAGTTCGTACTCGAAGAGTGGATTCTGGAAAACTCGCCGATTGAGCCAATCAGGGTAGTGGGTTGGGAAGGCATCTTTGGATTCGTTGTTACGCTTCTGGCCATGTTTGTCCTGCACTTGGCCATCGGCTCCACCCCCGCCGGCCGGTACGGCTACTTTGATATGGTTGAGGGCTGGCGCCAGATGACTGAGAATAAGCGAATTCTGACCTCGAGCTTCCTCATCATGATCAGCATTGGGTAAGTAATGCTATTATTGTTGGGACTTGATTGTTGATAACTGACTCTCACAGTGGCTTCAATTTCTTTGGTCTATCCGTTACCCGAAGCGTCAGTGCTACGTCCAGGTCAACCATCGATACTTGCAGGACTTTGTTTATCTGGATTGTCTCACTTGGTCTGGGATGGGAGACCTTCAAATGGCTCCAGATTGTCGGATTCGCACTTCTCGTCTACTTCACTTTCCTCTTCAACGGTATCGTTCAACCTCCCTTCGAGTTCCTGAGGGTACCGGAGGAGGAAGTCGAGGAGCTATTGCCCGAGGAGCCAATCGAGCACAACTGATGAAATTCGCTCGCCACCATAGATATGGTAGACTGGAGGCACCGGCCTGGGGACATTGGTTTGGGTTTTCAGGACTGGAGCTGGGATCTGCATGCTTGGATTGGCGCACATGGAGTTGGATGTTGGCGTAAATTGGAGTAGTTTGTCTACACACTGAGGTAATCTGCATGAAATCGCTACGAAACTGAATATTCAAACCTCCGATTCGCCGTACAAGTGAAACCAATGCTGATAGCCAACCCTTGGATAATCAAACACCCGGTATGTCCCAAAACGCCACAGTAGTGTATCCCAAACCTTGGATCACGCCAGCAAACCCCTCGCTTACGAGGTCATCAAGTGACATTGCAGAGCAGCTCAGCCTCGAGAATGAACTTGCCCTCTTTGTACTTCTCTGAAGGCTCGTAGGCCTTGTCGTACTTCCAGCCGACCGTCTCCTTGCACTGACGACATGTAATATCGCGAACGACGTGTCGGCCGGTGGTCATGTTGCGTTCGTTGGGGGCTCCGGTGTCGATGTTGACGACGCTGTGGAACAAGTAGGCCTTGCCATGCTGACCGCGGAAGTTCTGGCCCAGTATTAGCGAGTCTGGCTCCGAGCAGAGAAGCCCGGCAGAAAGATGGGGGAAAGGAGAAGGGTCTGGCGCACGCGGCTGATAATGTCCTCATGGTTTGCGAGGTGTGCCTTGCACGTCTTGCAGCCGTATATCTTGCTGCTGTTGAGATAGGTGTTGTAAGCCAGCCCCATGGTGCGAGGGCCTGAGGTCGATACTTCTTCGTTCGGAGCGAGAACAGGCTGCGAAGGAGGCACCGATGACGGGTTTGAGAGAGAGGGCTCAGCAGTGGGAGAAGTGTTCGGGTCAAGCTGTCGAGGCGAGTTTGGGGGCTGGAGCTGGCGAGAATGACTAAGGCGAGGTAAGTAAAGGTCCAAGGTGCCCGAATGAACGAACCAACAGTGGGTGGCTTTGTCCCGAGTCGGTGTCAGTGAGGAGTGGGTAACTGCTTGGGGGAGGGGACGTCATGAGGCCGGAGTGGGTAGGTACGTAGCTCCGTGAGGCGGAGCGGGGCGGCAGGCTGGTGAGGTGGGTATGGATACTACTGCGATAAGAAACGCTCAGTTGAACTTTCGCTTGCTCATATGATATGGATGAGGAGCCTTGATAGCGATGGACTTTACGTTTCGACCGAAGGCCAGCAGGTATTTATGCTCGATTCGGAGGGAGAGCTAACAGGAAAGTGAGGCATAAAACCCTCTCAGCTGACGTTGATTACTTGCCCGCAGCGAGTTGTGTCACATCTTGTAACCCAATATGGTGATGCATGGCTTTGCAAGGCGGGAACTCACAGCGTCATCTAGTAGGACGAAAAACCGAATCAACGATAATTAGTTTCTATACGTTTGTGAGGTATTGTATGCCCCCCCCCCCCCTTGACAAATTAAGCTGCCTGGCTCCAACGCCTACTACCCAACTGAATGAACCGAGTGAATGCATGTGAAGATGTGAAGACGCCTACTCCAAAGAATACACAGACCCTACGCCAGCGCATTTTTACGAATCAATCGTCCGGAAACAGGACATCACTTTTTAGCCTTTTTCTTCCCATCCTCGGTCAAGTCCTTGTCCTTGATGTTGTTGAAGTGCCACACTCCCCTTTCACGGTCCTGCTGTAGCTGTTGCTGGTCTTGCTCGCTGACGGGAACACCCTCGATACCCTTGACCTTCTTTCCCTCGATAAACATAATGATTCCTCCAACTGCAGCGACTATACATGCGAGGGCGACAAAGAGACCGGTAGACCAGCTAGGCCGGTTGTGCCGGTTCATGCCCCACATGAAACCCGCTAGACAGCACTGCAGGAAGGTATTCCAGACCATCAGCCAGATGACAGCATCCATCTTCCAGATCGGCGTAGCCGGCGCTCGCTCACCCGTAAGGGGAGCATCTGGGATCTTATCCTCCGGGAACGGGACAGCGAGAGATGAGCCAAGTTCGGGCGAGCTGGACACGTTCTTTGGGCCTATGGACGGATCGAGTTCCGCAGAGCCGGGAAGACGGAACCATCCTCGGTGGATGCCAGCCAGGCGCCGGAGGGCAATCGTATCTCCTTTGCCTCGGTATTGAAGCAGAAAGTAAAGATCGCGGAAACGCCAGGGTGCGAGTCCAAAGCCGGTGACACAAAAGAGGGCGTTCAGAATCTGTGAATCCACCTCAATCCATTTTCGCCTAGGAGAGTCGATATCATTGCAGGAAGGATGACACATGGCCGGGGAGGCATTGCTGTCAAATATTAGCCTTGTTCAAGAGATCAAACGTCGTGAATACAGGTGGGCTTACCAGAGGAGCAGGAAGAGCATGCCTCCCCATGCGACCACGTTCAGACCGTATATCGTAACGCAAAACCCCAGAGGTGTAGTGAAGTATTTCCAGAATGCGATCAAACCCAGCTTCGTCGACTGCGCAGCTGTATGCTTGGGAGGGAAGTGATAACCGTTGGGGTACGGCGCTGCAGTTTCGGGCTCTCCTGTCAGGGCTCTCCCCGGTGTCGCACTCGAGCGGCCCTTCTCTTCAGACGGGGCCTCTTCATTGACGGCAGGAAATGTGCTTTGCCTTGAAGGGCCTCCGGCGGCTGGGCCTGATTGCATCGGAATCGAATTCTCGGAAGGCCTACGTGGCACGGTTTGACGCGAGAAGATGGATGATGCGATGGTTCCTGTCGCGGCCATGAAGCCCTCGGGAGGGTTTGATACCTCGAAGCTTTGGGAGGCGCGGCGAAGACGTCCACTTAAAGATGAAGAGGCGGCAGGTCGATTCTCGATGGGCGTCGGGGGATTCGAGTTGTCAGCGCGTGGTGATGCATTGTCGATGGTTGGAAAGGGTTCGGTCTCGGTATCGGTTCCGTCATTGAAGGGCGTTCGGGAGGGCGGCATCGTGGCGATGTTTGCGCTGCTTCGGCCTTGGCTACCACCCAGAATCGGGTAGGTAACGTATGCTGATAGTGAGTGCTGCTGATGCGAATGGGAATTGAGTCGATAATCACTAGAGATGTAGAGGAGTAAAGGAGAGGGAGATAATGCGATGTGATATGATGTGCTCCTGGCAACGGGGGACTGGGTCAGCTTTAAAAGGCGAAGCTCAGAGTCTAATGAACACTACTTTCGATCTGTGGGAAGGGTACTTGGCGACGACTCCCGGTTTTTTCTGGGTGCGCCAAGCACGTGGCAAAGTTAAACAGATGCGGCACCAAAACCAGCATTGTCACCTGCTTTGTTCGTTCTCAGAATACGTGGCACCAACTTGGCCAGGGCGCTGGGAAATTCCGAGCCAAGTCCTTGCAAAGTACCTTACCCACTGCAGCGAGGTACCTCTCTGGGACACTGGCAATCTTGAGAGAGGGACCCAATAAAAGGCTAAATCTCGCGAGCCCTTGGATCTGCATCAGCCTCTTGTACGCGTATTTTCACCTTTGGACCCCGACGGACTTCACGCGCATCCGCTCTTGTCAAATTCTCGTCACTTTAGCGCCTGTCAGTCTCTCGTCCCTGACGGCCTCTCCGACGCGCCTGCTTCGCCCTCTTCCACGTATACACCCAGTCTTGGTTTACTATACTCGGCCTTTACTTGGCTCACTTGGCACTCGTTGCGTCTGTCGCATTAAAAAATTCCCTGCCCGGCATGGATCGTCCGAGTGACCCGGTCAACGACGTCACCTCAACCGTCCTATACAATCTCGAGTATCAGCATGATTGGGTTTCGCTCCAGGTTCACGATGCCGCAGCTCGGCGACCTCTGATCAGAGGCATGCCCCCTCGCCGCGTCTACATCCACCCTGACGATCAGATTGCGGCTCTTGAACGCGAGAAGGCTACCGGAGAACCCATGGACCAGTCACCAGAACTTGAGTGGGTTTTGGCGGTGCACACAGAAGAGAAATGGTCAATCGGAGGTTTTGCAGGAATCTTTGATTCTATTGACAACAGCGGCCCTCGCGAAAAGAGACTCTTGTTGGCCACAGTCCACAACGATTCCACCGTCGTCTACTATTTAATGCACGAGGGCATGGTCAAGCCTCGGCAGAACTAATTCTCGCCTTCCCCGTTGCATCTATCCATGTCCATTAGGGCGTGAATACCACCTTTTGAGTCTTTCGCTGCTCAAAGAGCGTGTATCCCTCAGGGGCTTGCGAGAGCGGCATGATGTGATCAAACATGAATCTGTTGTCTGTGTTAGCTTCGGGAACATCACGTTGACGGCCAACGGAACACAAACCCAATGAGATGTTGCTTTTGCTCGAGCAACTTCAGCGCTTCTGGGAAAACGCTTCGGACGGGGCATCGCCCCATCTGGACACGGATATTTTTGCTGCATCGCGGTTAGCCTGGCCAGATGATGGTTGCCAAGGACTGGTATAACATACGTGTATGCGTCGTCGCCTGTCCATGGAATCTACGTCGAAGGTCCGTTAGCTTCACTTTCAGATCAACATCTCAAAAAAATCGGCACAATACCTCCTTGTTATGGACACCGATGCTGCTGATTGCACCAAAGGGTCGCACAATATTGAATGCCGTCCTCAAGGCCGGCGACTGACCAACGACCTCAACCACCATATCGGCACCTCGTCCCTGAGTTACCTCCTTGATTCGAGCCTCCAACCCAGTCTTGTCACTTTCAAAATTGAGTGGTTCTGCACCAAGTTTGCGGGCCTGCTCCAAGCGACTGTCGACGCTATCGATCGCAAAGAGATGCCGGGGTTTGTAACTGGTCGCGGCTAGGATAGCACACAACCCGACGGGCCCGCAGCCAATAACGACCATAGTTGCTTCTCTGATGTCTTGCGACGGGCAGAGCTCCATGGCGCTCTTGACGCCGTAAAAGCCCGTGGGGAAGATGTCTGCCATGAGGAGGAGAGCTTGATCCGAGATAGTATCCGGGGCCTTCACGGCAGTCCCGTCGGCCATTGGAATCCGCACATACTCGGCTTGTCCTCCATCGAGTGTTTCACAGCCGAATAGCTGGCTCTCGACGCATCGAGCTGAGTAACCGTTGTGGCAGTAGAAGCAATTGCCGCTACGAACGTCAGCACGTCTTGCTGGCTGGCACATGACCTCGGGACCAACTCACCAAGATGCTGTGAAAGGAGCAACGACCTTGTCACCAACTTTGATGGTTTTCACAGCAGGGCCGATCTGGACAACTGTTCCGGTGAACTCATGGCCCATGATGAATCCCGTGTCGGAGGGTTGGTGGCCTCGATAGATGTGAAGCTCGCTGGGTGTTCAGATCAGACAGTAAATCAATGTATTGAATTCAGAGGGCACTCACGATCCGCACAAACCCGCAGCGTGGACTTTGATGATGATGTCCCGGTCATCACGTACTGGAAGGAGTCGACGTAGTTAGCGGGTGATATACAGAATAATTGTAGTCACAAAGGCCAGCCACTGCAGGCCTTGATTGAAAGGACGTGACTTGCTCTGGGGGACTGGCCGATCTTGTACTGAAATCTTGTAAAGGCCGTCGAAGACAACAGCCTTCATGGTTGTTGGTAGGGCCATGATGAAGGAACCCGAGGTGCAACGTGATGCCTAAGTCTGATGGTGTACGTTAGCAGTGGCTTGCGACGGACCATAGTCATTTACTCACTCGCAAGATAATGGAACGCCCTAGAGGCAAGTGTGAACGAACCACAGTAAAAAGGCCTCAGCTGTCTACGATATTCTCTGTCGACTTGCGATCCCTCTGCTCAGCGGATTCTGGCGACGAACTTGTGTGGGGGTTTTTGTCAAGGTCCGCCATCGGCGAGATAGAGGGCCTCTATCGGCATTACGGTGGAGAATGATGGAAAAAGCCGTAGATAACCCTCAGTGGATCGAGACTCGTGAAAGGCATAACCTGTGCTGAAGGGGACCTGTTCAGATAATGAAGCCATCACGAAAGATCGAGGAGAATACGACTGTAGTATGCAGCCCTTTACCCTAGAGTGATCATCGAGCACCCAACGGCCTGGATCAGCGAGCTTGATGGCAAGGTACACTTGAGCAGAGAAAGGTCACCGCTGGCGGCGCAGTAATATAAGGTCGCTAATCAAATGCACTGCATGTGCGCACCCAGACGGTCTGCAGGCGCGACACATTTCTAGAGCCGAAGCCGACCGTTTCCCCTACCGAATAAGCAGTCCCTGAAGCCATCGGGTCCAATCCCCAGAACTGAGTTCGAGGCCAGCCACTCCGGGGTAACTGAGTCAGTTGCAACGTTCGACCTCCGTAGCTTAATCCAAGACCCGGGGCACTCTCGAATTAGGCATAGGTGAGCAATCCTGTGTACCCGATGAAGAACCTAATAGCCGCACCAAGATGTCAACTGACGGGCGCCCACTTTTACCTGGCGGGGTTTCGAGAGGTGGCATCGCATAGCGGGAGGTGCTCGCTTGCTCAATGGTCTCTGTCGGTGGTGTCTGCGGGCAGAGTTTTATGTAAATCAGTGAGATGTGGTGATGCGACACCAGCAATGTCATGGTCAGATTTCCCCAGAACCATTGCTTGGCTGCCGCCAACTTCCCGCGGCCGGCAACACAATGGGCGGTCACCCCAAGCTGGGAACTTCGGGATGGGGAGCCGCTTCCGTGAGCGGATTGTGGAGTGCCCAATGACGGGCAAGAGCGTTCTTTCTCGTTACAACTCGGGAAGGTCCCTGATGGGCGTACCGTGTGAATATGGAAACAGACACGGTGCCAGATACCCCACAACACAACCCTTGGCCCACTTCCCCTCGTCCAGAATCCACCGTGCGGCTGGGGCAGAAATATGGAGACCTGTCTCCGGGGACCTAGAGGTGGACCAATGAGGTCACGGGCGCTGCGACTGGGACGGGACAGTCCGTCAAGGGCGTTGCGTGCGCGACATATTTTTGAGTCAAGATAATCAAGCGGCTCTTTTGGTCCGCGAGACATGACGATGCTGGCTGCGGGCAAGTCACGCGCGGATGGTGAGACGTTGTGAGCCGCAGTGAGCCGCAAAGGGTTCAACGACTCAGATCGCCATCATCGTCATCAGCTCTGGGGAGGGAGACACACAATACCAAGATAAACGAGACGACATGGAAGCGGCTGAAGGCGGATTAGCTAGCCCACATGGCATCGCGCACACACATCACACACATGTCGACACGGCAGTGGACGTTGAGGCTTAGACGATGACCCCCGGTGGGGAAGAGAGGGGGGAGGCCTCGGCGGATGCATCCATTGCTCCATCCGCTCCATTGTCCCATTGCTCCATTTCCCCATTGACCATGGCTCTCTTCTTCCCTTGACCCATTTTGTGCATTCAAAACCCGCAATGCGCCCTCGAAGACGAGGTTGCTGGAAACATGAGCATCGAATCACGCCCGCGCGCCTGTCTGTATAGTGATGCCTGAGCAAGGGTCAGGCAGGTCAGTATTACCCCGTACCATGAATGACATTCATTACCGGAGTGGATGTGGAGTGGTGTCGGTCAAGACGCGGAGAAGCTTGTATCGCTTGCGAGAACACGGCCCAACCCAATTGTGCACCATGTGTCTGCTGTACATAATAGACCTAGCGCCGTCTGGTCGCTAATTACCCTACCTACCTTAGCTGACACTAGACCCTCGACAGAGAGCCACCACTTGGACAAGTACCGTACCGCTGTCGGCCCTCCTTCCCTCCCCGGCTGCAATAACAGCAGAGCCCCATCCGGGGACCCCCTGCTCTCAGCCGACCTACCACATGTTACAGATAGCCAAGGGCCGAGTATTTACCACCTTTTACCCCATCCCCATCTTCCATAATCCATCCAAGCAGGTCGGCGCCCCAGCCTTCTTTGCCTTCTAGCCTCCCCTCCCCGGCCCCGGCCAGTCCCTTTCCCCTCCCGCTTCTCAGCCGCCGCGCAGGCACAGAGCGGCGGTCGAGTACGTAAAGTCCTGTAGGTAATCAATCGTCAGTGAGTGACATGCGGCGCACTGTACGTGCAGCACGGCCGGTACCTTGCTCTCGAGTCTTTCCTCTAGTCCAACTGCCCCAAACCCCGTAAGTTATCTGGTGTTGGAAGTGGAGGCATTCTCCATACCGAGCAGCAACAGAGAGATAGGGCTTTCAGGAACAGCGAAATACAACTCGCCTCCCCATATTTGCTATTCTACACAAATCCCCTCGTGCACACTTCCCACCCGTGAACCTGCCTTGCCTCACCTCCCGCCTCTCGCCATCGGCACACGTAGGTACTACCTGTAAGCTCTTGACCCTGACACCTCAGGTACCTTGGCCTCCTTGCCCTGCCTCCAGTCTGATCCATTCTGCTGCACGCCTCCCACTCGCTGTACCTCCATACCGGCCTACCATCTCCTTCCCGTTAAACCTTCCCGCGCAGTACCTCACCATCCCCGGACATTCCTCCCTCTCCCCCATCCCAACGACGTATCCTCCACCTCAACGTCTTGTCTTCACCATCATCGCGCAACACTCACTCACCTCAAGAGCTTCAAGTTGACAAAGGAACAGTCTCAAAGACAACGCGCACTGCGATCCGCGTGTAAATATCCCACCTCTGGCCCGGCCAAGCAACCTGTTGTCACCATCGCGTTCAGCCTCAAATACACCGCATTTACACCGCAAATTCTATTCCCCGCCGCGCCTGTAATTCCTCTTTCCAGTCGACCGTTGCCCGCCTCGACCTTTCCCGATTCAACTCGGCGCCATCCGTCGCATATCTTCAGTGCCGTCCTGGACCGCCGCATTTCACGCTCTGCATCGCGAGATAAACGTAGTAGGCGAACCAGGCGCCGACGGCTCGCCCGTCTCCTCATCGCGCCTTTTCCTCCGTCGACTGTTAGATCCCGCGCCGTGACCGTGTGCTCCGCCGACCGATTCCTCGTTTCGCAGTCTTCGCCTCGTCAATATCGCCGCGGCTATACAGTCCCACCCGAGCGCAGTCCGTTAGATTTGAGCTCCGGCGCGAGATCCGACTTGCAATCCATCACGGCCACCAAGCGCCCCTCCTCGCGAGCCAGCCCATCTTCCTCTCGACGCTTCCACCCCCCCGTGAGGGGCCATGGCGAGTTGAAGAACCGCCGTCGACGCGACAACTATGACCACAGCCACGCAGCACCAGCAACACCCGCCATCACAAACGCATCTTGGCTTCGTCGCCGACACATTCGATCCGGATGAGGTGGTCCCTCGAGGCAGCCCCCTCATGACCCCGCTTCGTCCCAAGCTCGAGCCTTCTCCGAGTCCTCCTCCAGATATACCTCCCGCTCAAGTCAGTCTTAGTCCTACCTCCATCGACGGTCGCGACAAGTCTAATCGCCACAAGGTCCGTCCCACCTCGGGGGATGCTGTCTTGGTTGCCTATCTCGACAACGGACGCGACCCTGAGATTGCCCGTCGTGCCGGATTCGAAGGCCTTCCAAATGACGACGACTCTCCGGATGAAGAGTCGCGTCAGGACAGGCCTGCCGATAATAACGTCATGAGCGGGCCTTTACTTCAGCACCTCGCTGCGGATGCCCTCCAGGTTGCTGCCTTCGGTACCCCGGCGCGTCTGGCAATCTCAGGCCCCAAGTCGATATCCGATATCTCGATACCAACCGGACAATTATCGATTAATGATGAGCCGCCAGCGACGACAGCTCCTTCTGCGGCGTATATTTCCGTAGCCAGGGTCACTTCACCCCGAATCACCTCCAGCGGGCCTCTACCCCCCCTTCACGGAGGCTCTGCGCCGCCAGGAGAGTCAAAAGAATCCCTCCCTTCGCTCCGATCAACTTTTGGCGAAATCAGAGATCTCGCACCTGAACGCTTACCTGAGAAGGATCTCGGCGCCCCGTCTGGCCCGGCTACGACCTTTCCCGCTTCATCCCCAGCCAGCAATCTCCCACGTTTCAGTTTAACTAACCATCCATCATCACCCGTTTCACCACCAGATGTCTTCCGAACGCTTTCTCCACACTCTACCAACGCTCACAATATCCACTATTACGGTCCGAGCGCTCATCCACGCACCACGGCCGATTATACCAGTAGCAGTAGCAATGCTGGCGAGACGCCGAGTACCGATCATTCTGCCTCTACGCCAGCTACCTCGACTTCCATTACCGATCGTATGAGCATTGACGGAATTACCAATCCGCAACCGTCCCAAGGTCAATACATCTGCAATTTTTCTGGATGTACCGCCCAGCCTTTTCAAACACAGTATCTACTCAATTCTCATGCAAATGTACATTCGTCTGCACGGCCACATTATTGCCCGGTGAAGGGATGCCCGAGGAGTGAAGGAGGGAAGGGGTTCAAGCGCAAAAATGAAATGATCAGGCATGGCTTGGTTCATGATTCCCCAGGTTATGTGTGCCCATTCTGTCCAGACAGGGAACACAAGTATCCTCGCCCAGACAACTTGCAACGGTATGTTACGCTTCCCATGCTATACTGCGGTCTTGAGAACTGACAGGGTCCTCAGACATGTTCGTGTTCACCATGTGGATAAAGACAAGGACGACCCGTTGTTACGAGATGTACTAGCTCAACGACCAGATGGCCCCAATCGTGGCCGAAGAAGACGCGGTCCGCCTTCATAGACTACCGCTATTCACATGTGCTTGATGTTGGCCCGCGGTTGACAACTTGCTGTTGAGCTAGTTGTGGTCCTACCTAGCGATCATCACGGATAACGATTTCATGCTGGGCTGAAGAGGAGCGAGCCTTTTTTCTTCCTTGCATTTGTGTATGAGTATATGTTGATGATTCATGGAATGATTGAGCGCCGGGTTTGCCAGACGCTGTCAGGCTCTTTTTCAGTCGAGGGGTGTTGGAGGATTTAAAGGCTAGGCGTTCAGGATCACAAATACCCGGTTGGGTCAGATTTCATTGCTTTTGACATGGGCGAAATACCTTGGCGCTTAAGAGGCGTTGGCTGGTTAAGGTAGCGGGCGGTTATTTACCTTGACACATAACGTCGCAATTCTGCATCTCATGCCGTTATTGAAACTACGACTCGCAATAGACATGAGATGGGCATGCTACTCTGTCGTGTTGGTTATATAATCATGACCTCCATCTAGTGATAGCCCAGACGGTCCGTATCTATATCAGTTCCCAATGTCCTACGTTTACTGGGGCATCGCTGTGAAGCTCTAGTTCAATGCATTCGCCAACCCGGTGCGTTCCCATGCTCTCCACCACCAGCCACATGCCCTCTCGGTGTATTCGCGCAGGCTCCATGTCGACTTCAGGGGTTCGCGCCACGGACTTGAGTTCTTGGTATTCGCCCTCGCCGGATACTGCGACGACGGCTCGCTCTGGATCCCAACCGTGTACCACCGAGACCCGGATCATGAGCGTGGATGACGAGCGATAGACGGGATCGAGCCCTGGCTCAGTGACGCTCCGTGCGGTTACACTCATCCGGGTTAACCACGACACCGATAACTGTGCCCGTCTGACTTCTTCCCCCTCAGACAGCTTGAATGGGCTGAGGGTTTTGCGTAATCTTCCGGCAGCATCGGCAGGGACGGGATCGAGCGGCACGGGTACCATGGACGAGACTCTGAGGGCGAAGTCGGCAAGTTGGCCTGCATCAAAGGTCGAGCATACTACAGTGTACACTCCAGCGTCGACGTTGGGTATATTTGCCACCGCACATCCTCTGCGATATTCCCCAGATGAGCCTGCAAGATCTCGTGCCTTGAGCGTTTGTACTCGCTTGCCATGGGCCCATACTAGATCAACATGGACGTGTACGTCTTGCATATCAGTTGAGAGCAGGATCGATAGAGGGCCAGGCTGGGTGAGAGATAGCTTGAACTGAGGATTCATCAGATATGTCGTGCATGCTGCACTACCCCCAGCGGTTCGTCTGGTCCAGGAGCCTGTAACCTCCTTCGAGTGTGTCATTGAATCTTGGGCTTCCTCCACTCTGAGGGAGTCTTGTGAGAAGAGCGAGAGGGTCAGAGTATAGTCAGGGAGTGGAAACTCGTGCTGATCAATGACGATTGTGTATTGTTTCATCGGACTCGTATCAATACGTGCGAGGGTTTGGGGCGAGTCCACGTACGGCCCACGATATATGTCGCCATCGCTTACTTGTACTCTGTGACCATTGTTGTCGAAAACGAGGATGCTCATGAATCCAAGCTGGCCAGAGACTGCTGCCATGGTATCGGTCCTGTTTCGTGCGATTTCTAGTTCAGCATCCATAAAATGCCGACTGACGAGGATCCAGACTGGCCCGCCCTTGGGAGACTGCAGTGAATATTGAGGGTTGCGCACCAAGGACGAAGCTAGTTTCGGTGAGGGCATTTTCCATTTGAAATGGTGGTCCTGACGTTGAGGGAACAGTCCGGGATTCCAGTTGAGGTACATTGACTCAAAATGCTGTAGGACGTCCTCAAGCGACATCCAGAAAGTGCCAGCGGCGAGAGCAGAATTTGCGGACTCTGGGTCAGTCGGCTGTAAAGTCGACTCATCCGCTGCAGGACGCCGAAAGTCGCCGCCCCTCCAAACTGGTCCATTGCACCAGGGGTTCTTGACTAGAAGCCTTCGGCTGTCGCCAACCACCTCAAGGTCCATGACGGCGTAATCATGCTCACCGATCAGACCTAGGATATCCTCCTCCTCGGCGGAGATACGGCCAGTTCCTAGAGTTACGACAACATCCTCTGAGTCGTGCGCTGACTTGATTCTCTTCCAGACCGCATCAATGTCGAGATCTTCCCTAATAGGAGTTAACTTCACTTCGTCTCGGGAGAAGAGATTGGGCGCGTGGAAGGGGATGATTGCTGCAGGAGTATGCTAACCTCTGGAGGAAGATCTGTTCTGGAATCCATCCAGTGAGGACCCATAGGTCGGTTCCCGAGTTACTTCCTGGAAAGTCATAACCGCCTCTTACTTTCAGGTAAGCCTTTTCCAGAAGTGCAGGCCAGATGAGACGAGGGTTGTGTCGGTCCACCACATAGAGGGTTCGATCGGTAGTGGACGCAGGGAGACGCTCATCGATGATAACACGACGGAAGCACCCATTGAAGTGCAACCGAAGAACATATTTGCCAGAGGCGGAAAATCTGGGGATGCCTTTGGCCTTGTCAAAGGGATGCAAGATGGACGAGAGAACCTGGGCATGTTAATCGGCCGATGGTTAACTGTAAATAGAGGCTATTCTTACCGAGTTTCGTCCAGTTAGGATGCGCATGGCCGCACAGAGACTGGCAACGACAGAGCAATCTGTGGTCATGTCCTGTACAAGATCACAGCCACTTTCAGAGTTCATGAAGGCCTCGCCGGCTATCCCGGGATCCTCGTATAGATCTCGGGGGCGCTTCCAGCCGCCAAATGTAGCCGCTTGCCGAGGTGACAACGTAAAAGTGGCATCGTCACTGAGTCAATAGTCAGCCTCAGCTTACATGTAACATCCAGGGACAAAGGCCCTACGTGAAGGGCTCATCACTCGGAGAGAGCTGGAAGTCTTTTTCGGTAGGGTCAGAGGACCAAGGCGGAAAATGATTGCCATGGAGCCGCGATGTTCTCAGGAGAAGACTAGGCGGCTGCGTGGTATCGCGACCAGTGAGGGCCGTCTTGAGTCTTTCGGCTTGAGTGATGAGCTGCTGGCATTTCAGCCGCAGACGCGTGGCATCTCGTTTAGTCACAGCCTCGCCAGCTGCTCGCATATACAAGTCGGCGGCACGAATGGCATGATCGAGGGCCGCTTGGCCGCTCGATGCTGCAATGAGAGACTCAGCAGCCTATGATGAAGGATCGGGTTAGCCAACCGATGAAGCCATCGCGGGCATGTCCATGCCAGCACCCAGGACCGCCAGCAGCGGCAGCATGGGAATAAGCGTCTAAACCATAAGACCGAACGACTTACCTGAGCTCTCCTCTCCATCGCCGTTCTACTGAACCATGGCGTCCAGTTGCTCACTATGTAGGCTCAGTTGACGCTCTGAGTTGAGATCACGTTTGAGGCTAGGGAACCCCGCGGTGGGGCTGTTCGCTCATCAAGAACTCGACAGTGGCTGATAAGCTGCCTTGCATCCATCCCTTTTTCCTTGTCCCCACTTGAGCTCCCTCAGAGCTGATGTCTATTTGGAGACGTGACCCCCAAACTGCTGGTCATACTTCTCCCTACGGATATGCAATACCTAGACTAGGCATTTAGACAAACTTTTTAGGTCATGGAAATCAAAACCCATGTGATTATGCATACCGCGAGAAAAGTACAGGTCGTGCTCAGTGCTCCAACGTTTCGGTAGGGCTGGAGCATGGCCAAAACGAAAGGGATCGGATGAACTGGCATCAATCGCAATTGCCTGACATCATCATTCGCGATTCTGAGTCGATCCGCCTCGACATTCCCGCGCTGAACGCCATGCAACCTCCGGCCAGCTGGGCTTGACGACAACCGCGGGTTCGCGCCCCTATGTTACTAACCGAGGTCCCCATTGCGGGCCAGTCACGGGCGGGGCGGTGCCCCGATTTGCCGAGACCGGTGCCATCTGAACCTCGGCCCCGGACCGGTCGCGGACCGTTTTATCTTTTGATAATGATGCCAGAGCCCAGTCCAAGTCTGACCTCGCGACAGACACTGGTGCCAGCTGAGCTTCTTCGTTGATCGAGGAATCGCGTCCCGCCTGTCGCCCGCTTAGAGACTCGCCCGATCACTGCCCGCCATGGCTGCGCAATCAAAGCCCGACATTTCCCCCTGGGGCCGCGCCGTGGCCGGAGCGAGTGGTGCTGTCCTCGCCAATGCGCTGGTGTATCCGCTCGACATGTAAGTTGGTGTTTTCCCTAGGTCCACTGTGTCTTCTAACACGATGGTTCCGCAGTGTCAAGACTCGCCTCCAGGTCCAGGTCCGTCCCGATGCCACCAAGGGGCCTGCCGTTGCCGACGACCAGCACTATACATCCACGTGGGATGCGATTTCGCGTATAGCCGCCGATGACGGAATCAAGGGTCTCTACGCTGGCATGAGCGGTTCGTTGATTGGTGTCGCGTCCACCAACTTTGCCTACTTCTACTGGTACACTATCGTCAGGACCCTGTACTTGAAGTCGCGCAAGACGGATGTCCACCCCTCAACGGTCGTTGAGCTTGCTCTCGGTGCCATCGCGGGCGCCATTGCTCAGATTTTCACCATTCCCGTCGCCGTGGTAACGACACGTCAGCAGACAGCCAAGAAGGATGAGCGAAAGGGCCTCATCGCAACAGCGCGGGAGGTGGTCGACGGTCCAGATGGTGTGTCAGGCCTGTGGCGTGGCTTGAAGGCCAGTCTTGTGCTCGTCGTCAACCCGGCAATCACCTACGGCGCCTATGAGCGGCTCAAGGATGTCTTTTTCCCAGGCAAGACCAGCCTGAAGCCAGCTGAAGCCTTCCGTAAGTGTGCAGCATGGAATTCATGCTGAAACTTGCTAACCATTCCACAGTTTTGGGTGCCATGTCAAAAGCGCTGGCCACGATCGCTACCCAGCCACTCATCGTGGCAAAGGTCGGTCTTCAGTCCAAGCCACCTGCATCCCGCAACGGCAAGCCCTTCAGCAGTTTCGTGGAGGTGATGAGGTTCATTATCGAGCATGAGGGTGTATTGGGCCTGTTCAAAGGCATCGGGCCACAGATCTTGAAGGGATTCCTTGTTCAAGGCATCCTCATGACGACTAAAGAGAGGTAAGCAGCATCAAGTAGCACGCGAAGCCCGGGCCCTTTCGGTTACTAACTGGCATTGCAGAGTGGAACTCATGTTCATCCTCCTGGTCCGTTACATCAAGTCTGTCCGCCTTCAGAAACTCAGCAAAGCTGCAGAAGCCACAGCAGCTTCGGCAGCGGCACACAGCGTCGGGGTCAAACCCGTGACTACAACTAGTTGAATAGCCAGTTTCAGGGATCGTATCGGTGTTCGGGAGAAAGGTCTTCGGGAATAGAAACGAATAGCTGTATTTGCATCATTTGCGTCAAGAACGGGAGCAATAACCATCTACTTGGGTAGCGGCTAGACACATATTGAATGGTTCACTTCATACGCGGGGGTCTTGAGTGAAGCTGAGCCTCCGAAATTGAATTACTAGACAGATTTCTTTTACCCATGTTTCGACCCTGGAGAAATATGTGAACTAAAAGTCGTCGATGGGGTGAAGACAATCTTATCCCGATCGCTTGTTGTACATATGCGCTCCACCTAGTACGATTGGCTCCAGCGTGGAGCTCATTGAGGCACCTCACGTGCATGCCCTGCCCCTGCCACTCACAAGCGCCTTATGTCAGCAACCGACCCCACACATCTCCCGTCTAGGGCTTGGAGGCTAGAAATCGCACACAAATTCGCCTTTCACTCTGCAACTTCGTGATCAGCCTCCGTCGACACAGGGAAAACAACAGCAGCAATGGCGAGTATGTGCAGACCGCGAGAATGCTCTAACAGTAAGATTTCTGAAGCGCTGACAATTTACAGAGTCAAAGAACTCCTCGCAGCACAACCAGTCGCGCAAGGCGCACCGGAACGGGTACTTTTGACAATTTTGGCTCGACGACACATTCATCGCTGACTCCCCGTGCAGTATCAAGAAGCCCAAGACTTCTCGTTACCCCTCCCTGAAGGGCACCGATCCCAAGTTCCGACGAAACCACCGACATGCTCTTCACGGCAACATGAAGGCCTTGGTATGCCCGCCTTTCCGGTCCAAGACGACTACGTGCGTGCGATTTAGCGAGCTAACAACCATTGCAGAAGGAGCTGAAGGAGGGCAAGCGTGAGACTGCTTAAGAAATCGGCAAAGGGAAACGGAGGGGGCGTCATATTGGAGCAATCCCACTGCTCGGTTACGGCACACACACGATAGAACTTACGCATATGGACGAAGGAAATACCATGCGGTTAGCTTGATGAAAAAGGTGGTTGATGCGAGCACGTACCGGCGTACAGCGTTGTGATGGTCCCGAGTCAAGAGTGTTTGCTATGTTTTCTCAAACATGGAAGTCGATTAGGGCGGCTTGCATCCGTCGGAACTCCTTCGCCCGTAAATTGCTAAGCCTTTCTGGTGACATGCCTGTGATTATGTTTCACTGTCTTTTTTTATCGCGAGTGTGTCATCCATTCATGATGGCACGCCCAGTCGCAGAGCAGGGGGTTCCGGACTGCGTGGCCCTCATGCCCCATGAAACAAGTCCAAACATGCACAGATCCAGGAGGCACTTCATGAGCGCCCTCTCTGGTACTCGGTGCAAACCAGTAACAAGGTCTCTTCACCCATGCCGAGATGTAGAAGCATTCGTCTACCGCTAATGTTACATGCAATGGTATGATGAGTGACTGAAAGCTGGCGAAAACGCCCGATCCAATACAAGGGCTCATGGCCGTGTCCCTAATCCATTCTTGGGCCCCCCTTGCCACCAATGCCTGGACGACTACCGCAAAGTCCAGAACGTTTCGCGGCCAGCTCGCGTCAAGCCTCAGGCAACAACGTCTATTGGTGGGCACTGCTGGCTTTTTGGCTGCCGGTTCGCTTGAGGTGGCCCTTGGCGGCGGGCGGGCGCCCCCTTAGGTAAGCACAGGGGCTGAGGCCTTCACAGTCAAAGACGGATGGACACGAACAGCCTCTGCTCCGACATCCCTCTGTCCTTTTGACGAGATTATCGCTAGAGGACGCCGGTCCGTACTTTACAGCGGCGGGATTTAATCAGGATTTCTGTGGCCTGCCTGGAAGCAGACTTCGTCCCTTCTTTGCCCACCTGTATCGTTTACTCGGTATGCGTTCCTCCATCCCCTCCCGGGTCGCCGCTCTAAGTCGTACCAGACTGGCGGGCCTTCACAACAGGGTGGCTCCTTTGACGACCTTGGTTTGCTAACCCGGTGCAGCGCCTGTTCTTCGCTTGGCAGAAATGCCATAATTTGCTGCCTTACTTCAAGTCCAAGCTCCTTTGAGGTCAGCCGGTCACTGCAGGAGTCGAGAGACGATCCTTGTACCAACTTTGCTTGCCGCCGTCAGATCCGCCGTTCTGCGCGCATCGCCTTCTTCTCGCCCATCTCCCGCCGCCGAAACTTAACACTTTGATAATGCTCAACATGTCTGGGAACCACGCCATTGGAAACAGAAACAGCACGCCCGAGGCCAACACCACCTCGACGTTGCGACCTCCCTCTTCTAGGGCTGTCGGCTCCGGGCATTCACTTCGCGCATCCGCCGACATGGCTGCCCTTTCTGGCCCGTCCCCGTCCAGCCGCATCCGTCCCTCGTCGGACTTTTATGGCCAGGCTCAGCAGAACCTAGGCCCAGGCAATTCGGAGTCGGATTCGCAGGACAAGATCGCACAGCAGTGGATCGCCGACATCGATCAGTACGAAACGACACTGGAGGAAATGGCTGCTGCTACCCTTGATCAGGATTTCAAGGATGAGCTGAGTGCCATTGAACAATGGTTCCGCGTCCTGAGTGAGGCGGAGCGTACCGCCGCCTTGTACGCCTTGTTGCAGCAGACGACTCAAGTTCAGATCCGCTTCTTCATTCAAGTCCTCCAACAGATGGGGAAAAATCATCCCATGTCAGGGGTTCTTTCTCCTGCAAGCTTCGACAAAGGTGTGTTTAGTGCCACGTCACCTGAGTTGAATTTTGACTGACTTGTGATGTGATTATAGATCCTATGTCTAACCGCCTCAGCGATGCTATGAACAAGTTGAACGTTGATTCTGCCCGTAATTCCATGTCGCGCAACTCGATCATCGCACCGTCCAACAAGCGACACTCAGGACTTGATCCATCTACCATCAGTGCCATGTTCCCCGATGCTGCAGCTGCTATTGCTACCGAGAAGGCCAAGTTTACCCAACAGACTGGCAACCCTCCATCATCGAACCGCAACAGCGCTGCTCTCGACCCCCGTTCGTCCATGGCTGCTCCGTCCATCAGTGCGCCTCAAGACAATCGCGATGCAGGGCCTGCTAGCTCTGCTTCGCCTTGGAATAGTGGCGGCGGCGCAGATCAGCCTGGTGCTAAGAGCTCATCTAACCAGGCACCTATGGGCCAGTTTGTACAGCCGGCTCCATCGGGTGGCCTGCGATCCCCGCGTCCACAGCTGTCCAGCAACAACACGATTCAGAATACGACGCTCACTGCTCCTGAGAAGAACCCGGCGGATCTCCCACTGCTGTCCCCGTACACCGCCGGCAGTGGGAACTGGGCTTCCATGGTTAATACACCCATGACCAGTACCTTCAACACAGCCAATGCTGCCGGAACGCAGGCGGACATGGTTGCCAACGCAACTGCTATGAAGCTCGCAGCTCTATCAACGGTCAACAATAGGTTTGCGTTGGATGATGTTCGCAAATATCGTCGCACTAGATCTAACGATGGGGCTCCCGGAAGTGCTCAGAATTCGATCTCTGCTGGACCCCAACCTGGAATCAACCTGCCTGGCGCCAATGTCGTCATGATCAACGAACATGGCCAGGTGCTTAGCCGTGAGCAGCTCATGGCACTTCAGGCACAGCAAAACATGAGCTTGGGTGGTCAGCGCTCGAGGCCTAGCTCCCCTGGACTTGCCATGCAGCCTGGAATGCCCCACATGGCCCCTTTTACATCACCGCAGAACAACGGTTTCCTTAGCGCCTATGATGGGAGCTCACCACTGATGAGCGGTGGCCTACCATCTGTGAACTTGGGTGGTCTTGGAGTTGGTGGCGGCCACGAAGGTTACCTGTCGGATCACTCTGATATGGTCCGCGGACGATCTCCTCGTGGTCGACGAGGCAGCTCCAAGCCCCCTGAGGATCCGACCGACCCAACCCTCTTGCAGGACATCCCAAGCTGGCTTCGTAGCCTCCGTCTCCACAAGTACACTGATAACCTGAAGGACATGAAGTGGACGGATCTCATCGAGTTGGACGATAAGGCTTTGGAAGAGCGCGGCGTCAATGCCCTTGGTGCGCGTCGAAAGATGCTCAAGGTCTTTGATCAGGTCAAGGGTAAGTACTTGCCAAATGGTAACGAGTGGAAATGAGAGACTGACTCGTGCTGTAGAAGCCAAGGCCGAGGGAAAACTGAGCTAGAATCACTGGGACCAGGCATGCATACACGGGGACCTGCAAAATAATTTGCTTTGGCCATCTTCCTTGCAACATTGGATGTTTCATGGATTCCGTAGCTTTGTAGACGAACTACGGCGTTTGTGCGAACATGTGGGTATTGTACTCGGATCAACTCTAATTTTGAACCATGAAAAACTACGAGTTCCCACGAGCGATCATGTAGTAGATAGTAACGTCTTGCGTTTAATTACAAAATCTGATTAAAATTGTTAGTCGATTCTTTGAAGTTCGTCTCTTGGACGTTGCATCCACCACCCACCCATCTTGTGAAGGGAGTCATTCACGTGCAGGTCCTGGAAGCCACTTTTACGCCACAGACCAGCCACAAGCTCTTTGTAAACATCTACCACCCCAGAACAAGCTTTTGGAGACAACAAATTCTTCCACGAAGCTTGCTAGCACACAACGCATGATTTTGAATGGCTACGTCCTTTAATCAGGACCCAATGGAGAGGTTGTCCCCCAATTTTAGAAAAATTTCTCCGGCTGTGCTAACTGGAAGCAGGCAGCAGGAAGATGCTTCAGACGCAGACTCTGATCTGGAGGAGCTAGAGGGCGACATTGCCAAGTTCGATGAGTCTGTTCGAGAATTTTTGGCGGCACAGCGTGATGAAGTCGTTCCATCGCCGGCGGTTCGCGGAGGGCCTCGCGGACGAGGAGCTCGGGGTCCTCGGAAAGCGGCGAAACCTCGAGGAGATATCACCGCTCGTCTATCTAGAGTAAACCAAGCGTTTCTCAGCGGTGACTATTCTCGAGCTTTGGACCTGGTATTCGAGGTCATCAGAATAAACGCTGAAACTCATCAAGCATGGACAACACTATCCTCCATCTTTCGCGAACAGGGTGATTTGAGCAAGGCCTTGTCGGCAATGGTTTACGCCGCTCACCTTCGCCCCAAGGATGTCGGCGGCTGGCTTCAGTGCGCCTCCTTCGCGCTGGATACCATTGGTGAAGACGAGGCGGGGAATCTGAACACAGCGAGACTCTGCTATTCTGCTGCTCTACGAGCCGATCACACAAATCTCGATGCAAGGCTTGGGAAAGGCCTGGTTTGCCATAGGCAGGGTCACCTTGCGGCAGCGATTTCCGATTATAAGACTGTTTTGAAGCATCGTCCTTATGATCTCGAGATTGTCAGAAAGCTTGCCGAGGCATGCGTGGATAACAAGCAAGCCGAGACGGCTGTTCCAAGCGCGATCGCAGCCTACAAAACGTTCTTTGACCATGAACAATCGAACCCTACCCCACAGATGATGGAAGCTCCTTGGCACGACATCGGAATCTACGTAGAGCTTTTCGCCTCTACTGGCCGATACCAAGACGCTATTTATCAGGCAAAATCATTATCTAGGTGGCTTCTGGGCCGGGGTGCTGAGCAATATTGGGACGATTGGCAGTCGGATGATCGTGAGTGGGATGGAGACGATGAGAGACGACTGTCAGTTCCTGAGTTTACCACCGGGACCTGGAGTCCCGATCTCTACGGCCAATCATTTCCTTGGGATCTTCGTGCTCGACTGGCAATCTACAGATTTCGTCTTGGCGATGATGATGAGGCTATGGTGAGTGATCTCCCCAGTACCCGCTACTTTACATACTGATGTCCTGCGACAGAGGCATTTGTGGTGGTTCGATCCCGCATCAGACCACACTAAAGAGTTTGCTGGCGACTTCCCCTTCCTAGCCTCTGATTTGGCTCAGGAACTGGGTCATCGGGGCCAAACTCCCTTGGCTATCTCGTACTACCAGATACTTCGAGACTTACCTGGGGATGCTGATGCAACCATCCTACTGCAGTTGGGACGATGCCATTCCGCAATGGGAGAAAACGCAACTGCGGAAGAATACTTCCTAGCTGCCATCGACGCCGATGAAGACAACATCGATGCCCGTATTGAGCTGGCTAACATGTATGAGAAAGCGAGGGAAGAAGAAGAGGCTCTGATTTTGGCTGCTGAAGCACTGGCCCTCCGTGAGGCACGAGATCAGGATGCTGATAGTGGTTTGAATCCACAAGCAGTTCCCATACAGCCTAATCGTCGGGTTCCTCGTCGATCCCAGGCTGTTCAGCGACGAACGGATGCTTCTGGCAAGCGACTCATCCCGAGACGATATCGACCAAAGCGACTTGCTGGCGCCGACAAGCGCCGGCAAGAGGAACAGGCCCGCGCTGTGAAGTTGACTGAGCAGTACGAGGTTGTTCAAGCTTTGCGAAAGCAAATCAGAGAAGGCCGAGAGGACCTTGTTCCTGCCTGGATGGCATCTTCAAAAGAACTAGTGGACGACTTCCGATCGCTCAAGAAATTCTATACCTGGGACAAGTATCTTCATTATCTTGGACCGAAGAACCCACTTCAACAGAACGAACCCGACAAGCCTCAGACTGAACTCTCACAAATGTACGAGAGACTTGCGCGAAGTGAGTTATTACATCTAGGTTGTAGTTGCCAAAGAACAACGCTGACATGGTTGGTATCTTGTAGCACTTGCTCCCAACCCAGGACAAGAAGGCCGAGAAGCTGGAGCATCGGAACTCGATGCTCACCAAGGAATCTCTTTCAACAATTGGTTGGACCTTTTCATGGACTATGCCATTGGGCTAGCCATTGCGCACCGGCGTGATGAGGCGTATCAAGTCTGCGAGGCGGCTCGGGACTCGACAGCATTTCAAGCCCCAGAGCATGGCTTTATTATATACGTTGCGTGGAGCGGTAAGCCAAGAAAACCTCGGTGAGCTGCATTTACTAACAAGATCAGTCTGTGCTATCTACACGAGTGATGAAGAAAAGTGTGTTGCGACAGCTCGCCAGTTGATGAGAGAGGGGGCAATGTCTGATTCTTATCGAATGTTTGCCATGCTTTCGAATCTCTGCCAATCCCCAGTATCTTGGTATACGTCAGGGCCCGCTCAAAAGTACCTGCTGCGTCAGATTAAAGCAATGGATGATGCCTATACCGAGGGTACGTCGAAATCAATCTCAACTGGAGACACAGAGCCGGCCCTAGACGCATGTGTTCTCATGCTTTATGGCCACATTCTTTTCACATCCACAAGTTACACATATGCTCTTGGTATGTGCTCGATTCTCTTGAGGCAGGGATGTCAACTAACATTATTTCGTAGGCTACTTTCTTCGATCTCGTGCTCTGGACCCTGACAATCCAATGGTCAACCTGAGTTTGGGCTTGGCATATGTTCATTATGGTCTCAAACGCCAGTCAACAAACCGCCAGTATCTGCTTTTGCAAGGCCAGTCGTTTTTATCACGATATGCCGAGCTTGGGTCTTCGGGCCAGGATCAAAACGATTCATTCACCAAAGCTGAGGCCTATTACAACATTGGCCGCTTGTATCAGCTCTTAGGCATCAATTATTTGGCACTTGAATACTACTCCAAGGCCAAAAGAGCATCTCACAATAGGTTAGGGGAGGGTGGCACTACCGGGGAGCTGGAGGCGATTGTGCTGAGTAATGAGTTGATTTCGTTACTCATCAACCAGAACAATTCGAAAGCCCTGGCGCTCTTGAAAGCTAAGATTAGATTGTGATAGATTACACCTTAGGCAACGGTCATAGTGTATGGTCAACCCGGGAAAGCTTGATACCCAGTCAGAAGACAAACAATTGTTATTGACTCCGACGATATATAATGGCCACGTTTCTTCGTTGATGCTAATTCAAGTCTTGGTGGCCCAATTGTTAGCAACAATAGCCGAATACGTTTTGAAAAAGATATGAGTCTTAGGATATATGTCTGCAGGGGAGCTCCAAGCGGCGAGAGAGACGCTATTGTACTACTTCGTGTTCAAAGTATCCATGTCATGGGATCAATATCGCCAGAATCAAAGAAACCGTCAGACATCTACCGCCAGTTAGATAACGAAAGTTTCAAAAGCTTCAGCCTTAGCTTACCATGAAGTCCCAATCGTCTCTTAGCTCAAATTCGGCGTTTGAGGATTCTTTACTATGCTCCAGGTCCTCGGTCCCTGTCTGTGCTGCCATTGGTTCGAGTATGGACAAGCATGTTTTTTCTGCTTCCTCTCCGGCCTTGATTATGGACTCAGCCAACTCGTCAGTTGTGAGGCGGCGTATTAGGCCCTGAATCTGCGCGTTCATCAAAGAAATCCCAAGGTAGCCCTTGACATTGGTCTCCCCGGCTTCAAGGCATCGCAAGGACCAAATTTTTGAATCTTGCAAGGCACAAATTAGGTCAGACCGTAAAGGTGCCGGAGATAAGCTGTCTTCCTCTTGAAGCTGGTTCTTTAGTTCGACTCCGATGATAAGGCTAGCTTGCCAGGCCACTGTCCGGAAGAAGCCAAAGCCACATACCGTCAGTCGAGAGAACTCGTCTCGGCTCGTGGCAAACGTGTCACTGCTAGGTCGTGTGGATATTTCAGAGGACGGAGGATATGCCGCGCACCAGATTCTGAACGAAGTTTCGACTGACACTTTCCTAGAAAACGCATAACATGTCTCGTGTAAGGAAGGGCCAAAGAAGGGCAAATGGAGGGCCGAGAGATATCGGCGCATGATAAAGTCTACGGCACATAACTCAAACTCGGATGGTGAGTGCCCAGGAATTGACTGGCAGTTATGGAGCGTCTGAGTCAGGAGCTTGTACGACGCTCTCAGTTCCGCATCGAGCCGCAGGGTTTCCTCATAGCTCCCACTAGAACCGAGGTCATTAAGATGCTTGACGACTCTAAGACGACATGGGAACGTCTTCCGTAAAGCTCTGGCGATGCAGACTTCTGTGAAGTCATGTTTTGGCCTCGAGTTGGGATCTTCGGCTATTAGTTGATCATCATCGAAATTCCCGGGAGGCTCTGTATCGAAGTCTTGAAGAGAAATGAGCGGAGGACCTCCAGAAGTGATGCTGGATTGTAGGGAAATCTCTAAGACCGTGTTCCACAATCGTCGGCGCATTTCAGAAACAAATCTCGTCCTCTTGGATAAACGTGCGGGATCTCTGTGTAAACCCATGGATACAGCCGTCCTAAGCAACGAGCCAGCGCCAACATACATGGTTTCTCCACCGACTGCGACGGCCTCTCGAGCGAGGAGAAGCAAGATATTAGTCTGTAGATACTGAGTTCCTAGGCGCGACTTGAACTCGGGCTCTGACATCCACGTTTGAGCCTCGTATAC
Source organism: Fusarium sp. JS1030 (assembly GCA_000966855.1). Classification (NCBI taxonomy): domain Eukaryota; kingdom Fungi; phylum Ascomycota; class Sordariomycetes; order Hypocreales; family Nectriaceae; genus Fusarium; species Fusarium sp. JS1030. The sequence continues at coordinate 3,408 of JWIW01000010.1, read as the reverse complement.
CCACCTGACGGCCGATGTGCGAAAAGTGAATGTTTCGTCATAGGTGATGGATCCTAGAGCGAGAACTAGTTTGAGTTGAACAAGAAAGTCCCGATCGGGGTCGTTGCTAGATGCCCACAGGGCTTCATATCTCTTCCTAAAAGTAGGAATATGAATGATGCGATAAATCCTCTCTGTTGTCCGGAGATAACTTTCAACAAGCTCGTCTGTTACGTTCTTTGGCGGAAGCTGGGTCGTCAAGCAGGTTGGCCACGGAGGCGCCCGCTGCGTCTTGATGAGCCGTGCTAACGCCTTGCACTTTTGCAAGCCAGAGAGAATATTTGATGAGTCCTCGACATATGGCTCAAGCATCTCTACCATGTCCCTGATCTAGTTGACGACCGTCAGTGACCGGGTATCAAAATGGAGAAGATGGGGCCTACCAGTACTATAGTATTGAAAAAATGACTTTGCCCAAAAAGCCGTGTTTTGTGCGACACGCTACGTGGCAAAGGCAATGCTTGGCCAAACAGTCGGCTTTCGCAATGGATATGGAATGTACCGCCCAGCTGCGATACTGTTGTCTCGATATTCGAGGCTGGTGTTGAAACTAGCGACTGGGTAGGCTGTGAAGACGCTTTGGACAGCTGGTCTTCCAGTTGGCGGATTCTGTCCTTCAAAGATTCGACTTCTGGGCCTGAAGACTGAATTGGAAGGTTTGATAGACCTGTTGATGGGACGACCAGGGATATCGAGGAGGAGCTGGGGAGCGTAGACGCTGTGCCCGTGCTGGAGACTTGATCTGGAGGTGTTGGGAACAAAGTATCCTGGGGTCCTTCAGAAGCAGCGGTCCCAACATCTGGACCAGGCTCCAAACCTCGACTGCGCAGCAGAGGAGGATGGCTCTCGAAGACGCAGGCATCATTTTTGGAGCGCACGCAGTTGCTGCAGGGCATTTCTCTGTTACAGCGAATCTTGCGTCGTCTGCAAAGAGAGCACGAACTGTGTCAAGAAATTTGTCAGTAGACTGGCCTCCGGGGGCTTACAGTCAACGTACACGGCTGGTCTTCTGCGGCGACGATCGGGCGCATTCATGGTGTTGAGGACCTCTATCGGATAGACGAGGAAACGACCTGGATCCGAGGCGCGTCTGGTTAAACTGTACTCGGCGACTGAACTGCGGGCCCTTGTGACTCAGTCGATTTGCGATTTCCAGGTTAATTTTGTGCAGGGAGGCGTTCGCGACAGCCTCCGGGGGAGGTGACACCAGAAACTGCGCTCTTGGTCTCTATGGTTCTCCATTTGCCGACTCCGACCCCCGACCCCCGACCCCCGGCCTGGCCCCGATTCGAGACCCACAAACCAAGAACCATCTCCGAGTCTTAGTCGGGCTGTGGAAATATTATAAAAGAATGTAGAAGTTTGGACATGGTAATAATGGGGTTCTCTATCGGGTTCAAGTTTCATTTACTTGCTATAAAAAATCCACCTTTTGCCACTCATCTACTTGCAGTATCTCCCACACCACCTTCGACGCCAACACTTACAACCTGATACTCGCAAACATGTCCACAACGCACATTCACAGGAAGAGCGAAGACGAAAGTCAGAACGGCCTTGAGCCAGGAGGAAAGGAAATAGCCCCTGGACCTTCCAACGCGCCTGAGTTCGGGGAAGCACCGGATGGTGGTCTCCGAGCATGGCTTGTTGCAGCTGGCAGTGCCTGTATTTTCTTCTCGTGCCTCGGGTTTGCCAACTCATTTGGGGTCCTCCAGGAGTACTACATGACCCATCAGCTTCGACAAGAGTCATCGGATAAGATAGCCTGGATCGGGTCCTTGTCGGCCTTCATCCAATTCGCCGCGGGCGCCATTGGAGGGCCGCTGTTTGACCGCTTTGGCTCGTGGGTATGTCATGTTATTCTAAGCCACCATGTTTCGCACATGCTTACAAGCTGTTTGAACCTCCAGGTCATTCGCCCGGCTGCCGTAATATACATCTTTGCAACCATGATGACCAGTCTTTGCACCAAGTACTGGCACTTCATGCTGGCACAGGGTGTTCTGATGGGCACGGCCATGGCATTCCTCCAAATTCCCGCCTTTGCAGCTGTCTCGCAGTATTTCGATAAGAAGCGGGCGGCTGCCTTTGGAATTGTTGTCTCCGGCTCTTCTGTCGGGGGGGTTGTCTTTCCTATTGCTCTTTCCAAGATGCTGAACGACTCCTCTCTCGGGTTTGGATGGTCAGTACGCATCATAGCATTCGTCATGATACCTCTACTGGCCTTCTCATGCGTGGCTATCAATGCCCGATTGCCGCCCAGAACCACATCCTTCTTCATCGCATCAGCTTTCAAGGACAAGAGATACTTGCTACTTGTAACTTCGTTATTCTTTATGTTCCTCGGCATGTTCACGCCACTGTTCTTCATTCCGACATACGCTGTCATGAGAGGCATGGACGCAACCTTGGCTTCGTATCTGCTGGCTGTAACTAATGCTGCATCTACGTTTGGTCGAATCATCCCCGGTGTGCTCGCAGACAAGTACGGTCGCTTGAACATGTACACCTTAGGGGGCCTTGGTACTGGAGTCGTCATCATCTGCATGAACCAGGCAAAAACCACAGCCGCGTTGGTGGTATATGCCCTAGCCTTTGGTTTTACTTCGGGAACAATCATCTCTGGAGCATCGACTGCCTTCACACTTGTGACAAAGGACGCTCGAAATAACGGGACATACATGGGAATGGGTATGGCCGTGAGCTCCCTTGCGGCTCTTATTGGCCCCCCCGTCAATGGAGTGCTCGTTGATAAATATAGAGGGTTTTTTGAAGTGTCGGTGTTTAGCGGTGTAATGTGCTTGGCTGGTGGTTGTGCTGCTTTACTAACAAAGACTACAATGTCTCAAGGGATCTTAGGAAATGTTTAAATATTATATAAGACCTGTTAAACTGACCACAGGGGCAAAAAAAAGGCGCGCTACTTAGTTAGTAACCTTTTAAGTATTATAGTCTATATCTCTAGTTTAATATACCCCCCTAGCTTTAATACCTTAAGTTTAAGCTACTTTTAGCTTTTTTTCTTAATTTTATTATTTTTAAATAAAAATTAAACTTATAACTTTAGTAATTATAAGTTATTTTTTAATTAACTTTTAAGATATTTAATTATTAAATTAATTATAAAAATAAAAATAAAATATATTATTATATAAAGTAAGAAAGTATTATTAGTACTTCTATTTTAAGTAAAAAGTATTACTATTTTTAAAAGTTTTAATAATATAAGGAAATAAGTAATAAGAGGGAGAAAATATATATTATATACTTATAGATCCCTTAGTATATAGACCCTCTATATATATAAAGGTATTATTTGTTTAATATATATCTTATTTTAATTCCCCCTTTATTAAAATACTACGCCAC